>NHNU01000009.1:112835-712835 GCA_002785985.1 Microcyclosporella mali
CATGCGTGCAAAGGACATAACAGCGTTCGTTTTTTCTGTATTAGAGCCACAGAAAGCATAGCATATTCATTTTAATCATATGCAATATTGTTTTTATGAGCATGAGATCATTCTGCTTTTGTCGTGTCATCATATAAGAAATTTGAGAGTCTATTCGTCTCTGTTCCATCGTCCTCACTTTACTGATCTCATGAGTCGGGTATCATGTCCAATGCTTCGCTATGCAAGTTTCTTTCATCAAACCCCCCCCCCCCCCCCCCCCCCCCCCCCANAAAAAATAAAGGGGTAAAAACCCAAGAACGCTTTCATATAATTATGCTCACCAATCTATACTGTCTCTTCAGGTTTCTCTGCTGCAGGTTTGGCTTCGACGGGCGGTGGTGGTGGTGCATTGCTGCCTTTCTTGGTCGGACCCTGCTTGCCCTTCACCGTCCTCCACTCCATGGCTGCCGAGCCAAAGATACTCAGCGACGCCATGATGGCGCCGACGATGAAGACCCAACGCAGCGCTTCATTGTACTCGACCAGCACGTCGTGGAGATCCTGCGCGGGGACGATCTGGCGCAGGTCCGTGGCGCCCGTGTCGACGATGGTCTGCACGTCGAGACCCTGGACGACGCGGAGCAGACCGCTGATGAGTTTGGAGTTGAAGACGTTCTGGCCGACGGAGACGAAGATGGCGCCGCCGAGCTGCTGCATGAAGAACATGAGCGAGACGCCGATGGGGACGTCCTTGCGGGCGAGCACGGTCTGCGCGGCCATGGCGCCTTGTTGCATGCCGATGCCGATGCCGATGCCCAGGATGATCTGGTAGCCGGCCCATGCGCCTGTGGAGGAGTTGAGGTCGAGAGTGGTGATGAGGCCGGCGCCGATGGGCATGAGGATGGAGGAGGCGATGGCGAAGGGCGTGTAGTAGCCGAGACGGCCGACCATCTGACCGGAGAAGATGCTCCCGGCGACGAGGGACAGGACGAGCGGGATCGTGTCGATGCCGGAATCGACGGCACTCTTGTGCTTGATGGCTTGGAACCAGATTGGGAGGTAGTAGACGACTGTCAACATGGTGCTGGAAAGGCAGAAGACAAAGCCCATGCCGGCGATGATGCTGCGGTTCTTGATGACGCGTGCTTGGATTGTGGCTGTTTTTTGGCGGAGTACTTCAACCAGGACGAAGGCAACCAGGCACAGTGCGAAGAAGACCCAGAGGACGATGAGGCGCCAATCGCTCCAGGCATAGGTGGTACCTCCCCACTGCAGCGCCAGGAGGAGGCAGATGATGCAGGGAAAGAGGAAGAGCTCGCCGAGGAGATCCATCTGAGCAAGCTGCTGTCTGATGGTGAGACCGGGTTGAGCTGGCGGCTGCGGCTTCAGGATGAAGAGGATGATCAGCATCGCCAGACCTCCAATTGGCAAATTAATGTAGAAGCACCATCTCCAGCTGACGTCCGTGGTGAAAGCACCACCGAGAAGCGGTCCGATGACAGATGACAAGCCGAACGTAGCGCCAAAGTAGCCATTATAAAGAGGTCTCTTCGCCAAGGGAACGGCACCTATCATCAGGACGATGGCACCATTCATTATTCCAGCGCTACCCATCCCAGCAATAGCTCTGCCGAGGATGAATGCGATGCTGTTCGGTGCTGCGCCGCAGATGGCGGATCCGACCTCGAACAGACCGACCAGAGCCAAGAAGACGTATTTGGGCGTGTAGAAAGTGTAGACCTTGCCCCAGAGGAGCTGGAAGCAAGCCGCTGTCAACATGAACGCAGATCCGTACCATCCGATATCATCCAGACTATCGAAATCATCTGTTATCTGTGGGATCGCGGTGGCGATGATTGTGCGGTCCTGGAACATATATCAGCTCACACACTCCAACAACAAAGCTTTCTGATCGACCTACCAAAGACATCAAAAATAGAGACAGCAAAATTGAAGCCATGATGAAGACCAATTGAGCTCCGTGAGGATACTCAATCTCAGAGGGCGCAGCAGAAGGTGCCATAGATTTCTGTCGTGCCAGGTCTTCATCCTGTGACTCGGGTCGCTTCTCATCGTCCGTGGTGGGTGAGGTAGGCGTTTCTGGCTTCTCGACCCTCTCGTACTCCTCGTCGGTATGCTCGCTCGACGCGAGACTTCGCGCAGTGCTCTCGTAGTCTCTGCTTGGCTGTGCTGGGGCACCCATAGCGGTGGTGTCGATGCCAGCAACAGTCATCACTTCAGGCTGCGGCTGCGCAGAACGGTATTCAGGAGCGTCGGCCATCGTTCTACGTCGCCAAACAACAAGAGCTCTCTTGTGTATAATAACAGAGTGTAGATGGTGTCCCAAGTAACGAAAGGTCCAGCAGGCGGCAATGCAGAGAGGGAGGCTCAATGCGTATGATGATGGACCGGAACATGTTGCCAGGGCGGAAGATAGCCATTCTTTGTACCCTCACCACCGCGGGTAGTCATCGAAGCCTCGTACTTGCAAGCCATGCCATTCGGGTGCGAACAGTCGAGATGGCTCGGGCGTCGCGTGCAAGCACTGCCGAGACATACCCGATTATAATTGGCTCGTTTCGAGATATATCATCCACAAGAGGAAAGGCGCGCACGTGTGCTGTAGACACGGGCACGGCGGGCCGCATGACCGACACCATCCCTGCATGTGCCTCTCAGCATTGCTCATTGCTGTTCGTGGCAGTCTCGGATGCTGCTTCGAGGACCAGAATTTCCATCATCATCATCATCCTCCTCCTCCTCCTTCTCCACTTCATGACTGGCGTGTGTCAAGCCATTACCGCGGGCTTTGCTGATTCGAGTGGCGGTCAGTAAGACCTCCTCCACCATGGTCCAATTGTCGCCGCTGTGGTCCGGCCGAGCTCTGGCTTTGCTAAAGTCTTAGCAGCAATTCCCGAATTCGCTTGTTCGGACTTTACTTGCTTCGGGTGATACTATCGCCCGTCGGCATCACTACACTACACATATTCCTGCTCACCCGGCTTCGACATCCTACACGCCGATCGATGACAGTGGAAGGACTTTGCAGTGTTCTTCTCGATCTCGTCGTCATACGCTATGGAGTGCGAAGAAGTGTTCTGCATTGCGGCTCATCCATTGACTACGAATGAGTGCAAGCAAGTCATTCAGTGCCACGAGCTACCTCCTCTGCGTCCCCCTCTAACATCCGCAGCATCAGTCAAAATCAATCAACGGCTCATCCTCCTTCTGATCCCCTTGATGCTCCGTCTGCTTCTTTTTTCCTTGACTCACGACCTTGCTGCTCCCACCGTTCATCCTATACGTCTGCTTCCACTTCTTGCGCGTGCCATCACCTTCTTCTCGCTTGCGCCACACAGCGTCGTCCAGGTCATGCTCCTTGATCTTGTTGCTAAGTGCGAAGACATCGTCCTTCAATTGCTTCGAGTCTGATCGGTGAGATTGTGGCACGTAAGACTCTTGCACGATCGCAACGCGCGTCTCTTCATCCTTCGCGAACAATTTCCAGTCCTCGGTGCTGGAGGATTTGGTCTCACTCGACTTCGCTTCAGAACGCACTGGCGATACATCAAGCATCTGGGCGGCCACTTCGAGAGTCGTCTGAGCGGGTGGGTGTGGCTGGCAACGCTGGCAATTGATCTGCTCGTGCGGCATGGGGTGGCACGACAAAGCACATGCATGACCGCATGGTAGCTTTCCGCCACACTTGAGATCGCAGCCTCCAACGTATTTCTCCCAGTCCTCGGGATTCTTGACAGCCAGCTCGCGATCGTGTTTCGAGCAGTGCGCGGGAATCGAATCGCCAACTCGATTTGCCTGACGAAGCTGAAGTCGCTTCGTTTCTTCGCGATTCTTTCGTCCGGCCATGATCTTGATGACATCCCTCCACGTATCACTCGAGTAGACGAGCTCGCCATTTCCAAAGACGTAGAAGCCGCACTGCGCTCGGGACAGCGCAACGCAGACACGGTTGACATCGTCAAGAAAGCCAATCTGGCGCTTGTTGTTCGATCGTACCATGCTCAGTATGACGACCTTGTTCTCCTCGCCCTGATAAGAGTCTACAGTGACGACAGTGAAACGGCGGCCCTGCAGCGTCACACGTCGGCGTAATTCCGAGAGGATCCTCTTGCGCTGGCCATTGTAGAAAGTCAACACGGTGATATCTTCGACATCCATCCCATTGTAGACGAGATATTCGACAAACCCGACAATCATGGCCGCCTCCATTGGATTATAGGATGACATCTGGTCATCTTTTGCCTCGCTAAACTCATGGTTGAAGAAGAATGAATTGATGCCGCCCATGCCGGGTACGTCTGGTCGATTGATCTTGTCCACGACAGAATGGTGGTCTTGGATGAGGTCCTTGTAGATCGGATATAACAAGCGACGCACTTCGGGGACCATGCGTCGTTGCTTGACCAATGTGTTGAACTCGATCTTATTCTTGACCATCCGCTCGAAAAGAGAGATGTTGAGGAAGAATGGAGAGTTCTCATGGTCTCTAACTTGGGTGTGTGGCCGCAGCTGCTGGTGGTCTCCAACCAGAATGAGCTGTTGCACAGATGGCATGCACGCCACGGTGACAGGTGCCTCGAGAGTCTCGCCGGCCTCCTCAATCAGGACCACTTTGGGCTGAAGTGCTGCAAGCAGTGCCCGATATTTGCTCAGACCCGTGGTAGTCATGCCGATGACCTTCTGCTTCTTGAGTATGTTTTCGTCCTTCTCCCAGCCGCCAATGCCACGTTTCTTGGCCTCTGCGTTGAAGCGCTTCGACTTCTCACGGAAGTCTACCAGAATGGCGCTCTTCATCTCCATTTGCAGGTGGCGATAGACAGCGCCTCTGAAAGCTTCTGGAACCTTGAACATATCCTTCTCTTTCATAGCTTCCTTGACCTTGTTGCCAATGCCGGGCACACGTCTGCAGGTGGAATTGTCGGCAAGTGCCAGATTTTCCCCGACCAGTCCATACTCTTCGTCTTCTTTGGTTGCATTCTCCGCTTCGATATCTTTCAGCTGCTCAAATTCCAGATCGACTTCCTCGAAGTCAAACCCAAATTCTTGAGGTTCTTGCTTCGCAGGGACTGCGATCAGCTGGTCGCCGAGCCAGACCAGGAAAGGAGACCTGGCCTCATTGGGATTTGATTTCTTTTCTTGCACCCACTTGGAAGCGCCCTTTTCAAGAGAGTCCGCCTGCTCTTTCGTCAAGACCTTTTTCTGTTCCAGAAGGCGATGATCGAGAGGTTTCCTGGTGACAGCCAACGGTGATAATAGATCACGGAACTCCTCCCTCATGTCGTTGATCTTCTTATTTGCCCAGCCGGTGAGGCAACCGGCGGGTGGATTCTCAGCTGTAGAGCGGCGAAGTTCGTAGAGCGTCCGTGGCTTGATGACATGCTTGTCTTTGCTTCTGCTACCAAGGCGAGCAAAGTCAGGCTCGAAGTGTGCGATATATCGCAGGATTTGGTCGATAGCGTGATTCGTCTGACATGCAATCAGGATTGGCGGGTCTCCTTCCTTCCAATTGGCCAGCATAACCTTGATCGCTTGGACAGAGACATGTGTCTTGCCTGTTCCTGGCGGACCTTGGACGATGCTGAGTTGCTTTGTAAGCATACTCCGGAGAGCTTCCAGCTGAGAAGCGTCAAGAATGCTGGGCGGCTGCTTCGGCCAAGCTCTGACGACGTCGACATTCTCGTATGTCGCATGCTTGTTCTCTGTCAGGACGGAGCGCAGGTCCATCCTCGGATGTTTGCGGATGGAGCTGGGAGCGGGAACCTGTCGCTTCACTTGCACGAGATGCTCCGATAATGGGAATGACTCCTTAGACATGTGCTGTAAGGCAGACATGGTATGTCGATACGCCTCGTAGAAGCCGTCTCTCGCCTCTACCATCACGTACTCGACGGCGGGATCAAGCTCAAAGTCTTCTATGTGCGCAAAGAATAGATCGATCTCGGGAGGATTGTGCTGGAGTCTGTCGGGTGGGCGTGCAGCGACAGTGGCAACGATAGCTTTCATTTGGAACATATCGATCGCTGGTGTCAAAACCACAAGACTGCCGGTGAGTAGGCGCTTGGACTGCTCCCAGAGAATCTGCTTCCCAGTTCGCCGGAGACTGAAAGTGACGTGGTGCGCGATTCCTCTCGTAGAAGTGGTGATGCCACAGATGTGGATCTATTGATATGGATCAGTGACGCTGGAATTGGTGCAGGGGATGTGGCTCTCACCTTCTCGTAGATGCCGAATTTGCCGTTGAAGTCATCTTCAATCGCATCCGGCTGATGACGAAGCATTATGACGGCTTCACGTAGCGGTCTTACTGCGTCTTCGCGAAGGAGCTCGTAATGAGTACAGAGATACTCATCTATGGACTCGAAAGAGCCCTTGAGTTTGTTTGGTAAAACATCGACAATGTCCGAAGCAGCAGAATCGGAGCTTGTGTCGGTGTCCATGACTTCAGCAGAAGTGGGAATCTCAGGACGTGACAGCCATCGGCTGCCGTGAGTTGGAGACTTTTGGTCGTAGTACTCACGGATGCGGGTATTCAACTTGGGCGGCAGAAGCAGCATGTGTGCTTGCTGTGAGCGGAACTGGTCACCTCGAGAGCGGGCAAAGCGCTCTGGAAGATGCTCGTTCATCGTGACGGCGGCACGTCTGTCGACAGTGTGAGCTGGCGCAAGGCGGGTGGCGGATGTAAGATGTATAGTGTTGTGAGAGGAAAGTCGGTGCGAAAGGTGAAGTGATTGTAGGTGCAACCTTGCCAATTGCATGTGTATGTGAGTGAAGAACAAACGCGAGTGCAAACGCAGGCGGCAGAGGTCCGCTCGCACCACTCACCAATTTCAGTATTCTGTCGCGGTTCGAACTGTCAACGCGCTGGCGCCAACTGCAGTGGCGGAGCTGCGAGCATCAGCGCAGAGACGAGGATATCAAGAAGATGTCGAGGCGAAGGGGCTATTGGTGGCGGTGTTGGTGATGAGGGAGATAGAGAGTGAAGCATGTTGATAAAATACAGCATGGACAAAGCTGGCCGCGATGGAGAGGGAATGCGCGCCGCAATACCCCCTCACCCTCACCCTCATCCTCACCCTCCCCCTCACCTTCAACTTCACCCTTACGGAAGTGACCCTTTCATTTACAAGGCAAGAAGCTCAAGGGGGCTGGACTGAGAAGGGCCCTTTCCCTTCTCTGCTATACCTTGTACAGATACCGCGAGACAATCCAGTGTGCGGCCAGCTTCTGCAATCTGGCTCATCTGATGCCAGTAGTACCTCTTCACCCACATCCCGTCAATATATGCGGCCAACCGCTGCTGTAACCAGCTACGTCCGCCTAGGAGCTGGGATATATGCATCTTCTTCGCCTCTGCAACTTCCCGTAGTGCTTCCAGGGCATCGGTGCCTCCATCTCTCGCTCTGCAGCAGACAAGCAGGACGGGATGGGATGTATCTCACTTATCAGGGAGTGTTCGCTGAGCATGATACGAGATGGTCAGATACATTGCAGTAACACCGACGGCTGTCTCATCGCCCGCTGTGATGGAAAGAGGGAAGTGCGGTCGCGTGAGAGTGGAGAAGGAGGTTTGCGGCTCCACGGACCTGTCTCCGTCCCAATCATCGGCAGGGTGGAGCAGCTCTGGTCAGGGCAGCTTCAGAAGTCCAGCCCGGCTCGTGAAGAGTGAATCTTGAATGGTCGAGCACCACAGCCTTCATATCTTTAGAGACGAAGACACGAGCAGGTCGCCTTCCCGAGCCTTCGTATCGCCCGTTGGTAGCTGGACTACCAACCTCTGCCACATGTACGACTCAACAATAATACCATCTTCAATGCGCCCTTGAGCACACCCTCCCACAGCAGGACGCAGCACCACTCAGCATGGCTGCTTTCGACGACGACAATGATCCCAACACGGCATCGCAAGACGAGGACGAAAACGAAGATGAGGACATGGAAGATGTCAATGACATGAATCAAGATGAAGACCAAGACATGGACGGAGGAGGTGGAGATGGCGATGAGGAAGAGGATGATGAGGGAGACGACGATAATGGCGACAACGATGACGATGAAGACGATGAAGACAATGATAATGCAGACTCGCCATCACGACGTCCAGACCAAAATGGCCCGGCTCCAAGATCCACAAGTCGAGAACCGCAGCAGAATCCAGGAGCAACACGCATATCTCCTTCATCCCGAGCCTCAGCACCCCGTTCGCCCGGTGGTCATGGCGTCGCGTCTTGGATTCCTGCTACTCGCTCAGAGGCTCTCGTCGCACAGGCTTACGATATTGTCCCCACCATGGCTGCTCCGCAGAGCACTTCGATCAATGCAATAACTGCTACTCCGGACATGCGATGGGTCTTTTCGGGAGGCACGGACGGCTATGTCCGTATGTATAACTGGGTCGACACTGTCAATGGCAAGGTCCCCCTGACCGTTGCTCAGAAGCATCCCTTTGTGGACAGTGTGATGAAGGCTGGCTCGCTTGTCACGTACTGGGAGAACGAAGAGTCGACCACTCTCAAGACTCCCTCTCGAGACGATGAGGGCAAATGGAGCAGTCCTGTGTACTCTCTGGCTGTACATCACCAGGCCATGTGGTTGCTTTCTGGTCTGGAGTCGGGAGGCATCAACCTGCAGACGTGCAGACATCAAGCTGGGACGCGCATTCTCAGCATGAAAGAGCACACCAGCGCTGTGTCAGTCTTGCAGCTATCACAAGACGAGATCAGCCTTCTCTCAGGTAGTTGGGACAAAAACATTCTCGAATGGGACCTCAATACAGGCAAGGTCAAGCGTTCATTTCAAGGCGCCGGAAGTCAGATTAGCGCTGTAGAGGTTCGCCCCCTGAGCGACGTTGCTGTGCCAGAGGTCACAGAAACACAACCTGAGAATGTCAATGGTACTTTTTCAAGTAATAATGCAGACAAACCAGTTGCGAATGGATCTTTTGACAACGCACTGGGCAGACAGCCCTCAAAAGTGACAGAGGGCGACGAAGACGCTATTGGCTCCCCCGATGCTAGTCTTTTCGGCGACAATGATCATGGTTCTCTTTTCGGCGAGGATACTGGAACTGGGGCTGGCGGCAATGCCTTCGGTGACGACGATGACGATTTGGCCAAAGCGCTCGAAAGTGAAATGCAGGAGACCGCACAAGATGCGCCAGCAGAAGCAGATACCGACATGACAGGGGTTGGGAGTGGTGGACCTGTGCAGCCAGTCGATTCTAGTATGCCCGAAGCACCTTCCGAGGGCAAGGACGATGCCACAGCAAGCGATGCTCAGGAGAGGATGGTTGAAAGTGGCGAGCAGCATGATGTTACATCAGAAAGACCAGCTGCTATAGTGACAAATGGTCTGCCGCATTCTGACGAACCCTTAACGGCACCACCAACAAATGAGGATCATCAGTCTTCTGTGCCAGAGCTTCCACCCCAGTCGGAGTCTACATTCTTAGATGCAGCAATAGATGGTACCCTACGAATATGGGACCGCAGAGCATCTGCGCCCATCGCGACCATACAACCATTCGGTGGCACGCCGCCATGGTGCACGGGAGCTTGCTGGAGTCCAGATGGCAATTTCTTCTACGCAGGTCGCAGAGGTTGCACCGTCGATGAGTACTCCATTCATCATCTCGGCAGTAAGAGATCTGAACCGAGTCGAGTGTTCAAATTTCAGAATGGCAGTGGACCTGTCTACGCAGTTCGAGCGATGCCGAACAAGAAACATCTCGTCTGGTAGGTGGCTCTCTGTAGACCTCTGGCTGAAACCCCAAGACTGACTCCGTACAGTGCATCCAATGACATCCTTCGCATCTACGATCTGGCCCAGGCAGAATCAAAGCACAAGGCTGTTCCATTCACAATCGTTCCTGGCCATCGAGGCGGCTTCATCTCCGCAATCCACGTCGACCCGACGTGTCGTTTCATGCTCTCGGCTTCTGGCAACCGCGGCTGGGAGGGCGGAGGGACGGAAGTCCTGCTGGGTTATGAAATCGGGGTTCAAGATGACAAAGGCATCTGGCACGGTGCAAAATACAGCTAGCAGCATTTTGCATCCGGGCGTCTGTGGCGTGACAGGATGGATGTTTGGAACGAGCATGATACCCATGGTTTTCGAGCGGCTGCGGTGTATTGAGGAGGACAGCTCCGTGCGTATTATTAAAGATTTGGCAGTTCATTGACTTGCCCGCGAGCGCCGTGTCTCATATGAACAGCGACTTCGGCATTCAGGATGATGTTGAGATGGCAGGTGCGGAACTTCGCGAGTGAATGTTGGAACTTCACATGCCACGTCCACCTTCACCCGCCCGCCATGTTCTTGGTCCACTCTACGCACGACACTAGATCAACCTCGGAAGCGTCACGAACGTGAGCCAGATCCATCTCCTTCCTTCCATACAGCATTCTAGAAAGATCATCTGTCGGCGTTGTCATCACACGCACCGCCGCCATACTCGCGCCGTTGCCTATACCCTCACACTCCACCTTTCCACATCAAACCTCACCACTACCTTACAGCCATCAGGAAGGAACCACACACGTACACAACACAAACCACCAAAGACACGCCCACACCATGCCAACGCACAACAACCTGACAGTCACCCTCCTCGACTCCGCCGACACGCCCTACGCCGAATGGGGCCGCCAAGTGACCAGCAGCAGCAGCAGCAACAAGAGAGAAAACATCAGCTGCTACATCCAATCCGAACCCGGCAAGCGCTTCCGCATCCGCATCAGACCCGCGCCGCGTCTGATCACGCCGCAACCGGAATGGCATCTGCTGGCGACGATGCGGCTTGATGGGAAAGAGAGGTATGAGAAGCGGATGTTTGTGTGGCTGGACCCGGAATTGAGGTGGTTCAAGCCGGAGGGATTGGTGAGGATGGAGGGGAGGGCTATGATGGATGAGCAGAGGGAGATGAGGTTGCATAAGTGGTGAGTCCGAGGGGGGGAGAGAGATGGTGGGAGCCGTTCTGGGTGTTTTGCTGACGACGTTGCTTTCGATAGGGTGTTTCAGGAGATTGGTATCGACACGCTTCTGGATGAACTCAATCTGGACTTTGATGGAGATGGGGGAGAAGAGGAGGAGAAGAGGGCTCCAAAAACTGCTTGCGTCGAGGATGACTTGGTCGGAGCGCTGCAGGAACTTGGCGCGAATCGCCTCGAGGACAAGGAGGAGAAGAGCAAGGCCGGCATGATCGAGATCACCTTTCAACGAGTCGAGCTGGGCGATAGCAGAAGGGCTCGTTATTCCGACGAGGAGGATCGTTATGCTGACGGCGATGACTTGCGCATCAGCAAGGTGAGTTGCTGCGCAAGCTGAGAAAGTCATGAAGTTTAACGGACTGACGAGTTTTGTTTCCCGCAGCAAAAGGACAAGAACGTCTCCCACACCACCGCACGCGAGCTCGATCACAAGCTGTCACGCCACACGAACTTCATCGCCTACACTCTATACGACGAGGATGACTATGCCAAGTTCAAATTCTTCTACCGTGCTGAAGATGTGCTGCGAAAGTACAGCTTCGCAGGGTTCCCAGCGCCAAAGGCTGAGCGTCCAGAGAGTAGAGTCCATCTGAATTCCATCGGCTGTTCTCTCACCGCCATCGGTGGTAAGAGACCGTCCGAAGCAACGGCCGAAGAGGATGATAGTCCAGACCATAAGAAATTCAATACCCAGCAGCTGTTCTCTGCTCGCGACAAGAAGGAGAGACCCAAGAGCAACCTCTACCAGTCGGAGCCCGACGACGAAGATCCAGATGATGACAATCCGAGTAGCGAGGATTCAGACGATGAAGAAGAGCGCCAGGAGGAATTTCTGCGTGCGGATGTGAAGCTTGGTCTTGCTAAGCCCGGCATTGAAAAGGAGTTTCTTGGCAGCGAGAATGATGGGAAAGAAACGCAGCAGAACGAGGCAGGCGAGGACGAGGATTTGTGAACAATCACGTGCGATTGGAAAGGGAAACAGGGACACAACAGCTTCAACGATGCTCTCACCTGAGTGATAAGGCACAGTGCACGAAACATTCCTGCCATCTCCCAAAGTGGCAGGAGTACAAGAATCCAGCGCAGACTGATGATTTGAATGTTTGGCGTGCAGCCTGAGTCATACGATGGCCGGCAGACCGATAAAGGCGGGTGTGTTCTGTCGGAGACATGCGGTGCCCTTTCCGTAGCTGTGATGACGCTTCACAGCGGCAGTCAACGACAGATCTGGACGGAACCTTTCTCTTCAGCCTCAAGCGTGCTTTCTTCTCGACCTTTCTGTACAGGTGAAGTCGAGCTGACGTGCCACCCAGTACTACGGGCGGCGCATAGAGGCGCAGCCATCCCCTTGGGCCGGCCAGCCCGATGCAGTGGCGATTGGCCAGGAATGCGTTCGTGCCCCATGTGCGAATACCGTCGGGCGGTGAGCTGATGTGCTTCCCGTGCCCCCAGATGACCCAAGCCCAACGATACACTGACGCCGCCATCCAGGAGCGTGGATAGGTGGATGTGTGTCGTGCGGAGGCTGGAGGAAAGACTTCGCACGGTACCTGCATGCGGGAGATGTGTCGCGCTAGACACGACACTACGGCCGTGGAGATACCATAGACATTACCTAGATGCACGAATTGCAGCCCCTCCTCATGTGCGATATTGAAGCGCAATTGCCGCAAAGATGCATTGCTGGGGAGGTCCGACGCCTCTCGAGAAGTGCAAGCGCCTCATCTGATGTCGAATGGAGTCTGCCAAGAGCAGTTGACACTCTGGCCTACCTCATCAATGATCATAGTGACCCCTGCCCGGCATGTCTTTCTCAAATACCCAAGTCACGGCCGGCGTCGAATAGGTGGCCGCGATGCGGGTAAGACAGGGGTACGACAACATCCATGCTCGAACATCCAACGACCTGGCCCGCGCCGGCCACGCCTCAAACACCACCTCGTAACACGTCAACTCTCAAAAACTGACAGCTCTCAGGCTCCAATCTAGGCGGGCCCCCCCCACTCTTGAATACTCGATCGCCCGTTGGGATCTGGAAACGTCGCCCTACGCAATCTCGATAGATTCCCATGCACATCTGAGGGACATTGAACGTGATGCTTGCTCGAGACTGAGCGAGCGAGCTGCGATTGCCGAATAGGGTAAGCAAAACGATGTTTACGAGCTTCGCGCACAGTGTTGTGGTGGAGCGTTTGTCGAAGAGTGTGATGCCCAACCCCAGGCTTGATGGCTCCAGGGACTGACGAGTGGGTTGCAACCTGCGGGACGCCTCCCAGATATATGCAGAAGTGGGCGTCTCTCGGATGGCATTCCGCGGGCCATGGCTTCTGCGAGCTCCCCTCATGCGCGTCACCTGGCATCGCTCATTCCATTCGCGCAAATGTGCGGCTGTCGCGGCGGACTTCTTCGGACTGCGATGTCCGTCGACCGGCTGTCTCGCAAGAAGTTGCGTGGCTCCGACAGCCACCGCATACAAGGCTCCAGAATCGACTCATTTCAGTGGCACACTCGTTGCACCCATTACCTCTTGCGGGCATTGGAGCGACCCCATGTCCGGTGAGTGGATCTGACGTCGAATGATCTTGCGTACAGCGGAGCGTGCGAAGAGCATGGGATCATGGATGAGCAGGGGGTTGAACCAGGCGATTCCGGTGCCGCGGCGTTGGGCTCTCGACGACTTGGTCTTTGGGTGGACCAAGTGATCGAGATCGTCTTCATCAGATTGCGGATGCCCGCCCGATTCGTCCATTGCGCTCTCTCCTGCGCTCGCCCTGAGCCTGATGCGAGGCGAGATGACTTCGCCATTCGGGGAGCTCCCACACCAACCCCTGGGCCCCTCCTCATAGATCGCTGGTTGTCTCATCGGACACCCGCCTAGATGGCGTATGCCGTGCTAGCGCCTCGTAGAGATTGTTTCGATGAGATCTGAAAGTGACCGCACATGCTGCTCGCCCGATGCAGCATACATCGACCTGCTTCCTGACGTCTTCTCCAATTCTTTCGACCTTGCGCAGCATGACGGCCCCGGAACCGCAAGGGGATATGGACCACATCAGGTCTAATTTGAGCATTCGAAGATATCGTCCGGTCTCGAGGGCGGACACGACGGAGCTGAGGGGGAGAAGTGAGATGTCGGAAGGTATATAACGGCCATTGGGCGTTCGCTCCCAGTGGTCTGGAAGCGTTCCATCCAAACCCTCAGATCCCACACTTCCTACAAGCTCCACCAACCAACCTTCTGCTCGACCACTCCTCATCCTTCTGACGTGGACAGTTTCGTGTGGCTACACTACTCTGTATACCGTAAGTTGCCCATTGCTTCCACACGAACCGTGGTACCTTGACTCAAAGGTGCGATGGGTGGGCTATGATGAGACGGCTTCTGACACTCCTACAGACTTCACTCATTGGACAGCACGTCGTTATAGCTCACCGCTGAAACGCTCCTGCCGACGCCTCTCCCCGATAGACTGCTACCCAACCATACGCCATCACGACGCAGATATGTCCGACTCGCCCCAGAAGACGTATCTCCGAGATAGCCATGGCCCTCGTGCCGTGGGTCGGGGCGAGAGCCGGCGGCAACGAGACGGCGGCGGCGAAGACAGCAAGTCGTCACGACCAAGGCATAGCTCTTCTCGTCGTCCCTCGAGATCAGAGACGAGCCACAGACGGAAGTCTTCGTCAGCAGGTACGAGTGCTCCTGAGCGACCGACATTCAGACTGGACGTCATCGAGCAGCCTCCAAAGAACATTGTCTTCGGTTCGTCCGTGGAGACATCGGCCATCGTCAGCCTCGAGGCCTCATCTCCCGAGATCGTCGCCGGCTACAGAGGCCTCGACACCTCTCGTCTCATGGCCATTGTGACCTTGGTTGCCGACACACGCAGCGGCGAAAGAGTGCCCGTCGAGTGCGGCACCCTGACGGGACAGAAGATGTTTGATTCCGTACATCCCATGCCCGAGCACATCGCCGAGAGTCTCGCCAGAAGCCAACCATGTCGCCTCTCTCTCGGCTACTTCACTTTCCCCAGCCTGCTCATCCGACAACCGGGAACCTACCGTCTGCGCGTCACGCTGATCAAGAATTCAAGCTCCCCATCGGCGGGTGCGTCCAGTGTGAATGTCGTCGACAGCGAGACTATCAAAGTCGAACGTCGAAGCGCGGTTTCTGGTAGTCCTCGCAAGCACCAACGCGGGTGAGGCACGCCGTCCGTCAGCAACACCTCTCGCGGTTGATACATTGTTTCTGGACACTGTGACACCAAGAAAAACCACAACTTCTTTGGTCTTTGCATATTGGCGTGGCGTATGGCGTTGGACATGGGCTGACCGTCAACCCATAAGAATACGATGGACGAGTGTGCCTATCCTCCTCCTCCTCCTCCTCTTCTTCTTCTCCTTCCTCCTCCTCCTCCTTCAATTCGATGGCTTGTGTGTGTATTGGATATATTCTCTCGGTATCATCATTGTACCATCAGATACGGACAGATGATCGGGTATCAGACCCATTGGATATCAGACCGAATCTTCTGTAGATGCTGTAATCCTGGACAGAGACTAGATCTGATACTCAACGACCGCGGCTTTCTACACACAAACACACATACACTCCTGTTTCCTCATACTGGTGAAAATCGGCAGAGCATGGCATCGAAATGGACCAGCGACATGTATTCTTGTTGTGCACGTGCCTAGGAACTTGTTTCTCCTTGTTGGTCCGAGCTGGGACAAGGTGAGAGTATGGATCTCAGGAGATGGAAGGTGAGTCAGCCTTTGCGATGAAGGACCACAGTTGTCGCGAAAGCAGTCCAATCCCAATTCAGCAACCAATCTCAAATCAATGAACAATAATAATGATGCTCGACGGCAACTCAGCAGAAGCCGCGATGCGTGCATACCCGACAAGCAAAGATCGAGGATGGTCCCAGGTTAAAAGAAAGGGGAAGGAAAAAAAAAACCAACCAAAAAAGAAAAGGCCAGTAACCTCTCAAAACAAGGAAAGAGACTGCTCCAAAAAAAAAAACCAAGAACAAATCAAAAATTTCACTGATGCTCCGTAGCCATTCACACCTTCTAATCACACTACCTCGCCACGTTCCGTAGCCAAAGGCTACAGGAAAGACGAACCTTTGTCTCGCAGGCTCGTAAACCTCCTGTATCTCTTCGATGTGAGCCAGCGCCACGATGAAACGCCTTCACCTCGTTGCAGAAGAACGAAGCCACGAGGCGCAGTGGTGGGATATGCTTATGCAAAGCCCATGCCATAAGCGCTCCTCCAGGGTGCAGAGACACACACTGCCGAAGTTCCCGTGTATTGTGGCTCCGGAGATCCTTGCGGCAAGGGCGTCGGCTCGTGAGTCTGCTTCGAGGCGTCTTCGAGGAGCTGATAGAGGGGAGTGGGAAAAAGGTCAAAGTCATTGATAGCCAAGATGTCCTATTGAAGCTGCGCGGGCCAATGAGGGATTCACCTTTCGTGCAGCGATATTGCACTTTTGGCTCGGGGGTCGGTGAGGTCGGCAAGGATGCCAAAAGAGAGTGGGATGCAAGGCTGGGAGATTTTGTGAATGTGGTGATGTTGGCAGATGGATTGGGATTTTGAGGCTGTAGGCTTCCGCTGTGTGTGCTGGAGCGAGGGAAATGAACAGACACGGCGTCGCCGCTGTGGCATGGCATTGGGCTTGCGCGCGCGCGCGCAGGGATTGAGGCCGCAAGCCAATATCACATTAGGAGCGATGACACATCAGCAGAGCATTTGCCGATAGCGTCCTAGCAGCGGAGTCGAAGTGGCCTTCCATTGAGAGTGGTGTTTGTGGGTTGGTAGGTCGAGAGGCATTGCTGCCAGCAGCTGCGGTCTGGATCCAAGCCACGCCGACTCGTGTCAGACAACAACAGATCTGGTAGCGAAAAGAGCGTGCCTGACGATCCGGCGATCTACGAGATCCTCCTCGCCAGGCCATGCTCGGGGCATGCTGCATGGGAAAGGGAAGGATCGCGAAATCTGTCGCGTGGCATCTAAAGATGGAAGAGAGCACAGCCCAAGACAGAAACGAGGCTGAACCATTGCACACGGTAGATAAGATCAGAGCTATGCGTCTAGAGTTGCCGTTCAGCCAGCCACAGAAGAGCCCATTTTCAGGCCCGGAACAAATCGTGGCACGTTTTGGCTTTTCTTCCCACAACGCTGGCGCGCTTGCTTGCTTGCTTAAGCTGATTCTTGACGTCTCCTATGTATGTGCCGTACCTCCTACTCCCCTGAGTCAGCAGACACGGCGCCAAGATAGGCTGGACGGTGCAAAGTTTTCGATAGTCGTGTGGTGGGTGGTGGGGAGGATTTCCGTAGCTCGCACGTGAGGAGTACCTACATAGAGCCGTGTGCCAGAAGGATATAGTAGAGTTTGGTGCACCGCGTGCATCTGAGTGCAGACACATGGCGTGGTGGTGTGAAGTCACATGGTATGGTGCTGTCTCATGTGAGAGTAGCAGAAGAACAAAGGTGTACCAAAGACGTGGTACATAGTACGCGAGGCATCATCATTCGGGCCAGTCTCCGAAGCCGCCCAAACGCTCGCGGACTGATGAGCTTGTTGTGCTTTCACTTCCGCGGCGCGCAGGCAACTAATAACTACATGTCTCTGATCAAGTCTGACAACGGCAAGAGTGACTGACTACTGACCGGACCGGCGACCACCGACCAGCGCCGCTGCGCCAGATCGGCACACAACGGTCGTGCAACGGCGCCTATAAGCCCTCGCCGGTTTCGTGTCGTTCTGCACGTGGGAACACTGACCACTCCCGGCCCCGTCGTCAACGTTACAACAAAAAAGCAAACGACAACGACTCAGCACATTGGCAGCGTGCGTCGTGCACGTGCGGGGACGCTGCAGTCGGGACGCCGTGTAATAATGCTGGACCTGAATCTAGATCTGGTCCACACCTCCGATGTGCTTGCGCGCTTGGCGGTCGAGAAGACAAGCAAGTAGCTCTCACACATGATGCCCGGGCACGAGTAGTGGTGGTGGTGGTGGTGGTGGTGGTGGTGGTGGTGGTAGAAGAGGGGAACGAGGCAGTGTACAGCAGCAGAGTGGGCAGAAGTGGCACATGTACCCTGGCTCAAATGCATGCCTGAGACACCAATCAATGGGCGACATGTCGATCGCTGCTGATCTTATTCGGTGCCTTTATTTCACCTTCCAATCTCGTCGGTACCGGGCCCAAGCGAAGGGTGAGAAAGAAAAAGCAATCTCTCTCAAGGTGCTTCTCCGACAACGACGAATCAGCATGAAGGAACTCCATGCTGGACACCAACAGGTGACCCAGCAAAAGACGTAGGCGGCAGCAGCAGCTGACATGGGTCATGAGGACCTGAAACAAGAGCTGACATGAGAGCGTCAATTGGCTGAGATTCTGCACGAGTCTCGTTTTTTTTTTGGCGACCGCATCGAGTAATTGCTGCCATAGCCCTCTAATTGATACATTCTTTTCCCTTTGATCGTTCCGTGGTCCTCGTTGGGTATCTTCATCCTGTTCCGAAACGCCACGCAAATGACAATCGATGTCTAATTCGTCACTCTACAACATGAACTTCCAATCAAATCCTGGCTACTCTCGTGTGAGCCATAACGCCACGCTATGCATATCTCTCAGGTGATAAGACCAATTTTATGCCAGCCTTGCGCTGGACAGTGGAAGCAATAGCAGTCCCTCAGGCGGCATCGTCAAGCGCGTTTTGGTCCAGGGAGGCAAATTCTGATGGTTTTTTTTTTGGGGGGTGTGGCGCGACCTGCTGTAGAAGCACCACATCACGAAACTCGGCCGTCGCGTTCAGAGCAGGCCCCGCTCCACTTTCCAGAGGTCCACCGCGAGTTCGCGTGTCTCTCTGATGACTTCGTAAACATCGGCCGTGTTCGCTAATTGAGGGTGGTTGCGGAACAATTGTAGGACAACGTCTCGCAGTCCTCGATCAGAGTCGATGGTCGATGAGTAAACATATTCGATGGCCTCTGCCAGCTCAGGTGCATCATAATAACAGGCTATCGCCATCTCGAATTTCCTCCTCGACAGTTGCTTCAGCGATGGAATGTCGTATTTCTCGGCGAGGGCGTAGACTTGGGCGTGAAGGACAAGGTGTGACTCCGACTCCGTCGACTCGTCCTCTTCCTCTTCCTCCTCCTCGTCACTTTCACTTTCAACCAGCAGAGGAGGTGTTCCAGCGCGTGTTTTGCTTGGTGGTGTTCGAGGCGCTTTGCCCGTGAAGTCCATACTAGATCGTCCACCATGCGAAGAGCTGGGGGGAGTCAATGGCGGTGCAGGCGCGTTGTAGAAGCCGGCTTGTGCAAGGAGAGGGTCCTGGATCTGTGAGAGATCAAGCTTCTGAACGGCCTTATTTCGTGCGTCAGAGTATGCACGGTGTCTAAACATCGCAGACGGTTGCTGCTCGGGTTGTTCATTGAGATAGTCGAGATGGTAGAGATAATGGATCATCTGTTCGACGGCATCCTCATCGTCTTCACTGAGGTCAATGGTGCCAGACCTCGCTTCGCGGAATTGATGTGAACAGGCGCCATCGAAGAAGCCGCTCCTCGAGCATACGATAGCTCGATGAACGGACCATTGCTTGTAGTTGCATGTTATTGTGAGATCAGAATATTTGCCGCCGAGATGTAGTCTGTACGAAATGTCAGAATCGCCTGTGATCGACGAGAGCCAATGCCAACATCTTCACATACGCGGAGAGTGCGTTCATGAGCTCAATTTGAGCGTTCTGCTGCGCCTGTGGGGATGTAGAAAGATCCATTGTGAAGATATCGTAATGCCAGTAGTGCCAGGTGTCGAGAACGGTGGAGAGAGCCGTTGGCAGAGTCCAAAGTAGAGTCCAGGTTGGTAGCAAGCTTCGAGGCAAGCCTAAGCGGTGATCGTCGTTGTGGTACAAGAGGTATGTAGTATCGAAAGGTCGTGCGTCGGTGGATGATCGCCGTTAAGTATATGTACCGAGAGAAGACACTCTCTGTGTGTTTGTATGTGGGTGTGACGGACGACGCTCAAAGACACGGGAGGGGCCTAGAAGATATACATGTGAGTCCAGAAGCACCCCGGGGAGCGAGCTAGGGCCAAACAGCAGTTGGAGCATGACCTACCTTTCCCACGAGGCCCAAGGGTCTGGCCTTTAAGCTTCAGCTAGCAGGTAGCTTGGCGATGCGGGTGTCGTCGTCTGTGGACCCGAAGTTTTTTTGTGGCGGCAAAGCACGTTGTGCACGGACCTTGGCTGCGGCTGGCAGATGCAGCCCTGTCCCGCTTTGTCCGCAGGCGCAAGCCAGTCTTCGGGGCTGGGTGCAGCAGAAGGATCCTGAGAGCGCTCGCGAGACGGCTTCGATTTGCAGACTGCGAACCGCTCCTCCCACGAATAGTCGAGCGCTGTGAGATGGAGGCACAGCGGAGATAGACAATTGAAAATCGCCGAGATATCAACCCTTATGTCTGCAACACTGAGGCACTGCGATGCAGGGAATTATGTAGATTGACGATCCTTGTGCAGGTGGGACTCTCCTCTCGCGATTCACTTCGGCACCTCAAGTTTGACAACGAGCTCAGCCGTGTTGCTGCCGAAGGTACTAGGTAAGGTAGTGCTTGCTGGGAGCAGGGTTAATAACATGCCAAAGAGGTATATGCCGCTTATTTAGAGAACACTGACTCCTGACATGCTGAGCCTAATCATTGTAGGCTCTCGGGTCAGGAACTGGAAGCATTTCCTCCGATTGCCGGACAGCGATGTTGCCTGTCCGTGCGGACGATTGCTCAGGATACATATAATCCGACGCCCCCAAAATATCGAGATGTGCTGGAGTGTCCGACAGGACTGTCTTGGGTGAACCGAGGGGCATCAGCACTTACGGCGCAATGTGACGACTGCATGGCTGAAGATCCTTTGTTGTCTCGGTGCCGTACAGGGTTCGGTGCCACGAGGATGAATCTGCGCCCGAGCAGTCTAAAGGGAGCAGATTGGCGTTCTGCTTGCGCGCAAATGAGCGGCGCAAGAACTTTGAGACTCAAAGCCATTCAAGTTGATTGCCGAACGTACACGCCGTCCACAACGTTGAATTCTTGTTGCTCCTCTCGATCGTAATTTCAATATCGGAGTTGCCGCGCTCGGTCCTCACATACATGGAAGCATCCGGCGCATGCTTTAATTTCGACCAGACCTGTCATGCAAACATACATCCCAGTAATAACATGCTTGTCAATCCTTTCGCCTAAGTGTACCATGCACGACCAGCTTGCAGTGCATAATAATATTTTTGAGCGACGCTCCTTGATTGTGGCGCTTCAGAAGTTTCAAGTGTGCAGCGTGCAGAGCAGTCAGAAACAATAGTTTCGTCAGACGTGATTGAGACGCAGGCTGCATATCACAGCACACACTGAACTGAAAGCGAATGTTGGTGGTCGGGAGCACTCGATTGGAATCTGCGGCACAAAAGATTGGAGGCTCACAGAGCGAGCGCCACACTTACAGACAGATGGACGGTTTGGTACGGTGCGGCTGTGGGACCAAAGCTGTTTTCCCCGATCGGGTCTAGAAATTCAAGCCAAAGGGGAAAACGATTGCTGACCCGACTGCGTCCTCCAAGGGTTCAGTCCAAAAGTTGGTTGAAGATGGTTGAAGAGGAAGGATGCAATTCGAGATTGCATCGCTATGCATCTTGATGAGTTTTGGTCAGAGTATGAAAGCTCTGCCGTCGGAAGGCATTCGCGATGCAGCGTGAGTCGACATTGGCTGCTGCCGCACCAATGCAATGACAAGGCACGGTTCCGGGATGGTGGGCGGGCACGCAGCGTACTGGCATGACCGGATGCTGTATGATGAGCACGATACCCGAGCAATTGTCACCAAGGACACAGAGCTTGCCCGGATCCGAAGCACGGCACCACGGGAGCAGATGGAGCCTGTTGGCTCGGACAGACAGGGAAGGTGGAGTGTGCATGTCGCTGTGACATTCCATAGGCGAGCAGATGTAGGAGGCGAGATGACGAATTGCTGTGTCGTCGCCTCATCAGCGATTGCGCTGGTCGGCTTCCGAGTGGTCGCGCGCGCCGTGTTCGGGGTGGGTGGTCACAAGTCCAGCAATGCAGCGAAGGTGTGAGATGGACGAAACCGCCTCGTGCGAATATGGACATGGTCATACTGTCCTTCAGCCATCGCATCGTCGACCCGTTACATGGCGGCGCATGACGACTCCTGTCAGCAACCACGCGAGAATTTTTGTCCTGACGCCTGCTGTGCTCTCGATGCAGGAAGCAAAGAGATGCCATAGGCACGCTCTGACCTGGCGATCCAGGCACATCTGTCTGCCGTGTGCGCGCACGACACGTGCACTGTGCCCAATGCTGCTGTGAAGGAGGTGTGGGCGATGGACATCCGCGCTGTAGAGCCACTGGGAGACGACACCCACGAATCGATTGTGTGGGGCCAGAACAATGAATGTCACGTGCGTCATGCCTGCCACTTTTGGTGCTTACATCATGGGCACAAGCTTCCTCGAAAGATGATGCTGTTTCTGGCACAAGCAATCGCCATCACGTTCAGCCTGCAACATCCACTGGACAACGTCCTTTGAAATCTGCAGCCTATCCGAGTCGTTGCTCACTCGGCAGTAACTCGTGGTCTAGGGTCCGCGAGCAAACCACACCTGTGCCAACGACCTGCTCATTGTGGCCATGGCAGGCGATTTCAGGCTTTCTGCTACGCTGCGCGGCCATGAAGAAGATGTAAGCATATGGCCACACTCACAATCTCCTCGAGCTTCGTCTGCCTCGTTCATCACTTTCATTCCCCTCTCCTTTGCCTGGAGTAGCTGACGGCGCGGTTTCAAGGTCCGAGCCGTCGTCTTTCCCAACAGCCGACTCCTACTTTCTGCTTCACGCGACAATACCGTGCGCCAGTGGAACCTCACTTCACCTAAACCGCCGACCTACGATGATACAATAGCTCTTCAGGGCGCCCATTGGTTCAACGGCCTCGCCTATGCGCCACCCTCGAAAGAGCACCCAGAAGGTCTCGTTGCTGCTGGAGGAAGGGAGACCTTCGTCTTCGTGAAGCGTGTTGGTCAGCCACTAGGGGAGGATCCGCATCGCATGCTTATTGGGCATGCCGGAAACATCACCTGTTTGGCCTTCAGCGAAGACGGTAAGAAAATTATCAGTGGTGGATGGGACAGCCAGGTCTTCGTGTGGGATGTGGAAGAAGGCAGAGTGACAGCCGAGCTTACAGGCCATGGTGGTCCGATTTGGGGCGTGATGGTCTTTGATTCCAGTCTGGTCATGACTGCGTGCGCGGATAAGAGCGTTCGCGTCTTCGATATAGGCGGAAAGATCCTAGGCACCTTCAAAGGACACACGGATGTCGTGCGGAGCTTCTGCAAGATTCCAGCTGGACATTGGTCAGGCGCAGCATTTGCTTCGGCTGGTAACGACGAAGTCATTCGACTCTGGAATCTCGAAGGCAAGCAGTTGGCTGAGCTGGACGGTCATACTGCATATATCTACAGTCTGGCTATTCTTCCAGGCGGCGACATCGTGAGCTCTTCAGAGGATCGCACTGTCAAGATCTGGAGCAACAACCAATGCATACAGACCATCACACATCCAGCCATTAGCATATGGACTGTCGCAGCATGCCCGGAGACTGGTGACATTGTCAGCGGAGCGAGCGACAATGTTATCAGAATATTCTCACGAGACCCTGAGCGTCAAGCAAATGCAGAGGTATGTAGCGCAACCCATATTGGCAGGCTAGCCACTTCGTTCAAGACAGTGATTGCCCGGTGGTGGTAGCCCTTGTATCCGTCATCATCTAACATTATTCATCAGGCCATTCAGTCCTTCGAGGAGAGCAATCGCATGTACGCTATACCCGCCGAGACCGCTAGCCAAGGACAGCCTTTCGAAAAAGAGAATCTACCTGGACCAGGTACGTTGTGCATACTCGCCTAATCAGATCATCAGTAGAGCAGGCACAAAAGCAACACAATGCACAGGCAAATTGACCGACAGTTTTATAGATGCACTGCAAACGCAAGCCGGACAACGAGATGGACAGCAGCTTTTCATTCGTGAGAATGATGGCAGCGTGACAGCTCACTTGTGGTCAGCCTCCACCAGTCAATGGAATCTGGTAAGTGTCTGCAGCTTCGGCTCTTCACATTCACACCATTAACGGCATGACCAGATCGGGACAGTAGTCTCTGGTGAAGGCACTGGGGCGAGCAAGAAAGTGCATAATGGCAAGGAGTATGACTATGTCTTCGATATCGACATCGAAGATGGCAAGCCTCCACTCAAATTACCATACAACCTGACTGAAAGTGCTTGGGATGCTGCGAGGAGATTTTTGGAAGCCAATGAACTTCCCATGTCTTACTACGAACAAGTCGCCAACTGGATAGCCGAGCAAACGAGAGGCGCACGTCTAGGGCAAGATACAGGCGCTGGCACTCAGCCGCCACAAGCGAGAGATCCTTGGGGAACGGACAGGAGGTATCGACCAGGCGATGCGAGCACATCTTCTGGTAAGCTACCACAGCGAACATATCTCGAAATCATCGAAGGCAATCCTGCCAACGCCATCAACATCATTTCACAGAAGACGCAGGAGCTTGCCAAGTCTGGTGATATCACGCAGGGGCAAACCCTGCAGTCGGAGGAAGTGGCGTGCCTTCAAGCCCTTCCCAAGCAGCTGCAGAACAAGCAGGATCCGCATCCTACGGCTGCGCAGACTGGTGCTTTACTCAGTATTGTCTCAAGTTGGCCCACGAAGAGTAAGGTGCCAGCAGTGGGCGTTCTTGCATTGCTTGCCGTTTCACCTGAATTCGTCAGCACTACCAGCGCGGGGTCTGCGACCGTCATCGACAGCCTCAGGGACAGCGACTTGCTCAAGCCACGACAAGATACCGCGAACAATGTCGTTCATAGCATTCGATTGTTGGTGAACCTCTTCAAGAGTGAGTCAGGTCGTCTTATCGTGGACGGAAGCCTGGATCAAGTGCTCCAACTGGTACGCCCATTTGCCAACGAGCCAGAGTCACCCGCGCAGGTCAAGGCTCTATCCACACTTTATCTGAACTATGCTGTTCTACTCACAAGTGGAGTATCCGCCAAAGAAGCCAAGATGCGAGAAGCTCGAGCAAAGACACTTCTTACCGATATCGCTGTACTGCTCGAGTGTGACAGTCCACATGCCTCTGACGTCGATGCTCTCTATCGCACGCTCGCCGCGCTTGGTACTCTGCTCTCTCTTGGTGACGAGTTTCGCACGTCGTTGAAGGGTGGAGTATCTGGTACGCTACACTTCGTTGCGATGAAACCCGGCGCACAGCTGCCTAACACCAAGGAGCTCATCCAAGAAATTCGGGACGCACTTCGATAGGACAGTCTTGCAGTCGTATTATTCCAGTCGTTCAAACGAATCACGAGCTCTAGGGCGACTTTCGCATTGCATAGCGCGGGTTACAAAAGGCATCAACGAAAGTGTATGATAGCATGATAGAAGATCGCGTGAAGCACAATGAGGAATTCCTGAGTAGGCTTACCATACTTTCCTTCCCCCACGCTGTGGTTTGTATCGCTACTGACGAAGAGCAATATTGCGACTTCATATTCAGCAAGAGGAAGGGCAAGCAGCCACCCCACTTGCTTCTTATATGAATACATCTGATTCTGAATCACACACTGTCGATACCGTATTGATACTGCAAGCATACATTATCCGACTCAAGCGCATACACAACAATGAGATTCGCATGGCATCAAATGACCACATCGGTCGCTGAATTTCAGACCATACTGACAACAAGGACCAGGCAATTTCTAAACATGCATCTTTCACACATCATCTCTGTGGCCCTGACCATAGCCGCTGCACAAGCTCGATACGAAGTATCCCATTCCTTCTCTTGTACAAACACAAAGTCTCTAGCTAGCTCACTCACTCGCTCGCTCGCTCGCAGAATCGCGTGCACATCGATGAAATCGTCTCGGCCGCTCTCGCACAAGCTGTACGCTTCAGTGAAAATCCCAACGACGTCCCCATCCAACAACACGTCCCTCCGCACCAGAACGCTCCCTCCATCCGCACGAACCCTGGCCTGGACACTCCCGCTGTGCTCGAGTCGACAAGGGGACGATTCGCGTACTTCACGCTCAATGCTGTGCCGCTGGACCCGAGCAAGACGATCGCGTGGAGAGAAGGTGCGGATTCGAGAGCTGTGAGACTTGCAGAGAATGCAAAGACGGACTATGAGACGGACTACTACGGGGTCGTGAATTCAGATTCGGAATTGGGGGTATTGAAGGCTCGTTTGGAGGATGGCGGGGTTTTGGCCACGATGAATGGGTTATGGGCTGGAGGTGCGGGCGAGAGGCTGATGTTCGAGAAGGAGGGAGAGGGTGTATCGAAGGGCTAGAAGCTCGTGAGACAGGAGAGGGATGTGGTTGGTCTGGCGGGTTATCATTTGAGTGGACACTTCGTGGCTTGCCCTGCGGTGTTGGGTGGACGGCCGGACGGGGATCATGTGTTGCAGAAGATGGGAGGGGAGTATCAAGGAGCTCTCGCAGGCTGCGTTCCAGTGGGCTTACTGGCGGATTTTTACAAGGCTCGAGGTCGTTAAGCAAGGAAATATGGTGTCCCTCGTTCAAACGAAGGACCAGAAGAGAAGATAGAGCGAAGATTGTGTTCGAGCATTGCATTGTCGAGCAGTATCGGGTTATCCATGACCGGCGCTATTTCATCAGCTCATGTATTCAGGTTCTGCTCTGCGACTTCTCTTGAGCAATTCATATGCGAGTCCATTAATCTCCATGATTGCCACTTCTATCTCTGGCTTATCCAGTAATTGATGATGCCACCCGAGTGTGTCGGCTACAGCTTCGCGCATGTCTTTGTCCGACGCGGGGGTGTTGGAATACACCATATGAATCGCCTCAGCAAACTCGCATGAGTCCCAATGTCGTGTCAGCTGGATTTTCAATTTGTCGAGGGACAGGGCTTTGAGTCCGCCGATGCCATACTTGTACGCTGCGCCGTACATGCTCGCGTGCAAGGTGAGATTTGCCTGTCTTGTTGCGAGGGGTGAAGGGTCTGGAGCTGGAGTCAGGCGAGGACTTCGGCCTCGTCTGATTGGACCCTGCGGGTGGGTGAAATCTACAAAATCGCTTGCTGCGCTCGGAAGTGCGTGTATGGTGAGAGATGAGTCGGTCCTGGACCGGTAGATGGTGGAGAAGGGCGAGTGGCCGTGAGGATGTTGTGCTGCTGGACCTCCGAACGCGCTGACGGCAGAGGTCCCGTAGACGTGGCCATAGTTGATGGGCTCTGTTCGTACGCTCATGGTGTCACTGCCGTCGGGGCCATGAAGACTTGAGGAGTCTTCGGATTGTGATGGAACAGGGTCATAATCGAGCAAGTATAGATACTCGACCATGAGACGGACTACTTCGTCGTCCTCTGAGAGCTGGATGTGGCCTTCGTTGCCATCCTAAGCCGTTGGTCAGTCGTTCAGCCAGTGGAGACAGCTCATTTGTATATCCTCATACCCTCCATCGGCGCTCTCTGACTGCAGCGTGGAAGAACTCAGACCTGGGACAGACTATGGCGCGATGCACAGGATGCCTGGTTCCATCCTTTCCGAAGAGCACGAGATCGGAATAGTCTCTCGACTGGTACAGCGTGGCAAGACCAGAGAAGAGCTCCAAGCGGGGCCGTTCTCCCATTGCACAGTGAGAGTCCAATTGGCGGTATACTCGCATGTAGCAGTGTTCGAGCCGCAATCTATTAGCTTCCGCTGAGTCGATAGCTGGTTGTCCTGTGAGCCTGGGATATGAATTCTGTGGATTGAGTATGATAGCAGGAATGTACTCAGACTATAAGCATTGTTGCAGTAGTCGTAGTATACTATCTTGGTGGCGAGCGAAGAACCAAGATGAGGCAGAGCGGAATGCAAGGATAATCAGGAGGGTGAGTAACGGTATGGTTGCGTTTCAGCATGCGCAAGCTCAGCCCCAAGTGTGTTCTACGAGCAGCAGCGTGGACGAAGATCCGCCACCTATTCTTGATGCTCCGTGCGATGCTCTGCAACGGCAGCGGTACAAGCAGTAGCACGTCTAGACGAAACAGCTGAGGGGGAAAAGGTAGAGTCGTATGGTTGCACTCAGTCGACGCCCATCAGCGCTGATCTGGTGCGACTCTGATGAGATGTTCAGGCTGCGGTCATGTTGTACATGTGAATTTCGGCTCCACGCCGCACCACGCCACCACGTCTTGCGCTATTCTTAGAGTGCATCATGCAGGAAAGCATTTACGCTGCTCCCCAATGTCATCCTGACTGGAACCTTGTCGGTCACAGCATCTTCTTTCGTCTTCATCGCCTCGTTCGTGTATCGTCAGGGGACGTTTGACTGCGAACCCGGCAGATATGTCGCCTCTTCGCTCGTCTTTGCCACCTGCAAGGCGCCAGCCGCCTCCTGACCGCCTGAATGATAGCGCATTCCTTCTCGACCACTGGCAAGACATGCGGAGAAGCTCATGACGCTGCGGCGGTAATGTTCTCGATGCTTGCAATTTTGGACATGACCTGGAGGTGTTCAACGAGGATAGCGTGATGCGGATCTCGTTCAGCCGAATACCAGGATGTCAGACTGATACTCCAGGGAGATCATGGCATTGTTCCCACGGGTAATGAGACCCGGAAGCCTATGGTCGATGATGACAGGGTTGATAAGCCTCCTCGTGAGTTGAGGAAACCATGTTTGGTGAGACAGATACTTTTGATATCGAGAACAACAGTTGGAGGCCTACATGAACGTGTATTGTCAACCAAGTATGCCAGTATCTCCGTCGCAACCATCTCCATCGAGACCAGTCACCTGATTCCATCGAAACCCGGCAAAGCAGCTCAGTCGTCGATGGCCTTCAGGAGTTTCCACGCATGTCTACGGACTCCACAACAGCTGCAAGTCCTGCTCGCGATGTGTCATCACCGTCCGCGTCGCAAAGACCTGCTTGAATCTATCTCTCCACGCCCGATAGGTCGTTTCAAGTTGAACATGTGACCCCGATCCCTCGAAAGCTGGCCCAGCTCCGCCTTTGATTCCGAACGTCAGCTCGTAGCGTTTGACAACATCGTATCCACCTCGGCGAAAAGAGAGAATCCATCACCTCCACAATGCGGGACTGGCATGCTCCTTGCAAAGCATACCGGTGATCGCAACGACACGGCGCGCATCGGCGTGGCGCTTCATGCAATGCTTGGAAAGGACATCTGCCTTGGCCGTAACCCATTTCTCCTGTCGAGTGGCATCACCGACGGCCCTGGCGGCCTTCTTTGCGCGACGAGCCTGCAATGCCTTCAGGTCGTGTAACTCGCGATTGACCTTCCAGTCCATGGCGATGACCCATTTTGCCCCCTTTGCGCCGACATCCGCACGGTGATAGAGCCCCTTCTCTGCGAAGCTTGACCTGGCGTCGTCCTTTGTACTTATGCTGGTGGGCTTGTCGTCGATAGGCTGCAGCATAACTTCATCGTCGCGAACGATTTTGCGATCGACTAAAGATTCATGCAATGCACGGGTTTCTTGATCTTGAGATATTGTTCCCTATCATGTCTGCCTGAGATTGATGTTCATAAATTCGACGTATGAATGCAGCGATCAAGTTTACCAGTAACTCGTGGCTTCAACACATACCCGATTGTCAGCATGAGAGTGTGGTTGTCGCATCATAGGTACATGTGTCGTCTGAGATGTTACGACCAAAGCCAAAACCTGACAATGTTCCCGTTCAAGTTGACGGAGCTTTTGCACTAAAGATCTCTTGTTCTGGAACGCCACGTCAAGAGGTGCATTTCCTCTTTATATCTCTCTACACTTCATCGCACCAGCAATTCGTATCTCTCTCACTGCGTCCTCACAAGCGTAATCTCGTTACGACAACATTTCCACCAAGCATGACTTTTACACAACAACTAGTCCTGACACTCGAGGAGCCTGGGGACGATCCGGCCTCTGACAAAACATTTGATATACTCTGCTCAATTCTACAGCCTGACTCCGAGGCTTCCCTCGATGTTGCGACACAGGAACTCGTGAATCTTCTTCCCAGACATCCTTACTCGGCCGAGGCGTCAATTCTTCTCACGACCTGCTACGAGGTCGCCGAGCAGATCCCATATGACCATCCCTCGATGATCAAACTCGTCACAGCAGTTGACACGTGCCTCAACTCTACGCACTTCGAAAAGTTTGAGCGCTCAGACGTGAGGACACTCCGTTTAAATGCGCCCCACCAGCTGCAACGTACTGACTCTCGAGCAGCGAGCGCAAAAACTAAAAGAAACTCTGCACGATTGGTGGGAGAGTATGTCCCGCTCCGATTCCTACATCATAGATGCAGTCAATGTTAACTTGCTCGTCCAGGCAGCAGGCCATCCGATGGCGCTGCGAGATTTGTAAATTTCCAAACCTTTGCAGCTCGCATTGACGAGCGCGGTCTCTTGCGGGGACCTGATCTTGGCATATTGACGTTACGAGAAGCTCTCGATGACGCGAAAGGAGCCACTGACGAAGAACGCAATGCATACGTGATGGCCGCGTCGCAGTGGCTTCTCATACAAGGCGATGCCGTATATCATGCAACTTCGAACGGACAGGCATCCCGAAGCGACTGGCGACATTGGCGTAAGCGGCTGAGCGACATCAGTGCTGGGAAAGCCAACAAGAAAGATTGTGCATACAGCCTGGATATTGTTGATTCGGCCGGACAGGCAGTGGTCGCTATGGACGCAATCGAGCGTCACAAGACCGGTTGAATCGACATCCCGGCTTGACAAGGTTCTTTGAAGCTGCGATGTCGTGTAATGAACATCAGAATCCTGACTCCCACGAAAGAATGTCCAGCAGTGTTCGCGCTGTGCTGACGGAAATGGCCAAAGTTGTGAGAGGGCGCCAGCATAGGGTCGTGAGATCCAAACATCGTCATTCAAGTCTGAAACTCGTACTTGATAAGTTTCAAAGAGCAGTAAAGAGAACATGCAGCGTCAGCGAGGGAGGGCATCGATTCCTCTTCAAGGAAGCCCATCCATGGTCTGATAACAGGCCACAGCTACAAATCTCGGAATTCTTATACTGCAGAGAGAGATCTGCAGAGAATCGGTACGAGCGGGAACAGCTTGGTGTTTTGGACATCACTGACCATTGCGCGCTCTCTCTTCTCTCGCATTTTACTCAAAATGTACGTCTCGACCCCCACCATCTCGAAGCTCCGAGTTCACTGCACTCCCCAGATTTAAGCCGCGACAACTCGATCGATCCTAGCCAATGCGCAAGTCGGTCATCCTTGTCCGCGATCAGAGTCGTGAGGGACTGAGTAGATAGCGGCAGCTGTGCCTCTTGCTTCACTAGCGCTTCTGTAAACGAGAGATCGAAAAGCCATACTCCAGCGCATCTGGTACGTCGGCATCATCACTACTATATCTCCTCCACTCGGCTGTCACGAGCGAAACAGCCGCAACGGGACGAATGTGGAAAGCCTGCCCTTCACCGTTCACGATAGCCCCACACCAAGAAGTTCCACTGACGTCGTCTGAGCGCCTCCACCCGCCAACCACCTCATCATAAGCGACGCCATCTTCTCCGGGGCCACGACGACGCTACAGCACAAACTGTCATTCGTGTCACTGCTGACCAGCAGTGTGAAGCCGTGAGTAAATCCATTGATTTGGCAGGACGTCGTTCGACAGACTCCTTGGACTGGCGGTGCTCAATCTGTCTTATCAATCCGCCTGAAAGTCGTCTAGCAGAGTGGGTGTGGACCTCCAGCTGCGAGGCAAGATTGCATGTGTGTGTGCTGAGATAGAACTACGCCAGCCCGCACCATGCTTGGATTGGACTGGGCCGGAGCTTCCAAGCTCGTCTTCGATACATAGCTGCGGTGAGATCATGCCATACGCGCACACGAAACGCTGCTGCCGTGACACTCCGATCCACTTCCCTCCATTCTTTCTACAGCTCGCTCTCCCTTCGTGCCTCTTGCCATATTCCCCCAAGTCGCCTATCCAGCCAAGCCGCGTGGTCAATCCAATCTGCACGAAAGACCAACGATCCCTCGAGATCACACCTCACACTCGTCGTGTGTGCTAACACTCATCTCATCGCCTAAGCAGCAGCAGGAGCAGCACATTCCATTCTTAGGCGACATCGACAGCATGTTGCCTTCATCCGAACTCCACGTCCGCATTGCCATATCCGGACATCAAGAGGTCTCTTCTGCGGATACCGTCTTCCGCATTCCCGAACTCCTCGAAACCATCCTACTCAACCTATCAGCCAAAGACCTCCTGCTCTCGCAACGCACGTCCCGCACATTTCGCTACACTGTCCAAGGCAGCTTCCGTCTGCGACGAAAGCTTTTCCTGGAACCTCAATGGACACTCGAAGGTAGAGCCTTCGATGCGTGGTCAGATAACAGTCGACCGGGTCGAAAGCCCGAGAATAATCGATTACTTCTGCGAGCCTTTCCCGGCAGCTATCCAACGATCACGTTGGTGATTATGAACGATGGCACAGACGCTGAACAGGACCAGATGACACAATCCAATGGCCAAACCAGTGTCAAGAGGGGAAGTGAGCAGTGGAGCTGGGACGTTTGCATTTCGTTTCCAGCAGGCCAGAAGCCGAATATTTCGCCCGCCGTAGAGTATCCAGAAGCCAGCTGGAGGAAGATGTTTCTGAGTCAACCTCCCTGCACAAATCTGCATCTTGTGCGGAGATGGCAGCGAAGCCTCGAACCGGCGATAATAAGACCAGCCGGCATCACCATGGGTGACTTCTTCGACGAAGTGACCCGAGACATCCCTGAGTACGATAGTCGCAAATGGCACGAAAGCTATATCAGTAGCGATCGTGATTGGCATTTCGAGGGAAATCTGCGGTGTAAGACAGTCGACGAGTAAGCTGCTCGATGTCATAGGCATGTGCAGCCGGCTCACAGGAAATGCCAGCGCAGTCCAATCGAGTCGCGGCAATCAGGGCAAACGACATGACCAGAAACAATTGTCGGGAGACTATGCATACTGGCGGGTGCTGTTGAATGGAAGGATTCAGGTCTTCTCGGATGATTGGGATCCTGATCATGCGGTAGAATTCACCGCAAGAGCCGCGTCCATGTGATGTGTTTGAGGCTGATGACAATGCCCAGAGCTATGTCGCTCGGCGTTGGACGGAACCATATTGGAGGCGTGAAGCCGTCAAGAGTTGACGGCAGCCGAGTGTGGGTGTCGGTGGTCCTGGTGAGAATATCGAGAAGTTCGAATCTGGGATATAGGAAGGGTTTCGGTCACATGACTTTCGGCGGTCCAGGCACCTGAGTGGCTCCTATGTGTAAAGTAGATGTTCGTCTCATCATACGCCCTACGTAGAGAAAGCCGCCCTTTCGTGCGTTCTGAGCTGGTTTTGTTCAGTGGCGTGAGCGGAGAGCATATTATTCGTATCGTCTGGCAATCCTCGCATCTTATTTCTTCCTCAGATCGTCGGTTCCATCGTTCCGCGTGAAGGTCTCATACTCTTCGCCCTCCTGCATCTTCTTGAGTTGATCCAAGTCATCGAATGAGCCTTTCCCGGCATACAGCATGGGAGTTTTGCCGTCTCCTTCCAGCTCCTGGCTCGTAGAGATGGGCTTGTTGCCTCTGAATCGTTTCCGCATATCAACCATTCCTCTCTTGCACTGGCCGTATCCGTGTATGAGCTGAAGACACTGCGTAGGGAGAGTATCTTTGAGCGGCGGTCGAATGCATTCGGCAGGAGTGTTCCGTTGGATCATAACACAGTCGCTATTCTGTAGACAGGTCGCGAGGGCGGCGCCTGTTGAAGAGTTTCAATGTTAGTGCTGTGCCTGGCAGGAGTGATGCTGCTGCTTGCAATGCTGATGGGGTGGCGTACGAATATCTTGACAGGAAGATGGCATCGTGGATTATGTCGATCGATTCTGATGGCAATTGCTGAGACAATCAAATGGTTTCCCCTTTGATGCGATGAGCTGTTGGCTCGGGCTGTGGTATGGTGTGGTTGTGAATACTTTTATTGTGTTCTGGAAGAGATGCAAGCCAAAAGTCAAGATTCAGCCCAATGCTGCGGGTCTTCAGCCTCACAACGGCAGTAGCCGAGGAATGGTCCAAGCTGCGACCTTTCACATGACAGTGACGACACAGTATTGGGACCGACTCCCGTGGCTCTTGTATTCACTTCCTGACACGTTATGACAACGTAATATGGACCTAGTTGCTCGCTAGGAGACGACTGGATACGATCGAGCTCCTGCGGACCATACAATGCCTCCCGTACCTTTCCTAGGACGACTCACCGTCGCTGAGTACTTTGCTCTCGTCGGCAGCTTCGTCCTTGTCGTACTCGAGATCGTCGTACGAACAGTGACTTTGCTTCTACCTACACCGATCATACGAGTACTATACCGCCTTTCTCGCAATACCTTCAACAGCCTCTCCTCGCCATACTCCCGACGAGCTCGCAATCGCAAAAAGGCCGTCTCGAGTCCGATAGCGCAAGCACAAGATTTCGTGGAGCTGTGCGAGCTATATGGTTACTACGCAGAAGAACATGTCGTGCAGACGAAGGATGGCTATCTGCTTGGAGTACATCGCTTGGCCTGGCGCCGAGGGGAGGAAGAGCAACGCGTCAATCTTGGGCCGGGAAGCATTGAAAAGAAGGTCGTTTACCTACACCACGGCTTGATGATGAATAGCGAAGTTTGGGTGTGTATCACCGAGAAAGAACGATGCTTGCCTTTCCTTTTGGTTGATCAAGGTTACGACGTCTGGCTCGGCAACAATCGCGGCAATAAGTACAGTAAGAAGTCCTTGAACAGTGGTCCAAATGACATACCGTTCTGGAACTTCAGCATGGACCAGTTCGCCTTTCACGACATTCCTGACAGTATCAACTACATCCTGAGCACAACCCAGCAGCCAAGTCTGTCGTATATTGGCTTCAGTCAGGGAACCGCTCAGGCTTTTGCAACGTTGTCAATACATCCTACCCTGAACTCCAAGGTGGACGTTTTTGTCGCCTTGGCACCTGCGATGGCGCCGCCTGGTCTGGCGTCTGGTATCGTTAGCTCACTGGTCAAGTCGAATCCTGAAGTCTTGTATCTCTTTTTTGGACGACGCGCAATCCTCGGCAGTACCACTATGTGGCAAGCTCTTCTCTACCCTGGCATCTTTACCTGGACAATCGACAAAAGCCTGAGCTTCCTGTTTGGCTGGAAGATGCTAAATATTGCGCCGCATCAAAAGCTTGCGGCCTACCCTCATTTATTCTCCTTCACCAGCACAAAGTCAGTCGTGCATTGGTTCCAGATCATTCGAAACGGCAAGTTCCAAATGTTTGACGACGAGGTGAACAGTCCGACGAGCTTCAGTACGGCGAGCAAATACTACAAGGTCGCAAAGTTCCCGACCCGAAACATTAAGACGCCGATTGTGCTGGTGTATGGCGGAAGCGATAGCTTGGTTGATATCAACATCATGCTCAAGGAGCTGCCAAAACACACGGTCGCTAAGTGCGTGCCAAAATACGAACACCTGGACTTTCTCTGGGCAAGCGATATCGACAAGCTTGTGTTTCCACATGTTCTCGAGGCACTTGGGAACTTCGCCCAGCCGTCTCAAACCAAAGGAGAAGCTCTCGGCTGGAGATCCGACAATCGCATGTCTCGGCCTAGCATTTTCGATTCGTCGACTGTTCTCTCACCGAATGGCTCACAACCGCCAGGCTACTCTGAGGATGAACGAGCAAGCACTGCCGTCGACTTTGGACCTCCGACTACAGAGGAGCAGCTCGACGAGAGTGATGACGACGATCTCTCTAACGATGACAACGACGAGAGCATCAATCTTGCCCAGGCCTCTCGCATGTCTCTGACCGGTCTGACGAATGGTGCCCGTTCCTCAAGTCACGCCACCGCTGTACGTTCTCCCGCTTTTCAAACCCCGTCCACCGATAAGACAGTGACCTCACATCAACGCAGGACCACTGATCCACGCACACCGCCGCAAAGACGTCGGCAATGCGTAAAGGCAAGCGGGTCTCAGCAATCTGCGCCGGATTCCATAGAAGCTGCGCCCTCGCCGCTCGGCTCGCCGATGACCAGTGCGGCCACGGACCAGACTGTGGTCAGATCGAGACCAGAGGGCTGGTGGAGTAGCACTAACTCCAGCACTGTGAGCTTAAGGGCGGATGGACATACATTGGCAGATTGATTGACAAGAAGATTTTGTAATGGAGGAAGGTTCTTGTGTGGACTATTATCGTACAGCAATTCGACAGAAGTTGCACACACAAAACATGGATGCTCGTGCTCGATCTATTACTTGCTGCCCCATCTTTTCTACTCAAGTAGTCCTCGTGCCCAGCCATGAGACGAGATCGGAATTCCAAACGTTATTCACAAACAATTTTACAAGCGGCATCGCATGATAATTTATAAAGGTTCTCGGCATTTCAGCCAATCCTCTCTCTCTCTCTCTCAAAACGACACCACACATAAAGCCAGGTCCACAGTCATTCGTTTCCCCACGGTCGTGCAATAAAAAACAAAAATGCACTGAGGCTCTGCTCCGTGTTTCCATGATGATAGAAGCATCTCTACACCAAATTCATACACCATGCTGTACTACCATCGACCCTCTCGATGTTAGATTCCAGGATAAAAAGCAGCCGTGACCACCAAGAACCATCTACATGCATCATCCCATTCCCATCATACACGCCCAAGAACGCCTGCCCCAAATGTCCAGAATTTTTTCAAAAGCCCACAGTGGTATCTTGCAATTCAACAACCAAAGAAAAATCTCAGATCCATCTCGTCGTTTGATTCAAAAAAAGCTCAAATCATTTCTGCCTTCACTCTTTCATATTCTCGTTCAGTAACAATTCCATGACTATCTGGTTCTTCTCCATTTCCGGATGCTGCATGACCAACTTCAGCGTACGATTGGCCATGCCTGTAGCGATTCCGTTGGTGCCAGTCTGGGTAGTCGTAGGGGCGTTGGCGCTCCAGTTCGTCCCGTCATCCAGGCATTTGATTTCTCGGCCTGAAATGATCTGTTTTAGTCTGCCATTCTGCGCATTGCGTATCTCGACGAAGTCGTCATTGAAGAGAACCAGGTAAGGGCCATAGAGTGCAGCGTTCTGTGCGTTTCCGACGAATTCCATTATGACCGATCGAGACACCTCGCCGTGTTTATTGACGTAGACGGCGCAGTTGGCGTAGACCAGGAGGAACTCTTGCTCGCTTAGTCGCAGCATGGACAACGCTCTTTGATCTTTGATGTGGCCAGCAATATTCTGCACGTGCTCCTCCTTTGTTTCGGGCACGCTCCAGGGTTGCTTCTTGTCCAAAGTCAAGACCTCGAATCCTCTCGCTGTGCTCACCGCCAGACTTGACTGGAATAAGTCCATGCCAGTGCATTCTGTCGGGATATAGAAATCATCGTACTCCCGGAAGAATTCAGTGTTGCCGCGTTTGAACATGCCCATCCTCTTCTTCTCGCTCGACTTTTGGTAAACAGGTTCCAGGACCTTGAACACGGAGTTCAGGTTTTCGCGCTTCTTGTAGAACACTAAAGCTCGATCTTTCATCTTTCCGGCTACGAAGAAGCCGACATCTCTACTGCCGGACAACTTCTGGGGCGCTTTACGAGCCGAATCGTTCGTTGGCGTTGGCCCGGTGCGTTCATTTGGGCACACGACATCAAGATGATACGCGATCAAGGACTTGTCTGATATCATCAAAAACAAGTTGAAGTCTTCGAGCACCGCGACTTGAGTCACACGCGACATTGTAATCGTCTGTGCATATTCTGTTAGCATGAATGGTGTTCGATATGAAGATGTAGACTTACTCTGCTCCATCCGCGAGGATTGTCCAGCTCGCTGACGAAGACGCCATAGTCGGTGCCCACAGCCACCATCGCTTTGCCAGGATACGGTGTATGAAAGCTTGTTGCACAATTCACTCTGGCTCTGCAGATCGGAGCAGGTCGTCCTGTATCCTTGAAGCGATGCTCGACCTCTTTGATGGCACGGTCGACTGGTGTTCCTCGTATTATCACGCCTCTGCCATTGTTACCAAAAGCGTCGAAGACAAAAGCAGAATCGGCCATGACACGCATTCTGAACGGTTCGGCATTCTGGGCATGTAGGGCAGCAGCATGCTTGGTTTTCGCCTCGATAATCTTGGAGATCCAGTCCTTGCGCGCCTGGTCTGTAAAGCAAAACAGAGTATAGGAATCGCGACCAAGATGCTTTATTCTGAAGGGATAGAGAATTCGGTCTGCATCCTTTCCATCGCCGAGGGAGGTCACCGTGCTAAGTGTGGTCGTTGAGGCGCCCGTGTTGACATGTTGAAGGCCAGGGGTCGGTAATTGGTTTGTCGGCACCCTTCCTAAAGCTGCAGGGTCCAATGGCGTCGATCGTCCTGCTGCTTCCCTCACGGATGAAGTGAGACCTTTGATATAGCTTGATTTTTGCACCGGCGCATCGTTTGTGCTTTCCAGTGTCAACAGATCCATGGGAATGGGCAACTTGGAGACATCGTATCTGTCCACTTTGCCACCTTCGCGGGCAGTCTGAGCCACAGTCTTTGCCAAGATGAGATAGTGATCGAACAGAAGCGCATGCGAATCCAGCCAGGTGAATCTGTTGCTCCCAGTCCTTTGCAAATCGCCACGATGAATCAATTGACGTCCGAATTGATCTAGACTCAATTCCACTTCTTTCTCCATGCCCGGTCGTAGGACCAGTCGAGCTTGCAAGTCGGTCAAGTCTATCTTCCGCTGCTGTTCGGCCACGCGTGCATCACACTCAAAAGCCACAGTCTTGACCTCTTCAATGGCCAGCTTCAGATTTTCCTTCTCCTGATCGTCGAGCTTCGAATTCTTCAAGACTTGGCTCAGCAGAAGAGGATATCGCTGCAGTCGCTGGATGGGTGCCTTCAGGTAATTATCAAAAGAAAGTCTATCTGATCTTTTGTCAGCTCTAGCCCTGTCGACGAAGTTCCTGAATTCGATGTTTCGGTCGATCTCTGAACGTATTATGAAGTCGGCTTTGGGAAAGTCATTAGCATAGTCCACATAAGCAGGTTTCGCCTTGCGGACCCATTGGCGGAAGATATCGCTAAATCCGACAATCCAAGGCCCTTGTTCCTGTTGTCTATATTTGAGCTGTGGCAGGAGGTGTTCTTCGTTGGCTAATCGCACAGCATCAAGTCGACCAAAGACGTCTCGTACAAAGCGCTCTTTACGCTTCGGAGCGATGGCGGATGGCTCTCCTGTTGCAAGCGGATCCCTGAACAGTATCCTCAGCACGTCCAGCGAGTTCATGTATTTGTCTTCAGATGCAACAATTTCGTGTAAATTGTACTGGCGTTCGACCTCTTTCTTGTCCTTAGCGTCGATCGTCTCCTTGGACAGCCCATAGAACTCTTTCCAGTCTGCGGTTCGTATAGGCGTGGTCTTCAAGTTCACCTTCTTCAATGTCCTTTGGCAGTGATGCGAGTAACAGCGCATATTCGGAATGACATGGTCGTGTACAGTAGGGGAATAGCAACCAGACTGGGTCAATTGGAAGATAACACCAGAGATGAACCCCGGCACGACCTTAACCCACTCTTCGTTAGCTACGAGCGTCCCTGCGGCGTACATGTCTGTGACGACTCTGCTGCTGAGCGTCTCGGCATCGGCAATGTTCATTGTGGGAACCTTGCTCGTGAATAGTGCCACCAGCGCCTCTTTGATATCTGCTTCCCTAAGCTCGGTATTTTGGTCCGCATTCGTGATCTGGAGTAGCCACTTCAACAGGGACATGAGCGACCAGGGTTCATTGCACTTCTTGAATTCGGCTGCCCCAAGCTTCGATGGGGCGAACTTTTTCCCAATGGCTGGCAGATCCACGGTGACGCTGCCACTCGCAGGTGTGCTGCCCATGGATGAGTATATGCCAGAGGTCCTTCCTGCCTGGCGCAGCTTCTTCTCGTCTGCATCTGTCTTGGATCGAACCGGTTGCGCGACAAGAGAGGTAGTATTATGGCTCACTAGAGACGTGGACCGAGGGACGTACTGCCCTTGTGCATCGATCGTATATGCGTCTGGTGCGACCGGATATGGTGTATGTGAAGGTACATGCGCAGTCCGACCATCTGGGTAAAGAGGTGGCGTATCACTTTCTGGATATGGCGGAGCAGGAAGTGGGCGCGAGGGGTAGGAAGTGCTTGCCTGCTGGAAGAAAATGTCGGGCGGTTCATCCGGAAACCGGTCAGGCAGATTGTTCTCCATCAAAGAGTACTCGTCACCCTCGTCGTAGCTCTGCCGCCGGCCATGTCCAGTCGGCTCTGCTAGACCGCCTGTACCACCCACCTCCACTCTGGCCTGGGGGACGTAAGCGGCGAATGGATTCAGGGGGTTGGTATGATAATCGTAGGATCCGCGGCTCATTTGCGAGGATTGAGAAGCGTGTGATCTTCGCAACGAACTGTGCTGGCTGGAGACTGGCTGACTATTCGGTTCTCCAGCTGCATTCAGATTTGGGTCATGTCCGAAAGTCATTGGCACATCGTAGCCGCCACCGAAAGAAGTCATGTCGACATTGGCATAGTTTTCATCGCTGTCGCTGGCGGCCTCTTTCTGCTCAGTGGATCGGGAAGCTCCTAGGCCAGTGAATCGAGGTTGGGTACCAGAACTTTGCCTCCTTGCATCATCCTCCTCCGCCATTGCCATCATCGCTAGGCCTTGTGCAGCTTCCGCATCGCTGTCGCTGCTGTAGTGGCCTTCGGCTACTGCCGGTGACAGATGCCCGTTGATCGTGCCATTCCGGGAAGCTCGGCTACCTCTCGACGAACTGAATGACCCATGCACAGGAGGTTGGAATGGCGCCTGGGTAAGAGAAATTGACGGACTCCGTGTACCAACAGAGCTCCTGCCGGTATTCATGACCTCGCTCTCTACCTGCTGGAACAGATCATCAAGCTCGTCTTGCCGAGTGAAGCCTGTATTTGTTCGCGATATACTTCCATTGGGGAAATAGCCAGCATCTTGATCCTGACCAGGATAAGGAGGGAGAGGCCGTTCGTGCGGGTGCCTGTCTAATGTGTTGGACCTCGATGGCGCATGCGCTGGAGGTGTTGGACCAGGAGTTGAACCATGTGGAGAGGGCAGATTGGGCGAAGGGGAATGATGGATGCCAATGCCCTGGTGTACTGGCGGAGAGGGGCTCCAAGCAGGGTCCGTGACATGGGGCCTTGACACCGAACCAGAATGCTGCCGATATGGGTCGGCTGGTAGAGGAGATTGTGACGGAGGCGGGGGAGGAGGTCCTCGTAGGTAGGGCGATTGTGACTGTGGCGGCGAAGCTTGAGTAGGCGGATAGCCATACGTATGAGCAGGCGGTTGTGGACTGTAGGTCTGCTGCGAGCCTGCATAATGCGGCGCTTGGGGAGAGAAACCGGACTGCGAGTAGAGGCTTGGCGAGGTATAAGTCCCGGAAGCTGGAGAGAACGCATGTGGATCTACAGGACCAGCTGTCGTGCCATACGCAGCTGGGTTGTACGACTGATGTGGAGCGGCTTGGCTGTAGCTAGCATACGAAGATGGATCATACGAAGACGATTGCCGTGGTGGCAGTGGAGGCGCGGCGTAGTCACTCGGATTGTACTGCGATGTCGCGCCATAGGATGTGCCATGGCTGTTGCTCCGCGCTGTGTACGGATCCTGTTGTGCATAGGCACCTGCTGGCTGCTGGACCGCGCCTCCTGCCGCATGATATGAAGTGTAGGACGTCTGACCCGGGTACGTGGAGTACTGCGAGTTCGTCTGTTGTGATTGGCCAAACTGCTGACCATACTGTTGATCTTGATATCCTCCGTTCTGCGCATACTCTATCCACTGGCCATACTGATCGTAGTAGCCCTGCTGCGGCGGCGGCGGCGGCGGTGCTGACTGATGTCCACTCTGGTAGAATGACATGATATTCGCGACTCCTGACGGTCTGTGACGGAAACCGCAATTGGTGTGGCGTCGCGGCGGTTCGAGAAGAGTATCACTCGCCGAGGAGTATGAGATCGGGTCGGGTCATTCAATCGTACAGCACCAGGCTGGCGTCGTCGTATGGTGAGCGCAATCGGCATCGAGGCTCGCAAGTGGCCGGATTAGTGGTAATGGAGGCCGCGGATGATAGTGGTGGGTGATGGGCAGAATGCGCAGGCAGACCGGATCAGATCAGATCAGATCAGATCAGGCGCGAGGCATGGCGGAGTCGGGGTGTGAGGTGGTGGTGGTCTAGTGGGTACCTAAGAGGGCGAGGCTGAGGCGTGAGCGCGGGCACGGACTCTGTCTGCTTGAAGGTCGGTTGTCACGCGTGTTCACGTCCAAACGGCACCTCTTCTGTGCAATACATGTAGCTTTCGCAACAATGTCCACGACGCTGGCAACGATTCTGCTGTGCGTGAGTGCGTGCACAGGGAAGTAAAGGAGCTGGTGGAAACCTGACAGCCTTAGGACTGACTGGTAGTATACATGAAGCCGATAGCAAGGACCGGTCTGTGGGTGCAGCGAGAAACAGGCCCAGCACAGCACAGCACAGCATAGGACAAGACAGACTCGCCTCCATAGTACTCGGAACAGCCTCGACGACGACGACGACGACGACACAATCGGCGCTCGAATTATGCGCCACCACTGCTTCTGCTGCTGCTCTCTCCATCTCTCAAGCCGCTCCCAGCTGTCCGTGCCAGCATGCCAATCCTTGACAGCCACGACCGGAGTACTGTATATTCACACCTGTTCCTGTTCTGTCATTCCACACGTCCCTTCTGATGACTTGCCTCGCCAAACTGCTGCTTGGGCGACGCAGAGCAGAAACCCCTCGCTGCCCCAACATGAACGGCCACGACCGTCTTGCACACGATTAGTGATCCTGACTGCAGGAACCGCCATGGCAGTCACGCACCAATCATCTGTCCTTGAAAGTACTTTCGGCCTTGAGATACCTACTGTCCAAGGTACTGCTTGCTCCGCCGACAGCACAACCCAGCAACGCTTTCGTCACCACTCTGCTTCTGCTATTTTGGGCTCAGCACCACGCGAGCAGACAGGGTCCAGCTACCACACTTTTTCTCACACACATTAACCATATTACTGCAGCGCCTTTCATCTAATAAAAGTTGCAGTTGTCCGGTACGCCTGACCGGCCTGAGGTAGAGCCTTTCTGAGGCACCTCCACTCAATAAGTCCTTTGCGCCCTTGGTACTTATTTCACTCAGATGTTGAGCTGGCAGAGTATTGTCAACATCAACAGAGAAGCCTTCCAATACTTGCATTATCGGTGGCTCTGTTTACGCTGCACTGATCTGCATTCGATGCACATCACCGAGACAATAATTCAAATCCGCCTTCCCTGGTGTGGGCGGCGTGTCTCCCCAAACAATCATTGCATAGCGCTGTATGACGACTTTACAGACCCTGACTGAAATGATCCACTATTTGATCTCGAGGGATATCTTCGGGATGATCAGTTGAGCACGCTTTGTCTTATAGCCACAGTAACGTTCAACATCTTACCACAGGTCTAATGGTCCTGTCCTGCGCTGCGCTCATCTCATCTTGACCTGCGATTCGCTGACATGAAGCGCACGCTAGTGGTGATCCAAATGCTCCGTCTCTCGTAGAAGGATGCAAAATAGCCGTGTAGGGCGTACACCCTTTTTCCGTCCGCCGAAATGGATCGAGAATTGGATAGGACCATTAGCATGGTCCACTTCGTGAATCCATGCCCAAACACAGCCCTAAGTAATAGCATCCTTCAGGTCGCATGCGTATGATAAATCAACATAAGAAGCGCGATAGTCGGGATGAGAGACCTCAAATACAAAACTCCAACCTTTTGAAGCCCCAGCCCAAGACTCAAAAGATCTATTTTGACAATGCCATCGCAACCCCAACCAACCCCAACCGAAAGCCCGGTCTCAACTTTCAAAACAACCTGGACTCGCTGGGACAAAGCATGGGATATCGGCCTCACCGACGCCCAACGCATCTCACATCTGCAATCCTGCACATCAGCCAATTTCACGTACACCAACCCGAGCATTGAGATCAAGATTTCGTTCGCAGACGATCTGGATATTCTGGTGCGGTACATCGTGCAGACGCTCGAGGAGACGGGGAATAAGTTGCTGCTGAAGCACCTGCAGTGGTTGGAAAACCATCAGAGGAGTGCTTTGCACTGGGATCTGGATGATATGACGACGAGCCAGGCGGCGTTGCACGGGTGGAGTTATGGACAGTACGACGAGGAAGGAAAGCTCTTGTGCGTGGCGGATTTCTGGTGAGAGAAAACGCGTGTATGAGGCACCGGGTTTCCGTTCGGATTCCAGGATGCGCTGTGTAGTGGTAGAGATTGAAGATTGGGCTCTTTCCCCCAAGCAACTTCTCGCGCTTTTCCTATTCACACGCACCAGACTCAAGCTTCTGTATGCCTCGTCTTAGAATTTGAGATTGACAAGGCCGAGAAGCATTGGCGTTCCTACTCTGGCCGATGCTGAACATTGTCACAGCGTATCACAAGTCCTTCCTCTCCAACCACCTCTTCAATAGATCTTCCGGCGCATCCTTCACCAGAACATGTACATGATCCACTCCCCTGACACTCTGCAAGCTCACCCAGTTCTTGAACCATAGCACTCTATCCCTCCCATTGACACCCAGCTCTTTCACGAAGTACTCCTCAACAAACTCCTCTATCAATCTCCTGCTCTCCGCCGTGACATCTCCCCGAAAATCGTCCGTCTTGATAGGAGTCTTGCTCCACACTAGTATATGTGCAATGCCCGGCACAAACCCATACGGCCAGTCGTTCAACAGAATAGCATAATCGCTGCGAACACGGAACGGAATCTCCGAGACGTGCTCAAAGAGTGGAGGGCCATTGGGAGATATGGGGGTCCATTGCAGCCGCTCTTTGACGACGTAATTCGTGATGCCGCCGTACTGCTTCTTGATGTTAAAGGACCAGGCGAGGTAGCGACGCAGGTCGGAAGGGAGTCGCTTCAGCTGTTCGAGGGTGTTGTCTGCGATGATCGTGTGAAGGTCGTCCCAGGTAATGCGGTGGTAGTCTTCATCTTTCGTGGCCAAGATGTCGCGGTCGATGGATGTGAGAGGGAAGGGCGGATCGTTGTAGTCAATCTCGTCTGCAGTGAGGAGCTGCTGGTCACCCATGGCTGCTGTGGATGGGATCTGCGGAAACACAAGCCGCGATTGATGGGGAAATTGGTGCCATTTTGTTGGGAATTGATGGACAAATTGAGATGATTGTCAATGTTGCAATGCCGCGTCTCATCAGCGGATCTCTAACGTGACAACGTGTTTCAACGAAGGGCGCGAGTGATTGCCTTTCGGAAGCTTGAATGATGGATCGGGAACAAACTGCCCCAGTGGCCGAAAAGACCCGTTGGGCGTTTGTGTTGCAATGGTGGACCTCCAGGGTCTGTGCCTTAAAAAGCTGTGAGAGCAAGTGGGGTCCAGTCTGGGTGATGGCCTGACACGATCAATATTTAGACTTTCCTCCCACCAGGTCCGAGGTGCAAGTGGTTCCTCTTCACACTCCCGTCCTTGTCCTCCTGACTCCACGAATTTCACAAGACAAGACAAGGACCTCCTCTGACCGCTGTATTGGAAGTCGAAGCAAGGAGTAGTCAAGATAAGCAAGATTCGAGACAATGGCGCCCACTCCGCTTTCACCGCAGTTCATCAACTTCGTCTATATTCCCTCCGCCGTCCTCATCGTGAGCTCGCTGCTCTTCAAGCAGAGCTACCTGCCCGTCGCCGTTCTTGCGGCTGGCCTCCTTGGCGGCATCCAATTCATCTTGTTCCGTACGACAAATCGTGACACGCTGTACAGCTAGGACGAGCTAATTGAAGATAGCTGGGGAAGACGCAGCTCCCAAAGGCCGCAAGGTCCTCCACCCAGAGACTTTCCAAGACTTCCCCATTTCCGAGAAGACGCAGATCTCCCACAACACCGCCATCTACCGCTTCAAGCTTCCGAATGAGACCGACATTCTCGGCTTGCCCATCGGGCAGCACATCTCCATCGCCGCCGAGCTCGATGTCAAGGACCCGAAGACTGAGAAGGTAGAGCACAAGCTGGTCATGCGCTCTTACACTCCAATCTCCTCCGATGTCAACCCAGGCTACTTTGACTTGATCGTCAAGGCATACCCAACCGGCAATATCTCTCGTCACCTCGCAACGCTCAAGGTTGGAGACACTATGAAGGTCAGGGGACCAAAGGGAGCTATGGTCTACACGCCCAACATGGTTCGCAAGTTCGGTATGGTCGCGGGTGGAACTGGTATCACTCCCATGCTGCAGATCGCGCGTGCCATCCAAAGAGGCCGGAAATCGGGTGACAAGACGGAAGTGAGCTTGATTTTCGCCAATGTCAACGAGGAGGATATCTTGCTTCGCGAGGACCTGGACCAGTTGGCGAAGGAAGACCCACTCTTCAAGATCTACTACGTGCTCAATAACCCACCTGCCAACTGGACGGGTGGTGTCGGTTTCGTGACCCCGGAAATGCTCAAGGTGAGCTAGACTCTCACAGAGCTGTGCTATCAGCGATGCGACTAACGATTGAGTAGGAACATCTGCCAGCGCCGGCGAGCGACGTCAAGGTTCTTCTCTGCGGTCCCCCGCCAATGGTCAGCGCTATCAAGAAGGCAACAGAAGCAATGGGCTTCGAGAAGGCAAGACCTGTCAGCAAGCTCGACGACCAAGTCTTCGCTTTCTAAAGAATTGCTTCGCACCGGTTGCGCGATTACTTCGAACGTTGATCTCATGACCATGTGAGGACGATCGTGAGTATCAGCAGCTCGTTGCATGGCACTTGCCCTGCTTGCGAGGCAACGTGAGCATGCGATGAGAAGAAGAGAGCGCACGTATCCAAATGGATGCATGGACTGAATTAATGCGAACCTGAGCCAGGTCACAGGAACTGCCCACGAGCTGAGCGCAAAATCTGCTTGTCGCAGAGATGACGAGACGAGATAATGTCTGGCACAGTATAAAGTGTGCCCTGCGGAGTGAGCATACTCTGTATCACGCACATAACCGATCAAATGCGAACATGTCCGCATAGCGTTTTGTCCTTAGCAGCGCATCCTGGCTGGGTATAGAGGGGGATGATGTAGAGATTTTCACCAACCATTCCAAGACATCAGGTCATCACGTCCTTCAAGACGAACTCTCCGATGCTGCTGACCGTTTGTTGAGCTCACTATACGCGCCCGCTGCTCGATTGCAGACTTGTGCCACCGTTGCGAAAGCAGCAGTGAGCAGTAACTATCTACTTCAAAACTGTGATCTCATAGCGTCATTCCTCCAATCTCTACAGTGTAACATACTTCGTATGACCACTTCAACGGGATTCGTGGCGAACACAAAACTTACACACACCTCCTTCTGAGGCAGCTTCACTCATCCACATTTCAATGTGATATTCGGCCCCGCCCGTTCCGTCGAACACATCGCCGACCAAAAGATATTATCCCCAATAGCATGTCGTGTTTTCCCCACCAGGTTTCGCTACCGCTTTGTAAAAGCCCCTTCACCTCGCCCTGATCTCCATTGACGTGCACACCGAGACTAGGCCCACAGTGACCATATCTTCATGCGAGATCGACGAGATCTCGCGCCACCGGAATTCTTCCCGACTCAACCACAAAGCACATCCACGATTTTTTCGGGGTCGAGCGAGCGGACGACGATGCGGTGGGGCAATATGGAATTCACTAAACTAGAGACTGCTCATAAGACCTGCTGTTCCGGGGTTGACGATGAGGACGATCCACCTCTGTTGGCCGATCTTCTATACGTGTATCAGCCAAGCGATATTCGCCTCGAGATACTTCCTCAACCCCGTCTCGCTGATATGTAACATCGACATCCCTTCCAACTGAACACTTACCGATGTATTTCCTGCACACCAACCAGATCGTGAACAGCTGAGGAATCAGAGGAAGGTTAGAAGTATCTCATTTTTCATCCTCGTTACACGGCTCTCCTCCCAGGGTCGCTGCTTCTCCCTCTTCTACCCAAGTAACCCCTCGAAAGCACTCGGAACGCCATGCGCCGCCCATTGTCTCGTCGACCTTTTCGCTGGCTGAAAATGCGTAAAATATGTACACGGCCTTCGATTGCTCTTTGACGTTTGGCGGCACCACCTGGTGGATGGAAAGCCAGGATCGTAAATTGATAGTTAATACAACGTGCCTAAGGAAAACGACGAAAGAAGTCTCATAGCACGGGGTGACCGAAGGCGAAGCCTACCATCATTGTGACAAAGAAAGCACGGTCTATGGCAGGGAGAACGTCATTTTTCATTTGACGGAAGCCGCCTGGGGGGGAGTTGGTGGTCTGCCCCAGAAATCTAACGAGGCGATCACATCCTCGCCCATTTCGTCTTCGTAGGCATATAGAATCTATCGCAATCAGTAAGTACGTCTCAATCAAGCAGATGGTCGTGAGCTCTGAGCTTACCTCTCTCGAGTTTTGATGTCCGTGCAAAAACCGAATGTTCTTGTGCGTTTGAATGCACACCAGCCCGCCAGTGTCACTTTGCCGTATCTCAATGAATTCTGGCTCAAACGCAAGTATGTACTTCTCGCCCCATGTTGCAAAAGCATTAGGCGACCCTTCCCAGAGAATCTTCCAGTCGCCTCGAGCTCGCCAGCCGTTCTTGTTGACATAAAAGGAGAAATCATTGTAGCACAGCAGGAACTCTGAAGTATTTCGCTCGATGTAGATTGGCTTGACGTTCTCTCTACGCGCCACGAAGTCCAGAGAGGTATCGGCTTGGTCCAGTAGGGATTGTGTCTCCAGTGTCTCCAGCGAAACAATCTCGAAGCCCTTTGCCCCTCCAACGCAGAGCTTGCTTCGCAGGAAGTGGATACTATTGCTTTCCATTGGAATGTAAAATTCCTTGTACGGCTTGAGGACCTCTTGACCGCTCGCTAGCATCTTGGCCAGACCGGACTTCTTCTTCCCCTTGGTCATCGACTCCATTGGCTCGAAGACTTTGACCGTCGAGGACAGAGAGGTAAATTTGACACAGCACACAAGAGTTTGCCCATTGCACACACCGGCATTGATGTAGCTGGCATGACATATCCTTCTCCCTCTCTTTGACGGTGCAGCTGGGCTTTCGTCTTCTAGCGCGTCCAAAGGATAAGTTATCACGTTCTTGTCGGCCAAGACAATCAGTATTTGGTGCTGCTCGAGGACCTCCAATTGTGTCACCAACTTGACGTCCAGCATCCGTTTCGGCTTGTGAGATGCATCCTTTGGCTTTCTTTCAGAGACGTAGACGCCAAAGTCGGTGCCAATCACGAGCTTCCGTCCGCCATCGATCGGCCGACAGCAGTTGACTCGCACAGTCGAATTGAAGAACCCATCATTGAGTTTCGACATTGTGAAGATTTTATGTCGTTCCGACAGCTTCTCTTTCTGGGTCATGATATGCTCCATCCACTTCTCGCGCTGAATTTGCGATGTGCAGTACAGCGTTAGCTCGTAGCCACCCTTTCCGAGGCCCTTGAACGTGATCGGGTACCCTTGCTCACTGACTGGAGCCCGAGCCGCTGCCCTGCCTACTCCGGGAATCATGCTCGACGAAGGACGTTTTGCTATTCCCATCCTCGGCAGAACATGTTCCATCTCTCTGATCTGCAAAAGCTCCAATGGAATCGGCTTACGGTAGACACGTACTTCCTCCCTTTTGTTGACGGTCTTCACTCTCACGATGAGGACGGCGTGGTCAAAGAGATACGCCGTCACATCCGCCTGCTCTGAGCTTGGCGTCTTCTTCAGATTGCTCTTGAAGATCAGCTGCCTTGACTCCTCTGTCAACTTGAGGTCCATGTGCGGGATAGCGCCCCACTTAAGCTGAGCATTGAGATTCATAAGATTGAAATGGTTTTCAGACTTGCCAGACTCCTCGTTGACCCTCGTCAGGAATTGTCTGATTTGCTCGATAGCCTTTGGGATGTCCTTCATGTCTGGATTGTTCTCCTCGGTGTTCTTGAGAACGTTGTCCAATAGCAGAGGGTACCTGGCCAGACGTGTGGTGGGCTTGGTGAGATAGCCGTTCAGTTCCAGTTTCCTCGACTCTTTGAGGCGTTCGGTCTCCTCAGTAAACCGAGCAAATGCCGGGTTCGAACCTTTCTCCTTTTCGAACTCGAATTTACCAAAGAGCTGGTTCGCACCATATCTAATGAAAGGATGAAATTGTGGCACGTACTCCAAGAAAATGTCACCAACGTTGCGAACCACAGGATTCTGCTGCTGCCGCCTGGTCAGGGCATTGGCCATTCGAGCATTGACGCTGTGCACCTCCTGACAATTCGAGAACACTGTCCGGATGAACTTCTCTCGCCGATGTTCCGGAATTGGAGAGACCTCTGGCATCCTGAGCGGTTTGATCCAGAAGTCGCGTAAGTACTCCAGATCTTTGACAAAGTCGCGCTCGGTGTACATGATCTCCGAGATAACTTCCTGACGCTTCTTTTCCTTGTCGCTAACACTGTCGGAAACTTCTTTCGAGACGGTATTGATCCACAATTTTTGCTCGTTATCGACCTCATCATGCAGACTAGACCGAGAAGTCTCGCGTTTTAGACCAGGCGTAATCTTCATGTTCAGGCGTTGCTGTTGTTCCAAGCGACGAGGACAAGCAATAGAGTAGCAGAGATTGTCCCTGTTACATGTGGGCGAGTAGCACTCGGTCAAGAGAGTAAACACACCATTGACCTCGGGTGGCTCCTCATTGATGGTCTCTTTGAATTGATATATCTCATTTGGTGAATCTCTCAAGCGATGAGCATATGCGACCTCGTGGAAGAACTTTTGGGCATCCAGTGACCGCCCAAGGAGTAGAGCCAAATTTCGATCAGAGGTTCTTATGATATACGCGATCAACTCCACAGCCTCATATCCACTGAATGCATTCTTGTAGAAGAGGCCATCCTTTTCTTTCTCTTGAAGAGGAACTCGTTCACGGAAAGCTGATGCAACATTGGACAAGAGCGCGCCATACACCAAAGAAGGTCGCTTTTGCGCCACCATCGTGCCTGTACGGGTAATCTGACTGTCCGAGCGTTGTGTAGTGCTAGCCACCGAGGGTCTTGGCGAGTGATTGTCGGATGGAGAGACTACTGTAGACGCCATCGACATAGTCCTTGAGCTCTGTGGTGCGTGGCTTCCATTGCTAGGTTGTCTTTGGTATGATCCATAGGCAGAGCCGCCGTTTGGCACTCGGTCTGGGTGATAACCATTCGTCAGCGTTTGCTCACTCCCGGTTGTTTCCCCTGACTCTCTCCTTCTGTTCGGAATCACTCTCCCAGCACCCGTTTGAGTGTAATCCGAATCCCGAGTATATGAAGACATAGACATTGTCCGCTCGTCCATCGGCCGCGCTGGTACCACTCTTCCGTGCGCCGTTGTTCTGTCCAATTGATTCTGATTTGCATACGGTTGTTGTCGGAAGGCGTGTGCAGGAGAAACAGTGTAGTTGCTTCCTGGTGGTTGGTACATCGGGCGAGAGGTGGTGGCGAGGGACTGTGTTCGATAGCCGTCGGAGTTCAGTGCGGGACCTGGAGCGCCAGGAGGTCGTTGAGAGAAGGACCGCTGGTATTGTCCTGGAGGCGGAGCCCCTCGCACATCGAGCCGTTGCGGTTGACCATAGGGTACTCGATCAGGGTGTATCGGTTGCGGCATGTTCTGTGGGCGACCCTGAGGCATGGGTCGTCGCTGAGCAGCGGCTTGACCATTCAGATACTGATTCTGAGATTGAGGGTAGCCATTGGGTCCATCCGCAGAGCCAGGCGGTCGCGGATAGCCATTCGGCGACACCCCAGGTCTCACAGGAGGCGCGCGCTGCATGTACTGTGCCGTCGTCATTGACATGGTGTTTGCTCGCTCTTGTGGGATCGGTGGCGGCACACCGGCCATTGTTTGACTTCTGCCGGGCGGAGGCGCATTTCCAAAGATATTGGAGAAGGCAGCATCTCGTTGTGCACCAGACGCGACTCCGATTGAGGGCGGCCCTCGACCATAGTCGCGGCCCTGCTGGTATTGTGCCATGCTGGCCTGATGGAATCCCGCTGCTGCTAGCGACCGCAGAGTCTACTAGACATCCGCAACGCCGCTCGCCGCTCGCCGTCGCAACTCGCGAAGGGGAACGAATGGGTGTCGTATGGACGGGATCGAATGAATGGCGTTGGGATAGATTGTGCGTTCGGCTTATTAATCGGTGGTATCGTCGTCGTCGCCAGCTACGCACACACAGCCACTGCTAGGAGAATGTCTGTCGCGCTCGGCGGAGCCCAGCACCGCTCTCTGCAGTCGCGAAGGCAGCGGTGAACGTGATACAGAGTTTGAGACACGGCGAGTCGAATCGGCTATCCCAGGACTCAAGATCACTATTTATTGTGCACCTCGAGGTTCGTGGTCGACGACACTAAGCACGTCAGCTGCCGAGTCGTGCTTGTAGGTCCGGGAGATGGTTGAATATGGGCAGGATGCTGTGTGGAGAGTAGTTCTTAGGAGGAGGAGGAGGTGGCCATGGACTGCAGCAGCCCGCGGTCGACCTGGATGCGGGACCCACACTTTAGGTTCTATTGTCACGTGCAGCCCATGCCCTGTGCGACTGTGCATCATCGGGGAGCAGGAGCATCTTGATAGCTTCATTGTTGATTCATCGCAGCAGCCCTACACATTCAACCGCCCATTTAACGATCGAGACGACCGACATCGACGCATCCGCGACTGGAGACCCTCCACCTGCCGCACACCACCCTCTCGCCACCGCCGTAGTCTCTCGCCATGTCGTCCGAACTCACGCCCAAGTTTGCACCCTTTTTGGGCATGGCAGGTGTTGCCTTTGCCATGATATTCGGATGTACGGAGATATGACAATGCAGGTATGGCGGGCTGTTTGCTGAGACAGTAACAGGCATAGGAGCAGCATACGGAACAGCCAAATCAGGAATCGGCATTGCAAATGTGGGAACCTTCAGACCAGACCTCATCATGAAGGTACGCCGTTGCCCATGAATACAGCCATATTCACAAGAAGAGAGGAGCACATCTGACATACAATATAGTCACTAATTCCTGTGGTCATGTCTGGAATCATCGCGGTATACGCTCTCGTCGTAGCAGTATTGATAGCGGGAGACTTGAAGCCTCCGCCAGGCAACGAGTACAGTCTTTTCAACGGCTGCATGCATCTAGCATGTGGTCTATCGGTCGGTCTTACTGGAGTGGCAGCAGGATACGCAATAGGAGTGGTAGGAGACGCGGTACGTGAAGATGAAAGACAATATGTCGCTAGTATACTGACGGGACACAGGGTGTGCGCGCCTACATGCAACAGTCAAGAATTTTCGTGGGCATGGTGCTCATACTTATCTTCGGCGAAGTCTTGGGATTATACGGGTACGTCTATATGCGATACGACAAGCTGCATGAGTGGGTTTACTAACACCCCAGGGATAGTCTGATTGTGGCTCTCATCCTGAACACAAGAGCATCGGGATAGGCAGCGACGTGGCAAATTGATTATCATTGCTTTCTTCCTAATGATCCTGCGCTCTCGCCATGCCCTTCAAGAAAGCCTACTTTCTTAGCCAGACAACAGAGGCATCTTGCCACTATCACGAGATGAGACTTGCGATGAACAGGTCTGGTACATGTCAGCAGCAGGCACAGCTATCAGCATGACACTTGAGCGCATGAGTGAGCGCGGAGTTCTGGTATTGCTGTCAAGGCAGGCAGCGGAATTGTATCTGTATAGTGTACGAAGTACTAGCGGAACTGGCGAGCGCTCGCTCTCGCGTCATGTCGCAAATACAACAGTAAATGAATGATGGCACGGGAAGGAGCTATAATACAGCAAGTCGTTCAATGCCTGCGGCAACTTGAAGACATTCTGCGTAATAAGTAGAATGTTTGATGAGAAGGGAAGTGCATGTCAACCTCGGCGATCGTCGACTTGCACGCGTTCTCGCTTTGAGAGGTGAGATGGCGTCCAGGCACCCACTTTTGGACCACCAGGCTTCAGCAATGCCTATCAACCACCATGCGCCACAACTGCTCCTGCACAAAGTACAACATCTTTATCGAGCATCGAAATAAAGACTCCAGCTCCCTCAAATCCTGTCAAGTCCATTCAGTGATACGCCAGCCCAATATTCCGACGACATTGGCACCGCCATTCAAGGAGTATTGTTATGCGCCTGAGCTAAAATGGAGGCATATCGCCACGCGCATGGCCCGCACACACGGACAAGCCATTTGACGAAGCTATACTCGGATGCTAAGAAGAGCGCTCTCACAAGTCTAGAGGTTCAACCTACCACGACTACCAATGCACAGTCTGCTTCCCTACAGCGAAAATACCGTATCCAGAAGGATCGGCTGATCACTTGGGGACTGGAGTGGACAGATGGCGAGAAGGGTTCCGACGGCGATATCGATGAGTCTGTCGCCAAAGCCGGTCTGACCGAGACGGTCGAGAGTGTCCTGCGCAACATTCAAGAGGTCACAGAGGAAGCCGAGAGGATCAAATGGGCGAGCTCGCCACTGACCAAGCCTGGAGAAGCATTCCCACAGAAACTGGCTCCATTCGACAATGAGCGGTACGAGGACCTGTTACGCGATTTGACAGCATCAATCGACACGTTGTACGATTTATCAATATCTCGGAGAGCACTTGCTCGTGGCGAACATCCGACGTTCGAAGACGCATTAACCGAAGCACCTCCTGAGATAGACTATCCACCAGAGAAACCCAGCAGTGGCAAGAGGAAAGCAGCCCAGACGTACCCGCCGGCTTCCTCAATATACTCAAAAGTAGAGTTGGTCACACCCCCACGGCAACAGTTATCTCCATATGCCGGTATTCCGGCTCAAATAGATGTCTCGGCACTGCGTCTACCGAATGAAGGACCACCACCCTACGAAGCGATCGGCGTGCCTTCCACAACACGAATGATAGCGAAGCTAGACCGGAGAAGAGCTTCTAAAGTTGTACAGAATGCGCTAGGAAGTCCTGCACCTGAGGTATCGGTCTTGATCGAATATGCCAACTTCGACGTAACATACCGCGATACTGGAGTTCCACCTCCTCTCCAGCGACTGGAGACACTTGCGACAGTATTTCAGCCGATGCGAACTGAATCTCAGACTAACCTCAGCCTGCTGGGATATTTTGAAGATACCACACAACCACGTATCGGATTGGTATATGATCTTCCATACTCAATACAGAATCGTCTCCAAGTAGGAGCGCAGTCGGAGCCGTTGACACCAGTGAGCCTGCTGAAGATGGTCCAGAAAGCTAACAAGGCCCAAGGACAAGGATCAGATGTCCCTGCACCAGGCCTTGAGCACCGGTTCCGAATGGCTCTTCGCCTGACTGAGCAATTACACACCCTCCACTCTCGAAGACTTGCACATGGCAATATCAACAGTAGTAGTGTGATCTTCACGACTACACCCAACGAGACTGAGAATGAAAAGTTGGAACAGCTACGCAAGCCACTCTGGGCGTCTTTCGACCTTTTCTCAAAGACAAATATCGAGGGCGTGATGCAACCACCTGATTTCAACATCTACAAGCATCCCAAGGACTTGCCATTCCAGCAGGAGAGGGATTTCTCAACCGACATCAAGTACGATCTGTATGGTCTTGGTTTGGTTCTACTGGAAGTTGGTCTATGGACACCCATCGGCGACCTCTACAAGTCGAAGTATAGCCTGGCAGACTTCAAGCTACGCCTTGAGAAGATCTGGATACCGCGATTGGCTTCGAAATGTGGCTCAGCATATATGCGTGCCGTCGAAACCTGCTTGCGACTTTCGGACGATCCCGACAACTCCAGGCTGACAGTTGAAGGCATCTACGGAATTCTGCTCCAGTTCTTGAAACGGTGTTGTCTCCTCGATGATGTTGGAACATCGACGGAGCTCATTCCTGCTTCCGAGCTCATCTCGGAGCCTACATCACCGGCACCCTCAAGCATTCAGCCTAGATTCCCACAACGGCATCTGTCCGAGGCGAGCTCGATAGCGAGGTCTGGAACAGACCAAGACTTCCTGCGTACTCAATCGACATCATCACTTCACCCACAAGCGCCGCAGAGATTCGATTCCCTGTCCAATCTTTCGCGTGTAGACACCCCGGAAACGATCACGAGACAACCAACGGAAGGGCAAACACGATTTCAATTCACTGCTTCGCCGTCAATTCGCGATTTTAAGAGACGAATCAGGGTGGTTCAGCAGAGATGGAGAGAGATTCGCGCTTTTAAGTCCGAAGGTCAGAGGACTCAGAGTATGGAAGAACTGCGAGACCAGCCTGCCAAACCGAAGCGCGAGGAGTTCCCCGATGTCAAGCTACCGCAAGAGATCCTAGACCATTGGCAGAGTACTCTGTCATTCCAGTTACAGGCGCTAGTGGAAAGAGCGCTCCGTGGCTCGCCTGAGAGTAGCTCAATTAGGTTGCTGCCGTATGGTGAGACTCCAGAGACTGCCAAGCCGACCCTCATCGTCGGCTGTACCTCAACGGCCAAGGTCAAGCATATCCTCAAGCGCCACTTCAAGTACGATTCTAATATTTATGATGTGCGGGTCAAGAAAGAAGTCATTCGCAGGTGTAGAGGCTCACGTCGAGATCAACACTCGGATGCTACGCGGAGCATGGCGCCAGCGCGGGATTTCTTGGAAGACAAAGCTGTCAATCCTGGCTATCAGGAAAGGCCTCTATGTGGAGCGTCAATTGGCGCTTTCAGATATGAGGAACATCTACCGCCAGCCTCCTTTGGCGGTGTCGTGCTCGTTGATGGTCATGCTTATGGTATGAGCGTTCACCACATGCTAGAGCCGGAAGAAGAGGAGGAAGTCGGTGACGAAGGCGATGACAGCTCAGACGACGATTCCGACACCTCAAGTCTTGCCAGCTCCGAAGACGAGGACCAAGAGACCATTCGCCCTCCCTCCACCCTTCCCTCCGAAGAAGACTCGCAGCCTAATGACGACAATATAGGCGACTGTCCTGGTATCATCCCAGGCGATCTCGAAGAAGTAGCCATCACGCAACCCGCCCTCGACGACGCAATCGACTGCGACCTCCACGCAGAAGAGTCCGACGATGAAGATGACGAAGACTCCGGGATCGACGAAGACCACCTCCTCTCCTTCAAAGTCGGACAAGTACATGTCTCCTCTGGCCTCAAACGTACCAAGAAGCAGTCTCACGAGAGCGGCTTCAAATCCATAGCACAATCGCTACCGCAAGAAATTGACTGGGCACTGTTCGAGCTCGTACCGCCGCGCATGTATCCGTTCAACGTCGTGCGCGGCGGCGGAAAGTACTGCAAAGCCAGCTCGGATCGCAAAGGGAATTCTCTCCCCACTGCGGTGAAGAGCAGCGCAGACATTGCCTGTGCCAAAGTGCACTGTCTCGGCCGCACCAGCGGTCTCGGTCACGGCACCGTCTCCAGCACCATGGAGCTCGTCAAGATCCGCGGCCGCAGCACTTTCTCCGCCAGCTGGACCGTCGTCGGCAATTTCGGCATAGGCGGGGACTCTGGCGCGTGGGTCATCAGCAACGAAGATGGCAAAGTGTGCGGACATGTTCTGGCGTCCAAGACGGGGCGGACGTATATCTGTCCGATGGATCTGCTGTTGGAAGACATCCGGATGACGTTGGGCGCTCAAGACGTTAGCTTGCCCATGGTCGTCAGAAGTGAGAAGAGCGAAGAGAAAGCTGTGACGGAGGCGATGGGGAGGATGGGGATACAAGAAGGGGAGAGTGGTGGTGTAAAGTTGCCGACCAGTCCGATGAGATCGTCTGCCAGAGCGAGGACTGTTGAGCCTGTTGGATGAACATGTTCCGAGAGCGAGAACTATTCGTAGTAGAAGTCACCAAAACAGGCAGCGATCCCATACGAGGATAGCAATTTCAACGTCACGATACAAAACATGTTCCTGCAGAGAATTAGGTCCACTTCATATGGTCAATGGTTTGGTACTGCTTCAGTTCTGATCAATTGGTGCTGAGAGTCGCAGATGCTACCCGACTCTGTACTATCACTGATTTCCTCGCAGAGCCGCATTCTACTCTTCTGCCATTTCATTGGTGCATACGAAGAAATGCAGAGTCTCTCGGGTTTCCAATTTGGGGCGCACATAGGTGCCTGCTCGCTGATAAGCAGAGCCACAAAGATCGACATTCGCAAAGATTCTCACGAGCAATACACCGTCATTGGTTGCTCCCCAGTCTGGAACACTCCTCAGCTTGCAGGAGGATCGAAGACCTTGCCCGGGTTCATCAACCATCTATGCACACGATGTCAGCGATCGTCACCTATGGGACAGGAGAGAAAAAGCACGTACTTTGGATCTACCGCCCTCTTCAACGCCCTCATCAAATCAATCGTTTCCACGCCCAACTCATCCACCAAGCGATCCTTCTTCCCGATCCCGATTGCATGCTCTCCCGACACCGTGCCCTCCATATCCAATGCCCTTCCCATCATATCATGCACCACCTTCTCCACTTTCATCTTCTGTGACTCGTCCGTGGGATCATAGAACATGGCTGTGTGGAAATTGCCATCGCCGACATGTCCAACCACGCTGGCGAAAAGACCCAGCTTGCTGCATTCTTCTTTGGAGATGTCGATGATTTCGGCGAGGCGGGATAAGGGTACGGCGACGTCCGTGGACCATATTTCTGTTCCTGAAGGGCGGGTGTTGACCATTGTGAAGAGAGCCTCTTTGCGTGCTGCCCAGAGATCCAACTCGTCTTGTTTCGATTTCGCAAAGTGAAAGTTTCCAGCGTTGAAAGCTTTCATCAGGGTCTCCACGCGGCGAATGTCGCTCTTGATGGCGTCGGACGTACCTGAGAATCTGAGCAGATCTTAGTCGGGTCACAAAGGTCAAAGGAAGGGTTTTTACTTCAGGAATAGCGTCGGCCTCTCATCCCATCTTCGCTTCTTTACAGCGGCACTTCCATGTTTATTGACGACTTGCATCTTGAGTCTTGGTCAGTAAATATCGCGATCATGATTTTTGTGAAGACCCACTTGTACATCGTCCATCATCTCTAGTGCTGCTAGCTGGATACCTGATCTGATGACGCTTGATGCTGCTGCTGCTGCTTCACGGATAGTATCGAAGGATACGACCGCCACGCTCGTATCTTGCGGTGTAGGTGCTAGCTTCATCGTGATCTCCGTAACCATGCCTAATGTGCCCTCCGCGCCGACAAACAAGGACGTCAAGTTGTAGCCCGCGGATGTTTTTCGCGGTCGTCTCCTGGTCTTGATGACAGAACCATCTGGTAAGACCACTGTGAGGTTGATCACCCAGTCTTTCATGGTACCGTACCGCATGGCGTTGGTACCTGAGCAATTTGTTGAAACCATGCCCCCTATCTGAGCGGTAGGGGAAGGGTCAAGAGGAGCGAAGAGGCCGGTATGATGTATCTTGTTATTGAGATCGACCCAGTTCACACCGGGCTGCACTACGACATCCATATCCTCAGGGTGGAAGGCGACAATCCGGTCCATGTGCGTGAAATCGATGCAGATACCGGAATGTGGAGAGGAGAAGTTACCTTCGACGCTTGATCCGGCTCCAAAGGGGACCATAGGCACGTCTTTCTGGCTACAAATCCTAGCAATGGTGGAGACATCCTGGGTGCTCCTCGGATATACGACTGCCACCGGTCTCACGTTTGTATTCGAAGTGGACCAGTCCGAGCGACCATGATGCTCAATGACATCCTCGTCGTAGCTGACGGAGTCTGGTCCCAGAGACTGGCTGATCTCTGTCGCGGCCTAGAATCTCAGTCAGTCGAGAGCGATGATCCAATAGTCCGGGAATGTCTGACATTGAGCATCTCGGAACGAGTCGCATAATTTACACTCGGATTCTTCTTTTCTATCGAAAGGGGCTGAAATATATATGCATCTAGAGCAGCTCCACAGGTGACGGCAAATACGGCACCGGTCAAGATCTTCCAGGAAGGCAAGGGGTTGCTCGTTTTGGTGAAAGATGAATGCTTCTTTTGATGAACAGCAGCGTGCCCATGGTTGCGGCAAAGCGGGAGTGCTCTCCAAGATGTTGACCAGGTCCTGGCAACTGGTCTGACAGCCCTAAGGCCCGCGCCTGACATTTGGAGCAATGAAGTATATGGCAAGGAGATGATCACAAGCCGAGATGAGCTTGGGATGTTCAGTGCTAGTGAGTCTCAGGCATGAATGGAACGAGATGTCGAGCGGGCGCCACTAGGCGACAGCGGCAAATGCCCGCAAGCCAGACGAATGATCGCATTGCATGACTTGTTAAGAGTACACTCGCACGCGATATACCGTAGCAGATGTTATTCCTGACGATGTGCTCTTCCGTGAAAGTAGCGTAATCGTAATGGAAGTTGGTATTGCTATTGTTCAGTGTTGATGGCGAGGACGATGAGCGTCTACCTAGGTAGTGCGGTCGTCAAGTAGCGTGCTTCTTCCGCTGACCAATTACAGTATCCTGGAGTCGGACCCATCGGCTCCACCCGCACATTCACTCACTCACCGGTGCACTCACACAGTCTTCTGCGTCACCGAATACTTCTTGTCCTCTGTCCATCGGAGCAGACTCATCCTGAATTGTCCTCCGATCGCTCCTGCCATTGAGCTAGATTCACAGAGCAGCGCGGCGTTGATCGAACCGCGCGAAGTATACCACTTGGCAATCCCTCGGTATTGCTTTCCTCATAATCTGAGAATCCTTAGGACCTACATGGCAGGTTGCAGTTCTTACATGCACTGGGAAACACAGCTGAGATCATTTGCATATCGCTGTCCTCTGCTCGTTTCTTGCCGTATGACGTAAAGGATTCTGAGATCGCCACACTACCGACATGCCTCATTCCACCAGAGATCAGCAGCGCGACAGACATGGCGCAGACATGGTAGCTGTAGATCATGCCGCCTCGCAGAGCACTGTACGTACTCGACAGCTCAGAATCAAGAATAGGCGCAAGCGGTATCTGGATCTGCACCCTGACTACTTCAAGAGACCTGAACTGGAACTCCAAGGTTTGTCTGTTCCATTTTTCTCATCACTCCCGACTTGCCAACTATTGTATAGACCCTCTGCTATATGATCGCCTTGTACGGCGTTTCCAATCTGCGGAGGAGCGGGAGAAGGAAGGCCGAGAACGTGGCTACACTGGCGTACTGGAAACAGATTTGGTCCGCTCTGAGGCCAAGATCGAGGCGCTGCAACACCCTGATCCAAACAGTCCACTGGCTTATCAACGAGACCCGAGTGGCGCCATCGTGGGCATTGAGCAAGATGAAGAGGCTCGTCCTCAAGGCAAGGAAGATGGGTGGAAGTTCTGGACTGATTTCATGGGCTTGCGATTTCTTCGAGGCGATGACACGGATTTCGATTATCCCTCAATTGACGACAACGAAGATTACGACGACCGAGAAGAGGAAGATAGAGTCAGCTTGGAGCAGTATATTGATGGAGAAGAAGCTCATTTCGTAGGAAGCGGAAGTCCTGTAGGCGAGACTGGCATCCAGGACTATTGAGATCCCAGCCTCACATCGTAGCACAGCCTTGACGCAAGTTAGTGGGAACTGTCTTCGACGATCTGGAGAGCCCAAACTCACCCTCGAGCAGTCCGTAGACGTACGCGGAGCTCTCATGCAAGCCATCGAATTAGAATGCATCCCGACCAGTTGGAACTCGTATCGATCAATAGTCGGACCTTTGGAGGAACGCCTTTTCGCAGCTGTGGGAAAGACGACTCTGGAATCATGGAAAGACACTTAATGATATTGATGGCAGGTCCGAGAAAGGTACGACCGAGAGCCTGGCCATTGGATTGTCGTCGGTGCAGGGCTACAAGCGATAGTGTGCCATCCGCGCCTGGCGAAGTTGACCAGCGGTTCGGGCTATGATGGTGGTGTCTTGTGACCTTGCTTTGTTTGCCACAATCGAAGCGACGGTCAGCTCGCACTGATATGCCGCCTAGACTTGAGGCATATCGAGAAGTGATAGCAGCCTCAGGCATAAATGACTGGCATCAAATCACATGTCAATCGCGAGTCACATCTCGCGTTATCTCTAAGCTCAATGATGCTCTTGAAGCACCGGTCTCATCCTGCTTGTCGCAGCTCTGTGCATTCCCCTTTGGAGCTTGCTCCCCAAAGCCATCCCAAGGTCTCGTGGCAGACCATCACTGTAGCGGGCTCCAGGGACACACAAATACTTCCGGCACATCTTTTGCTGCTTCCGATCATTCTTCTCTTCCCAGGCATTGAGCACGGCGTAAACGACAGCCAGATAGAAGTGGAGGTAGTCGGTGGCGATTGTGAAAACGTCTGTAAGCTATGCGATCGAGAGGCGCGTCCTCATATAGACTCTGACCCGGTCACAGACCGCACCGCGATCCGTTTGACTCTCGGTACCATTGCATGGATTCTCCGATCTGGCTAGAGATAGATTGCTCGGTGAATCTCCATGCTTCTCGTGTAAGACATCTCGGGGGATCAGAAGGGGCAGATAGGAGTGTTCTTCAGCTCTTCCTGGTCGAGGAGCTCTTGAGTCTCCATCGACCAGCATGGCATCGATGAAGCCCTCACGGCGAACATGGTAGCACGTCTGCTTCCGTATGCTCTAAGAGAGGATGACTCTCCGTACTTCAACTTGCTTGAGGACCTGAGTATATCAATTTCTGGGGGCAACTTCCTACCCTCCTCGCCCCGTTCGGCATCGAGGTGTGATCGACCTCGTCGAGAGCGTCCTCAATGGTAATTGGACGTAGGCTCTGCATTGACTAATACGGCGTCCAGCAGAGATCGATCTCTCAAACCTAGCGGTGCATTCTCATGACTCCCGAGGCCCTTTGCCCGTCTCTGAGGGTGATCTTCAGGCGCGTCTCGTGCAGTGGATCATAGTCGAAGTCTCCTTGGCCGTTACGCCGCGATATATCCGAAGCCTCGCAGAATGGGAGATAAGGTAGGAGTAATCGACTTCGAGCAACTATGCGCGGAAGCGGTCGGACGGACGCTGTGACCCGCTTAAATGTGACCAAGACAGCCATGCCTTCTATGCCTCCTCCAGTACAGTACCCCCGGCTTCCATGATATCCAGAAACTTGGTCATGCTTGTTCGCAGAGCCGAACCCTCCTCGGAAGGCTTGCTTGTTTCCCACGTCCATGCTCCGGCGCCGAGACCTTCATAACCTTTCTCCTGCTCAAGCTTTATAGAATGCGGTTTCTCGTACAGTGGTGGCAATGCCGTAGCAGCTACCATGAGCGAAGCTCACTTGAACAAAGCGAATCTGTTCTCGAGAGCTGATCCACATATTGATAGTGTGCCGTCCAGTATAGAACCGTGGACGCACCGCCACGGAACGAGACAGTAGTATGTGGACACTGAAGATGAAAGACGGCACGAGTTGTGAGATTCAAACCATCTTTTTCATGGCTGGGAGTCATCAAGAGACCGGCTCACACTGTGTTCCTCAACCCCGGTTGGGGGAGATCAACAGTGTGAGCCGGCCTCTTCGCTATCTATAAGAGTGAACAAAAAACAAACAAGGGGGTATCGTCGCTTCCCAAAACCCGCCCAAACGCCCAGTGCTGTGGGGCCTCTGCCCCTGTCGATAACAAAATTGCCTCTGAGGGCCACGCGCTCACCCGAACATCACGTCGGGCTCCCGGCCAGCCAAATGGCTGACCAGGCCACCAAAGGTTGGTGGTGATGCGTAGAACCGCACCATGTCCGGCGTGACGTTCGCCGACACCCAGCGGTGGCGCTCGTGGAGAGTGCCGATGGTGGCCGTGGCCCAGAACAACGCCAGCAGTACCCACACCAGCTTCACCCACCACGGGACACCGAGTAGAACCTCCCACCACTGCTTCTCTCTCGCAGCTGGGGCTGCGACCGTGTCAATGGGGTTGCCATTGGACGGTCGAGCACCAATCTCCTTCTCGAGCGCCTTGATGCGCTGTCCCTTCTCCTCGCTCTCCTTCCTGGCCTGCTTGGCGGCTTCACGGGCAGAGGCAAGCATCACTTCGAGCCCCAGCTCCTCTTCTTCCCAGATCGTCGAGGTGCTCTTGCTCCTCGTTGGCGGATCTGGGTGGAAGAGGAGCTCGGCGTCTCGCACCGGCTCGTACGGGCCATGATCTTCCACATGGCGTTGCGCCTTGTTGTGGTCTGCATGCGAGATGTGGGAGTCATCAAACTTGGCCTCAAAATCGGCATTCGTCATTGTGACCTCATCCTCGAAGTCGCCGTTGCTCTGCTGATCCTCGTCGACAATGGCACGGTTGAGCTCGTCGCCAAGGGAGATTTTACGGTTGACAGTCGGCCTGTGCTTTGGTATGGTCAATTCCGCTTGAGAGTCGAGGCTGGTATTGGATATGTCGCGGTGGAGGCTTGAACCAGAGGCGGCGCGGTTGATGTTTTGTGCCGATGCTGGTGCTTCCTGCTCGAGCTCGCGGAAGCGCTTGACGAGATTCTGTGGAGTAAGGTCCTTGCCGAGTGTTGCGAACGACTTCTCAAGGTCTTTGTTGACAATATCCAGGAAGTCGTTGGCTTCTTGATTCTGTTCCGCTTGATCTCTGGTAGTCTTCAGCTCCTCTTGCATCTTGACATACTGCTCGTCCGCGCCAGCCAAAAGTGCTTCCTTCTGAGCGATAGCTTGTTTCAATGCAGCGTTGTCTTTCCTCAGCTCTTCGAGTTCAGATTTCGTCGCAATGTTCAGCTTGTTTAGGTCGGCGATGCGATTGTTGGAACTAGCAAGTCTCTGCCTTGTGTCCGCGTGCTTCTCCTTCTCGTCGTTGAGTGGTCGCATGAACGCCGCTCTAGAAGCCGTAGCAAAGTCGGCAGTGTCCTCGAGATCTTTAATCTTACGCAAAGCGACATCACGATCTCTGCGCGCCTTGGCTGCCTCGATCTTGAGGTCTGAAAGTTCTTGCTGGAGGTCTGTGATGCGCTGGTAGTCGTCGTCCGTAGCGGCTCGCAGCTTCTCATGTTCGTGCTTGAGGCTCTTATAGGAGTGCTGCAATCGCTCGCTGTCTGACATCTCAGCCTTGAGCTTGTCAGACTCCTGATTGAGGTCTGCAATGCGCTCAAAATCGGCGTTCGTAGTGGTCTGGAGTTCCTCATGTTCGCGCTTGAGGTTGTTGAAGTTGTACAGGAGCGTATCGTCTGCCATGGTGTCAGCGTGCTGTTCTGTCTGGCATCGCGACGGCGACATCCAACGTCATGATGTATTCGCGGTGCAGAGAGCAAGGCGCGGAAAAGCGGAGGAGAAGAAGGAAGACCTACACTTGGAGCTCCATTCGACTTCGCTCAGTTTGCTGGTGCTGGGAGTGGCTGGCACATCGGCTGCGTTTCCGAGCTTGCCCTGACTTAGCGCAGGACTCGGTAAACTTTCTTTCGAAAATGGTGCCTGAGGCTCGTTGAAGTCCTCGCTGCTGTCGGCAGTCTTGATATCCTTGGATTTGTCGGCAATCGCAAGGGCGGCAGTCGTACTGGCGAGAGGACTGGGCGTGGGAATCTTGCTGCCACCAGAATTGGTGCTGTTGCCAAAATTGGTGATGTTGCCAGGGTTGGTCTTCTTGGTCTTCTTGCCCATGGCGCTGTCTTCGTCCGGCGAAGGAATAGCTGAAAGGGCTTCGTGAGGCGAGGCTTGAGTATCTTGCGAGACGAGGTTGTGATGTTCTCGCTGCCGTTGTTCATCTGACTGAGCGTCGCTGGAATGCGGGCGGTTCTGGCCTTTGTGTGCGGAAGCGGATGAAAGGGATGCGGGAATGCAGAAACGAGCTTTGTGCTCGAAGAGAGTGATGTGAAGGCTTTGTGTGCTGCTGTCTGATGGTGTGTATGTGGACAATGATGCTCTCTGCGTGAGCGTGGTCAGTGGTGAGCATGAGGGAATGTGCTGATTCTTCTTGATGAAGTCGAGATTTCGAGGGCGCGCTGTTTTGACGCTGTTTGTGCGCGGCAATTCTGAGCACGGCAACAACAATGGCCGCGTCACATGCACAAACAAACGAGCTTGCCCCTCAATGGTAGGGAAGACTTGGACGATACCCGCTGAATAGGCGCAAGTGACGACAATGCTCAGCCATGGGAGAGGAAGGGAAACAGACTGTATCGGTATGGGTGATATGTGCTAGTTGACCTTGTCGGCGAAAGAGGCGAATAGGAGATGCCGCGCGGTGAAGTGAATTAATGTGTGCACATCAATCATAGTTCGTCTCTCTATCACTCCCATCAGTATGCAGCGACAGCCAAACAAACCACTCACTCATTTCGCAGCACCCCATCCTGGCTCACCCAGCCACTGAAGCACTTCTGCCTTCATAGCCGCAGTATTGCTGGGCGCACCGCCTGGACCTCGGGGACCTGGATCCATACACCAGTCCACCTTTCTGGTACTATTCTTCAATACCTCCATCACATAACCGCCCCCGACCTCTGGATCTTCCGCACACCTCAGCATTGCTTCAGCCACCTCTTCAGGCTCGACCCACTCGTCCTGCTCCGAACTGATCATCTGTAACTTTTCAGGGTGCTCTGTCCAGAGAGGAGTCTTGATGATGCCCGGTGCTACACCATTGACGCGAATACCGAGGTCATCGAGAGAAGCCAAGCACCTGATGAAACCTGAGAGACCATGCTTCGATGCTTGGTACAAGGGAGTTGCAAAGCTTGGACATTGACCTGCAATGCTCGAGATATGCACGATTCTCCTGGGATTTGTGATAGAAACCTTATGTTCTGGCCCAGTGGAAGGATTCAACCATCTCGCAATCGCAATTTGTGTGAAGCGGATGGGATGGGTCAGGTTGATATCCAGCGTAGCATAGTGGCCAAGGCCAGCAGCGCCATGCACAGAGTCCTTTGACTTGGCGCTTCCAGGTGGGTGCCAGAAGTTACTCCAGTGCGGTTCGAAGACACCAGCACCAGGGCAAACAATGTCTGCGCCTCCGAACTCCTTTTCTGTCTCCTCAAACGATTTATTCAGGTCGTCCCAAACGGTGACGTCTGTCTTGACAAAGATGGCACGCGGGCCATTGCTCTCCTTTGAAGAGTGCTTCTCTACAAGCTCTTGTGCCTCCGGACGAAGGGCAAGATCTGCTATGACAACGTTACAGTTCTTCGAAAGGAGTAGCTTGGCAAAGGAGAGATTGATTCCTGTTTGACCCATCAGCTTTGGTCTGCTCGTTTAGCGGCAGCCATAACTCACCGGATCCTGCTCCAGTAATCAAAGCCGTCTTCCCATTGACTGAGAAAGACGCGGAGTCCGTGACAGTTGCCATAATGCTAGACAGACCACAGACAACAGACGTACTTACTGGGGGATCCTACATGCTCGCGGTGGGTAACAGACTCCTGATATACTGCTGAGGCACCATGCGTTGCGGAGTCGGCAACAGGTGAGGTGTTCCAGGTGGGGTCATCACAGGGAGCACAACGTTGTCGGTGACTGCAGGTGGAACTGGCGGGAGAAAGCAGGGCGAAAGGGTCGACACGACGTCGCGACCAGGGCGGACCCAAAGCTTTGATGAGCGGGGAACGTTCCCTGCGAAGAATCCCGGACGCGTCTCCCGGACAAATTGCACGACACCTTCGCCAACAAATGTCTGCGGCTTCCCACATATGTGTCAACTTGGCTACTTGATTACTATGCAATCGCGGGTAAACCAAAAGTAGTAGAAAGTGATGCCACCGAAACGATACGCCGCTGACTTGGACTCCGAGGATGTCTTGCGGAGTTCGCCAAAACGCGCACGCGTCGGCAGCTCGCAAACCTCCAGATGTGTGAGAGTCGCTCAACACTTCAAGCCACAGAGGAAGTACAGAGACCATCCGGAGTCTGGAGTTGAAAGCAATTTCACAGTGTTCCGCATCCGCTCTCGCTGCTGCACAAAAAGTCATGGGAAGCACTTAATCAAGGGTAGCCAGAGGGCGCTCTCTGTTCCAAGTGTGGAAAGTCGCGGCAGTTCACAAATCATGAAAAGAAATTGTTCCTCGTCGCGGAAAGACTAAGCTGGGAAGTGGGCATCGTCATATACGCGCAGAGGAGCCAGAACGAAGTCAATCTTTGGAGCGTCAATGCCGCTTTGGACATTTTCGAGCCGGCCGTTGACGATGAGAATGTTGTAATCGGGGGGAAAAGGAGCAAAGCCGACGAGTGGTATCCTTATCAGAGCAGAACTGAAGCATTGTTGGCCATGGGAGTAGTCGAGAAAGCAGAGGATCTCTGTGCGACGAGCTGGAAGCTGTAGAAGATTGAGAGAAACATATCAAGACACGCTTGTACCATTTTGCGAACAGGGTTCTGGAACACAAAAAGGGGACAGAGCAAGATGCTGCTGACTTGACGCCGCCTGCGGATGACTTCGTATCCCTGGATCAATGGCCAGATCTCCACCTGCGCAAATCTGTGATCAGCCGATTGCAAGACAGGAACATATCAATACACGCTCTGATAAGCCTGCTGAAGTCATCTTCGACTACGATAGAGATACTCATGGCGAGTCGACTGTCAACGGAAACAGCCACACCAGCTCAGCGAGAGCTGGTCCAATCAATGTTGGATGGTCTCGTAGACGAAATTCTGAGAGGAAAGAGGATACAAGGACAACAATCGCTCATGAATTCACACCTTCGCTATCCGGTACCAGATCAGCATTCGTCGGACGCGTCAAGAAAGAATCCGCCGGCAAGTTTATCAGCTGAACCAAAGCAATGCACCTAGAGCAGTGTCGCGTCTGTCGCAACTCGGGAACAGTATACGATAGATGTGCTGCTGCCCTTCCCTTTGTCAGAAGCATTGCAAACCAAGGGGATATCAGCTTCCTGGCTGGTCAGCGAGCTGCCGTCGTTCCCACGACGACTCCCTCATTGGAGAAGCAGATGGAAGCAGTCGCATCGAAGAGGGCAACACCAGATCAACATTACCACGTCCAAGCCGCCTTGCACCAGCTCGCGAGAGACATTCTTGAACGGAAGAAAATAGAGGAGCAACGGGCAGGTATAATGACACAAAGACTTCCCGCAGCCCATGGACTCTCACTCGAGCAATGCTTTATGAATGCTGAAAGAGCACTTGCCCCCGCAACTCTCAACCGACCATCCTATCTCAATCGAACATCCCATCTCAGCTCATATACGCCTCCTTACCCACCACCACCGGTGCCGCGATGAACCAACATGCTCGATCGCCAACATCGCCGCTGCCACCATGTGCAGGAGATCGTGGGTATGGTCGACTATCGCCGCCTCCAAGTCCCATACCATCCTAATGATCAATACGGCACAACCACCCACCTCTGAGTCCCGCAGGCGCTGGCCATAGCATCTACCTCGCATGGACAACAGCAGGCTCCCAAGCACCACCACTTCCATCCGATATATCCGTCCAATCACTCTCCCGAGTATCAATCGTCTTGACGGACTGTGCATCGCTTTTCGCGCCCCCGAGATCGAAGTCCCTCATCTGGATCGAGTGCTGAGCTTCCATATCGAGGTCCCGTCGCTGTCTCGTCGTCTGAGATTGCTTCTTGCGCATGTACCAGAAGATCCAGATCAAGACGCTGATGGCGGTGAAGACGACAAAAGTAGCGACAACGATGGCGGTGAGGTGTGAAGCATTGGAGTCGTTGGTGGTCTTTTCTTGGTCGGATGCTGCCTCTGTGCGTTCAACCATGCTGAGCGTGTGCATTGACTGATTGTGTGTTTGTTTTTGGACCTAGATGGATTTGGTCGAAGGATCTTGAAGGTAGCCAAAAGGGATATCAAGAAATGAATGACCCTTCAGCATGGAGGCTTCGATTGTTTATATCACCCGTCCACTCTGTGCCGCTTTCGCTGTACGCGCCTCGCTCAGCCCTCCTTGAGAGGAACCTAATACGTGTTGGTTTTGAGATTCACCTGCGCCTTGTAGAGTTGGGCGCTTGATCGAAGCGCGTTGTTGGGACGACGTTTCAAATCCTGAGACCCGTGCCACATAGCGACATGCTGCTGGGAATTTGCTGCCAGCTGTACTCCCAGACCAGAATTGAGAGTGGCTGTGAGGGGTCCGAGACCGTTTGTTCTTATTCTAGTGTAGACTATCGTCGAGCAATGCGCAAAAGGCAAACCGCTGGACGAATATTCGTCTTCGTCGAAATCTCAATCACCTCCCTTGCCTTCTCTGAGCAGCCGCACTCCGTCTTCCCTCAGTTTGAATTTCTGTATCTTGCCACTCGCAGTCTTGGGATAATCTTCTACCCAGAAGACGTACTTCGGTACTGCAGGAAACGGTCAGCACGCCTCAACACATTCTTTCTTTCAAGCACAGGAACACACCGAGATGCCCACTGAGCCTCTGCCTGACCCAACTCCGTACCTCATCCGCGCTCATATCCACACCCTTGTGCTTCACCATAAAAGCAGCGACCACTTCTCCGTACCTCTCATCCGGCAAGCCGACGCAACTCACTTCTCTCACCTTCTCATGTGCCAGTAGGCAGTTCTCGATCTCGAGAGGGTGAATGTTCTCGCCACCCCGAATGATGAGGTCTTTGATACGCCCCGTGATGGAGACATACCCTTCTCCGTCCATGCTCGCTTCGTCGCCCGTCATCATCCAGATCTTGCTTGGGTCCTCGACGTCTGGAATCATGACTTCGGCGGTCTTGAGTGGATCTCGCCAGTACTCCTTCATGACGAGGTAGCCGCTGACGGCGAGCTCGCCGCGTTCGTTTATGCCGAGGGTGCGAGCATTATCAACCGGATCGACAACTTTGGCCTCGACACCCGGGAGCAGTTTCCCCACGGTATCGATGCGCTTCTGCAGTGGGTCCGTAGTGCTGGTCATGAGACTGACAGGACTGGTCTCTGTCATGCCGTAGCAGATTGTGAGGTCCTCCAAGTTCAGGATTCTGTGCAATTTACGCATGAGCTCTGCAGGGACGCTGCTCCCAGCTGCGATGCCAGTCCGGAGGTACTGGAGGCCGGAATTGGGCACTGTGCCGTTGGCGAGGAGCTCGAGCTCGGCGAGGAACATCGTGGCGACGCCATAGAGAGCGGTGCCTTGGTACTCTTGCACGGCGCGGAGGGAAGCTTCGGCGTCGAAGGCTTCGGAAGGAAACACGATGCTCGAGCCGTGCGTTGCGGTCGCCATGTAGCCGAGAATGCATCCGAAGCAGTGGAAGAGAGGTGGCGGGCAGACTACCACGTCCTTGGCCGTCAGAAGCATCCTGTCTCCGATTTGCGCTCCATTGTTCAGGATCGAGCGGTGTGACAAGCAAGCAGCTTTCGGCATTGATGTCGTGCCAGACGTGAATTGAATGTTGACGATGTCATCCTTGTGTAGTTTCTGGTCCGGCAAGGCCTGGTCTGATGCAGCCTGTATTGCCTCATAAGGCACTGTTGCACATAGAGACTTGGTATCTACACGACCTCTAGAATTATCCACCAGCACGATCTCTTTCAACAAGGGTACCTCTTCCGATTTCACCTTACTCCCTTCCAGAACTCCCGGTGTTATGCATTTCAGAATCTCAGTGTTGTTTCTGGGATCCTTCCGTATCAGATTCGTCTCGGCTCCAATGATCAGATGTGAAGTCTCGAGGTGCTTCAATGCACTGACGACCTGGCTGGCATTGAAGCTAGGGTTCAAGGGATTCAGAATCGCTCCAAGCTTGAAGATGGCGTACGTGGCGATGGCGAATTCAATGTTGTTTCCCAGCGAGATCGACACTCTGTCGCCTTTCTTCACACCTATGCCCTGCAGACCTCTGGCGAGAGCATTAGATCGCCGGTCCAAGTCGTAGTACGTGAGAGTGGTTCGTTGATGTCGCGAAATGACCCTGTTCACTCAGTCTCAACTCTGATCGAGAGTCGTTTCTTGATGTCGCCATACGTACGCATTCCTATCTCCATATCTCGAGACAATCGAAGCGAAATGTTCCGGCACGGTCTGTTCGAGAAGCGGAGGCTGAAAAGAAGGAGATAGTCAGAAGTCAGTCCCATATCCTCCAGGAAACCATCACCGGTGACCCTCAAAGATTGCTTGGACTTACCTCGCAAGGGCCTCGATCGTGCGCCTCCGTCAATAGTCCTCGCCTCTTTCCCCCAAGACAACTCTGGGTTACCACCCGTCGCCAACTTCTGTGAAACATGGCCCGGAAGTATTCATCCAATCAAGGGGCACGGTCAATCTCCGCTGAGGCCGCAGCATCGCAGCGGACGTTTCGTCAGAAAAGCAGGGGACAGCGGCCAAGGTGTGTAGATCGTGTACATATAAGAAAAGGCCAGTATGTGACGCGCCGCTCCAAAGGACGAAGACGGCAATGGATGAGGGGTCTTGCTAGCATGCAGCGGGGTCGGAATCGCGGTCGGCTTATGACGGCTTTGTTTGACCTGGGAAAGAACTCGAGTTTGTGCAACAAGATGAATATGTGATATCTGTGCTCAAGTTTAAATAGCGTCAATGAAATGTGGTATCTTCACAAGATATACCTTCCAATATTGATGATCGAGGTCATTTCTCTCAATCGTTCCAGAATGTCTCGTCCAAGCGTCTCGTTAAACATACCAATATACTTAACCATTCACGTTTGTCGCTTCCCAATGCATATCACATTCAGTACCTCTCAAACTCCCATGCGCCGTGCTGCTATGCATTCGTTCAAGTCGATGCAGAGATCGAAACTGTCGTGGTCGGAATCAAGGTATATGTGGAATTAGAAGTCGACGAACATGCGGTCGTACTTCTCGTACATTTCCTATTTCTTTCCGTCAGTTCATGCTATTCACGCTTCAACAGACTTCGATACTGACCTTTGTATAGGAATCCTTGTGCTGTGGTTCCGCATCATATTCGTCGAAGTTTCGTGTGTCATCTGGAGCTCGCAGGTGTGGAACGATAGGCCCTTGCATCTTGCGATGATACAAATCGTCCCAATTGATGCTCTTGAACCACTCATGGCTCTTGACAGTCTCTGCTCCTCCTTTCACGTTTCCCAGTCTTTTTGTCACGTCGACTGTGCACAGTCCAGCGATGATATCGCGGGCCTCCTTCGACATTGCGCTCGGATAGCGCACCTTGCCCTCAACGATCTGCTCGTATATTTTCATCGGGTTCTGGTCCCAAAATGGTGGTTGTCCTACGAGGAACTCATATATGAGGATGCCGAATGCCCACCAATCGACTGCTGTGCCGTGTCCGGTATTGCGGATGACTTCAGGAGCCAAGTATTCCGGTGTTCCACAAAGTGTATACGTTTCTCCTGTTGTCGCGTCAGTCTACACCCTCTAAGTCTGTATCCTCTGCACCGACGGCAGACTTACGGTTGTCAATCTTCTTCGCAAATCCGAAATCCACCAATTTCAGATGTCCTTCCGCATCGATCAAGATATTCTCGGGCTTCAGGTCTCGGTATGCGACACCCTCCTTTTCATGAAGGTACTCCAGTATCAGAACGATCTCCGCGGCGTAGAACTGTGACGTTGGCTCATTGAATCGTCGTGCTCGGCGCAGATAAGAAAAGACCTCGCCGCCGGGACAGTAGTCAAGAAGCATGTACAAGGATTCGGTATCCTGAAAGCTCGCCACCATGGTGGTGATGAAAGGATGTCCCGCGACAGCTGCCAGCACGTTGCGCTCGTTGCGAACATGCTCGACCTGCTTCAGACGGATGATGTCCACTTTTCGCAGAATCTTCAGCGCAAAGACTTTGTTGTCTCTGCTGCTGTCGCCATTCTTGCGATTCAGCTTTGTGAGCCATACTCGTGCAAAGGTGCCGGTACCGAGCGTCTTGACGAGCTCGAAGTCGTCTTTCCGCAGAACCTTGCTCGAATGTCCGACGGGCTTCTTTTGCGGATCGATCTGGATCTCGCTCGGCTCCAGCGGTCTCTTCTCTGCCTCCCAATCGGCAAGCTTTTGCTTCTCTTCTTCGCGAGCGGTGAAATTCTCTTTGTCGCCGCTGCTCTGGCTCATGCGGTGGAAGCGCGAGGTAATGTTATGCATCACAGCGGGAGCCATGGTGGGGGCGGGGTGTCTCGTAAGCCCCAATGGGCCGTGGAAGGAAAGTCGATCTGCGAGTGTGAATGTCGGCAGAAGCGTTTCGATCGATTGACGTGACGGGTATTCTAAGGCATTGCTTGTTCGCGGCGGCGGCAGGTCGGGCTGGGTTGGGATTACAAGTTGCGCTTGCGAGATCAGCCGGAGGAAGGAGGCGCTCGTGAAAGTATCGAGGGCAAGGTAGGATGTTGCCAGACGATCAGCCTAACGTTACTCATTCAGCCGCAGATGAATTTCCTGGGTGTTATTTTTGGGAGTCTGGGTCAGGGACAAAGCACGAGGGAGGAAAGGATGGTAGAGGCAGGGACATGAGGACCAGGAGAAGAGGATTGCTGAGGTAAAGCATATTATTACTGTTCAGCAATACGCCGAGTCGGCCTCGTCAGTGGCTCTCCGAACTTCAGGCATGGGTGCAGCGTGTGAAGCTACCGCCAAATCTGCCCGCCAGACGAGCTTGCACGGTGACGTTGTTTCGCGCCCGCATGCATGCGCTTATACATTTGTATTCGCCTTATCTATCCATGCACAGTCTATCGATCCCAAAAGAGCGTGTCATTTTGCCGTCTCGATGTCCTTTGAGACCGCTATAGACGTCTTTCTGCCGACCGGGATCTGGCGGCGGCGAACAAGGGCATGGCGAAGTATTGCATATTGAACTTGCTGTCCTTGCTATTGTAGGACAGACAAGACAAGACAAGACAAGACAAGACCCCGAGCAAATAAGCACGCGGCGCCGGCCTTGTTCATCTGGCGCTCCCAGCTCATTACCTTGCTCACCTCCGCAACGGAGCGGCGAGCGAATGCCAACAGTGACACCAACTCCAATCTCATCTCATTCATCTTCAGCACCTGCATTCCATCACCGCCCTCTCCTCTCCCCGTCACACCTGTAGAGTGCGGCAGCAGAAACGTTGTTGCGTCGTACTGTATGCGCGAAGGAGCCTCGACCAAGATCACGCCTTGCGGATCCCTGCCCCATTTTCCACGTGTCTTCAGATGTCAGACGAATCGGCGCTATGGTAAATAGTCTGCCCACGAGTCCACCACGATGCCATCGGCATCGCAGTACATAGATATGCTGTTGCCACACGGTCATGGCTCATGCCTCCGAGTACTTCCTATTCTGATAGATTACGACTTTTCAAATGACAAAACAGCCTTGCCTAGTATGGCACTCCAACTGTATCTTTCGAATGTCATTAGCCTCTTACAATGACATCTGCAACCAGCAGATGCTCCATGCGCTACATGGCTGCAGACGTGCTGTGTGAAGTGTTGGCGCAATTTTCGCATGCGTGTGTCCTATACAAAGTGGTCTTTCACATTCATCACTAGTGTCCAATTCGAAGACTAGGTATCCATCATACTTTCAGCCTGCTCAACCTCGAACTCGCTTCGGCAATACTCTGTCTTAATGATCTAAGGACGTCCTCATAAAACCCCGTCTCGCCCACAAACTCCAAATATTGTTGCAACTTCGCAATCAGACTCTCACACATGGCACAATCAGTCTTCGCAGTCCTGATGAATCTCCTCATATCATGAACCGCAGCGGCAGTCTTACACTTCCAATCCCACGAGAAGAATTCGCTCTCGCAGAAAGTCGCGAACCGCGCCGTCCGCATGATCTTGTCTTCGACCCTCTCAAAGACTCGAGGGACGTAGTTCGCCGCGATGTTTCGCGCTTCTCGGATGGAGTCATGGTCGATTGGGCCAAGGATGATTATGGGTTCAGGCTCGTATCTATCTTTGCCGTAGAGTTCGACGTGGAAGTGTGGGAGGGAGCTGGTGTTGGCAGACCACAGGCTTTTGTGGAGATAGACATCTTCGTAGTTTGGTGGATAGAGGACTCGATATCTTCGTTTGCGGATGGGATCGTGGTTCATGGGCGTGATTGCATTGGACATTGCTGATCCACTGAGCAGCTTCCATGGTGAGGGTTCTTTGTCTGTCCTGACGATATAGTTTGCTGGTGGAGGGAGAGCTGGCTCTTTGAACCAGGCGTCCTCTGTTTGTAATGCGAGCTCGGAAGCCGTCTTATATGTCGAGAGCGCATCTCCATAGCTGGGCGGAGCAACTTCCAGGTAGTCCATTGTTGATGTATCCAGAGTAGATGTATGTGGTTGCGGATTCTCCAGCATGCATAGAAGAGAAGGATCGTACGAAAGAAGCTGAAGCACAAAAGACATGCGGATGACGGTGGGGTGATTATGTTGTGCTTACTGTCTGCTGCCCAAGATACGCAAGATGTGGCATGGATGGTAACGAAGGTTCACAACGGAAGGCGACGGAGATTGGTGATTGCACACAGCCCAAGACAAAGACAAGGAACAGCTGGACAGCCGGAAACAAACATGCCAGTTGCGATCGAGGACATATGTACTCACATGTGCGCAAATCTTGGTTGCTCCTGACAGCTCAGCCACGGGCGGGACAAACGTGCGATGGGTTCCGAATCGTTGCTGCGTGTCTCGAGGAGTCATCCAAAACGAGAATCAGTATAGAAGAGGCGTTACGGTCTTGCTTGCGGCCAATGGGAATGCATTCCCGGCCGTCCCGTGGGACTGCGACACCTGCATCTAGAGCAGCGCGAGCGTTGTATGTCACAAGGCTGCGTAGGGTGTGCATTCTGAAATAGCGCCTCGACGCCCGCCACAGTGAGGAGTGGAAGTTGTGGTGGAGATGGAAGTTCGTGTTCAGGCACGTTGCAAGTACGGGGACTTTGGCCAAATTCGGACTGGCTTTGGCAACGGCGACACGCATTCGGGCCGGCTAGCCGTTGGGGTTGGGCGAGTGACCGCTGACATAATCCACGGGCATCGGTCAATGGTTGAGAGCACAGCTTCATGGTCGGGGATTGAAGAGAGATTTCCGTATCATCACCGCCGCCTTCACTCTCCCCCCTCGACATCTCCACCGCCTATCTCACCACCTTCCGTTCCTAACACGACACTGCTTGGCATTGGCATCGGCGAGGATGCTGTCCAGATTTGCGCCCCGCGCATTCGCTGCGCCCTTCAGACAAAATGCCGCCCGGCTCACCCCAGCGCTGAGGACAGTCACCACCGACGCTGCCAGCAGTCACGTGGAGAAGAGCGATGTGCCGTCGGTATGAAGAGCATTGAGGTCTGGTATTTGGCATGGACGTGTATCTGATGCGTACAACAGGAAGATGACAAGCCCTTCCAAGTTCGCATCAACGATGAGGCCTTTGAGACCTACGAGCTTGACCCACCTCCGTACACCCTTGAGACCACGAAGAAGGAGCTGAAGCAGATGTACTATGACATGGTTGCTGTGCGGTAAGGACTTCCATACAGGAAACAAAACACTTGCAGCAGGATATCTGACAAGGAGTCAATAGTCGCATGGAAATGGCCGCCGATCGTCTGTACAAGGAGAAGAAGATCCGGGGTTTCTGCCATCTATCCACCGGTCAAGAGGCCGTTGCTATCGGTATCGAGCATGCCATCACCAAACAAGACCACCTTATCACTGCCTACCGATGCCACGGCTTCGCAATGATGCGAGGAGGAACCGTCCGCTCCATTATTGGCGAGCTTCTCGGCCGGAGAGAGGGTATTGCATACGGCAAAGGTGGATCTATGCACATGTTCTCGACTGGATTCTACGGCGGAAACGGTATCGTTGGTGCCCAGGTCCCTGTCGGTGCTGGTATTGCATTTGCGAACAAGTACGAGGGCAAGGACAACGTGACCCTTGCACTTTACGGCGACGGTGCCAGCAACCAAGGGCAGGTATTCGAGGCTTTCAACATGGCGAAACTGTGGGATCTTCCAGTTATCTTCTGCTGCGAGAGTGAGTCACTCATGATGCAAACAATTCCGTGAGCTGTCGTTGACATATCAAACAGACAACAAGTACGGTATGGGTACTGCCGCCAACCGCGCGGCCGCTCTCACCGACTACTACAAGCGCGGCCAGTACATTCCTGGTCTCAAGATCAATGGAATGGACGTCCTCGCCGTCAAGGCCGCGGTGCAGTACGGCAAGCAATACTGTTCCGAAGGCAAGGGACCTCTCGTCTACGAATACGTCACTTACCGATACGGAGGCCACTCCATGTCCGACCCTGGAACCACCTATAGAACTCGCGAGGAGATTCAACGTATGCGCTCAACCCAGGATCCTATCGCTGGCCTCAAGCAGAAGCTCCTCGACTGGGGTGTCACCTCGGAGGAAGAGCTCAAGGGCATCGATAAGGAGGCCCGCAGCCATGTCGACGAAGAGGTCGCCGCCGCCGAAGCGATGGCACCACCAGATGCGACCCCCGAGGTCCTCTACGAGGACATCTATGTTCGCGGATCAGAGCCACAGTTCCTGCGCGGCAGAGTACCCGAGGAGAACTTCTACTATCCACAGCGCCCAGTTCAGATTCCAGATAGCCCAGCCCGCACTTAGCTACAGGTTCCGGGAATTCCTTTGACAAATTAGCAGCATGAGAAGCGGTGTCGCGGGCTTGACTTTTACTTGGGTGCGTTGGCGCTGGGACAGATCTTCCGAAGGAGCGTTTGGCTCACTCTGTACATTGCGATAGTGGCGTGAAGTGAGTCTTTTTCATACCTCCTATGTATTCCCACAGATCCCAAGTCTCGTGTCTCGCTTCCAGCTCCAGGCCGAGAAACTTTACCGGTCCTGCTGATCGAACTCAATGCCATGCCGCACGTTAAGCTTTACATCCAGCCGAGAGTTCAGCCGCTAGCGTGTAGTGGAGCGGAATGGGATCGATGAGACCGAGCGACGATGTTCTGTTCGACTGCAAGATACCCAGTGTACGAGTCTGTCTGTCGCTAGAATGTCTACCATGCTGGATCCTCAGGTCGCCTGTATGAAGAGTCACTTCGTCACATTCATGTTTCCTCGTGCCATTCCTTCAAGCTTCCGGGAGCGACAGCCGAAGATAGCTTAGGTGCGATGCATACCGCTGACGTAACTGCTGAGTGACGACATGGCCTTTATGGTTCAAGCCAGAATCGGCACAGACGGCAGGCTGGCCGCCATTGTGACGCGGATAGCAGCGGAAGAAGACATGATTGAAAGCTTTCCAACAGCCTTCTCGTTCCTGACTTCACACCCCATCTGAAGCTGTTTATCTACTCTCGCGAGCTCGCTGTTTTGCTTTGGCATCGAGTTGATCTGCGACAGACTCTCTCCCCTCTACCACGAACAACCCACTCGCAAGATGTCGGCCTCCAAGAGCATGGGCGGTGTGCCGTCACCCTCCAAGAAGATCGAGCTCTACAGCGGCACCTACTTCGGCGCCTGTACACTGGGCGGCATCATCGCCTGTGGACCTACGCATACCGCCGTCACACCCCTTGATCTCGTCAAATGCCGTCGTCAAGTCGATCCCAAAATCTACTCCGGCAACTTCCAAGCTTGGGGCAAGATCATGCGCGCTGAGGGCTTCAGAGGCATCTTCTTTGGCTGGGCACCCACGTTTGTCGGATACTCGTTCCAAGGAGCAGGTAAATACGGCGCGTACGAGGTATTTAAATACTACTACGGCGAGAAGCTCTTTCCCAACCTGCCGAAGACGGTGGTATTCTTGGGAGCTAGCGCGACGGCGGAGGCTATCGCAGATGTGTTCTTGTGTCCCTTTGAGGCGATCAAGGTACGCATGCAGACTACACTGCCGCCTTATGCAAACAATTTGAGGGAGGGCTGGAGCAACATTGTGAAGAAGGAGGGTTTTGGAGGCTTGTACAAGGGATTGTACCCGTTGTGGGCACGCCAGATTCCCTACACCATGGTCAAATTCGCAACCTTTGAGAGCGCGGTTGCGCAGATCTATAAAACTCTGGGCAAGCCGAAGGAGACGTACAGTACGCTACAACAAACTGGAGTGTCATTCCTGGGAGGTTACATTGCTGGCATTGGATGTGCCGTTGTCTCTCACCCAGCGGACGTGATGGTGTCGAAGCTCAACGCGGACCGGAAAGCTGGCGAGGGTGCGATGGCTGCCATTGGAAGGATATACAAGAACATTGGCTTCTCAGGGCTGTGGAATGGTCTGCCGGTCCGAGTGGTTATGATTGGCACGCTCACTGGCTTCCAGTGGCTGATCTACGACAGCTTCAAGGTGTATCTGGGTCTTCCTACGACTGGTGGTCATTAGACGGGACGATGATTGGCGTCAATCTTTCCAACCAGCAAAGTTTGGAGTTTGGGAGTGATATGTGTATACCAGGCGAATTTAATACAGCAATGGAATGATGGCAACGACAGCAGATAGCAAACTGTGCTTATAGTCAAGACTGCTATTTTCAGTCAACTGTGGATTGCAGCTTTGATGTTCGGAGTATCTTGCTAAGCGTGTAGACAAATTACAGACTTTCGCATGAACAGCGCCACGAACACGCAAAGTAGATTCAGAGTCTTGCTCTCCGCACGAGAATCCCGATGTTCACACAGATCGTCGAGTGGCCTGCGTCGCCGCCCTTCTCGATGCGGAATTCGAGGCGGGCCTTCAGTGAACCAACGCTTTGCAACGATGCCGATTCGTGCACTCGTTGCTTCCTACACAATCTGGTTCGTGGTCTTTTTTTTCTTTCGCCACGTCGGAGGTCCGTTGTGACCGATATGTTCTGTGCTTACCATCGACTTTGTCCAAGTGGATAACTTTGTGCTGTGCTCGGCTATGTGCGCCTCGCTACGACCATGAACCTCGAACGTCGCATTAACATGTGGTTCAGGCGATTTGTAGGTAAGCAAGTGCAGCTCGGGCAGGCAGTCGAATCGTGGCTTGCCCAAGGCGGGAAGTACATGTAGGGTACATATATGTAGCTGCTGCAGAACTGACGACGACAGCACCGGCGGTCACCTATCACTTGTACAGGGCGCTTTTCGGCCAGACACCGCATAGTGATCGTGGGTAGTAAGAGACCACAATTTGTTTGCTTCGACACGTTGAAGCTCATGACAGACGACGGTACGGGTTCGCGCAATAGAAAGGAACCTTCGGCGGGCGGGACACTTGGCGTAGACCCGGTGCCACAACTCACCAAGGTACAAGAACCACGCCACCGAGCACGGGAGACGTGCATGCATGAATGTTCGTGCACCTCCTATTGTATGTGTGTGTGTTTGTGCGTATGTTCATCGTTCTTCTGTGTGTGTGGCGGGGAAGAGGCAGAGAGAGGAAGTCGTCAGCAGCTTCGCACGGGGAGAATGCTGGGCAGTGCTGGTGGGATAATGTGAGCCATGAGAGAGATACTACCGTACTTTGCATGCGTGATAAGAAGTCTCGCATCCTACTAGTACCTCCGTAACTTACCTATGAAGCGCAGCAGCGAGCGGCGGGTCACTTTCTGCCTCCGCACCTTCTGGCCAGCCCAACCCATCCCATCCATATCTCGACTTGCCATCCATCATCTGCTATCCTCCACTCTGCTGCTACTCCAGCCGCACCAACACCACCATCACCACCACCACCACCTTCTCCTCCACCTCACCATCGCCAGTCATTACTCAGTGTGGTACGCCTCTGCACACTATCGACTGTACCCGTACTCCCACCACGCTGCCCGACTCCCCGTCAGAGCGTGTGACGTCTCCCGCACTCGCAGCGAGTTGAGGACAAAGAGCAGAGCAAAAAGCGACAGCCCCATCGTGCAGCAACCCTTCCGACGATCACGACTGACCCAGCCCGCGAGACACCGATCGCGTGCAACGACCACGCCCCTACGCCGCCGTGCGCTCGCGTACCACTATCCACTCCGCACTCTTTGCCTTCCTCCTTCAAGGCGCTGCTGGTGGTACACCGGGCCATCATGCGCGTTTGAACAATCTCGACTCACAGCCCTGAACCGAACCCGGCGCATTCGTTCCACAGCCTAACGTTTAGTCCTTAAGCTCAGCATATCGCAGGACGCCACTGCCAGCACGCAGTACAGTCAGCACATACAGACAGAACCAGTGACCTGTATAGACACAAGAGTGGCCATGGAAGAGGGCGGCGAGTGGTCGGATCTCACCCGGCGCCCTTCGTCGAATATCATGGATTACACCTCTCCTGTCGAGGATCAGCAGGACCGCCTCAGTCAGTCGCCTCTCGCACGCATGGCTTCACAATCACATAACAATCGCGCCTTCTATGCATCGCGCCATGGAAAGGCACCCGTCAGACCTCAGCACATCACTCCATCCTCCTCCAGGAGCAATCTACCCACCATGCCCATCACCATCCCCTCGAATCCCAATGTGATACCCGGTAATACCCTCCCCTCTGCACCTGCGAGCCCGCCAACGCCAGCGCCGAGTCCTTCGCCTATGCATCCCGCGCCAGACTGGAGTACGGCAGATCCACACGAAGACATTGGAGGTTTCGACCTGGAAGATGATGTAGATGCGCGATCTACCCTTGGTTCCGGCTCGGCAAGAGGGTTCGGTTTCGGGTACAGAGATATGCGGGCGGCATTTGCAGATATGGACAATGACCAGCGACAGCGTATGCTTGCGGAGCTGTTGAACATGTGTGATGGGAAGCTGCTTGGTTTCGTGGCCAATTTTGTAGGCCCAAGACTGAAGCGTGATCCTTTCTCGGTATTGCCGAATGAGCTATGTCTGAGGATATTGGCACATGTGGAAGACGCTCAGACGCTGGCCAGGAGCTCGCAAGTCAGCCGGAGGTGGCAAGAGCTCGTGAGCGACGATATGGCATGGAAGGGCCTTTGCGAGAGGCGTGCATACAGGCAGGCATCGGATGATCCCAACAGCTCTTCGCCCCGGTCTATACCCACTGCCAAAGCGTCGCCGACGACATCGGAGCCAAAGTTCCAGCATACCTTCCCATACCAGTCCTACGCCCAAGCGCTCTCATCAAGCGCTCCGGACCTCACTCGGCAGACCAGCCTGAATTCTAGTCCTTCAGTATTGCCTCCAACTCTCTCTGCGCGTGCGACTTCGTCCACGACGCGAAGGCGGCCCCAGCCACTCAGCTATCGAAGCCATTTCAAGCAGAAGTACCAGGTCGAAACAGCTTGGCGACAAGGCGGTCATGTCGATCAGCGCCAGATTACTCCCGATCAAGGTGTAGTCACCTCATTGCATCTCACTTCAAGCTACATTATCGTGGCCTTGGACAACGCCAAGATCCATGTATTTGATACCAGTGGTCGACATCTGCGCTGTTTACAGGGGCATGTCATGGGCGTATGGGCCATGGTCCCTCATGCTGATACCTTGGTCTCTGGTGGCTGTGACCGCGACGTGAGGGTGTGGGATCTCACCACGGGTATGGCACAGCACATGTTGCGTGGTCACACAAGTACTGTGCGGTGTCTCAAGATGAGCGGGTCTAATATCGCCATCTCTGGATCGCGAGACACCACGCTACGTGTCTGGGACATCAAGAAGGGCATTTGTAAGCATGTTCTCGTTGGCCATCAAGCATCAGTCCGCTGCTTGGAAATACATGGCGATCTTGTTGTGTCGGGTTCCTACGACACCACTGCGCGTATCTGGTCTATCAGCGAGGGTCGCTGCATCAGAACACTTCAGGGTCATTTCAGTCAGATTTACGCGGTCGCATTCGACGGTCGTCGTGTAGCGACAGGCTCGCTCGACACTAGCGTACGCGTGTGGGATCCTCGTGATGGTCGCTGCTTGGCTCAGCTGCAAGGACATACCTCTCTCGTTGGCCAGCTTCAGCTCAAGAACGACACACTTGTCACTGGCGGCAGCGACGGCAGCGTGAGAGTGTGGAGCTTACAGACATACTCTGCCATTCATCGTCTAGCGGCTCACGATAACAGTGTCACCAGCTTGCAATTTGATGACAGCCGGATAGTTTCCGGTGGCAGCGATGGTAGAGTGAAGGTCTGGGACCTCCAGCGTGGTAATCTCGTGCGGGAGCTGGGAAGCCCGGCTGAAGCAGTGTGGAGAGTGGTCTTCGAGGAGGAGAAGGCCGTCGTGCTTGCGAGCCGCGGCGGGAAGACTGTGATGGAGGTCTGGAACTTCTCGCCGCCTCCGGACTACGATCTGTACTACCCATCGACACCAGACATCGCTTCGTCGAGTCGAATTGTGCCGTATCAAGATCCGGCTTTTGGTGAGCGACCTACGTATGGCGATCTGCCGTCGCAGAGGGAGAAAGAGTTGAGAGCCATGGTTCAACAGCAAGACGAAATCATGACGGATGTCTATACGCATGGTACGACGACCGACCTGAGTGGTCCACCACTGGAGTCAACAGAGTAGTATTCTGTCAATGACCTGATCAGATATGCCATGAAGTTGGACTTTCGCCCTTCATGACTCATGAATTGCATGAATTGGAACCTTGACCTACGACGATTGCCCATATCGAGTCTTCGCATGGCATGAGCTTAACGCCCTGCTCTCGATGGGACTTGGATCTATTGATACGCTTTGACAATGAGAATCCTCGGGACATCTGGATCTGAAAGTAGCGAGAAAACCACCTTGCAACATGCGAATTGAGGAATGTCGGCGATAAACTGAGAGCTGAGGCAAAGTGCGTCAATCGCTGTATTGCCAGTCATGAATGGACGAAGAACGCGATGCGATCGGCGTCGCATCCGGGCTTCTCGCAGGACAGTCAAGTCTGATTCAAACACATCCTAGTATACCAAAAGGCTGTTGTTCACCAGACCCCAGTGTCCACCAGAATTGACCGCAGTGGTTACTCAATTCCTCGCGTCGCAAAGGGGACGATCTAGATCTGGAAGGAAAAACGATCAACGCATGAAACAAAATCTTGGGGCAAAAGGAAAGGCGAAAGCATGCATCATGTATCCGTCCTTTTGATGATGATGATGAGATGATGATGATGAGCGAGAGGGAGCGGGCATGCGGCGTATCCAGTTTTTGGCGGGGAACAGGTTTTGGGGTATCTTTTGAAGTTCTTTCGTTGTATGAAGAAGCATCATAGACCTTTTCTTGTTGAGGCATTGCGGTGTCTAGACACACACAACACATTCGGAATCAAGAATTTGATTATATTCTTATTGGATGGTATTTCCTCTTCCTTTTTGCAAGCATAATATTCGAATGCTCTCTGGTCACCCAAGGCGAATGGATGACAAGGGTTCCCCCCTTTGACCGTGGCTGATAGCTTGTGCGTCAGGGAAGGAGGAAGTGAATGGACTTGATAGACTAAGACTTGCCCAACTCCTGATATGCAGCTGAAAATGCACATGAGCAAGAGGCCGGCGTACGAGTGAGCAGAGTCAGATTTTACAGGGAGCACGTGTCACAATAGACAGATCTTTGCTTCTTGAAGACTTTTCTATCTTTCGAATAATATCGTAGCTCAGTCCTTTTTCCAGGTGAGTCTTTTGAAAACGCCCCTGACTTATTGACCATATGTGTCCTCGCCGGAAAAGAAAACATCAAGGCTGATTCCCATATGCATGCCAGATCCCAGATTCCCATGCCTCGCTCACGGAGCGGTCCTCGCGTCAAATGCTGATGATACTTCCACCTCGCCATGCTTTCACGTCACAACTCATGCGGAGGCAAGATGTCCCCATTGCCGCTGCCACTCACCAATGCCCTTCTGAAGTTCCATGGCCATCTCGGCACAGCTCATTTCCTCAAACTTTCTTTCTGTCGAGCTTTCTGAATTTGCTGATGCCGAAGTTGGCTGCGTGATGCCTCCCATCATCATCAGCATACCGCCTGTCGAGCTCATAGGACTTGGTGCACTGAGACTTGTGGCGACAATCTCATCGTGCTGTCTTGTTATATAGCTGCTCATATTGACCAGCGCGCTGTGCATGTTCGTAAATGTCTTTTCGACCTCCTCGCCAGGAGCTCTGACGCTGTTGCCATTCGTGAGCGCAGCTTTCTTGCCTCTGCCGAATTTGCCTTTGCCCGGGCCAGCGCCGTTCTCCGTCGTTGTTTGCGCACCTGGGCTGTGCTTGCTTGTGCCATTGATGACCTCGCCATTGACTGCCATCTCAGAAGCGTCGTCACCGCTCCCTGAGCCGTTCAAATGCTTCTTTCGTCCGTGCGGTGACGAAGCTGCTTCCTCGAACCGTCTCTTTGTATACTGATTATTGCCGAGTTTCTTCGGAGGTTTCTTGCCCGCTTCTCGTCTTATGGGGGCTTTCTCGGCCGGAGGTGGGGTAGGAGGCTGCGATGATGCGACAGGAGGTGAGTTTCCGCTGGTGTTCGTCGGCCTGGGTGTGGTTTCGTCAAGTCGCTCGTCCTCTGCAATGTTTGTTAGCGGCACCCTCAGCACGATCGAGGTACGTATAGTCTCACCGTCGTTCCGCCTACTGCGAGCACGCTCTTGCCGACGTCCTGCAGCCTCAGCTCGCGCCTTCTCTCGGTCTTGCTCCCTCTTTTCCTGTTCAGCCTGACGGGCGACTAGCGCTGCCTCGGCCTTGGCCTTTTTGGATCGTGAAGCTGGAGTGTTCTCGTCATCCGAATCGTCTTCAATCGAGGCCGTTGCTGTGACGGAAGGCATAGACTCAGATACCCTACGTTGTCGCTTGGTATCTTGCTTACTGATGCTAGGTTGTGAGCTGGTGACTCGGTGCACAAAGAAAAGCTTCACTCACTCTTCGCTACTGTCGTCTCGACTGCGCTTGCCAATACGTCTACCGGTGGTCGGAACACCGTCGACCTCGCGTTTACTCTCCTCGATGGCTCTCTTGAGTTGTTCCTCTTCATCGTCATGCTCTTTGCTGCGCATAGTGGCCCTACGCTTGCCAGTCGACGGGTCAACGCTGGCTCGAGCTGCCAGAGCGTCGCGCTCCTTCTTCGCCTCTTTCTCGCTCTTGGTCATCGAGGCCTTGCGCTGCGCCTTTGGGTGCAGCGGAAGGTAGAGGGAGTATTTTTGTCTGTCATTGTCAAACTTAGCTGCTGCTCTTCGTGTGGGTGCATCATGGTAGCGGGCCATATTCGCGTGGTCGTCGCAGCCGGAACTGCGTCTTGCTTGATAAATATAATGTGATGATGCTCTGAGCACTCAAAGATGACTCTCACGAGCGATACATGTGCTTCCGTGACGCAGCTTCCAGGTCAGATTGAGCCGTGCCTTCCCGCACAATGCTGCGGCACTGCTTCCAAGTCGGGCAAGCACGACCAAGTGGTGAGGCATCTTCGAGCACGATGAAGAAATGGTGAACGTACCCTCTGCTATCCGTGTGTACTGCATGTTTTTTGGGCTGGCACTCCTCACAGAAGTACTTATCCGGACTCTGAGACTCCTCCACAATGCCGACGCAGCCACCATGTTGCCAGACGGTGCAGCCATCGCAGAGGATGAACAGACCGCCTGCGTCCTCAGACTGCGCATCTGGAAGGTCTGCGAAGGCTTCGCTCAGTGGCGGTCCAGGATATTCCTGGTGTCCACAAATACATCGTGTGATCTCCTCCTCATCTCCTGCGTCATCTTCGTTGTCGTCGATAGCCTCTGTATCTTTGGCGGAGCTGTCCTCCTTGTGGGCTGGCTGTCGCTGGCTGCGGCGGGCGATTGGCGCTTCGCTGGCTTCTTCGCTGGAAAGCGAACGTGGTGTGCCAGACTTCGGAGGGTTGTTCGCGCGTGTACTGCGATCCTGTCGCGAGGAGAGGGAGGAGGTAGTGCTTGAGGCGCCAAGTGGCTGTCCGCGGGCGGAGCGGCGGATCGGTGACGGCATGGTGGTGATGCAGTCGGTAGAAGCGGTAGTGTATGATCTAGATGGCGACAGATGTCAATGCGAAGGTGTAGTGCACTTTTCGCAATGGAGGCACACAGTGCCCGCAATGGTAGGTAGAAATGAGCGCTCAACGCGCGCGTGCGAGGAGCTCAGTGGAGGGGCGGAAGCGTGATGCGGTGTGTTGCAGAGCAATGAACAAGAAAGTCATAGCATGCTGTAGCGCTGAAATGCGAGCGGTCACGCTGGCGAGAAGGCATGTAAGTGTTGGGAAGTGGTAAAGAGAGTGGCAGCAGTATGATGGAGCAGACTCTCTCTCTCCCTCTCACCTCTCCGACTGAGAGCCCACAGCACCCGGCTTTCACTGGGGCAGTTCAGCCGAATTAGCGCTAGGCTCGATGCAGGAAGGATGGTCATCATGCCTCAGGCCAAAAGTCTTTCGCGTATGGGGGAATGGACGCAGAGAAACTCGTGAACGCAATGCGTCTTGTTGAAAGACGTATTCGAGCTGGAGTGTTGATGCGGCGTCGATGAAAGAGAGGCATGATGATTGACGAAGTATATGTATGTCGTCGCGAAGGTGAAGGGAGCGTCACCTCAGCCGGAGCACACGGCGGCAAGAAAAAGGAGGGTCTTTTGGCTGGCCGAGGATGACGACTCAAAGAGGAGAGCTTGTATCGAGAGCTCCGATGTATGGAAAAAGCAGGGTCGTCCGATCCAGGCCAGGTCGATCCGGAGGAGTGCAACTGGTGGGCAGAACACACGGCACGACGAGGATGAGCTGTTGAAAGCGGCAAGAGAGAACGATTCGTGTCATGACCAGAAAACGCCATCATGGTTTGCAGCTCTGCGCGCTGGTGCGAGAGCCTGAGGACGCCTTCCATTTTCGGGCGACGCTGCTGTTCGGCCCGCCTGCTGCTGACTTAGACTGATGACGGGACTGCGTGTTGGCTGCATGGCATGTGACCTCCTCCATTCTGAAGATGCTGCAAATGGCAGGCTTCCAGAAGGCATTACGATGCGCGTACCCTGGGCGTGGGATGGATGCAGGGATCAAGTTACCAAGCAAACGCCGTCATATCCCTCCTCTCTTATCAATAGAGCCCGCCGTTGCCATCATCAATCCAATGGCCATGGCCGAGCCCGTCCCACCGTGCTGACCATCAGTTGTAGCCATCAGGACTTGCCCTATCTACATGCAGGTGTGTCCAACAGAAAGATACGCACCCGACGCCAATCTTGTGCCCTCCGCTACTGAGTGCACCAGCGCAACGGACGCTCTTTCTACAGGTAGGCCGCAGATCAACGACTATCTTCCCAATCCACATCTTGCGTAACAGATGCAGTGAAACCCTTTGAAGTTCTTCGTCTCTTCTGCGCACGATTTCTGTGCACATCGCTCTCTTTTAGTCCTTTCTTGACATTCATTGAGCTCGTCGCACAGCCATTATGGACCAAGGCAGCGAGCCGCCAAAGACAGGAGTCTTCGACCAAGATGTACAGGAAGAAATCGCATTGGAGAAGTTTGGCTACCAGCAAGAATTGAAACGCGACTTTTCTTTAGTTGGCATGATTGGCTTCTCCTTCTCCATCGTCACTTGCTGGTCTGCACTATCTGGAGTCCTCATTATCGGCGCGGAATCTGGTGGCCCGCCAGTGATGGTGTGGTCATGGCTAGGCATATGCGTTGTGTCTTTGACAGTGGCATACAGCATGGCGGAGATGTGCTCTGCATATCCCGTGGCAGGTGTGTACGATTCTTCCCCGTATTGGACCACCTCTGTGCATCGAGTCTGATGTATGCGCAGGAGGTCAATACTCCTGGGTCGCTCTGCTGGCACCCAGGAAGATCAGTAGAGGGTTGAGCTACATTTGTGGCTGGTTCATGCTGATTGGTATTCTGGCAATGGGTGCAACCAACAACTTCGTCGTGGCCAATTTCATCCTTGGAGTAGCCAACCTCAACAATTCGGCATACACGATCGAGAGATGGCACACGGTATTGGTGGCATACGCGATCAGTATATTCAGCCTCTGCTTCAACGTGTTCGTGCCTCGACTGTTGGAGAAGGTCTCCCGGGGTCTGCTGGTCTGGAATGTCGCTGCCTTTATCATCATTATCGTCACCATCTTGGCAGTCAACGATCATAAGCAACCGGCATCATTCGTGTTTCAGGTATCACCTTGTCCAACTCATCACACGCCAACATCGCTGACTCATGGAAACAGGATTTCGTGAATCTCACAGGTTTCAACCCAGCCTACACCGCCATCATCGGCCTTCTTCAGTCTGCCTTTGGAATGTGTTGTTACGACGCACCAGCACATATGACAGAGGAGATACGCAACGCGCGTAAGGAAGCACCACGAGCCATCATCCTTTCCGTCTATATTGGCGCAATCACTGGTTTTATTTTCCTGATAGCTGCTTGCTTCTGCATTGGCGACATCGAGTCCACTGCATCATCGTCAACCGGAGTCCCAATCATCGCAATATTCTACAATAGCGTGCAGAACACCGCTGGTGCGAGCTGTCTGACCGTGCTACTGATTGTCATTGGGTTCGGAGCGTCCAACGCGCTAACCGCTGAGGGTGGCAGAGCTGTCTATGCATTTGCACGAGACCGAGGTCTCCCCTTCTCCAGCCTGTGGAGTAAGGTCGAAGCCAAGACGCAAATACCTGCGCTTGCATTGTGTCTGACGGTGCTGGTGCAAATAGCGCTGAACAGCATATACTTTGGCACCGTGAGCAGCGATCAAGATACAGTAGTTGTATGTGTGCTGACGACTTCCATGTCCAGGTGACCGGCTTCAACACTGTTGTCAGTATAGCGACAGAAGGTTTCTGTAAGTCTGCTGCGCGCACCAGAAGTTAATGGCTCGGACTGATCGGATACATGCAGATGTATCTTACGCCATGCCACTGCTGGCTCGTCTGCTTAGTCTTGCTCTATCAAGCTCCCGAGCACAAGCGAGGACTATCGAGGGCGGAGTCTACAATCTCGGATGGCTGAGCGTACCCTTCAACATCACCGGCTTAGTCTTCCTACTGTTCACGACGGTGACGTTTAACTTCCCTACCGTGTCGCCCGTCGACTCTGAGAACATGTGAGTAGTCTTCGTCGATTTGACGCGAGAGAAAACGTTTCGACAGGACCGTCTGACAATTTACGTCGCTTCATCAGGAATTACACTTCGGCAGCTGTCGGAGTCATCATGCTGATAGCGCTTGTGACCTGGGTGACGACAGGGCATAAGCAATTCGTAGGCCCTGCATCGGGCGGCGTCGTGCTAGAAGGCCGAGAGCTGCATCATGCCACCGGCGACAGCGAAGAAAGCGTGCAGGTGAAGATGAAAGAAGAAGAGGAGGAGAGGGAGAAGGAGGCGAAGGGCCCTTACATGCATGCTGCCAGCAATACCCGGTGAGCGGCAGACAGTGGAATTCAGGATGTAGTGGTTAGAACGAGGCCATACTTTCCGACAACAGCAAGTCATCTATTTTGCCTTTGATGGACTCGCATGCCGAGCAGGATACCAAGACTCTACCAAGACTGTAGCCAAGTGCTGCAGGAGGCGGATCGTCTGAACTCTGCTGGGTTCGTTTGCTGCGGCGGGCGCAGATCTGAGCACGGACGCGCGCCAACGGTAGAGGACTTGAGCGGCGATGTATGTGCATGGTAAGCGAACACCGAATGTATGAATTGGCAAATGTGGACGACGTGATTTGATGGGGCAAGTGTGTTGATTGCTTTGCGGTTGCTCTGTGGGTAGAAGTCCACGTCCTTTTTAGATAAGTAGTACTGTCACAGGGCCGGGTGATATCGTGATTCCTCCACGCCCGCGACCCCCAAGGCGCAGATGACGTGCATTTAACAGCGGAAGTGCCGAGCGTAATGCACTGTGCAAGCAGGACGACGAGAGAAAGTGGCAGACGGAGACGGGTAATCGGTCCATCTGCTTGTTTCGTTTATATGCAGTCCCAGTCGTACGCTCGCAGGCAATGAAAATAACAATAATTACCTGTGAGATACAAGAAAAGATTGGCCTTCTTCCAAGACTCCAAGACTGTTTCGTACGACTCTCTTGCTGAGTCGTTCGTCTCCCCGTCTTCTTCCTCAATCCCCGATCCGCTTCCCCAAGCTGACTTGGCAACGACACACCAGCACATCTTCTCCGCTTGGCTGTCCATCACTGCTGCTGGCTCGTCGCGATTCGTGCTGCACCATCGGGAGCTTGTGTTGCCCAGTCCGTGGCTTGCAGGTTGATTCACAGCACCAGCGCCGCTAGGGAGGTGTATTGTGCAGCGGGACGAGGAAAGATAAATACCATAGTAGTAAGTCGCCTCTGCCCGCGTTCCGCCCATTGAGAGATACATACCTCCCGCCTCTGTACACCCCTCCCCCTCTACCCGCTCGTGCACGGCCCGCCTGTGCTGCTGGTGACGATGGCTATGGCGACGACGACGACGGCGACGACCACCACTAAATTCGGTTTCAGGCACTGGGGAAGCCAAGGCGACTTGAGACAGGAATACTGGGTCACCTCGGGGAGTGACGGAGTAGTCTACACGGCAGGCTCCATCCAAACCCTCCACAACGACGCCAGCAACACACCCTACATTTCTGCCCAGCGAAGTCACTCTGCCTCGCACGCCGACCTCATTGTCGCGCTGCGAGACCATCAACACGAGGACGAGGACCTCCTTCGCACGACGTCGCCAGGCTGGAAGAAGAGCATCGTCAGCCCGCACCGAAAGTGGCGACGCCAACGGCAACCACGCCCCGCGCTCGACACCACCCATCATCCGCAATCCTTTGCTTCCCCATCTTCTTCCTTCTCGCTCTCACCCTCCCCCTCACCCTCACCCTCGCCCCGCGCAGGCACTTCCTCCACCGTCATGTCTATCGAGGCGCAGGATGTCAAAGCGCATGGCCGCACACCATCCGGTCTCGACAATGCCACTACGCCGGAGAAGCGACTTTCTTTCTTCAAACGCACCGTGAGCTCAGTCAGAGGCCATGGAAAGCGGCCAAGCAACTCTCAGCATGATTTTCACCAATCTGATGCGACCCAACATGCTGCCACACTCTCGCCCACACCACAGGAACGCTCGCTCCGCCCGCAACCGCGGTCAAGAAATTCCGAAGTCCCTTTTTCCTCTTCTCAACAACCATCACCCAGGTCAACGACTCCCGTTCCTAAGAGTGCTTTACGGCGGCCTTCAATTACCACCACAGCGCCCTCGCAGTCCGGCAGTGTCGACGAGTCACATTCAGTCGCGTCGGGCAAGCCCACGAATGAGGCAGATTCTGGCGTAGTCATGTATCCCGATGGCCTCAACGACTTCGAGGCGCGGACGTCGTCCAAGGGCATCAGGTTCGCAGATGATACTGGCAACCAACTCCCGACTCGGCCGCGACGCACGAGTTCAGCAGCGACACATGGCCGGCGATCTTCCATATACTCGAAAGCGGCCGAAGGCGACCACTACATAGAAGGTGTTGACGCCGGTGTCGGCTCCAAAGCGCGGCGACTATCGGTAATGCTGCCGGACGAGATGCACGTGGAAGAATGCAAGCTTGAAGATTACTTCACCCTTTTCCACCGCTACCATACCAAGGAAATTGGTGCAGGTGGAGCAGCGGTCGTGCGGCTGATGAAGAGCAAAACTGCTGGCGATCCCGAGGACCGTGTTTTTGCTGTCAAGGAATTTAGGCCGCGCGTTGCCGAGGAAGAAAACCAGGACGAGTACGAACGCAAGATCAAATCAGAATTCGCCATTTCGAAATCATGCAAACATCCCAACATTGTCAAGACATTTCGGCTATGTCAGAATGCAGAAAGCTGGTTTCATGTGATGGAATATTGCGAGCTTGGCGACCTGAATGATCTCATCAACAAGGGATACTTTAAGCCTTGGGATCGCGACTGCATGTTCAAGCAACTGGTCAGAGGCATCGACTATCTACACGAGCGCGGCATTGCGCATCGCGACATCAAATCCGAGAACCTGCTGGTGAGCAAGACTGGCTGTCTGAAAATTGCAGATTTTGGAACCGGTGAGGTCTTCAGTGGCAAGCACCCCGGAGTCCGGAACTGCGAACCTCTCGACCTCATAGATCCGCATGATGAGATCAGATTGTGCGCGCCTGGCTGGGTGGGCAGTAGACCCTATATGGCGCCCGAGATATATCAACGGACTGGCGAATACGATCCGCGAGCGGTAGACGTCTGGTCCGCAGCAATTGTATATCTAACCCTCTTCTTTGGCGCCAACCCCTGGGAATGCGCGAGCCCAGACTGCAAGAATTTCAATATCTACTGCAGTACGTGGGACGATTGGCTGGAAAAGAACCCCGACCGGGAAGTCAGTGAATACTCTTTGCCAAAATTCGCCACAACCAAGCAGTTCATGATGATGGATCCCCAAGTCAAGCTCCTCATCTTCCGCATGCTGAATCCGGATCCCGTGAAACGCTGGACAATTCACGAAGTACTCGACTCGAAAGTCATCACCGAATTTGAGTGTTGTCAGCAGGAGGGCTACAGTGACGATATCAAAAAGCGGCAGAAGAAGGCGCTGCACAACCATGTCCCTCCAGCAGAGAAGAAGAAGTTCCTGAGTGCGAATAAGTGAGGGTGACACACGAATGATGGCACATATTGGGTGGTCTTATTGTTAGCGTCGAAGCTTCTTGACTTTTACCTCTTGGTGATTGTACATAATACCGCATCTGGTGTTGCACTCTTTGGTCAGAAAAGAGAAAAGCGAGGAGCATTCTTCAAGATTTTTTTTTTGCTTTCTCCTATTCTGTCTGAGCTAGCCTGATACCCGAATCTTTCGAAACACAAGATACCATATACTATTCTGTCCAACTTTTCTTGGATTATCGATTGTCCGAATTCCTTCGCTCCTGCGTCAAGATACCGAACGATTTATATCTAAAGTCGGGCTTCGTTCACCACAATTCCCACACCGCATCCGGCAGTACCCTTCTCATAATCTTCCAATGCCTGATGGCGCTCTCCGCCTGCTCCGCAGCGAAATTTCCCACATCCTCCGCCTCCAACACTCCCGTCTCCTCCTCTGATGGAAAGGAGATCTCCAGGTCATCCTTGGGCATCATGTATTCACGCCTGGATAGACTGCCCAAGAAATCCCTCTCTACGGGTCTTCGAAAGGTGATGGCGGAGCCAGGGGTGTTGCGACAGAAGATGACCATGTTGAGGAAATCCTGCTGGGCGACGTCTTCGACCGGGTCGGGATGGAGGTCGCGAAAGATTTTGCAGTTGTTGTTGTTGGTGCGGACGTCGAAGGTCTTGGAGATGGTAGAGAGGACGCGGAGGGTGAGAGGGGAACGGAGGTCGCCGGCGTAGTTGAGGGCGATGAGGCCTTGGGGTTTGAGGAGGTGGCGGAGAGAGGTGAGAAAGGAGGTGGTGAAGAGCGGGAGGGGTTCGATGCCGCCGGTGAAGACGTCGTGGATGATGTAGTCGTATTTCTGGTCGGGAGAGGTCTGAGATGTTGTGTTCACCCATGTTACGGCGTCTTGCAGGATGGCGGTGTGGTTGGTGGGCAGGTTGAAGTATCGTGTGGCGAAGTCGTGTACCACTGGGTCGAGCTCGAGGATGGTGGTGTCGATGCCGTGCGAGATGAGGGATTTGGGCGCTGTCCCTATACCGAGACCTACGACGAGCGCCCGCGCTTGGTCGTCTGGAATTCTGGGTTTAGTTTCGATGAGGCGGACTGCTTCCAGCATTTCGAAGGCGGAGTAGATCGGCTCGTTGCCTTGCCAGCCTTCATTTGTTCTGCGTTCCTCGGTGAGGTGGAATTCACCACCGAGGAGGGAGTGGTCTGCGCGCATGACGAGATATTGCTCATTATCGAGGACAGAGACGTAGCCTGTGTTGGACCATTGACGATCGACGAGCGTCCAATTGTGGAGTTGGAGGTGATTATTTACCACATCATTACTTAGGTGCTGGTTGAAGAAGATGGTGTGCAGAATTGCTGGCACTGTCAAACTGAATATCGGAGTCCAGGAGAGAAAGATGAGGAAGTAGCTTGTCGCGAGGGCCAGCTGGAGGTGCACAGGAGTGAGAGTCTTGTATCTTGAAAGGAGCGCTTTGATCCAAGAAGTCGTATTCTGCTCCAAGCTGAGGAATGGCATTATCAGGACGGAGCTCAATATGATGCCAGCTATTCCATGTTAGCTTTAATCCAGACTCAAGTCGAAGGTCATGATGCATACTCTTGAGCAGGCCGCCTCGACTCCCAAATTTCATGTCCTGGTACAACTCCGCCAAGCAAATGGCAGATGGAAGGATAACCGCATGACAGCTGAAGATGCCCTGCACAATGGGTCCAGCGACTGGTCCCAGATAACCAGTGTAAGGTATCATCACGGATTGTAGTACTGGTATCCAGAATGGCCATACAGTGAGGTACTCCTTAAAATTGGCCGCAATCCACGACTGTGTTGATTCTGAAGCGAAGACAGAGAGATAATGTATCCAAAATCCGAGCAAGAACGTGGTTGCAATAGCAATGCTGTGGTTCACTGCTGAAGGGACTGAACCAAAGACTGGTGCCAGTGTGAGTTGAGAAATGGGGGAAGCGGCTGCTGTCAAAAGTAGGATAACTGCTCCTTGGGCAACCTGTTCAATGAGCCAGGGTTCTCTTGGTTCGACAAATGGGACATCTTCGACATCCTCGTCTGTATCTGGTTCATCTTTCTCGATTATCTTCTCGGCGTGGGTTGCGTGAGACGCCATGGTCGCATATAAGCAACTTTTCTCGATGATCTCGCCTTGCAGATGAAATTTTCGGCGTGATCGATCTGAGCCGTCATATACTGCGGTGGAAAAGTCGTTGCCTGGATAGTGGTTCAATACTTGATGAGAAGATCAATGACACGGAATCTCAGATGCCTCGGAGGTAAAAAGGGGACGAGGCGGCTGTGCAAGACCCTCTCCTCTCTCTCTCTCTACTCGAAACACTTCATCTGGCCCAACATCAGCCTTCAATACAGAGTCATCATATTTGTCGCGCGTCAAACAACGGCATTCGCTCTCATTGACGCATCTATGTATGTGCACTATCGCAATGCAGCTGAGATGCAGTGGACGTGGCGAGAGAGATGCATGTGCTTGCCAAGTCTCACAGGCGCCGTTGCCGTGGAGACAGCCGTGACGTAGAAAGAATTCAATAGCTTGCACGATCCGCGAATGCATGAGAGTGAGATGAACCAGCGCCCCTACGAGCATCCGACCCCTCATTATGGAGAAGCCCTGACAACATAGCAATGCCTCGACCAGCAGTCTACGGCAAGAAGACTCGGGCCAAATTTGATCCCCTCGGAGCCAACTTCTCCAGCCCGGAACAAGCCCTCACGAACCTTTCCAAACATATCAGGTTTGAAGAGTCGGATTGTGAACATGCCGTGCCAGACAATCTTCCGAGGAGATCTCCAAGAAAGGCACTGGGAGAAAGGAGCAACAATGCTGTAGTGACACCTTTGGAAGCGGTACAGCATGTGGAGAAGAAGAGCAGCAAGAAGCCAAAGTCACGGCGGAAAGATGAAGGCACAATTAGTGAGACAAAGCAAAGGGGAGGGAGGACGAGGAAAGTACCTACGGACGTCATTGAGCCACAGGTAGTCGACGAGGTTGTGCCAGAGTCAGAACCGGGAGACATACAGCATTACGGCGCTCCACCAAAGAAGACCAAGCCTGCGATGGAGGAACGAGCGCAGGAGATCGAGCTAAAGCCCGCCCAAGAGCCTACAATCGAGCCTAGCTTAGCGACATCCATACCAAAAGTGCTACCAAGTCCGCACGAAGAGCACTGCGCCTCTCTACTCACCCTCTCCAATCACGGCCTCACTCCATTCGCAACCTGGTCCGCTCAACTCTCCGAACACTTCTCAGTCACAAAGATAGCCGAAGCATCCTTTGGCGAGGTCTACCGCCTCTCTCTTCGCGCTGCCATACCCGACTTCTCCAGCACCGAGGAGTCTGTCTTCAAGATTATTCCTCTCCAGGCACCCGCCTCTTCCCTTCCACTCGACAAACGGAAACGCGCCGCATTTCTGAAGAAGCAAGATACAATGAGCAAACCCGCCGACGTCAGCAGTGAGGTGAAGCTTCTCCAACGAATGAGCGCCATACCTGGTTTCACAAACTTCCGAGACGTGAGGATCCTACAAGGCAGACCACCAGGAGCTTTCATCGAAGCCTTTCACTCCTGGAACACAGAGCAAAAGTCCAAGAAGAAAGACCTTAGCCACTTTCCAGACCCCTCCAAGAAGTCAAACTATGCCGAATATCAACTCTGGGCCGTGATAGAAATGCAAGACGCAGGAACCGATCTCGAGCGTCTTGTCGAGAATGGTGACTGCACGTCCATCTGGAAAGTCTGGGATGTCTTCTGGCAAGTTGTGCTCTCGCTAGCCAAAGGAGAAGAAGGAGCGGAGTTCGAACATCGAGATTTGCATCTAGGCAATATATGCGTGCGCTCTGCCGCGTCCGATGGCCAGGAGGACATCGACGTGGCGAAGAAACTCAACTTCACGACGCTCGAAACGACGATCATCGACTATACCATTTCCCGCTGCACCATGCCCACCGAGATCGCATACATCGACCTCTCCACCGACTCGGCGCTCTTCGAAGGCGATAGCACAGAAGAATACCAGTACGACATCTACAGATATATGCGCGCGGCTCTTTTCCTCGATTGCGGCCTCGCAGACTACCACGAACGCACACTTGAAGTCGAGACCAGCGGAAGAAGTTGGGAGCAATTCCATCCGCAGACGAATCTGGTATGGCTGCATCTCGTGCTGTATAAATTACTGGAGCAGGTGATGTGGCCGAGTTCGGAGAAGAAGATCAAAGCGAAAGGTGGGAGACGAGACGCGAGGAAGAGGGCGTGCGCGTTGGAGAAAGTATTGCTGCAGGTGCAGGACTTGCTGGACCCAGGGGCAATCTGTGGAAATGGTATCACATCTGCGAGAGATCTGATCGTGCTTGCGTTGAGCGAGGGCTGGCTTGATGTAGGAGACGTTGTTGGGCACGGGGCTGGAGACGAGTCCGCTCTGATATCACAGCTCGAGGGTTTAGAACTGTGAGGTCTCGTTTCGACTGCTTGATTCATGGCGAGGCGTTTGGGTCTGAGCGTTTTCTTGCATTCTGACATATTCCATATATTGCATAGCGAGGAGTCTTTGGGTAGGTCTAACCCATGTTCAAGAGCCTAATATCGTACAATACCCTTTTGAGGTACGGGAGCACAAGCCTTTCTCCAATGACTCCTTCAAATGTCCATGTCGATGTCAGCTCCGGTGGCCTCAGTTGTCGCAACTGCAGAGCCATTGCCTGCAGGCGCTGAATCGTCGCCTTTGCTGCCCCAGTAGTCATTCATCTCCGCATCCAACTCCTCGGCTGTCTTTCTCGGTCTGCCACCCACGAGTGGGCGACCCTCTTCGTCTGCACGCGGACGACGAGCTGGTCTTCCTGTCTCTTCTCTCCGCTGTCCAGGCCGCCTGCCACCCTCACGTGGTGTCCCTCTGCGTCTGATGGGCGATCGCGAGCCACGGCCGGGCATGTAGCGATCGACGTCTGGTGCCGCAGGCTTACCGCTCTTGCGCGGGCTATCACTTCTATTCCGTCTCTTCCTTCGCGTGTCCTCACGACTGTTGTCCCTACTAGCCTCGATACGATCCATCAGGCTGCGTGGTGGCTTGTCGATGCGGTCCATGAGTGATCTTCCAGGCCCTCCACGGGCGCCAGGTCCGCTTGGCATCATGCTGAGACGAATAGGCTGACCATTGGCGTTCTGCCCGTCAAAGTCGCGAACGGCATCGCGTGCATCCTCGTGGTCTGCGTAGATGACATACGCTGTGCCTTGAGAACGATCGTTGCGATCGTACATGAGGCGCACTGAAAGGACTGGGCCCACGCGCTCGAACAGCTCCTATATTATGTCAATAGGCATTATCAAAGCAGGCCTCGTGAACTGTGCATACTCTCAGATCGTCCTCGGTAAGCTCATAGTGGATGTTGTCAACTCGAACTTTGGTGCCGGCTCTGTTGTTCGTCAGATTCAGCCTCTTATTGAGTAGCAAGCTCCTACTGACACCGCTGGTCCACGTGGGATGCGATCGTCGTCGATTGGGGGAGCTCTGCGGCGGTCTAGCACGTGTCAGACAATGCTGAGCACAATATCCACTTCTCCATCGTCAACTCACCATATCTCTCGTCATCGAATCGATCGTGTACCCAGTCGCTACATTCGTTGTCAATTCTGCAGTCTCCAAACTTCCTCCGCGGCCTTCATCACGTACGAATCGATGTTCGCAGGCTCGTTGCCTCGATACTGTATGGCAGTAACGCCCTGGTCAGCAAGGTCCGTCTCGTAGCGCTGTCGCCGTTGGTAGCCATCGTGGATCGCCGCGTCCGAAGAAGGCTGCCGTGGATAGCATCGGGCTCAGGGATTAGGAGGGAGGATATGGCACCTGCGAGCGTCAGTAAATCGGTCGACGCTCGAACATGCTTGTCTGTACCTTTCGTACGCCGTCTCTTGGATATTCCTCCCGACGTGGCGCGCGTGGTGGAGGCGGTCGTCTGTCAGAGCCGCCACGACCGCCGCCTCTGCCTCCGCGCTGTGAATGCATTGTCAGTATATGTGTGTGTTGATGCGCTGGTCCAGCTGAGGCGCATGCGGTGGTGTTTCTTACTCGGGGCGGGGGGCGCTCGCCAATGATCTCGTCCAAGCTGCGATCCATGGTCGCTTTTGGGTGTTCGAGTGTAGGTGCTAATTGAGTGTTGGCCTGCAGGGTGATGTCCAGTTGGTGATGGTTTGCTGCAGACAGAGCACAGATGCGTGCAACCGATGCATCGCAAGGTGGCTGGCGCGCGGGTATGGCCGAGAATACCTCACTTCATCCCGTGCTTCTTCCTCCCTTCTTCTCTACAACCACGTATTGCTGCTGTGGCACTGCGAGTCTGCAAAGGCTCAAGAACGGTGTTGGTACTTTCTACATACGGTATTTTCATCAATATGATGCGACAGCGTGATTTACAAGTGCATGCGCAGCCGTATGCCTGGCCTCATGACGGAGCATTGGACCCAACTGAGACAGCTCTGATCGTCATCGACATGCAGCGAGACTGTATGCATTCACACGCTTGATTCCTCGTCTATTCTGATGTCTTCCTGAAGTCCTCGAAGAAGGCGGCTATCTTGCCCATCAAGGGTACGATGTCATGCCATTGCGGACCATCATTCCTCGCATTCAAGGACTCCTGCATATCTGCGGTGGAATTGGGATGCCTATTTCCCACTCCCGCGAGGGCCATCGCAGTGATCTCTCTGATCTGTCCTCAAGAGAGCTTTTCCGCTCTCGGAACAATCCGTCAGGCCTAGGAATCGGAGACAGAGGTCCTTTGGGCCGTCTGCTCGTCCGTGGAGAGCCTGGACAAGACATTATCCCCGAATTACAACCCATGCATGGCGAGCCTATTATCGACAAGCCAGGGAAAGGTACTTTTACCAATACCGACTTCGATCTGCTGCTCCGTCGCAGGGGCGTTAGATACATCCTGTTCTGCGGCGTCACTACTGATGTCTGCGTCCACACTACCATGCGCGAAGCAAACGACCGGGGATACGACTGCCTGCTGGTTGAAGACTGCTGTGCTGCGAGCTCCGAGAGTTTGCATGCGGCTGCGGTCGAGATGGTGCGAACTGAAGGAGGCATCTTTGGAGCGACAGCAACATTACAACAAGTCCTTCCCGTACTAGAAGAACTCGATTCAAGGAGGTAACAAGAAATTTCATGATCGATTGAGGTACTGACAGACGTTACCATGCACACCTTTTCATACGGTGCTGCGGATACCACAACCGACTGAGTTTGGTCAAGGTACAAATGGGTAATCCACGTATGAAAACAAAAATCTACCCTCGTCGCTTCCGTTGACGTAGCTCAATGCTTGGTGATGGCAGCGGACACACACACTCAGTGCTCCAAATCGGGTCGAAGCGCCTGCTATAGTCGTGAAGGCATAACCGGCCTGGTTCCATGCCTGTGCCTTGGCCAAGACCGATTTGTCGGAGGCGTCGTGCTTGGAGGAAGGGTTGCGCGCGATGAAGAAGCGGGTGAGAGCGCGGGCATAAGAGGTTGAATCGATCTGAGCTATTGTGAGGAGTTTTGCTCTGCGAGATCATTGGTGAGGTATTCTTCTTTGGGCTCGTCTCGGTCTCGAGAACAATCAACAGTCGATTGATGTTTATATCGGCAGCATAGTAGTCCAGCCAACGACTGGGACGATCAGGAATGGGGCAAATAAGGTTGAAATGGTATAGCGTGTGCACGCCAACATTGCCTCCAAGCTGGGGACATCGCCCGCCGGGTCCTCTGCTCCCTCTGAGGCAGAGTCTTCACGTTCTCGTTTCCCTGCAACAAGGCAGGCTGAGACCGGTCGCTGCGGTCGAACGGATGTCCACTCCCACGATTGTCGGTTCGGTCATTGCGAGTATCGCCTGCTTCAAAGCGGGCGTCGCTCCGATCGAACCGCTTCTCGCGGTACCCGCCACTCAATTACGCGGCCATCAGTGCTCGCACGACACTCCACCGAATGCCCCCTCTCCACGCCCAGCTCGAGGACGTGGTCGTCTACGCCCTCCTCCGCGAGATGCTGAGAGGACGCAATTCCGGCAATTCCCTGCACAGGAACTGGTCAGGAGTGTTTAACACCGACGAATCCCCACACTCGTATCAGCGGCAAATAGGACGCCCCGCGGTCATCTGGAATGCCGCCAAGGCCCGCTGGGCTTACGTCTGCATCCCAGGGACTTACAACCTGATAGGCCAAGAACACGCCTGCGCGCTCCTGACGGAGGACGAGTAGGCTACGACAAAGGCACCCAGTGAGTCGTACCCTTGGCAGCGGTCAGGCTGCTCCAGTGTCGAATCATACAAGGCCAACATGATGGTACGGACAATCATGCGGACACGAGACGAAGAGGACAGCATCATGTGGGCACAAGATGGCCGGACATCTGGGAGACGGGTTGAACCAAAAGTCATAGTATGGCCAGCTTCGTTCATTAGCTGTTGTTTGCTTGATGATTTTTAGGTATACAGAACGTATGTATGTTCGCCTAGAGAGTCTTACGGAGTTGGGGTTCCTAAGATGCTTCGAATCCACGGGTCTTCAAGATCTAGGATCTGTATCAGTCATCGCCCCAGAATTGACGGTCGATGTTACGGAATGCTATTGGAGCTCCGGCGGCATTACAACAAAGTCTATAGCCTTCAATTCTTTCTTTAGCGATACTGATTTACGGTTCTTGATAGCTGGAGCGTGACGTCGGCAGTGTGGAAGACAGATATGACATAATTATTGATTGCATTTATGGTATAAGTTTGAAGCTAGAAGGCAAGCTTCCATATACTCAGCGGAGTCCTCAACCTTGCTACTAGTACTCGCCTATTCCGCACGACTGCTTTATTAGCATCGAAAAAGAGAAAAGTCGTCTGCAGCAAACTTCTTGCGTCCCACGCAAGTCGCCAAACGAGTCACGTGATCCATGGCCTGATCGCACATCACCACTCCTCCACCTGATTCTGCTGGTTGATTTGTTTCGATGCGCGAATGGTCCTCCTCCCTTCGAGACTCATTACTAAATTGTCTGTCCAGTCGTAGGACTCGGCTGTCCATCAGCACTGAGAATGAACTGTGACTGAACAGCCTTCAGTCGCGGGAACAGCGCAGTCGTCATTGCCTGTCGCTTTGCCAAGGGTGCTAGCATCCCGTCATCTGCATCCCAACCACGCTTAAGTTGGGGTCCTGCCAGCATTGGAGTCTTGTAATTTGTCACGACATCTAGATCGCTGCTGGTCGGCGACGCAAGTCTTCTCGAAGACTTCTTAGGAGTGGCGCCATCTGGCATATCGGGCGACATGATTGCCAGAAGTTCATTCGAGGCGGCGGCAGGTGTTCTGCCATTGAGGCTGTACTGCAAGTTGTTCAGCGCCCAGGTTCGTGTACATGGAAGGCCTCGTGAACTTACGTAATGATCTTCGACTTCCGTAGCAGGATCGAACAGCACCTGGAGCATTCTGTCGTACGCGGGTCCTGAACGGATAGGGACCCAAAATGGCTTGCCCTGCTGTGGGAATCCCGTCTTGTGGGAGAAGGTTGTAGAGGTGATGAACCCCTCGTCGCGCAGATATGCAAGGAGGAGACCCGCTGTGTTGGTTTCGACACCTGGAGACAATGTCAGTCACCTCTTCACTTCTTTGCGACAGTAGTGCCGTACCTAGATCCTCAGCTATGCCACCCTTGCGCTTCAGACCGTCCTTGAGAGCGATTGTCATGCAGCGTCGCTTCAGTGCGAGCTCCTTCATTGTCTTCAACTTTTCTCTCTGGCCACTAAATAGACACTGATAGCAGGCGTGAGTGGCTGAGAGCCGAGGATCTTCACTGCCCGAGAATCCGTAGCAGCGCAGATGTTGCCAAGTCTCGCAAAAGGAGCAACAGACCTGCGCGCGAGCACGAAGTCAGCATGTCAACAACTTACAATACACGAAGACGGCATACCATTTCGCCCTCTTCTCCCAAGAACCCGCATTGGCAAAGAACTATGTCAGTGTTCTCTTGTACCTTGCCCAACTTCTTTGCTGCCTTTATCAAGCGTGCCCGGTCTGCGTTCAGTCTCGAACCCTCGGATGAGAGGAGCACGAGCTGCTCGGAGCCAGAGCGCTCAGCAGAGCGATTCGGTGTCTTACCGGTAAGTCGTGCCTGAGTCTGCGTGTCACCTTGTGTCAAGCGCTCTGGCTGCATCATGCCTTGAAGAGACCTCTTCATGTTGGGGATATTGCTGATTTGGGAATCGAGGTCTCGAACAGCTGCTGGCGATCTGCCGATTATATTGCTTGTCATTCCATCATCAACAGGGTCGATGATGGTCGAAGGTGTGGGCACTGCCTCCTCGCGGGCCAGGGACGGTTCGTCTATGTCCTCCTTCTTAGAGCCGTGTCGGGGATACTCGAGATGATCCGGAATGCGCTGACCACTGGCGAATCCGTCATATGCAGGATGGCGAAGATGGGAAACTCGCAGGCTCGTACTACTCAACATTAGACTGTGCCTTGGCTGTATGAAAGGATACTGTGTTACTGACCCATGATATTTGGAGGACATCTTCTCTGAGAGCGCCGTCGTGTTCTTCTCCCAGCCGTCGCCTTGTCCAAATTGGAGATTGTCCGATGGAACTGTGGCGAAGCCCTTAGGGATTTCTGAGTCATCGTCATCTTGCAAGTGCAACACGACAGAAATGAAGCGCTCTGCTACAGGGATGTTAGTGCGCCTTCGCGGGCTAGGTATGGATCAAACCGATTACATACCAGGGAGTAATGGCAGTGTCTTGCAAACACTCATCAGCTCCTTGAGCAGGGAATGCATTCCCCGAAAGGTGCTCTCGACCGTGACTGAGCCGCCGGGACTGTTCATCGCGATGCCGGCGACCTGCTCGCCTTGTTCGTTCTGGTGGTAGTCGATCGTAAAGGTGTAAGTTTCTACCACTTTCTCACGGTTTCTCCGATCAGCATGAACATATATTTGCAGTGCTCGTAGTCGTGTATTCTCGACGGCGGGAAAGACACTGCCCTCTAGCCAGTCGAGAAACAAGTCGGCGCGCTTGCCACGTCCTCGACGCAGAATCTGTACATTGCAGTAGGGTTTCCTTGCAGTACGTGCGTTGTCCGCATTGCCTATCGGCAGTTTCCCGTCTGCGTACTCGCGGTATGACAGACGGTCCGCAGATCCCAGGATACGACCATCGTAGGCGTGTTCAGGGAAGAAGCCTCGGATGAACGACAGACTGCTAAGCGCACTATGCAGCAAGGTCTGCACGAATTCTTGACTCTGCTTCTGGCTGATTGCCGTCTTGGTAGTAATAGTCGTCGCCTTCGTCTTGATCCTCTGCACCTGCTTTGTAGGCATCGCGGTGGTAGGAATGTGCGTTGGTGAGCAACAGATGCAGCCTTGCAACGTGAATATCCTCGAGTGGACGCGCTCGTGTCGAGAAGACGATAAGTGCGTTATGTGGTGACGGCTCTGTCGCTACTCGATGCTGAGAGTTAGCAATCATTCGGAAATTGTGAGGGCGGCGGGAATGTTTGTGGTTGGAGCTGCGCGTGAAGAGGTAGGAACGGACGCTCGGACGCCTGTCACATGTTTGCCTAAAGTTAGGGTAGGAACCAGATGAGGGAGGAGCCAACAACCTCTATAGAGCGTAAAATTCGTAGTCTATGTCAATTCGAAGTATCCACGCTGACTGCCTACTTACTTGCGCTCGCGTGAGTACGAAATACTTCTGGTCTGTCGAATTCTGCGTAGTGCGTCCTGTGAGGCCTGCAAACACAGTCTTGTAGCACTTTGTGCCTTACATGTAATGCATGCCCTCCATGAAGAGCTATCGAAGTGACTCGGGAAGCAGCATATGCATGCGGCATGTACGATCGTGAGTTCCTGCCCGTAAGGCTCTTGCCGTATCTATCGTATTCTGTGTGCCATCTGATCACAGTCCCACTCCTCAGACACACCAATGCTGATAGCACTCATGACCATTCCCTCTTCTGTTGCCTCTCTTGATTGAGAATCAACACGTTCCGACCTGTCCAGCAACGCAGAATGTCTTTGCTTCCAAGTCAGCTGCTGATGGCGAGTGCTGGCCGGACCCTGAGTACGTGTGGCGAAGGGCGCCGATTGCTTCGTATCACATGCAAATGAAAGCTTTGAACCTGGCCCGGACAGCTGTTGATACCGGAGCGTGTCTCTACCAAGGACGATCGGAATGAGATGAAGTTCCAGCCAAGCAGGAAGACCAGACTTGTGGGCGTGGGATTTTCGCGTCACCCGAACTTATGCCGAGGGTGTAGACATCACCTTTTCCCATCCTGGCAGGTGAGCACAGTCTCGCTTCACAGACATTCTCATATAAAGCAGTCTGTCACCATCTCTGGATGAGTGCAGCAACCTGCTTGGCTTGAATGGCTTGCGAGCCAGTATGGCTCCCGGGGGAGGACACATCCGCGATAGGAACGGCAAATAGTCATCTCGTCCAAAGTATGAAGAGCAGAACAAAGTGGTCTTGCCAGACGTTCCGAACGATTCTTGGCGCGGATCTATTCAATGGCTGCACTGCCTGGAATGAAGAATAGCCAAATTTGCGTGAGGGATGGGCGACTTTGATGCTCGCCGCAAGCCCGCGTGAGAGAGGGAGTCCAGCGGACGAGGCTGGCAAGCTGTCAATGTGACTGAACAGGCACATCTGCGGTGGCAGGATCCAGTATCTGCGCAGCGCCAAGACGGTCGCTTGAGCTCAAAGCCAGAGAGATACGCGTTGAGAAAAGCGGATTGAAGCCGGACTGGTCCTGCCGACCTTCTGAATGGACTTTCCCCAGCGATCTCGCCTCGAACTTGGACTATCCATGGCATCGTTGTCGCTGAGAGCTTGAAGAATGTCACCGGAGTTCTACGACCGTTTGTTCGAGTGTGGTTGTTGAGCCCTCCATTCACTCGATTGCAAGCTTGTCGCACCTTCCTCACCTATCACCAAGCCAGAACTCAAAACAACAACATCGGCTAAACATACCTGCGCGAGAACCACTCACGCCCTATGGAGAGCGCTTGTTGGGCGATTGAAAAGTAATAAGAGTCCTCATTGTAAGAGTCTTCCGTCGTAACGACTCGCAGACAATCCACTGTGCCAAGGCATCAGCAGCAAAACTTCACTCGACTGTCCTGAAGTCCTATTGCCTCCGTAAGATATTGTCCACACGCAGCGCAAACGACGTGAGCTTGCACCTCCGCTCACCTCCGGCTGCCGCCCTCCTCGCCTTCGAAATTTTCACACTCTCTTCCTCTTGCACACCACCAACAACTTCGCTTTGCCTGTAGCCCGCCAGCCACAGACTAGATAGCGCACTCGTTGCAAAGTCCACAGACTGACAAGAGCAGCACACAGATCACGCACCAAATACCATCCGCCGTCACCGTCCAAGATGGCCGATGAGAGCGATGGCGGCCGTACGCCGACGCCTGCAATCCCCGACAGACCCAATCCAAATGCTAGCAAGCGCATGCCAATGGCTGCTGCTGCTTCGACCGGCGGTCTCTCGCAACAGCGCTTTACCAGCATCGCCGGCTTGAGCCCCGCCGTTCGCAATACTGCTGGACGCCCTGTGGCGCTCTACACTTCCAACACGTGGGCAGTCAACGACAGTCAACCAATTCAGAGCGCTTCAATGCCCACCAAGCAAGTCTGGGGCAACCATATGTCCGGCGGCAACTCTGCGCAAGCTGCACCCTTGACAGGCTCGTCTGCTCCCACTCACGTCGCTTCTCCATTGCGCCGTGACTTTGCTGTTGGCGCAAATCATGGCCAGAGCAACGAGACTCGCAAGCCTGACATGAAGGTCGTGCCGCGCCCGCCCCAGGTCCAATATACTCAGACTTCCCAGTACCACAACTCAGTCATGCCGAGCCCGCTCTCGCAGTCTTTCACCAATGACAACCAGCAAGCAGACTCTGTACCCCAGAACGCCTTCGCTTGGCCAGCGTACAGCGCCGGGAACTCCACCAGTGGCAGCGGCTCGAATCAGTACCAGACCTCATCTAACACTCCGAGCTCTACTGCACCAACCTTTGCAAGCCAACCGCAGGCCAAGCAGCCAGGAGATGCTGCTTCGAAGTCGCCAGGTGGTAGCTCTGTCGCCATGAGTGACCACTATACGAAGTCACACCCAGAGAAAGCCGGCCACAAGGGCGAAGTCTGGACTGAGCGCGGCCATCCCCGTGGTCTGCGTCGCGCACTGAAGGACGACCTCGACTGGATCCAAGCATATGAGGGTGCTATGAAGACGCTCTCCGCCTTGAATCCTGAGCAGTTCCAAATGCCATATGGCGTAAGTTCACTCTTGCCCTCGCCACAGCTTTCACTGACGATCTGCAGACTCGACTCTTGAATGTGAAGAGCGACGCCCCCGGCAACATCCTCAAGGCAATCCGCCTTGGCAAGATGGCTCAAATGAAGAAGAACGCCATACGCGTCATGGAATTCTGGGACGCGTGCCAGAGCTCCAAGGAGAAGGTGTTCTTCATCTTTTCTTTGAGCAGCAGTGGCCGCTTCTGCGGTCTTGCGGAGATGTCTGGGCCTTGGGATCCTAATGACTCCATCATTGGTTGGGAGACTAGCCAAGATAGCGATCCACCGGAGGGGTAAGCAATGCAGACTTCCTCGAGATTTCTATCATTACTGACGACTTAACTCAGCACCATCCCACTCACATGGTTGTTCATCAAAGATGTGGCCTTTCACCAATTCAAGTATATCCGTCAGCCAAATGGTAACAGAATTGGCAACATGTGGAATTGCATGTCGATTCCCAGTGATGTTGGCCGCAGAGTGGTCAAGCTTTACGTCGAGAGTCCGGCCACCACGAGCATCATCGCTCACCCGAGACATCAGAATGAAGGTGGTGCATTGGTGCCGTATCTTCCACACCAAAATGCAGGCAACTGGGGCCCGTCTCGCAGCGGCTCGAGCCTTCGCGGCTCCCGCGGAGGTCGTGGCACTTCCAATGGTGGCTTCAACAGCGGCCGACGCTCTTCATACACCAACGCCAACCGCGACAATAGTTGGCGTTCTCGTGCCCGCGCAGATTCAAATCCATACAGTTCCGCTTCTGCCGGCACTTCGGCGTCGACGGCCTCAGTGTACCCGCGATCGTTTCAATTGCAGGCTGGACCGACAATCCCGGCAGGCTCAGTCTTCGGTGTCAAGATGAATCGACACGGTCAGCTTGCCATTTGTGCCGCCAATGAGGTCAAGAAAGAAGAGGACAAGGATGAAGCCAGTAACAGCACCTTGGTTAGCCAAATTCCAGAGTACAAGCCATCCGGTAATGCTCGCAGCGGCACCACTGGCACGACGTACGGTATGCGCTCTCTCGCCGAGGATGGTCGCCACGCCAATTTCACTGCCCCTACGAGCAACTCGAGCATGCAGCAGTATGCTGTCCGGCCGCCATTAGGACCTCCTCAGCAGTACATCACGTACCCTGCCATGCAATACCCGGACCAGCAGACGCCCACCCATCGTCCAATGCCGCACGCTACTCGCGCCATTGTGCAGGGCAGCCCAATAACCGACGTGAGTATCAACATGCTCCTGGCCAGATACCATGGTCTTACCGCAGAGCAGTTCACGATTCAGTATGAACTCGGTAACTTGCGCTTGTCCTATATGGACAAAACCCGCCTCAATGTCAAGCTCAGCAACACCCTGGCTGAGAAGCGTGAGATCGAGACCTACTTAGTCGCCAACGGCATCTCTGAGGTCGGCACCTTGCTGTCACCTCGTCGCGACAGTCTCACGTCCACTGAAGACGCTACGAGCTCGACCAACGATTACAGCATCTCTCCCGTCCGCGCTGAGGATGGCCGCATTCTCAAGTCGGTCTCGAAGTTCGGCTCGCCACCGAATCAGAGCACTCATTTCGACCCTGCTCCTGGTGGTAGCGCCCGCCAGAAATCTGGCCACTCGTACAAGGTCTCCAACGACGACCACATCAAGAAGAGCATCCACGAGCTCCTTGACAGCCCCGAGACTACCCCTGTCGCCTCTCGCTCAGCCCAGCAGACCACCGGCTTCTTTCCACCAAACATGGGCAGTGCAGGTGCGGTGTCTGGCTTCCCGGCTCTGAACGTCAACGCTTTCGCCGCCAATAGCCAGCAGCCATCTGGCTTCTACGGCTTCAACAGTGCTCCCATGCAGCTCGGCAGCAATGGTAGCCCAAGCAGCTACGACCACCACTACCAGAGCTCCAACGGCGGCGTTTCACTACAGGCCAACAGCGCCGGCGTTCCCGACAGCTACGATCACCAGTACCATAGCTCCAACGGCGGCGTTTCACTACAGGCAAACAGCGCAAGCATTCCAGGCTTCGTCTACAACCAGCAGCCTCAGTACTATTCTGCTGATCCGATGCAGACTGCCGACGGCGGCATGCCAGGCAACGACCGCCAATATCACGGCTCCGCCAGTGCTCCAGGCCAGCCAGGCAGTGGTCACAACCCTGCCAATGGCACTGGCAGCGGCTCCTACCATCCATCCGGCTCGCTTGACACCCAAGACAAGCGCATGAACTCTTAGAGTTCCTCCTTGTGGATTGACACAGTATTGTCACAGCATTCATGTTCGAAGATCACGATTGTGCTTCGACGATAACTTTGGCGGACTGGACGATTTCGAATAGAACGAACTCTTGCACGGAAAAAACTAGCTTATCAAGGTGGGCAGTTGTGTACATGCTTGAGACAGGATCGTGACTATCGATGGAGTCATCTCGTAATCGCCGTCAGAGTTATTTTGTACAAAACTACTTTGTACGAAGAAGGGCAAACATCAGAAAATGCGAGATGAGACCGAGAGGGACTTGAGCGACTGGCGTGAGAGGCTAGATAGCTTGTGTACTTGAGGAATGGAATCCGCACATCATGCGTAAGTATGTTCTCTGTGTCTCCTCTGTAGGGTGTGGTGGTGCTTTCTTTGATGGCGCTCCCGAGTGATGATTGCCGCTGTGCTGCATGCTCGTTCCTTCTTTTGTCTGATAAGCGTCTGCGGCTTCCGTTTGCGACAAGATTGAGATTCAACTTGGATTTTGTACACGTACTCTCTCGCGCCATATTTCCTGCCACCATCACACCTCCTTCGAATCTCCCACACGCCAGCGCGCAGCAAGAATAACAAGACTCGAGTGACACGAGACGGCTGCGGCTAAACATTGCGCCCTCTTGGATTCGTGTGTCGATCCCCCCTGCTGTGCACGACCACGTACGTCTAGACCCTCGCGAGGACTCATACAACATGCCTACACTCACGAGAGACGGACATCGCTGCTGCCCAAAATGTGAGCGATTCATCGGACGCAACAAGCTGGGCTGGCCACTGCTACTTTGCGAGGCCTGTATCAAGTGGGAGGCCAATCGGGGCAAGCATGAGCAGCGAATGGACAAAAGACTCAACCACGGAGCTGGACTGAGCCAGATGCTGCTCAAGTATCAGCAGGCACCTGCGCCCAAGCTGATCGGCGCAGCTACGCTGAAGCAGGAAAATCTGCCGCTCAAGGCGAAGAAGTTTCTGGATTCTGCCGGCTTTGACGTTGAGAAATTGGAGGCGCTGTCACAGCCGTGGGGACACGCAGTCTACAAGGAGCAAGTGAAGGCAGAGGAAGAAGGACGAAGCTTGCAATATGTGGTGACACACCGCGATGCTCGCCGCGATCCCTTGATCGATGAGTCCATTGGTGGGCCAGGTTCAGTATATCATGAGGACGTTGATCTCCACGATTCTCGACCGCAGCCGTGCGACCCGGTGCCGCACAAGGATGGCCTGTGGCGTAGGGCCATATCAACACCATGCAGCAACTGTGTTCGGCGGGAGCAGGTCCACGACAGGCTTGTCGATCATGCACTCGTTGACTGTCCATGGGTCAATCTCGTGATACGACGAGTTGTCCAGCTCAGACTTCGTCAAGCGGGATTCGACGTTGGAGATGAAGAGCTTCGTGTCGATGGCAAGCAGTCTATGGAAGGATACCGAGCCGCTAGGTCAACGCTTGGTGGCGGAGAGCGTAGAAAGAAGGGCGAAGCAACGGACGTCTGTGCCAGCCTGTTCAACAGCATCCATATTCCCTGCTTGTCGTGTGACAAGCAAGGGTTACGAGCGGCCAAAGACCATTCTCTGATTGAGTGTACAGGTGTCGAAGGCGCACATTTCCAGAAGGCGCAAAAGAAGTTCAAAGACGTCTTTGTGTTCGTCGATGGGCTCCTGGCTCCCGGAGCGACTTCTGGGCAGCCACGAGTCCATGAGCCCAGCGAGGAGGTCCAAGCGTCGATGCCCACTGCCTCACCTGGGCAGTATTTACGGCCACAGTCCTTGGTCGTACACACCACCTCAGAGCCGGACTGGCAGTCCGGTATTCTAGATGAGATCTTAGATATGGAGATGACTACTCGCCTAAGCTTGTTGCTGGACGCAGCGTATGCCGTTCGCAATGAACTGGGTTCTCGCCTCATGGATGCTGTGATGAGTGGAGACCCCGCAGAAGGCGTGCCGATTTCCATCCCATTACTGGAGGAGCTTTCATCGCCGATTTCATCACTTCAGCGGAATGCCTGTTAGGCTGAGTGGTGGTTAATTATCAATGCTGCGCATCCTGGAAGCCTTCTTTGTTGCAGTGAAGTTAGCGGACCCTGGCTCCGAACCAATCACCAACAAGTGCGTCCTGATCATTCACTTTGATGAACCGTCGCACGTGTCTCGCCATTGCGGGACCTACCACCAGACTTCGCATTCGACAATAGAGCAGATATCGTATCAACTTCACCCAGCATATATCTTCGATGCTCCATCGTACGGTCCGTAATAGAATGTCTGTTGGAGGATCACACCTCTGATCCTTTGTTCGCTGTGTCGCTCCGAATTTGGAAGGTAAAATTGGAGGCTTGATACCAAAGACTTGTTGCCGCAAGACGCGTCTGGTTTATCAAACGCGTCCATTATCGTCCAGTTTGATCACTAAGCCAACGTTCGCGAAGGAATAATTATCAGTCAGCATCAAGGTATTAGAGGTACAAACCCTGTAGCTTAGTATATCCTGTACATGGTGTAGTCTAGCACGTGCGTCACATGCCAGAATTTGAGTACAGCCTTTCACCTGCAAGAAAGTCCTTCTCCCCGGCTGCTGCTAGCACAATATGAATGCACAAGCATTCTGACCAGCGAGTATTTACCTTAATACCAACGCTATCTTGCTTATGCTCTTCTAACTTTATCAGCCGCTAACAGCTGCCTAGGATCCTCTACCCGGTAGTAAACGACACATATGAAAGCATGAGCACTGTAGTGGGCATTTATATAACTCAGTGTCAGCGTTTCTTTCCTTGTTCTTTACCTACACTACCAACATTGCCAACATCATCCACCTCGTCTACCCCTTCCATTATCCAGCTCTTCCGAGACGTAAAGGTATATACAAGCACAACAAGTTCTCTATAACCTGTATAACATTGAGACATCAGCTCTAACACGCATGTACATTATTAGTGAAGAGTAAGAGGTTCACAACTAGCCTATCTCTATAAGACTTGTATCTACAGTAACATGTGAAGAGCATTCCTATCCGTCTACTAGGTTCTGGACTTTACGACGCGTCTCGAACTGAGCAGCTCCCGGTAGATTGAGACAAGTACAGCGACAGGGTCGAGAAACTTCCAAAGACTTTGCGAAGAAACATAAGAAGAGCCTACGCCGTACTGTGAACGACTCATTGTTGTCGCTTCCGGCATATCATATCGGGCTACGAAGCAATAGCCCTACAACAGCCCATAGGAAGCATACGACTCGTCACAGCCCGTCGTATTCGCGCCCTCTATTCGGGGCCTACCATCAAAGTCCAGATATTCCTGCTCAGAATCCTATCCTGAGTTCCGTCGTCTATGCCTTTGCAGCAATGGCCTACCACTCCATTGCACCATTCGCCTCTGAAGGCCGAGGCGATACCCTTCCAGCCCTCCAACTTGTCGCGTTACCAGGCTTGTGCGAGATCCGAAGACGACGAGAACGCTTTACAGGAGGTTGTCTCGCAGGCTCAAAATCTCGCAAATCAGGAAATGCGTGGCATCAACGATAGCAACAGACCTCCACAGCCGTCCGCTCTATTTCGTCAGTATCAAGATCAAAAGCGCATCGATGCTACTCTCCGAGCGACGGATCTGGAAATTCGTACGCTTCGACATCGCTGGCAGCGCACTCGAGCGAAGTTCCAGATGCCATGCATCAAGTGTACTTCGAGGAGCGGCAATGGCAAAGGCCATGCTATGGTCAGCTGTCCCCACATCAGCAGTGACGAGCAGAAAGCAATTCGGAAGGTGAGAGAGGAGCTCCCAGCACAGATCAGAGGGTTCAACATCCGTAATCTCGACCTGTATCTTCCCGAACCAGGCGAACAGGATCGTGCTGCGCACCAGGAGCTTGCTGCGGTGGTGAATGAATGCTTCCAGAGGGGATCAGAGGCTGTGCCGGCTTTACATACAATATGCTTGCAGCAGATCTTTGGGCAGGACATCTGGGAGAAATCGTGTGCGAGGTGTAAGGTATTGCTTACACAGGTTTCGTCGCATCGATTGGTCGATTGTCGTCACGTGGATTTGGGAGTGAGAGTTCTCTTAAAGAATGAAAAGAAAGGCGAGAAGCTGAGCGAGAAGGAGGCACAGTACGATGCGAAGCAGAAGTAGCCTTTCGAGATGAGGAGAGACTATCCCGCGAGGTAGACAAAGAAAACTCCTTTCAGCAAACCAATTTCGGTATGGCGCTCGCCCTTCACATAGCAAGACATTGTTAGACATTGTTCACTGACTCGAGTTTCTAGAGGACTGCTGTGCTATTCTGATGCGTGCCGCAGCTATCACAACTCATCAATTCGTCGAGAACAGAAGATAGGTATAGCGAGGTGGAGCATCTTATGGTGAATGGTATCGTGGCTTGTGGTATCGCCATTCACTCCAAGAGGAGTTTACCCTTCAAGATGTGAGTAGAGAGACTCTGCAGCACTACAATTCCTTCTAGCATCTTTGGGTGACAGGGATTTTCGTTCTGGTATGGAAGGGGTGAAAGATCCTAGGAAGTTGATAGAAGGAAAGCAAGTCCACGCATTCCAATTACCTAGGTCACCAAGACTGTCAAAAGTAAGTGAAATGATCGATGCGCTTGCAACCATCAGAAGAAATCGAAGTCCTCTCCAGTCTTTCGTGACCATCGCCAGATTCCAACCTGTTGCATCGGTGTTGGTCGTCATTGAAAGTATGCAGGGCTGTGAGATGTCCGGAGTCATGGAGCTGGGATGCATTATGTGATCCTGCAAACACCGTGGACGACGTGTGTGGTGGACTTGCAAGTGCATATATGTTGGAAGCTCTTGTGAACGAGTAATGCCGACTGTCGAGAAAGATGCCATCTTCCACGAACCATCAATGGTCACTTGAATGGTCCGAAAAACCTGTGCAAGTGAAGCATCCCAATGTTTTGAGCGGCTGGCGTGGGTGAATGAGAGGGATGAATGAATGAGCTCGCTTGTAAGTTCTATACCGCAATTCAAGAGCATGCCCCAGCGCAAATAATAAGATCTATTGCTGGCGAGGCGGGAGTAGTGAATAGAAGGGAATTCTAGATGCACGTACCAATACATGTGTCTTTGTGAAGAGTTTTGGATGAGGCGTGCCCCGTGATTTCTCTGCCTCTCGGGCTTCGGCTGGCCAGGACAAGGCAGGGGCAGCGTCGATCCTCCCAAGCGCTGCAACTTGCATGTAGTCAGCAGCAGCAGCACCACCACCACCCGACCTCCATCATCGTCCCGCCGCAGTACTGTGATTGCTGTACAATACTGCACAGTAGCCGCCCGTCCACTCACACACACTCGACACTCGCCCTCCATACCCTGCCTGCTGCACTCCACTCCACTCCACCCCCCTCCACCCTCGCTCGTTCGCCTCCGCGGCAGGCATATACCACGTCGCTGCCAGCTCGCCCGCAGGGAACAGCTGAGGTCGGCTTTGTTTGTGCGAGAGCCATACACAATCCACACCCACGAGCCAGGCACACATCGGATGCCGCCGCGAGAGGAGACGGACATTACGGCCACTGGCCAATTTCACTCCTGAGCCGTGTCGACGACCGCACTGGGATACGCCTCTGTCACGCGTGCCGTCGAGGTCTTGTACCCGAAGGCGCCACCTCGAGCACACGGCACACGCCCTTGCGGACTCAAGCCGCCATATACACGAGCATGGAGTCCGCTAGACATGTTGGCCTGGGTCTTCACCCTCAGTCACAGTCCGCCATATCCCCCGAACACGTTCTCTCCACCGCACCCGCCTCTCCCACCGACGAGCGACCTCCTGTGCTGGCTGAGAAGAACGACATGACACAAGATACCACGACCACAACCAATACGAGCACTTCTGTTATGCCACCACCAAATGCAACCATGGGCCAGTTCTCGTTCGGTCCTGCTACGCAGCAGACTATCACCACCGTCACGACGACCACCACCATATCGCTGCCACCTTTGGTAATCAAGCCGCCCAAAGATCTGCTCGACAGGGATCCAAAGCAGTATCCGCTAGCCTTCTCACCCACCCCACAGTCAATCAAGCGCTTTTGTATGGACATTGATGGCCGACCCACGAGATTCCACGAGCCAGAGGATCCTGAGGAGACAATGAGGTCGTTCCACAACGTTCAGGCCAAGATACGTAGAAATAACGGCTTGATCCGTCAAGAAGAGCGACAGGACGGGTATAGCACACCTCTTCGCGAAGTTCCCGCGGCACCATACAACAAGAAGGTCGAAGGTGTTCGCGGTCCCTCGAATAGCCTCAAGCGGACCGCAACCCCGCCGTCTATAGCAGAGGCGGCAGAGCTGGCGAGCTTGCAGCGAAAGACTAAGAAGCACCGCTCGTCACTGCACCGCACGCACTCTGAGCTCAGTGAGCACCCATCGATGAACGAGATGAGTGTATCGAAGACCCTTCCGACGACCAGTAACGCTTCGCACCCGTGTCCTGTAACACCAGATCCCGACGTCTTAGGTGTCGTCCCGAGGGTTGCTGCCACCTCACATCGGACGGGCAAGACTCCTGCAGGACGACCTCCGCATTCACGACTACGAGAGCTACAAGATGACGGAGAAGACTCACACATGGCCGACATTGAGTCGCAAGACGACGAAGCTCGGCTATCGTTGCACTCAGCAAAGCATAAGAAGCGAAGTCTCCAACAAACAAGGATATCCGAGGACACACAGCAAATGGGTGCAACTGCCACGCCACCTATCGTCGAGGCTGACCTGGAACCAGTCGCGCGAGAGGAGGTGTTTAGGAGACCACATATTCCAAACATCTTAACCAGCTCTCAGCAAGACGCCAGTCTGCCCAGTCCGAGCTTGTCTCCTATCACAGCAGCTGCTAATCTGGCTTCCCGTCAGACCGCATTTGATTCTTCTTTTGGTGAGCAGATCGAGGAGGATGCCAGCATTGTGTCTGGCTTGGATCTGGACGATGACAGCAAGACTCAGAGCGCCAAGTCGTTCGAATCTCGCACCTCTCAGTCAGCACATACCGCTCGACCCTTCAAGTTCACACACGGCGCTCAGCAGATGCATGCCGCGGACACACAGCCGACGATCATGGACATCCCCACAATGGTCGACGCGTTTGACAGTATGCCTGAAGCCATGCAGACCTACCTGATCTACCAGTTCCTACGCCGTTGTTCGAAGCCAACCTTACAGATGGTCGCCAATGTTGTGAATCCGGCACTGAAGTGTGATCCATTCAACGTTCTACCTCCAGAGCTTGGTCTCAACATCACACGCTTCTTAGACGCACAGAGCATGTGCCGTGCGGCACAGGTATCGAAGAGATGGCGCAAACTCATCAACTCGGACGAAAAGGCATGGAAAGACTTGCTAGATCGCGATGATTTTGTCCTGCCGAAGGATGAGATTGCCCGAGCAGTTCGAGAGGGTTGGGGCTGGCAACATCCTGGCCAACATGGCTTTGAGACTGATCTCAACCGACATCATTCGCCAGAAGCGGCCGACTCGAGTATTATCAGCGATGACGAACTTACTGCTTCTTCCACAGTCACAACTCGAACCATGAAGAAGAAGCATGTACTGAGCAAGTCGTCGAGCTCAAGGAAGGCTAAGCGGCGACCTGCAACCGCATCATCTGCAATCACCAAGCCAACTTCGACACCTAACAGTAAATTGACGCGGCTCTTGGATTCGGCTAAGGGTGCCAACGCATTAGCGTATGCAGCCACGCAGGCAATCCCGTTCCCCTCGATCGGCTTGGAGAGCTTACGCAACATGCACCTGTTTAAGTCTCTATACCAGCGACACTTCTTGATTCGCAAAGCCTGGATGCATGAAGAGAGCCAGCCCCAGCATCTTGCCTTTCGAGCCCACCATCGGCATGTGGTTACGTGCCTCTTGTTCGATAGTGACAAGATCCTCACTGGCAGTGACGACACCAAGATCAACGTCTACGATACGAAGACCGGGGCACTTCGCAACAGATTAGAAGGTCACGAAGGCGGTGTGTGGGCACTCCAGTACAAGGGTGATACTCTGGTGTCTGGTTCTACCGACCGCAGCGTAAGAGTCTGGGACATCAAGACCGGCAGATGCTCTCAGGTGTTCCAGGGCCACACCTCAACTGTGCGCTGTCTGGTAATTCTGGATCCTGTGCAAATCGACACTGAGCCTGATGGTACTCCCATCATGATGCCAAAAGAGCCATTGATCATCACTGGATCCCGCGACTCCACGCTTCGAGTATGGAGACTGCCGCAACCAGGCGAGCGTTCCATCTTTCAAGCCGGGCCACCAGCTAACGACCGTGATAACCCGTACTTCTTGCGTACTCTCTCCGGGCACCATAATTCCGTGCGCGCCATTGCTGCTCATGGTGATACTCTCGTTTCAGGATCATACGACTGCACTGTTCGCGTGTGGAAGATCTCGACAGGTGACCTCGTCCATCGATTGCAAGGCCATACGCAGAAGGTCTACAGTGTTGTGCTTGATCACGCTCGTAGTCGTTGCATATCAGGCTCGATGGATAACCTCGTCAAAGTCTGGGATCTGCAAACTGGAGCTTGCCTGTTCAATCTCGAGGGCCATACCTCTTTAGTCGGACTTCTGGACCTTAGCCACGACCGTCTCGTCAGTGCCGCCGCAGACAGCACTCTTCGCATTTGGGATCCAGAAACTGGAGCTTGCAAGTCTACCTTGTCTGCGCATACAGGTGCCATCACTTGCTTTCAGCACGATGGCCAAAAAGTCATTTCTGGTAGCGATCGGACATTGAAGATGTGGAATGTTAAAAATGGCGAATGCGTTCGAGATCTACTCACTGACCTGAGTGGCGTCTGGCAAGTTCGCTTCGACGATCGTCGCTGTGTTGCCGCGGTTCAGCGAAACTCACTGACCTACATTGAGGTAAGATGGCTACTCAACCTCCTGAACGAAGACTTTGGCTGACATGACACGAAGGTTCTTGACTTTGGCGCGTCCCGTGACGGCGTACTGGACAGCCAGCTTGGTCGACGCATTGTTGTCGACTGTCGCGGCCGCGAAATTGAGGACGTAGATCTCTCGCCAGTCGACCCAGACGGAGCTGGAATCTAGTAGACTTCCATGGCTTTCTACCTTCGACTCGCAAACACGAAAACAGTATGTGCTCATACGTGTCACAAACGAGCATCAGATACCCTGGAGTTTGGCATGATAATCGGGAGGAAATCATTGTGATCGCGCGATGTGTGATACGAGGCGCATTTGAAAGGCATTGGCGCTCATACCGTTTCTTTGAGCATTTCAGGGGGGTAACAGCGTACGCGTAAATGATGCAACAAAGCATTATCGGGAGTTTCTGATTTTGGATGGACGGCGGAATGGGATGATTGCTTGCGTTTATGTTTCTAACGACGATAAACAGCCGCCTACCACCATTGAGCGCGCTATGAAACTCTATGATACCTGGCTATAGCCACAATTGCACATAGCAACTTTGTTTTACAATCGTTCCCGACACAATTCCAGTACAGTGTCCCGCGAATACTCCTACTATCCTTTCACGTGCCAGAACATGTAGCTTAAGTGGAGCTCGGCCGTCGTGACATCAGCCGAAGCGTCCAAGCTCCCGAGGGTCATTCGAGAGACACCATCTTCTCCGTGTGTCAACATTGGACTTCCTCACCATTTCACATAAACCCAAAGTCTTCATAATGGCCGGCACACTCCTTCGACAGAGCGCCCTGCGCACCGCCATCCGCTCCTCGGCACCAACGGCCACCAAGCGAGCAGCAATTGCGAGCACCACCTACACCCGCGGAAAGGCAACGCTCCCTGACCTGCCATGTAAGACCGTGAAAAGACTACATACGTATGATGTGGGATATCAATGCTGAGTATATCAATCTCAGACGACTATGGCGCGCTCGAGCCAGCCATCTCCGGCCAGATCATGGAGCTTCACCATTCCAAGCACCACAACACCTACGTTACCTCCTACAACACCCAGATCGAAAAGCTGCAGGAGGCACAGCACAAGGGCGACATTCAGGCTCAGATTGCGATTCAGCCTTTGATCAACTTTCACGGAGGTGCGTTGACATAGCATACAGCTTTTCTCAGAGAGCGAAGCTTGGGAAGAGCTAAGGACACGTCTAACGGCGCACAGGCGGACACACCAACCACACCCTCTTCTGGGAGAACCTTGCACCCAAGTCACAGGGCGGTGGTGAGCCACCGAGCGGCGCCCTCTCCAAGGCCATCGATACACAATTCGGCTCGCTTGACCAGCTCAAGTCGCAGATCAACACTGCTCTGGCTGGCATTCAGGGCTCAGGATGGGCGTGGCTCGTGCAAGATACTCAGACTGGCAACATCCAGATCAAGACGTACGCGAATCAGGACCCCGTCGTTGGGCAATTCCGTCCGCTGCTTGGCATTGATGCTTGGGAGCATGCGTACTACCTGCAGTACCAGAACCGCAAGGCGGAGTACTTCAACGCCATCTGGGATGTTGTCAACTGGAAGGCGGCTGAGAAGAGATTCAAGTAGACGGGACGAGCAGGGATGCGTTGTATGACGATCGAAGTATGAATGTACAAAGTGGTGGATGCTTGTCCTTTTCATCGTCTAAGCTTCAAACCACCACAATTGCCAATTGCTTTCTTGCCAAGAATTGACCGCGAAGCAGTCTGAACCTTGCTGATCGTATGTTTCCAGGGTGTGGAACTTGACGTATCGCGATCGGTTGTCCGAAATAGGCCCAATCAAGATGGCTGTTCCTTGCGCCTGAGCAGGTCTCACAGCTTCATCCCAGCATTATATATGCTCAAAAGGTGATCGCCATCAAACTTTACCAGCACAGAGCATTACACATCGAAAACATTCGAAATACCTTCTCGCGGCAAGTTCAAATCATGGCATCAGAACCTCCATCCTACAACCTGCTTTCACAAGCACCATGGACAATCTTCGCCGCGATTCACCCGCCTCTCTTCACGGTATCAGCCTCCCTCCCTTCCTATGGCGTGTTCAACATGCCAACTCCCAAACGACCTTCACAGCAATCGGTGATCTCAAAGCAGCTCAGTCTGATTGCCGCCCAAATAGCCAGCGCGACTTCCGCGCCAGCTTGACTCGCCACTTGAGATGGGATAAGTCACACGCCCAGAACCCTTTCCTCTCGATGTTCGACAGCCACCATCTTGCTGTCGAGTGGGCCAGAGCCAATTCTCGCAACGACAGAGATATGCAGATTTACCGGATTGCGACGGCAAAACTCGACGCTCAGACGCTGGTGTTCAATGCCGCGAGACTGGTGAAGCGATTGATGATGGCTGAAGTTCTGGAGAGTCGGGATTTGGAGGAGCTGGAACATGAGTTTGTGGTTTTGAGTGTGATTCCTTACCAAGCTTTGAGGTTCGTCGGGAGCGTTGGAGCGGCGGGGAATGGGTGTGCGACTGATGGGAGGGGTATGCTTTGGTTACGGACGCTGGAGAGGAAGAGTCGGACTTGTTTCAGACTGCGTCGTCATGAGAGTGCGATGCCTTCGGTCCTGGAGTCCCTGATGAGAATGCACGATGAGGAGAAGGTGAAGGATGATTCGCTTGACTTTCGGGTGGCTGGAATCCAAGAAAGGGAGGTCTTGGACATTGATGAGAAGAACGAGACGGTAGTTGAGAGGCTGGATAGTATGGTGGAGGAAGAGTTCGAAAGGAAGAGATGCGAGGATGCGCGTTCTGCGTGACTGTTTGATCATTCATGACTCGATGAGTCCACTAGAACTGATAAAAGCAATACATTGATACCGTTATGATTGATAGACATTCTGTCACTAAGGTTCAGAATATGGCCAAGGCATTTGGTGGCGATCCAACTGCGCCAGGCACGTTGAGAGGCACACTCGTCAAAAGAAAGGAGTATCTTCCCAACCTTTCACAGGTCTCAGACAGCGCTTTGAGGTCCCAAAGCTCGCCTATGGACATGCCGAAGAGACCCAAGAAATACTGATGTAAGACCAATTCCTGGATGTGGCCTTCTTTGCCGTTTACAATCGGTGGGATTTGCTCAAAGGCAATCATGTCGCCTGCTACGGCAGCGAAATGCTGTAAACAAAAGTCAGCAATGTCGTCTTGCAATGTACTCTCAGCAGGTGATTCACTCACATGATTCCAGAACCACCTCGCAGAATTCTCATCCCCAAAGACACCACAAACCCTGCCAGACCCCATCAACTTCTCCTGCTCCTCACCCGACACCCCCGTCAAACCTTCGGTGAATCCCGACCTGATCAGAATCACATCTCCAAGCTTGAACTCCACACCCTGTCTCTTCGCGCACTCCTCGATATCCGCAATCGAGATCTGATCCGCATCATACGGGTTAAACTTTCGACCAATCTCGTCCGCATACTTCTTGAAATCAATGAAGACACCTCTCGCCACCATGCCTCCCCGATCATGCCAGTGGTTCAGAGTCGGCAGCTTACCCTCCTTGTCTTCGTTGCCATATTCCTGCAGTAACTCCGCCGCGCTGGTCTGCACGCCGTTGTATCCGCTTGCGGAAGCCTGATGGTGGAAGTGCACGAGTGAATCCCATTGGCTGCTGCATTGAGTATTGAATTCGATCTCGTCGTCATAGCCATGGGCTTTCATGGGCGAATCGATGAAAGCTATGGGTTTATGCACGAGGCCCTTGCGGTCAAAGGAAGGAGTTTTGATGCCATTGAGGGGCCAGTTGAGAGAGACATGTACGCCATCTTTGGCTTCGGCATAGGCGGCTTTGATGACTTCTGGGGTGAGGAGATTCAAGGTGCCGAAGATGTCCTTCTTGCCGGAATCTTTCTTGTCCCAGACACCCCAGGCGCTTCCTGGTTGCGTTGATCAGTGAATCTGTTGCATGAAAAGAGCAGTGCTAATGTAGCTTACGCCAGCCTTCGACCAGAGGCAGACTGTCAAAGTCGGGAAGATCTGCCATTGTGTTCTCGTCTTGGTTATTGGATTTTATCGATGAAATATAGTTTCACTAACGGGAACAAAGTGATCGAGTGAAAGCAAAACAGAACCAAGCTGGATGATGAATGTAAATACTAGTGGAGCTGACGTCTTTCCCCTCTGTGCAATCCCTATCGGCTGCGCGGGGATACTTGCGTCGTCTAATAAGTGGAGATTGTCCCGCCTCTCGGACGAGTACTCCTCGAAACGACATACGCAGTGCTGTGCGGGGGATACAAGATCAGATAGAGAGCCCAATGCTTACGTGAAAGCTGCTCGGTGCATCGAAAGATGCATGAGATGCTGACAGGGAATTTTCATGCACTTAGATAGACTTTCAAAGAGGTGTGATGGTGCGACTTTGTGCAACACATACCGAGAGTCCGGCTGATGACCAAGCAAGACGCCACGTCTTGCCAATCGTCGGTTCTCTACACTTTCTCAATGTAGCAGGATGCCAGTCCGATATCAATGAACACTTTCAGCAACAACAACCCTGTCAATCTGTCTCACATCATCATTAGAGCTTGTAACACGCGGATCAGGGCATGACTTACCAGTTTGATCTGCCCTCTTGAACCACATACGTGACCATGATGATAGATGATGAAAGATGCGAACAAAGAAGCCACCGAAAAGCCATCACAGTCCAGAATCATTGCATCGATGCTCATTATCCACGCCAAGAAGATGATGAGAAGGGCCACCATCAATGCACTCTGCATGCATCGCTCCAACGCCAAAGCGATACTGGTGTCCATTTGGGGTTTACGCGCCGCATCAATCGCGAAGGGAACATTGCTCAGGATCGGCAAGACGACTTTGTCGATGGATTTGCTCAACTTGTACAGTTTGACAATCTTCCGCCTCCGACCTTTGAGATCTGTGTCGATGGCTGGGGCATCGGCCACGGTTTCGACGAACACCTCGTGTTTGTGGGAATTATCTCATTCTGACAGAGGAGCGGCTCGTTTAAGTGGCAGCATTGGGCTGGAATGACTTCCAGCTCTGATATACCAAAGAGATCGTATGTTTTGCTTCCATCGTTCAGATACCAGACATTACTGCGTGTCCACAAGTGAGATCAGCTTAGGAGTCCAATGCCAAAGAGCCGATAACAAACCGCGTGCTTAGTCTTATCTACACACAGAACTCATGTATATCTCGGATGCGATGGCTTAGCTCGGGCGATTGCGGCACTTCGACTGACTGGATCCTGCTGTAGTCCGTCTTTTCGATTGTGACGAACAGAGAATTCAGGCTGTGTTCTTCGCTGAGTTTGAGATCGAACCTCTAGAGAGGCGTGGTGGCACATGCACGAAGTGCAGCTTCGTCTCGGTTCAGCCTGCTGCAGGCGCAAGTGCGACTGAGTTTCCTCGATCGATAGCGAATACAGTATTAGGGAACGCATTGAAAGACTGCACAGACGATGGATTGCGCATAGTAGAAGAGCGTCCAGATCTTCGCCTAGCAGCGATGACCAATTTAAGTGCCTCCAGTCCCTTGAAACATGATATCTCAAGATGTGGTGTCTTTCCGACCGGAACTTTGATTTTCGCTCAGCCAAAAGCCAACCTCTTCTGCCCTTTCTCAGGGCCACCGATACTGCTAGGAGGCCTCCCCTTCGTCTTTGATTTTGCCTTGGACACCGACGCTGTAGCTGAAGGCACGGGCTTAGGTGGTGGCATTGATGAACTTGACTGTTCATTCTGGAGGTCCTGAGCGAAGTGGAAATCCTCATGCTCCGTTTTGTCATCTTTGAGAATATGCTTCTGGCAGCGCTCGCACTGATACGATTCGTCCGATTGAGCAGATTCGTGGTGGTCCGCGGGCGGGGGCGTGGTTTCATGGGGTCCTCTTTGTGCTGATGGCGGCAGCTCGGAAGCCTTCACTTCCATTTGCGCGGAGGGTGGAAGATCCAGGGTTTCGTGATCATCTTGCTCATTGTGAAGATCTTCGTGATCTTCCCAATCCTGCGGCTCTTCCTCTCTGTCGTGCTCTTGGTGTTGCTCTTCACTGTCGCTAGGCATGCTGTCGGTCCGCTGAGCGAAGAAAGTAGGGATACCACCAACTTTGATCCGTCGTTTCTTTCGAGCAGGGCCTTTGCTTGAGCCGTAATCGGTTGACACGCTCGAGGCATTGATGGCTTTGGCTTCCTCACCTCGCACGAGAAAATTCCCTATGCCCATGTTACCCGTCACGCCTTCTTCAAAGCCGCCAACTGATAAAGACAAGTTTGCGCATGGCCATGCTCTGCCATCTACAATCACTGAAGCCAGGAGACCTTTAGCCAAGTTGACCAGAGTCTCCTCGGTGATCGTTTTACCCATTGGTATGGAAGTTGACTTGCTCCGAGTCTGGGCTCCTTGTCGATGATGTAAACTTATAGTTTTTGGTCGCCGTTTATTTTCGAGCACACCCTCTTCGACCAAGCGGCCGAATATGTCAGCAACAAAGATTCGCAGCCATTTGCACGCAACATCCATACTGTTGATCGATGGTCGGAAAGATTTCGCAGACAGCATAGACTTGATTTGCGTTCGAGGGTTCACTTCGCTACTGTCTTCGCCTCGAATGACTGAGTATAGCCAGGATCCCGTATCGTCTCCGAGCTGTTTCTTCATCTGCTCCAACGGCACAGACAGTAGGTCAGATACTGTCTCCGTGTTGAAGGCAGCAACGACTTCATCACCCAATTTCCCTCCAAGATTTCTGATTTTCGTGAACTTGAAGCTGGAAAGGAAGTGCTGCACTGCGCGGTTCCGAATCACGGTCTGCGAGTTGGGCTTCTTGTGGCCCGATCCGAGCTTGGCCAGCATCTTGTTGCGACTGATGCCAGCCGAGCAGGTATACTTGAGCTCCTTATATATCTTCGCTCGAACGTCGCGAACAATCTCGGAAGCGATCAAGGTCACGATATCATCCCAATCAGGATCGTCCTCTTCTGAATGTTTGGTATCCAAATCCACCAAAGCATCCGCAGCCCAGTCAAGCGCAGTAGTTGGAGGTCTCGGCAATGGTTCCGAAGGATCATCGTAAGGTGGCGGGCCTCTCAACTCCGGGTACCGCTCCAGCAGAATTGCATGCACCTGAGCAGACAGGTCCAAGAAGACTTCGTCGATACTTGCCTTCTCCACTTTTTGCTTGTCCGTGGGAAGCATCTCCTTGATTACAGCCAGAATCTTTCTCGACTCGATCCGATACGGGTCAAGACTGACTTTTCTGGTTGCAATCTCTTTCCATGCGTCGTCAGAGTAGCTCCACTTTGCATCGCCTTCCTTCCAAGTCGCCACATGCTGACAGATGATGTCCGGGCACTTCTCTTTCGCTTCTATGATGGTGACATGTCGACTGAGACCGTAGGCTCGCGCAGGATAATTGATGGCAATCAATCCCTGCCATTGCTGGACTGCTAGCGGCTGGTCTCGATCGACGTCCAGCCGCACCATTTCGCATTGTGCGTAGAAGGCATCGAGATCGATGTGTGCGATTACACGTAGCGGACAGTTGGTCGCGGAGTGGGCTAGCGTAGAGAGGTGCTTGAAGGTGTATTTGCTGCGTCGCTTCCGTCGTGTGTTGGGCGAGGCAGGAGATGAGGTGAAAGCTTGTGATGAGGACATCCTGGCCGCTATGGTGTTGCGGGGATTGCGTAGCACATGCTGTTTATCATCTTTTTGATATCCAATTCGTAGACTTGTATATGGCCCAAAAATGCTTAAGGAGAGATGCAGTGTTCTTCATTCACTCCACATCGCGCTCGCGTGGTGGAGAGCGGGACGCGAATGGAATGACGTAATCAATGCTTAGCGCGCATCGCTCGTGACAAGCTTGCCTGGCATCCTTGACGTCCGACTTAACACTGTTAATGCTTTTGTTCTGGATGCCAGATCGTGGCTCATCGGCAGCATAGCCATGGTCGCACAAGCAGCATCGCTACAATAGATTGGCCTTCGATAAGTTGTATGGCTGCAATTTTTCAGTCTGTGCACCAGGTCTCCTCAGGAGGTCTCCCTACCTACCTGCCAAATCCCTACTGGCCGCATGCCATATCAAGACCCTTTCGACGATTTTCAAGAAGGCCAATCATTTGGCGGTGACCACTTCGGGACAGCAAGGCCGCCTCGTCGTGTTTCAAGTCATCTGTGGCTTAGCCCTGTGATCTATACTAAGCAGCGTTAGCATTATGGCGAGGAACGAAAACGGCGATGCACGGAGAGAACGCTACTTGTCGAACATGTCAATGAGAAAAGCTGTATGTAAGTGATATGAGCTGGCCCTGAGCGAGATGCAACAGCCAATGTGCAAATCTGACAGAAGAGGCAGGCACGACCCCTCTTATCCCAAACTGTCCAAACTGTCCTCATGCCCGCGATTGGAAGTACCGTATCGACGATGGAAATGCAAATGATGATACCAGTCAGACACCATGAGGGTGGTTTGGGCACACTTCAAACACGATAAATGCCTTCCTTGCACGCTGGCGCATGCACACCTTGATGGCAGCTCGCAGTAAGATATCGTCCTCTCCCTTCTTCCCCTCGTCACTCTGAAGGCGTGAGGACCTGGTACTATCCCTTGTAATGGGCCTCTTGGTTGTTGAGCGCTATCACATTCTAGCGTCAACGCATCATCGTGTTCTTGCCTTGTCGTTGTGGTCTAAATTAACATGTGATTGCCAAGACTTTTCGCACAAATTTGGCTTGCCTGCGCCGTGTCGCGCACTCTACGCGTTTCTCGAGCTTTCTGCTTCCGTTTGAATAACATTCTCCCCATTCGACCATCTCGACGGCAATCAAGATGGATTCCAACAACCACCCAGCTGGAGAGAATGCGCAGAATACTCAAGCAGACAACAATCAACAGGAGACTGTCGTACAGCCAGTCGTTGATCAAACCCAGCAGACAACCAACCAGGTGACCGGACGAACGCGTACACCGCCTAGTGCGCCGGTACCACCACCTCCTCCGCTACCATATCAGAGTTTTGCTCGACCGGATGGGCAGCATCGGTGTGGGACACCGTCACATTTGCCGCCTGCCATGCCCTCATCGCTCCTACTTGGGTCCGCGCCGCAGTATGGCCAACAGCAGCGCCAGCAGCCGTATCATCAACAGCAGCAGAACCCACAGCAGTACGGTCATCAGCAATACGGCCAGCAGCAGTACGGGCCGCCGCCACAGTATGGTCAGCAGCAGTATGGTCAGCAAAATTGGCCATGCGGCAATGTCGCTCCAACACCGCCACCTTTTGGGTCAAGGCACCAGAACGCGTCTGGCGATTTCAGGCTTTCCATCGAGGAGATCGTGCAAGCCGCCATCCAGGCTGAGAAGGCCAAGGAGGCCAGAGAGGCCGAGCAGAAGGCGCAAGAGGTGAAGGCCTAACGGGAAGAAGCGACAGAAGCTCGCCAAAGCCGCATCCGACAATAAGGAGCTGTCCGCTGCTCAAGCACAGGCTGTTCCCGAAGCAAAGACCAGGGCGGCTGCTGTTGAAGCACAGGTCAAGGCTGCTGTCGAAGCACAGGCTGCTGCTGAAGCACAAAGAAAAGCTGCTGCTCAAGCAAGTGCTTTTCTTGTGTCAGAGATAGCGAGTCTGCAGGGGCATATCGCCCAGCTACAGCAAGAGACAACAGCCTCCCAAAAACGCAAGCGTTCGCATGCTGGGGATGCTCAAGGTGACTACAGAGGCCAGCCAAAACCAAGGCTTGATCTCGAGGACACCACGGGTGGAAGTCCTCATCGACGTCCTCGTCGTGGCGAGGATCTCCCTCGTGGTGGCTTTGGCATGCACGATGGTGATCGCAAAGACGTGCGCGATCTCTCATTTACACCTGAGCGTCCAAGATTTGGCCAGAATCTACCTCGGAGTGGTTTCGGCATGTACGGTGGTGGTCGTGGAGACGAGCGCGATGTCTCAGCGACATCTGGAGATCCACATCCCGGCCAGGCCCTGGAGCAGCCAAAGCCTCGAGCTCAGCCGCCCGCTCCCCTTCCACTGAAATGGCACAATCTGCCGAACGACCGCTCAACGTAATCACTAGGTTTCGAGCGCAGGCAGTGGAAGAAGATGGCCGATGGTTCCGAAAAGGACATAGCCAAAAAACTTCTGAATCGTCGCAGAGCAAATGGATATGCCTTGTCTCCCAAGGTCGACAGCATGTCCAATCACTTGTCGCTCCCACCTGTCACCAGGCTCGCCGAAGTCGAAGGTCCGTCTGTTCTCAAGCGGGGGGTGAGTGGTGATGACCATGACGAGCAGCCAGTCGCTCAATCTTATGCGATCGACGTTCAGTCTGCCCAAGAGCAGAGAGTGAGCGTAAATGACGCTGGCGAGCAGTCGAACGCTCAACCCTCTATCGTCAATTCTCAGTCTGGCCAGGAGCCAAACGTCAACGAGTGTGATGATGAAGATGACGAGTAGCCGCACGATGACATCAGTGCTCTTGCGCCTTGAGAAACTCATTTATCGCCAGAGCGGCGACGACAGACATGCACATGCACAGCTTGTTCGCACGCACGCGTAAATGATTCTTCAGTATGAGCGAAGAAGCGGCGTCGGGTCGTGCTTCTTCTTTTGTCTTTTTCTTCTACTTGTTCAGCGGATCCGCCTGTGCTCCGATTGTTCTCTTTTGTATGTTCGATGCGCGTTTTGTTTGTTTGACCTTTGCGTCCTTTTTGTACCCCTGTTTTCTTTTTTCTTTTGTCCTCATCAATCAGACTGCCAACGGCAGACTCTTGGAGAGGATCGCAAGTACATCTGAGATCATCCGACTGAGAGACACCTCGATTAGACGAGACGTTTCCTTTGGTGGCAGTGGCGCACAAATAGACGATATTGGGCACAAGCAAACATGTAACAGTGAGGCAGACTCGGTACGTGACCACAGGCGAGCATATCCCGCGTTGACAGCGTTTCTGCTCTTTACGTACTTCATGAGGCGCGAATGCAATCCGTTACACCGTCACAGTCAATGGAATGCTACACAGTGGCAGATAAGGGACTTCTTAGAAATAGTTCTCAACATGATGTTTCTAGCATCCGGCGTGCTATCGAGATCTATCTTAGAAGCACCCCCTTGACCGACTTCACTAGACTGATAACCATCAACCTCAATCAAAGCGGAAGTGTCATACGATGTCCATCACAGCGCTGCAGAAATAATCCTCGTATTCTGATTCGCATTGTGTTCGGCTATCTGAAAGCCTCGACCTAGGACATGTCTCGCTGATGGTAGCTTCCACTACCACAATAGGGGCAGTACAGCGGCCTTGAATACCCATTACTGCCGCCATTTTTCGAAGTGCCATACTCGGAATGGCAGCTCTCACACTTGTATCGTCCGAGAACGGATAGCTCCTTCACAGTCGTCACCAGGTCAAGAACCTCGTACGCGAAAGCAGTAATAGTCTTGCTGACTTCGCTGAATCTCGAGTCGGGCTTCATCAGCTCCCGTCGATGTTCTGCCGCAATTTTGACAGCACAGGCTTGTAAGTGCTTCTTAGCGCCAGTGACAGTACTGTAGATCTCTTCGATCGAGTCTGTGAATCCGTTGGTGTTCCACTCCTTTGCTGCACGCTCCTTGTACTTCCTAATAGCAAGCTGACCTAGATGGGGAAGATCATACTTGTCGGAGATGACCACGACGTGGATGTCGAGGACGAGCGAGGACAGGACTTCGACTTGTAGAGAGGTGTGCTCGTCGGCGGAATGGACGTAATCGGCAGTGTAAAGGTAGCGGAGCATTTCGTGGACTACCTGTGGTTCGTCCTCGAAGAGCTCGATGACACCTGTCTGAGCTTCCTGCGCACTGTGTCAGTTTCTTGTGCGAAAAACCTGTCTCAAGATTTCTTACCTTGAACTCGCCATCTGCCGCTTTCTTGAAGAAACTGGACTGAGTGCAGACGACATTCTTGTGTGCAGGCCATGTCTGCTCACCACACTTGATGACGATGTCGCTGTAGTCCCAGTTGTTGAACAGTCTGCACATAGTCAGTGCGAGATCGTTCGCCGCTGCGCAGGAGGACTTACCCTTGAATGCTGGTGACAAGCTGCTGATAGCCATCGGGGACTTCGCCACGCGAAGCAGCGAAGCATTCGAGCCTGCCATACTGTCGTGCTGTTGAAGACGACTTGCGCGTGGTGGTGAAGTTAGGATTGATGGACGAGCTCAACATGGACATTTCCGAGCAAGGGTGTCAAGCTTTGCGGCACGCGCTAGCGATATTTGCATGTGATCCATCAAGTTTCCAGCACTTATATGCTTCTCCGCGCGACGAAGAGAATATGCATCAAGCTACAAAATCTATTTCATGACTACGTGCTGCTTGCTCGATTATGGCAAGTATTAAGTGGATGAGCTGTCGCAAGCTTGAGCTGAGCTCATGACGATGCAATCATCCTTTCCTGTCGAATGGCTTCCGTAACCTGTGATGGCCACTCCCTACACCTCACTTCCACTACTAACGGACTCTCCATCGATCTCTTCCCGCGGCTCGTCGTTATCCTCCTCCTTACTAGGGACCCCATCCTCGATCAGGAACAAGCTCCTTTGATTAGCGCTTGGCGTCCGGCCGCAGAATGGACATCACGTAGTGTTGAACTTCCTGCTTTCTGGCTGAATCGCAGATCTTCAGCTCGATGTTCGACAGAGCCAATGACTGAGTTGGACAGGCCTGGAATTCCATATGTCAACTTGTCGTCAATTGATGCCTTCGTCCGTCTTGATCGGCTGCATGTGCTGTTTCCCGCCGTGCTCGCGCCACTAGGCGCCTGACGTCTGTAATCTGAGGCTTCTTCAGGCCAAAGTGTTCGTAGGTGCGCTGTCGGTAGCCGTCCCAATCCACATCATGCAAGCGCTCCTCAATTATTTGATCGAGATCGGCATAAGCACCCTGGATGTGGCTGTCAACCATCTTCTGAAAGTCATTATGGTATGACGCGGCCGTGACAGTGCCGGCAGCTGTACCTCTCCTGTCTGGATCTGGCCTCCGAGCCGCGCACGAGTGACCATCTTCATTGTGAACTCCGGCACTTGGCGAGCGATAGCCCATAGACGCCTGGTCCCGGCTGACTCGTCGGGAGCATATCTGTGTAACGAATCGAGCGGGCCAAGGAAGTCACGTCTGACGCTGGGACTACCGACACAAAGAGTGACAATCTCTTCCCAGAAGGTTTGCATCTGCTTGGTCGCCGTCGCAAGGAAGACCTGCTCCGTCGCGAGTGCAAAGCTACGCTGCGCGTACACTCCTGGATCGTGTTTCAGGAACTTCTTCATTGCCAGAGTTGCAAGGTTAGGCATATGAAGCTTGTGGGCGAGCTCGTGTACATGCACATTTAGCATGAGAGGGCCGATGGCGTCAGCTTCAGGGAAGTCAGTTTCGACGAAGTCGCAGTCGTCGTAGTCGAGGGCATACAGCAAGCAGAGCAGTGCTTGAACGGCGCTAAGCACTTCAGACTCGAGCAACGAGGTAATTACGTTTGACTGTAGCTCTTGCTATCAGTGCCTGATCCGAACAGGATGGAAATTGGTCATTTACCTCGAGCAGCATGGGATATGCGTGGCCTATGACTCCTTCAAGCACGACGTATATGCGCCGTCCGCATTTCATCAAGACCCCTCCCGTCTTGCCTTTGCTGTATCGTCTGTTTGGAAGTGAAAATTGTACATACGACAACAATCGACAGCCCAGCTTACTCTGCATCCTTGTACACCTTTTCCTTCCATGGCAATCCCCTCGCGGGCTCGATCTCGCATTGTGATCCATCCGACATCGTGCTGATGTGCGAACTAGAATATCTCGGCGAGTTGATATTGTGTAGTGACGAAGCGCAACTGCACGAACAGGATCTGAAGTGTACTTGTGACGACCGCGCTAAATCTGGCGGTGAAATGCGGAGGATCACATGCAAACTCAAGCCCACCTCGACATCACATTCGATATCGAAATCCTTTAGCCTTCCAATCTGTGACATCCTCCTCCTCCTCCTCCTCCTCCTCCTCCTCATCGACATCCTCTCCGGCCACCACTGCACTCACAACACTTTCCCTCTGATCCCGCCTTTTGTTTTCCCACACGAGATAAGCTCTCAGCAGAGCCGCCACCGCCAACACCAAACAGTAACAAATGATTATAGCCCTGAAAGCTGTCGGATACCCGCTTCCCTCCTCACTCGCTTTAAAGAACTGAGGTCCTGAGATATTTCCTGCGCAGTACGCCACGAATAGAATTGCCATCATGGTCATTTTCTTCGTGCTGCCCTTGAAATTCACGCCAACAAGGCTCATCGCAAGAGGGAGCGCCGCGGGTCCGGTAGAGAGGAGGTAGTAGCCGAAGAGCTTGACGCCTTGCGAGGGGGTGGAAGCATAGATGATTGCGGAGCCGGTAACGGGGCACAGGACGACCACGCCGAGGAGATAGAGGGTTACGTTCTGAAATTTACCTGCCAGACGGCCAGTAATTAAGATCGTGAAGAAGGCGATGAAAGAAGCTGGCAGTGTGATAAGCGTCGTTTGTAGCGATGTGAACCCGAACGATTTGAGAACCAGATTTCCGAAGTTCTGCGTTCCGCCGTTTGGGATCTGCGTGAGGAGTGAAATGGCCAAGAAAGCGTAGGTTTTTGGGTCGCGGAGACATTCCAGACTTTGCGAGGGAACCCAGTCTGGCTTGAGTTTGCCTGTGCCATGCCGGACAACTCGTCGTAGTGCAATAGTCTTCTCAACAGGCGTGAGGAAGGAGGCGCTGGAGATGCTGTCTGGAAGCATAAAGAAGAGGACGAAAGCCCAAAGGAAGGTCAGACCTCCTAGAACGATGTACATCCACTGCCAGGGTCGAAGCGGCCGCTCAACATGACCTAAACCGTACGCCAGAAAACTTGTGATCACGCCCCCAAGAGAGTTTCCAGCAAACCAGATTCCGACTCGAGTGGGCACTTCGCTACGGGTGTACCACATTGAGGTGATGTAAAGGAAAGCCGGCGAGATGGTCGCTTCGGCTACACCGAGGAGGAATCGGACTGTGATGAGGCCTCCGTAATTAGAGCATACGGCTGTGAGAGCTACGACAGCGCCCCAGAAGAAGGTATTGATGGTGACGTATCTGCCTATGGGAAGGCGTTGAATGAGAATTGAGGTCGGATATTCCCAGAAGAGGTAGCCGACTAGTGTTCTTAGTCCCCGAAGTACTGCTGCAAAGTCGTGTTACTTACAGTAGAAGATAGAGGACACCCAACTATACTGGTCGCCATGCAGATGCTACCACCATTAGCACCCATCCCCACACGAACACTGTGAATCAAACCCACTGTAGAATCCTTCAATCCAAATACAGCCGCGCTCGAAAGAATCGTCTTGTCCATGAAATTGAGGTTGTACGTCACGAACAATAACGGAATGATCCAGAAGTCGATTTTGCGCACAACTTTCCTCGCTGCAGCGGAGTCTTCGGGACTTTCGAGACCTTCCGCATCATCGCTCCTGGGTTGTTTGGAAGCTGCAATATCTATCGCTTTGTCTGCCATGCTATGCTTCAAGTCTGAGGATTTGATCCGATGGCTTGGAAGTCCTGTTTGATGATCGAGCGTTGACGCCGAAGCAGAAGCGGAAGGACCCGGCGTGACGAGTGACTCGACATTAACGTCCACCGCAAGACATTTGTATCCTCCTCCATGCCTTGAAGGCATGGTGGCTGATAAGTAAAGCTTTGTTCCGTGTAGGCAGTATCGATATCGAAAGATAGGCCAAAGTTCGGCTCGCATGCCGGCTTGGCTTGATCGGCAGCCTTGCATGAAGCTTCAGTGTTTGAACATCAGGATCCGGAGTGTGTTGTTCGCATCATTTCCTTGCATACACATACGTCCATGACATGAATGTGAGGCTTGAATACACCAACTCTTCGTGTGACCGGGAGAGGTATAGGATTATCCCCTGCCAACATGTTCCGAAAAGTTGAATCCTGAATGCGCTTCAACTGCCTCTACACCCCAATCTAAGCTCTTCTCATAGTCTACCACCTCTGGCATATCAATCCTCCCAGGCTTCAGTCTTGCCCAGTCCAGCTCCACCCCTTCCTCAATATGCGGCCACGGGCCCATAGGCGTGATCGCCTTTGGGTTCACATCCCCATGACTCTTCGTATAATTCTCCTTGATATGCCTGAAGTCCGTGGTATCCTTGCACACCCCATGGTTCCAATACATATTCTTCACCCAGTTATGCAGTACAGGGTACGAGTAGCGGATCATGCCGAGATTGCACTTGAAGTGTTGCACATAGACTGCATCGAAGCGTATGAGCGTTGCGTAGACGCGGACATCTGATTCGGTCATCTGTGAGCCCAGGATATAGGGACCACCGGATTGGTAGGCGAGAGCTTCGAGTTTGTTGAGGCTGGCGAATACGGGTGGGAGATTCTTCTCGTAGTTGGCTTGATCGGGAGCGAAGCCGGCCTTGTAGACGCCTGTGTTGAGGTCACGTTGCAGAGGGCCGGCGAGTGCGTCAATCTGTTCGCGGAGGGATTCAGGGTAAAGGGTGACTTGCTGCAGATCGGGAGGAAGGAGAGGGTCGAAGCAATGTTGAAGATCGCGGAGTAACTCGTGAGACTCGTTGTTGACGATAGTGTTGAGCTTCTTGTCCCAGAGGACAGGCACACTATAACGGCCCTTGTAGTCTTTGTCTGCTTTGAAATAGAGCTCGTGCATGAACCTGCTGCCAAAGAGCTTGTCCTCTGTTGCGCCTTCGTAATCCGTCTCTCCCTTGTGGTTAAAGCGCCAGCCCGGCCAGCCTTTGTCGTCACCTTTGGGATACGGCTTGACTATGCTGGTATCAATGCCTGCGTATTTCTGCAGTTGCTTGAGATGTACGACGAAGTTCGCTCGGTGGGCAAATGGGCAAAAGAGGCCAATGTACAAGTGGTAGCGGTTTTGCTCGGGTTGGAAGGGACCGTCAGCTGTGATCTTGCCGTGAAATGAATCCTCTGGCCCGGCGTGCCACGATGATGGCAGTGAAGTGGAAGCCATTGTGCGAGCGTGAGCTATGGTGGATGAGGGGCGAAGTGTTCTCGTGAGCTGTGTTAGACGTGAGAGCATGGGAAGTGAGTGTGTAGTAGAACCAGGAAGGAAGCAAGTGAGGCCTACGATGAGAGTGACAGTAAGCCACAGCGTGGTATTGCGTCTGACATTGCGGATGTGATTACATATCGATGTGGTAATTCATGTCGACAACTGTGAGGAGAGTTCGAGGAGTGACGACACCTGGCTGGCTACCTGGCTGCGTCCCTCGTTCTCATTTCCCAGCCACGCCATTTCTCAAACATAACCGTGACGAGCAAGCAGAACATCCTGGAGTCATATCCCATGCTAAGGGACAAATCAGTATTCGGCTGATGTTAGATAGACACCATTAAGAGATCTATCAACGACGAAAGATGTCATTGGAATGCCGTCGGCTCACCGTATGGCTTTGCCCAAGCTCGCCGCTTGTTATCGCTCGTGTGATCCACGATACACCACTCTCTGGCTAGCGAGTTGTGATATGGCATTCACACCAGAAGGGACTGGTTCCAAGCGACAAGAGCTATAGCAAGTAGCTGTTCCCGAAGCGACTGAGCGTTCGAAGTGCAGACCCACTTCTACCAGACTTGAGGCTTTGTTCACGGACAGACCACATCGTCCTGGATGTTGAACAGACAATATGGACGTCTCACCATTCATTCAAAATATGCCAAAACTCGAACTCCACGTCCACATCGAAGGTACACTAACGCCGGAACTCCGCTGAAAGCTCACTCAGAAGAACTCTATCTCTCTTCCTTACAGCTCGTTAGACTCCTCTTAAGCCAGCTATGCAACAATGTACAACCACCGCCGCGAAGTGAATGGCGATAACGGCCCCTCGATATTCCTCGAAGCGTACTACAACGGGGTAGAAGTCCTACACACCGAAGAAGTTTTCTACTTGCTCGCGATGGAGTATTTTGAGAAAGCTGCTGCTTTAAACGTGAGGTTGCGGAGCCATTCTTTGACATTCAAGCGCACACGCGGCGAGATATGGTTGTTGCGGCTGTGACAAAGGGACAGAAGAGAGCCAGTGAGGACGCGGAGGTGAAAATCATGTGAAGTCCAACTAGACGCTTTGCTTTTGCGTGATATGAGTGTCGAGGAGGCAGAAGCTACGTATGAAGCCTGTGCACCTTGGACAGGCCACGTCTTCGATGCTATCGGCCTGGACAGCAGCGAGTACAATCGACCATTCACCCTCTTCAATCCACTCTACAGGAAAGCCAGAGCAGATTGCCTCAAAATCACTGGCCACTGTGATGTAGGACAGAAGAACACACACGAGCACATTATACAAGCCATCACTAATGTCGCCGGTACTGGCTTGGACCGCATCAATCACGGTCTTGCTGCCGCTGAACGATCAGAACTAATTGAGACGATTAAGGAGCGAGAACTCGATATGACGCTCTGCCCGCACGCCTACAACCGACGAAATCCAGCTGGATATGTCTTTCCACTTGTGAGGAGATTGTTTGACGTGGGCATCAAGATCACAATCAATTCGAATGACCCTACGTATAATCACAACATGTGGGTGACGAATAACCTGCAAATCACGATGATGGAGTGTGGGATCACGAATGGGGATATGGTGAAGTCATAAAAGAATGCGATTGAGATTTGTTGGGCTGGGGAGGAGGTCAAGAAGGAGTTAAGACAGGTGTTGAGTGACTTTGTCCTCGCAAATGAGACGATTGGTATCCACTGAGCCAACTGATCCATAGCAGGCCAGCTGTACTTGTGCATCAAGCTGCATCTAAGACGAAGTGACATATCATCTCGGAATGCGCCACTTCGTCTTGGACGCCGCCTGCCTATCATGAGCAGATGCCAAAGAGAATCTGTGGCAAGAGTCGCAAACTTCGCATCTGCTCAGCACTGCTTAGCGGCTCAGCAGGCTTGCAGTCAGTCAAGATCAGCTGCCCGACTATGCGTGCGCTTGAGCAAGAACAACCCTCACACTACTGCAAGTCATCAGAAGGCGACATGGTTCGCATGCGTGATGATTGCGTTCATGGTGGCGTTTGACTCGCATTGTAGCTGAAGTCTAACCAGACGAGCACAAGTCTGAGGCCGCCCGGTCCCACTTCACCACATAGATACATATGCGTCGCTTCCGCACTCATTGCCGGGCAGCTTCAGAGATGCTTGATCCACCTCTTCGTACTGACCTTCATCGCATTGCTTCCAGGCATCGCAACACACTACCTTTACGACATTTATGCCGCGCCAGCCTCCTTGGACAGCTTCCAAAATCTGACATTTGAGGCTTGTGGCCGCGCTCCATCGACGCTATTGATCTGGTGTGGTCGCTGAACCATGAAACGACTGAAGAAAGAAGACTACACTGTGGGATGGATTTGTGCTCTTTCAGTGCCTGAATGGCAAGCTTCGCGACTACTATTCGATGAAGAGCACGATGATGTCCAGTTGGGGTCATCAGCCACCTACCAGTATGCATATGGAGATATAAATGGGCATAATGTTGTCATGGGCTGTCTTCCAGAGACTCAGATGGGCATCGGTCCAGCAGCAGCAGTCGCGTCCGAGATGAGGAACACCTTCACCAGTTTACGATTCGGCCTGCTTGTTGGCGTGGGCCGCGGCGTCCCAAGCGAGGATCACGATATTCGTCTCGGAGATGTGGTTGTCAGTTATCCCAGTAAAGACCAAAAGCATGGCGGTGTTCGGCATCATGACTATGGCAAAGAGATACAGCAAGGCACGTTCCAGCACATGGGCATGCTCAACGCACCACCCGATATCTTGCTTTCAGCCATGGCCAAGATTCGATCAGCAAGACCTGCACAGAGTGTATTCCACGATTATCTCCGGGAGTTCCAGAAGTTTCAGGAGGATACGCCGGAATTTTGTCGCCCTCCACCGCTGGATAAGTTGTTCGCAGCAACGTGTGTTCACCCCTCCAAAGAGCCTACCTGTAGAAGATGTCCCGCCGAGCACGAAATCATGCGAAGACCCAGGGTATCGACCCCAGGTGATGTCCATCCTGTCAAAGTACATTATGGAACTATAGCTTCGGGCAACCAGGTCATCAAAGATGCCGAGAAGAGAGACCTCATCCGACAAGAATATGGAGATGACATATTGTGCTTTGAAATGGAAGCTGCCGGCCTAATGAATCAGTTTCCTGGAATCGTCATTCGCGGCATAGCTGATTACTGCGACTCTCACAAAAACAAAGCTTGGCAGCCATTTGCTTCGGCCGCCGCTGCGGCGTGGGCGAAAGAACTGCTACGAAACATTGTGCCCGCGGAAGTGTGCGACCGCGATACCATCAGCCAGATACAGATGTCAAGCCAGAAGACAGCGGCAATCGCAACCATAATACCTTATGAAAGGGACAAGCGCTTTGTCGGCCGGGAAGACATCCTCGAGCGAGTTCAGATGAACCTCTTCACGCCCGAGGCGCACACTCGCACCGCTCTTGTAGAACTCGGAGGAGTGGGCAAATCTCAGATTGCCATTGAGTACGCTTGGAGAATACATGCTTTACGCAATGACACTTCTGTCTTTTGGGTTCATGCAAGTAGCTCTGGTCGCTTTCGCGATGAGTATCAATATATTGCAAGGCTTATAGGACTACCCGGATTTGACGATCCTCGACAGGATCACGTCAGAATCGTGAAAGAATATCTCAATGATCAAGCTAGCGGCAGATGGCTCTTTGTCTTGGACAACACCGACAAGGGTGAATTGACCAAAAGCTGGTCAGACCAATCCTCTTTCTCTATACCCGAGCATTTGCCATCGAAACGCGGTTGCGCCATCTTGGTCGCGTCCCGGGACCGTCAAGCTGCTTATGATCTCGTCTCGAGAAGAGACTTCATCATCGATGTGCCTCCTATGGATGAAGAGGACGCAGTTCAGCTCTTTCGAAATCGAACGTCCGATCGAGTTTGGGAGCCTGTACTCGCTCATAGGCTGGTCGGCCAACTTGATCGCATTCCTCTGGCAATTACTCAGGCTGCAGCATTCATTGACAGTAGGGAGCGAATGACTCTCAGTGCGTACTTAGAGCGCTTTGAGACTGACCAGGAGGATCTCCTCTCGCAGAGCCAGAATGATCTTCGCCGAGATCAGGATGTGCCGAACTCCGTCATCAAGACATGGGAGATAACATTTCGGCAGATCCGAGATCAGGATGCCGTCGCTGCTGAGATCCTTTTTCAAATCTGCTTTCTGCAGAAGCGAAGTATCCCTGTGAGCCTGTTCGGACAACCTGCTACATCGCCTGCAAAGCTAGACGATGCCATCGAGCTTCTGTTAAGGTATTCTTTCGTTTCAAAGCAACCAGGCCATGAAAACCTCATCGAAGTACACGGATTGGTGCAAGCTTCAACAAAAGCTTGGGTGCGAGCAACGAATAGACTTGATTATTGGTGCTACCAGGCTTTGAGATCTATATGGATCCATTATCCGGATGCCAGGCCGAAGGATTGGAGCGTGTGTCGATTACTAGATCCTCACGCGGACAGCGCCGTGCTTTCGTCGACAATGCATTGGGATTTCAACGAGACCGAGGCCACACCTATTTCGGCTACCCCAAATAACGACGATGAAGATCCCAAAGCAACAAAATACACTAGTCAGAACGCAAGAGCTGTGAGGGGGAAGTTGCTCTACAATCGCACCATGTATCACTTTCAGCAGGGTCACTTTCAAAAAGCCATCGACATGGCAACTATGGGACGAGAAGATTTCACACTTGCCCTAGGAACCGATCACGCGAACACGCTGAGCTTCGGCAGACTCCTCGCAGACTCTCATCTCTCAACGGGACATTTTGAAAACGCCGCTGAGATCGGCGCAACTGTGGCAGAGCGCCAGAGGGACCTTCTTGGGGCCGAGAGCCGAGACACACTCGCATCACTTGCAACACTGGCTATGGCTTATGAGGCTCTGGGTCAACTGGAAGCAGCCAAAAATATACTCATCGACGTGATCAAGGCATATGAGACTCAACTTCCTGCTGATCACGAGGAACTATTGGTTGCTTTCAGCAATCTCGCCCTTATTCATGGCAAGCAAAAAGATTGGAAGGCGAAGAGAAGCACGGAAGAAAAAGTCTACGCAGCTCTTCAGCGGGTCAAGGGACCTAGCGACCCAGAAACCCTCACCATCATGGCCAACCTGGCTCAGACCCTCGATAGTCTTGGAGAATGGAGCGAGGCACAGAGCATGTTTCGCAACGTTTTGCAGATGCGACGCAGAGTCTTCGACGAGACAAACAGCAACGTTCTCAAGTCCATGGAGTCGCTTTCGAACATGCTTTGGAGGCTTGGAAATACAGCTGAAGCTTACTACTGGAGCGAAACCATCGAACGAAGCGTCGAGAAGGGCTCGTCTGACCAAGCAGGACGATTATCTTTTATTACAGACCAGCAACCGAGAATGATCTCTATGGAGATTGAACCTGGGAAAGCTCGGCTGCTCCACGAACGGTCTCTGCGAATACACCAATCGGCCTTTGGAGAAGATGATCGTAGAACTCTGGTCTGTATGTACAATTATTCGAAGCTTCTGAAAGCGCTGCACCTGGAAGTGGAAGCTCTTGACTTGCTCGAGCACTGTGTCGTGCTTTGCAATGTACATCTCGGCTATGGTGACCATCACACCTCGACAGCCGAGCGGCTTTTTCAATCATGGTCCTTAGCGTTATTCTCGACGCCTAAAGACCTCCTTGCATGGGCTGGCGCTTTAAGGATTCCCACAGACCCAATAGCTACGACCCATAGTTTGGAGGGCACTGACGTGCTACCTGTACAGAGTATGGAGGACGATCACAAGCACCAGTGCCGGACGAGTTTGAAACCCTGGGCGCAGAAGTCGACGGCGATGAGGCACCAGTACCCGATGAATTTGAAGTGGATGAAGGAGTACTAGACAACGATCCTTGATCTGGATCTTCTTCCGATGCGCAGGACAACCGCCAACCACTTCTCGTGAGAGGTCCAGCTGATGATGTCGACGGAGGTGCGTGTTCTCAGCCCAAGCATCACAAGCCCAGACCAGGAGTCGTCAGCATCAACTGTCGTTAGTCCTAGGGCTTGCGTCTTGTGCGAAAGCTGATCCAAGACCATTGCCGAGTGCAGTGAGGCTGGATTTCCGGCCAGGTTGTACACTGAGGCGGCCAAGTGTCCAGCAAACATTCGTTGGCGAAAAGTGTTCATTCCTCGATAAGTGCATCGGGCTCACATAAGGTCAAAGGCTTTGGGCTGGCGCTCGACGTTGCTCCGGTAATCACTCATCTTGCACGATGCCAAGCCAGAATCTGACCGCCCTGAATATATCTTCAGGTCTAGCTCGACTACAAATGCTGCCCAAAAGACAAAGCGTGCGTTTCCAGTCAAAACAATCGAAGCAACAGACGTCAGGAGCGAGAATCTTTTGCCGTCGTGAACAAGCCGTAATGCACGGCATGTGGCAGGCGAAACGCAGTGCAGTTTCCCGCTCTGGAGCGACGACGTGTATAACAGATGACGCTACGTTCTCTCAGTCGGCACTGAGCCCGCTTCTGATAGCTATGGCGCGAGGGAGACTAGCAGTGCACGCTACCATCGCCTTCGGCTGGTTTAACCTGGCTGCTACCTCAACTCCGCTGTGCTCGAAAAATCGGTTTTCCGCGGTGATAGCCCCGAAGGCCGCTACTGCAAGAGACTTGTGTAAGTACCCAGTACACAAAACTAGTCCGACTTGCTTCGTTCGGCTTCCGAGCCGAGCCTAGTATTCATGGTCTTGTGTGTGTTTCATGCATCCTGCAACATCAAGCGACCTCTTTGAACCTTTCTCGTGGTGCACTGATCTATACCGAGCTTCACAACGTGTCTGTGCCTCGCGGATTGGGTTGTGGCTTCTCCACCAACGTGCCTCGATGAATGGATCTCCGGGCAAGGCTGAGTTCCAGGCGAGTTCATGCCACCTTGTCGCGCTGGTCTGTGATTGCTCTTCTGCTGCAGCACGCGCCGTCCTCGATTTGTTTGGTGATTCGTGGACAACGCAAAATGACTCACAGAGCTCGACAGCAGCAGCAGGCTGATCCGGCCTTGCCCGAGACAGATAGCACATCTGACGTTCGTGGGTGATTTGAAGCGAAACTTCGAAGCACAAGGCGTACGTAGAGTGACTAACCATGATTAATTGTGATGCCATAACGATGAGCGATGAATTACAAGTTTCGCCTTCCAAGTTCCCAAATTTGCTTGATCTCAGGTAGACCAGTTTCACGAAGCCCCCACAAGGCGCTTGTCTTCGGTCTCTGTCAGTCTACTGCATGATGCACGATCCCGCACATGACTTTCCTGCCACGCTTATGCAGTCTGACGATTCAGCCTGGAATCATGCATGCCAGTACCGTGCTCTGCCGCGCTCACCGGTCTTGACCCAGCAGTATGGTAGCGACCCGAACCAGAACTTTTAACTGCTGAGCTCTGGGTCATCTCAAGCTATGTCATTTGTTCACTCGACGTTGCAGGTATCGCAGTCATGATTGGGAGCCTACCTGGAGATTGCAGATGCCAAGTGGTGCAGGAGAACTAAGAGTACCGAGGAATTGACGATGATTGGACCATGGTAGGGGAGCACGATTTAACCTCTTGATCTTGAATCGAGGCAAGGCTAACATCCTCTCAGGGCGGCCTTGCCATGCCCCTTTGGCGGACGCCTTGTGTGGCTGAGACGAGATCCTGCAGGATTTACAGCACGAGATCAGGCTTGTATTTCGGATAATGTGGTTGGGAAAGCGGCTGGCAGTTCAACAACCTTGGCAGGGCGGCATCGAAAGCCTGTCAAACGGGAGTTGGTCATCAAATGGATGTCGATGTGTTTCTTAGCTCGCATTGTCGAGAGCATAAAGGCAAAACTTGCGGGATCGATGCGCTGGGCTGCGCGCCACGGCATTTGACAGGAGGAGAAACTGCGCGATGTTTCGTCAACACTGATGCAGAACGTCTGATGGTGAACCGCCTACATTAATCAGGAAACGTGTTGCTGTTGGCTTAGAGAGATTTGTACACCAATATGCTTCCCGAAGCTCTATGTTCTCGTGTATGTGCCGAATCTCCAAGCCAAATGTACATGGTAATACAGTATCAGGAATCGCATGCTCATTTGACTGCTAATGGTGTTAGGGTTGGTAGTTTTCTCATATGCTTTGCGTTGCGGGTAGCACTAGCGAATGGCATATCGGGATTGTACTCGAGGCCGTGCATTTCAGACTCGGAAGATCGTCTGCGCAGTACGGGTGGCTGCCGTAACATCAACTCTGTGTCTGACTTCTTGCGGAACAGCATATTCGGACGCCGCTGGCTAGCAGAGAGCGGATCATCCCACTCCGCGACTGACATATCCGATGATTGCTTCTTGACGTCTGCTGGTCTATATGGAGAGGCGTCTACGTCGCAAGCGGGTATTTCTGAAGAAGTCTCCACGTCTTGAGCCCACATCGTTATGCGCTCGATAGACTGTGCCATCGTCTCATGTATGGGCGTTTCTGAGCCAAGATCATCCGTGACACTTTCCACGGGCAATGGCTCCACGTACTCAGGTCGCGCATAGGGTAGTCCACCCAAATCTGAGCGCCTATATGCTAACTTTAGGGCATTTGGATGTACCTGCTGTAAAGGATCCGCCGGCGAGGTGTATTCATTCGCACTCTGATCGTCCACAACCTCTGAGTGTGATGACTGTTCGGTATCATCACCAAGAGGCTGAGTCTCGTTGTTGGCGGAGCGGTCTGGAAGATTCTTCTTGTACCCATCAGGTTCAAGGCCAGCTGCGAGGCATGCACTTCGAGCCTTGTCAGCAGCATCCAATGTCTTTTCGAGAGCGTTCTGGAACTGAACTCGGTCACAAGACCACCTGTCCTCAAATTCGTCGAGTGTTTCCCCTGTGGACATATCGTGATCTTCGTTGTGAATGAACTGGGTCTTCGCCGCGCTGTACTCGGCCTCAAGGTCGACTTGACGTCCAATGATGATTTTGGCCTCACCAAGCTGATCGTAGTAGCTGAGCAACAGCGGTTCGGTTTCGGGCGGGGCTTGCTCATCTGGATCGAGATGCTGTGCAGCATCTAGTCTTGCTGATATTCGTGTTTCGATAGGTGGACTCATGCCCAGCTCGTTGATGATTCTCATTCCGCGCAACGCCTCCTCGTGCAGCTTTCCTTCGTCCTTCTGCATAAGGTCCTCCACCACAGATACTGTGTTCTCGATCGACTCGACTTTGAGTGCCTGCTCTCGCAGTAGTTTTTGGTCGTTCTCGAGAGGAGTGATGAGACTCCTTAGATGAGCCATACGCTCGGACATGCTCATGTCATTGGGAAGTTTCTGGAGCTCGGCCACAGCGCTGTTCATGGATTCAAGGAGATATTCCTGCTGCAGGTGGAGAGCGCGTCGCTCATAAGCTGCTTGATTACGGAGCAACATTGCTTCATCGCGATATTTCGACAGTCGTGACTGTTGCTCAGATATCGAGTGTGCAGTGACTCCAAGCTGCGCAATGGACTCTCGTTGCCTGTCGCCATCAGATGGCGATCGGGCAGTTGCAGGGTGTGCTGCCAACGATTCCAGGACTGACCGGCGAGCGTTCAAGGGATCGAGAGCCTTCGAGTCAAATAACAGCTCAGAGGATGTCCCGTGTCGCGGAACAGGACTTCGATTGTCCATTGCATCGTCCTGGAAGCCTGAACAGCTGGAGATGCCTGCATGTTCTACAGATTGCGCCCGCTGCTGAGTCTGCAGAGCTGCCAACCTACTTGTGATAAGTTCAGGTAGCAGGCGTTGTATTTGGGAGCGGTCCTCGAAAAGTCCGCTGGGAGGTCCTTGAAAAGTAGTGACAGGACGAAACGAAAGAGTACGGTGAGGCTTTGCGTATACCACCTATACACCAAAGAGATGGTGAAGGTGCAGACGCGCTTTCAGTTGCGCTTAAGTAGTGCCATATGGCCGCAAGACATCGCTAGTTCCAATATGGTGACATACATGAACGCCCAGCTAGCGCCATTTTCGCCTCCCGCTTGTGATCACATGGAACAACGCATTTGAGTTTTGAGGCGGACATGCTAACGCCCGCCGGTGGCGGATGGGACCTTTAAGTTGTAGGTATCCCACGTCCCGCCTTTCCGTTCAGGTTGTAAATATAAACTCGTACGTCCATGCTTCTGGTTGACGCCATTTCTTTCTCGTGGCCATCATCGACATCTTACTTGCTGTCACCTGTGTGAAAGCAACACAGCCCATCGAAGGAGCGGCCGCACACGTTGCGTCGCACTGCGTTCCGTTGCACACCGTGAAGCTCCGGAGACACCCCTCACTCAGCTGCAACAATTGGTGCATCTTACCGCGGCCCATTGAAGCGTGAGCGGCCGAACAGTACGATGCTTCCACTGCTTCTTTTGCGAACTGTCAACCATGTCGCAACAACAGCACCCATATCCTTTTGTTGACAGGAACACTGGCCTGCGCTACACCTACGACGCTGCGACTGATTTCTTCGTGTTCCAGAATGGCACAAGGAGACGGCGGCCTGCTAATGTAGAACCACCCGACGTCCCCAGATATGTGGGCACGGAACACTCGTCACAGCCCCCTACTTCAGATTCTGGTGACCGCAGCTCATCATACACGTATGGCAAGACGGCAGTGGCTGTCTCCCCACAGCAAGCTTCTGCCCAACCGTATCCGCAGTCAGCGCGGCCAGAGGCAAGGGTCGCATATCAACGGGATGAACAAGGCCTCAGTAGCGGTCTTGGTAGCTTGAATATCGGCTCTTCGTCACTGGGAGGGGGCTCAACAACAAGGCCTCCCCAGAGAGAATCTCAGCACGGCAGGACGCAGCAAGGCACATATGCTGCTACCAGTCAGAGATCTGGGTCTCATCAACAACGCATATTTGTAAATGAAGGCCTCCAGATTCTTGAGACGTACAACCCGGAGAGTGAGGTAACGACTCGCATCGCTACCGATAAATTGAATCCCAGCGACAGAATCACGGAGTCGAGCCTGCTGAGAGATCGAATTCCAGCACGCGGTCTGCTGCTGGGCAGCGGTCAAGGCGAGCAAGAGAGGTTGTATTCCAGCTTCAGGGTCAGACCACATTCGTTCTTCGCTGTTGGTCGAGTTTTCCTCGTTCTCTGGGTCGAGCCCGCAGGAAGTACCCTTGTAACCAATGTGGAAAGGAATGATTCTTTCCTGCCTGGACGTTACCAGGATGAGTTTATCTTTTCTAAGGTCAGAAGATTCGTCGTCATTCGATCTGGTGATCAGTATTGCAGCACCCTGCCGATTGCGAGTTACGGTCACCAAGGCGTCGGCAAGGCTGGAGTCAAAAAGTCGGAGCATGCTATTATCTACACCGGCCAAACGGAGCCGGCTCCGCTGGCTTCTGAGACTCCGCGACGCGGAGAGTCGGGAATGAGGCATACAGCTATTCGCGTCGTTCCTGACGATCCAACTGATAAGCTTGATCCGGTGTCTAGGATTGATTTCGGGAAAGTCCACACGGTACAGCACAATGTGAAAGTAAAGCCTCTCGGTATGATTCATCCAGCTCACATGAATGCTTTGACCACCCAGTTCATGAATGTCTGGTACGGCGAGGCATTGACGTCTGCAATTCTCACAACGAGCCCGGCTCAAACACCTCAAAGTAGCAGGGGCCCAGCAGATCCGATGATAAGCTTCCGAGAAGCACCGCCTACTCTGGATGCGGACATCAGACCGGCGCCTCGACCCGTAGTGCAGCCAGCTCCAGCTCCACCACCAACAGGACCTAGCGGAAGTGGTCAACGTACCGCGGGTTTTGGGGGGAATTCATCTCAAGGTCCGCCTCCAGCGATGGCGGCGGCATCGGCGGGTTCTGCAGGTTCGAGGCGTGCACAGTCTGTGGCCAGTACGGACATTAGGCGCCGAGCGCAACAACGTGCTTCCAATCCTGTACATGAGGACAGCAACGAAGAAGACCTTGAAGATGAGGGCGAAAGTGATGAGGACGATAAAGGAGAAGATGCAAGGCGACCTCAGCCCACCTCGTCACAGCGCACACAACTCAGCCAGCAGTCCGCGCCTCGATCAGCTTCAAGCACATTGTCCCAAGCCGTGGCGGCGGAAGCCAGATCCATTCAATCAGCATATCAAAGATTGAGACAACAAGCGTACAGCTACGAACAAGCCCTTGAAATGCTTGTACGTCGATTCATGGAGACTCATCCCGGAATTTCGAGGGATGAAGCCATCGCTGGTGTCCTGGGGCGTCTTCGTGCTTCGGTATGAGAAACCTCGGGCTGTGACCATCGGCCAGGCCAGTCCTTGCCATGATAGTTGCGTGGCACCACAGTTCAGTGCTCATAAGGCGTAGAGCTTCGCTTATTTGCCTTGATTTCTTGCGAACATACGAGCAGGATGGCGCTGCCACAGAAGCAGTGTCATTGAGGAAGAAGTGGAGGAGGAGCGGTATTGCAGCACGCCCACTTGTACTGGATTCATCGTCGGACGGCGAACACGTCGGATGGCGTTGGGTCCAATGATGTTACGACCTTGCATTAATCGTTCTCAATGTTTGCGCTTTCCTCTTTCAGCAGCCAGGATTTGTTAGTATCTGCCACCCACTCTCGCTTAGACTTCCCACTCCCGAAGATGTTGCTGAGCCAGCCACCAACCGGCGAGATCTTCACTTCCAACGGAGGACACTTTCATGGAAACGTCTGAATGTGATAGGGGTTAAGGGAGGTTGGGTTAGGCTATCGCACGAATGCGGGAAAGACCCACATGGGTCCCGGAGTCTGTCCAATATCGGCTGATGGTCGATCTACTAGCTTTCAACAAGCACAATTGGTTGCCTCATGTGCAATTCCAAAAACTATTACTCGTTCCATACGAAGCCTCGTCTCAGCACCGCTGCAAACAGCTTAGTAGTAGCAACATTAATCGTGCACGACCCACGAGACTGAGTGTTGTTCCTGATGCACAACCAATTAGGGCCCCACTCATACATCCACCAACCGTTGGCTCCCAAGTGCCAGTGCTTTCCATCTCGCGTATTGAGTAAGTACGGAGTGCCGAATCATGTCGTAGTAAGCCTCACATGAGCGACCACCAATAAGACACAGACGATAAAGAGCTGAAACTGTTTTGATGTGCAACCATTCCTTTGAAGCGCCAACAAGTCTCTCATCAAACAATGTTTCAGAAGGTCCATAGTGCGAGTCCAAACGGCACCCCGGACACGGATCTCACGTTGTGTTCGACTGGTGTAAAGATAGCCATTAGAGCCAAGTGAGCTCCCGGCGGAGATTATACACAATCGGTGCATCGGTGTGTTACCCTACTATTGTGCTCGCTGCCTTCTTCTGCTGTGATGAGCCGGGCGTACAATCCTTTTCATATACTTGGAGCCAATTCCCACCAGTGCGGCCGAGCCGTTGAGAATGAAGGCAAGGGCTCCCGCATACGGCCGAAAGCCTTGTTGCTGGGATTCTGCGCAGGCTTCGATGCTCCGACCATGTGCACACGTGGCCTCACGAAACCACGGAACTCCGAGTGCGAAGTTCGGCGGATGACGCCGATCCTGTCAATGTGTTCATCCGGGAAGGACGCCATACAGAACGTCGTCCAGGTAGCGCGATCGAACGCATAGTGCGATCTGATGGCATGATGGCATTAAAGCACGGAGGAGGATCGGCTTACGCAGACGCCAGTGCTGGACAGTTGTCCGCTCACAGCATTCTGACACCAAGTCAGCTGAGGCGAGTGGTGAATTTGACAGATAATACTCGACATTTTCTATAATACATAGCGACGAATCTGTATCTGAATCGAATGCCACATAGAAATCATCAGTGTCAGGGAGGTTGTGATCCAGCTAGCGGACTGTCTTCACGGGCCTTTTCTTCTATAGCGTCTGGAAGTAGAGACTGTGTCACAGAGGTCGCTGACTTGTCTGTTCCCAGAGGGTCCAGAGGCCTTTCTGTATCGCTCTGTGGTGTGACAGCGGAGTGTCGAGCATCAGAATGTGATGGATCAATTCGAAGGCTTGGTACAGCCTGTTCGTTGCCAGCATTGACCGTCACCGCTGGGATCTCCCCAGCCACATGGTCCTCTGACACGGGCAGCGCTTTCGATTCGGGATCCTCTGGAAGTGAGCTACCAAAAGTGTCGTGGCTCCAGATCCACTCTTCAACTCGCCGTTGATTCTGTCCCGTATCAGGTCGGTCGTCCTGAAGCGATGATTCTGATAAGTCATCACCAATGTTGCCAGTCATTCCAGTGAGCATGGCCGATGACTGAAATGTATGACTTAGGTAGCCGACATTGGGCGCACCCTTGACCTGAACAGGTGTGACGGGACTTTCTTCGTGATGGAGCGGCGTAACCAGCAAATGCTCATCTGGTTCAATGCCTGCATCTATGCAAGCCTGTCTCGCAGCCGATGCAATCTGGACTGCATTCCGAAGTGCTTGTTTTGCTTGCATGAGATGGTCTTGGCAGGTAATTTCGAACTCCGCTTCGGATGTATCCACAGGAAGATCCTGGTCTCGTTGAAGGGCGCGTAGAATGCGACAGTCTCGTTGTTCGATCTCAAGATTCAATAGACGTTCGCGCATTACATTGACATCTCCTGCTTTGTCAATGAACAGGGCCAACGCTGGCGGATCTGCAATTGATGATTCACGACCAGAAATGGAGAGCTCGCGGAATACTAAGTTGGGTACCGCGTTTAAGTCGACAAGACCAGGCGCCAAATCTTCGGTATCGTGCGAGATCATGGCGGCACGCTGGGTCGCGTCTGCAAGTCGCTTCTCGCGGATCTGTAGAGAATACTCCTTACGAGACAGGGCTGTCTCGAGAGCTCGAAGCTTTTCGTCCTGTTCTGCGAGAGCAGTCTCATCCTGTAGGAGAAGCTCGTGGTGCCTCTGCAACCTGGTCAATAATGATGGCGTTCGATCCGAGACTGCTTCCGAGGCAGTCTTTACGAAATCTGTGCGTGATTGCTGGAAGTATTGTCGTTTGTATCGAGAAGCCTCTTTCTCGTAGTCGAGTTCGTTGCGGGCCAACAGTATAGAGTGTCTCAATGGTTCGATTCTAGCGGATGCTTCTTTTACAGTTGCAAACGCTTCTGCAAAGACTTCAGGTTGGTTTGAAGGAATATGTTCCATGGGAAAGTCGTCGGCGACTTCGATGTGTCGCTGGCTTGTGGGAGGCCGTTGTGGAGTGACAGAAGCTGGCAACTTCGACGTCTTTCTGCTCGTTTGCTCGACCTCCGTCGTTTCCTGGGCATAGCGTGGTATGCCAGACACCGGAATCCGAGTTGCATTTGCGGCGGGTAGTTCGCCTGCATAATGATCTGTGATGAAGCCGCTTGTGGGCGACAAGTCCGATGCAAGACTTGAGCCTCCGAATCCTTTTCGTGGGAGCATTTCTAAAAGAGTGCCGAGCCGCACCTAGGTCGAGTTTCGCCTGTGGCCGCAAGGGCTATGTATCGCATCGAAAATCAAGTAAGCCGGACTCTTCCAATCGACCAGTCAACGCGACAGGACAGCAGCCGCCTTAGTCCGGTGATGGCAGCGTGCAGTACGAGTTGAGGTGGAATGCAGCGCGCAGGAGGATTCACAGGCCGCAGCGAGGGCAGTACATGTAGGAAACTTTTGGCTCGCGCGAGTAGCCAGAGGAGTGCCGGCGGATGGTGGGTGGATGGGTGGCTGGCAGCCCTGGTGAGTGGTGACACGAATAAAGTGCGGCGCACGATAAGAGCTCGAGCCTGCAATTTCGCCTTTGCCAAGGCACAGGACAGCTTGAGTCTGGTAACATTTTTGCAACGTGGTAACCAGCGACTACCAGTGACACGGCACAAAGTGATAGTGATCGTGAGTACGGTACTTGAACCAGCCAGAAAAGAAGTGCATCCAGTCGCCAATGTGGCCTGGCTGTCACACGGACGGCCCGACCACTAGAGAAGACACTTATGCACCTCGTCCCGCACGAGCTAATGTAGCAGAGCTGTGTGTGTACATGTATCCATGACTGCCGCCATAAACATGCGGCACACGCTTTCTACTGGATCTTTCGGACTGCATGTGGCCTTCTGGCGATGCAGCTGCCGTTGACCAAAAATGCCGCTCCCAAGCGTGCCGCACGAGGATGCCAACGAGGAAGAGGGGCGCACGGATTTGCTTGTTGTGCCTTCAGCCGCCGCCAGCTTAATAACGCATGATGCTGCTACTTGCTGCTATTGTCTAGACTGGGATCTCTTCTGCAGAGCAAAAGGACATTGAACACGAAGCCGTGCTATCCGGCTGACTGCCGCACTACTCCGCTACACCGTCCGCCGACCTGCTCCTCGTCCATCTTCATGGCTCAACAGCCCATCGATCCTGGTTGGCGCTGGCATGGCGTTCGGCGAGTCTATTACTTCCGCGATACATCACGCAATCAGCATTTCTATTACGACCAGGCCAATGATCAGCTGATCTCCATTGAGACTGGGGATGCCGTTCCCCGGTCACCCTCGATCGTGCCACCACAGGGAACATTGCCAACGCAGCAGTACTACACTTCGCCAACGCAGAGCAACAACAGATACACCTCGAGAAGAGCGCCCTCTGAGTCATCACAAGGTGCAGACGCTCTGGTAGTGGCTTTGCAGGACCTCGATCTTGGCCCAGAGCTTCCGTCGCAGAATACTGGAGCCCGTCCAATACTCAGGCGACCATCTGAAGCTTCTCAAAATTCCTTGCGGCGAGATGCGCCTCCGTCGCTGGACGTTCCAGTACCTCCCGCGCCAAGACCTGGAACGCGGGCCAGCGGAGTCAGAACACAAGTGACATTACATGAAGGGATGCGGATCACGAGGGCTGTCAACGAAGGCGGCGTGCAGACCATCTACGCAGATCACCCTGTCGAATCGATCACAGATCCAGTACTTTTACGACAAGGTGTTCAGGCTCAGCGTAAGCTGTTCGGCACTCAGGGAGAGTCTGAGGCTCTTTATCCAAGCTTTCGACTACAGAAGGAAGGCTTCTGGATACGAGGCCGTGTCTTCCAGGTTTTGTGGTCTGAACCCGCCGGTGAGGCGTCGACCCTAGTCACGAATTGGGAGCCTCCTGATACATCTAACGCTGCTCTATCTACGGGCCGCCATGGTGAGCCAATCTACTCCAAGGTCCGGCGCTTTGTCGTTGTTCGCAGTGGCGATCGCTACTCAACCGCTGTCCCGATTATGAGCTACGGCAGCCAGGGTGTAGGCAAGAGGAACGTAACCAAGTCAGAGCATGCCATTATCTACACGGGCGCTCGGACACCTGTCCCCTTATCAAGTGAACAACCTGCCCGCGATGAATCACCTATGAGACCCCAAGCGATCCGTGTGGTGCCGGACAACCCAATTGAAAAGCTCGACGACATGAGCAGAATCAATTTCGGAAAAGTTCACACGGTAGAACACAATCTAAAAGTGCGCTCTGTAGGAGTAGTGCACCCGCATTCCATGGGAGACTTGATCGCTCATTTTCAGAATGTCAATATAGTCGCACCCGGTGAGAATCACCCTCAGCCTTCGTCGCCGGCTTCAGTACGACGACGAGGATCTGCAAGGTCTGCTATCAGTGGCCATCCCAGGTCTAGTCGGCCGAGTCGACTAAGCGCCCCAGATGAGGGAGGAGAGGAAAATGACAATTCCGATCCTGAGGACCAAAATGAGGAGATTGACGAGGAAACAGACTACGTCCAACTTCAACGCGCACGTATTTATGCGCATCTTTTGCGACTAGGCATGAGCCATGAGAGAGCCGCTCGAGAGGCCACTATTGCACTGGAATATCAGACAGGCTACACGCAGCTGTTGCGAAGAGGATACAGCCCGACGCAAGCAATAGAATACCTGGCCACCGAGCTCCAGGAACGATTCAGTGGCGCCACGAGAGAAGCAGCAGTCAGCAGTATCAGAACTCAACTTGGCTATGGCAACAACGAGTAAGAGTCCTAACTATCAGCTGAAGAAAGCATTGATCGGTCTGACCCTCGGTCGGGCTCAACTATAATACGTTACGATCTCCGGACCACCCTCAATCTCGATGAGGCTTCCGGTATCTACTACTCCGCATCGTTTCAGAATAGATATGCGTAGGGAGTAACTTCTCACAATTTTCTTTTCGCTCGTGGTTCTTCTGCTCAAGAGACATCCTCTAATGTATGCAAATTCTGTTAGTCGCCGTACGAAGTTGCCTCTTCCCGACTCTGTAACCTGCTTAACAATCACAATTCTTGGCTTCCGTCATAAATATTCCACGTAGCACATAATAAAACTAGATGCACTAGGTGAAGTCGGAATAAAGATCCAGCACCTTTGTGGTTCACTAAGACCCAATCCCGAGAATGAGACGCCGCTGCCGCTAAGGAAAAGGTTAACAAGATCTTGGGTTTAGCCTGAGGCCGCAATCATGAATATGAAGCGTGATGCTCAACGCCACCATCAAGAAGCTGCAGGGACGAATGTCCCAACAGAAGCTTATCTAGTGACAAGAAGAGCCATGGGATAATTTATCAGCAAATTGGTAGCATTGCTTGACCCTTGCGCCAAGATCGGACTAGACTACAATTCCTTTATCACAGGGCTGCCGTCTGGCTGCATAGTTCATCCGAGCAAATGGTTCCAGAGGTAGGTCCGTCGGATTGTCTTGCTGTGATTCTACAGCCTCAGAGATACAGAGATGCTGCGGAACAGCGTACTTAATATCGTGCCAACTAACCACATTCACCGCCTCATTGTGCCGCCGTATGTGCTGTGCAACTACATCTCTCCATACGCTGCTGACGTGGAGCTAGACAAGGTGGCAGCTCACAGGAAATTATGTCATTCAAAGGGCATCCTCATCGGCTGTCACAAGAATCTTTGCGTATTGCTAGCCTCAATCTGTGCTATTTCTTGCAATTGTCATCATGCCAATAAGTGAAGGCTAGACGTGTCGTTGGGTAGCATTTGATGCAAGTCCCTGAACGCAGATCCACACAAGCTCGCCCCAGTGGAGTGTCGCAAGTGTAAGGACAGTCGGCTATAGGCTGTGCCGTCCAGCATCACTTTCCACCCAGGCAAGTGATGCATGCCCGCAAAGGGAGTGAGGCGAAAGATGCCCAAATCGCTGATCTGACACCGATCTCGTTCCTAGGTGCGCCATCGGCCATATCACTGCTCTTGCGATTAGTCTCCCTCCTGGTTGATTGAGATTGTAGCGAAGGAAAGCCTCACTAGATAATTGTTGTAATCCGATCCTCGATGGCTGCTCTAGATGTTGCGAAGCCTAGGCTTCAGGACCTGATTTTAGCTCTCATTCATCTAATGAATTGAGTTTCGCATTGGTACATGTGCAGAGAAAACTCGACGGATCTTGGAAGAGGCGACTTGAGAAGCAGGATGAATACAGTAGACTCTGCAAATAGGTCATGGCTGCGAGCATTTCCCATCAAGCGTGTATGCCGTGTATGTGCTCGCTTATGTCGAGGCCAAGGACCACGCATTCGCCCTCCAAGCGCCTTATATCAGCACTCGCCTCGCTCATGTCTCTCTCAATCTCGACGCGGGCGGAGTAATAACTGAGCATAAATTCCGCCTCGGATTGCTCGGGAACATCGCCCCGCTCAAGTAACAAGTCTCTCGAAAACGTGTCCTCTTGCTGTTCCCAATTGAGCTCATTCAGGCGCTCGCTGAACATCTTCAGGTCAGCGCGACGCGATCGTAAATTCTGCAGCGTCATCAACTTGAAGTCTTCCCACGCTGGAGTTTGTTGATCTTCATTCGCAGGGTGGATAGTCTCCAAGGGTGGAACGATAGCATCGTCCACCATTTGTTTAGCAGCGCTGATCAACTCTTCTTCCGCCGTATGAAGTTGCTCTCGTGGCACCTCGAGAAGTTCTCCAAGCTGTCGGACTCTTGCATACCTGGCATCATATGTGGCAACATTACTTTTTGTCAATTCCCACATGTCCAGGATGTACTGAGGCTCTTCAGTCGTAGCTAATTCGGCCTCTATAGCGTTGATCAGTGCCTCCAAGGATTGTAGTTCCGTCGTGATGCGTGAGTGGAGGTCGTCGTGCTCGTGCTGTAATTCCATTTCTTGGATGCGCACTTTCCTGCGTGCGGTCGACATCTGGGAATACGCTGTGGAAAGCTGCTCGTATCGTCTCGACTGGTTGTTTTCCATTTGCGGTACACCTGGCGGCTCCTTGTGTTTGCTGTTGGACGTTGTTGAGAACCCAAAACATGCTGCGTCGGAGTGATCAATTTCCGACATGCGGTCCGTGCCTTCAAGTGGTGTCGCCCGAACGACGTTGTGGCTGGAGTTTCCAGTAGCCACGGCATCCTTGGACACATCTTCCTTGGGCCGCAAATGCTCACAAGGTGAGCTAAAATCCGAGGCTGGGATGGTATCGGACCGCTGGAGGGGTGATCCATCGCAGGCCTGGAGTTGGTCTTCCGAAGTTTGCGCGGCCGTCCACCCTTCTTTTCCCATCTCCTGACATCTGTCGCGCCAAGTGAGGATGCTCGCGCGAGCACAGCGTATGCCTTCGATGTCTTACTTTGACTACACGCCCCACGGGCCGATGCAAGCGACTGCTAGCCAGCGATGACTGAAGATGTGACGTGGAAAGTGAGCGCACGTACAGGAACATGGTAGCTGCGAAGCTAGCTTACGAAGAAAATCGGAAAATCTTGCGTCGTCATGGATCCCGCTCGGAAGACTGTGGATACTGTAGGCTGACGCTGGAGACAGACAATGGACGTGGTACATGTTGGAGTACCAAGGCAACGGCACCTCAAGCTCTCTGAGCTTCGCCACCTCGTGGGAGCCGAGCTGTATCAGGATGGGCGTTACAGCCGAAGGCTGATTCGTCTACTGACGCAGACACACTTCCAAACACCCCGCTTCGCCATCCGTGTAGGGTTTCTCACATGCAGACCTTGGGTATATCGTCCAATCAGCAGAGCGAAGCACATTGCAATCCAATCCACGAGAGAGCAGATCTCAGGATGTCTTCACCGGTCTTATGCACGGCGCGGCACTTCGCAGGAGAAGAGCCTCATTGTTGGTGTCTAGAGACCATTTAATCTGGAGACCGTCGCTCCTTGTTTTCCAAGCATGGTAGACCCTGGCGCCTAGCTTGATAGCCTGGACTGCTCGTGGGAGAGCTCCGCCTGTGCACCATGTCGGGTCAAAATCCACCCTTGTTCTGGTCGTCAGAGTGGAATCAATACTACTATATTACCAGAGAATATGGTACAGACATCGCGGTACTGCAGAATGGACAACGCTTTCCCATAAAGTACATCACTCCAAAACGTCACTCGGGAAGTAGGTGCTGATCAGATCTGTAGTATGCCGCGCAACTTACCGTCGAACGCTACCCAATATGGATCTCAACCGGTGAGCGCCGTCTTCATCGAGAAACCTCAGCTTTCACTGACAACTATCAGTATAGCGCTGTGCAGGAAGCATACAATAGCCAGACCGACGTTCGAACATCATTCGTTTATGGACCCGACGGAAGTAAGGTTCTTCTTGAGACACCGGGAAACTATGAAAAAATCGATCCTGGTACGTCTCTGCAGCTGGAGAATCGAATTTGCAGCGCGCGATGTCCTGATGCATGACGCAGAATTCAGGAGAAGGTCAAAACCACGTGATTTCTTCACTTTTGGCAAAGTTAGTTCTTTTGTCTCGCTTGTACACCCATGTAGCTAACGACTTGAACTCAGGTATTTTACACGCTGTGGACGGAGCCTGCTGGAAACCCGAACAGCTCATATATCTCGAAAGTGAGATTTGAGGAGGAAGTCTTCAGCCAGATTCGTCGGTTCGTCGTGATCCGCGAGTCAGACAACCACTGCATTGTTGTGTAAGCTGCTTTGAGCGTATTGGCGCTAATTTTGATCAATGGCTCACTATACCCAGGCCAATAACTACATACGGTGCCCGCGGACTAGCCAAACAAGGTGTTCGAGCGGGAGAGCATGCCCTTATCTACACTGGGAATAAGCCAGCATTGCAGGCAAGCGACGCCGGAATTATGCGGTTTAGCGTCCAGGTAGATCCAGTGAAGGTTTCGGAACAGCTGGATCCTCTCTCTCGTGTCAATCTTGGTAAGGTGTACACTGTGGAGCACAATGTGAAGGTGAAGCCTTTTGGGGTCGTCCTCAACAAGATCGACCTTCGCAGAGCTCTTGCGGAGGTCAACTCGGGTGGACTATATACACATCTAGAGACTGGCCGGGAGCAAGATGTGGCGGCAGGACCCTCGAGAACCTCTGCTGGCAACCTTGATGCGCAAATGCAACAATTGGAAGCCGCTCTCACGGCGCTGCTTGCGAGTTTCAGAGCTGGCGATATTTCCCAGGCGCAGTACACAGCACAGCGCAGTCAGCTCAACGCCCGAGCCAGCGCTCTGATGCAGCGACAACGTGACGAGGAAAACTGAGAGCGGATGTCTGGTAAAACAACGCACTACCGTGAGGACGCATACTTTTCTCAGGAGCATGTCTGAGACAAAACTATGACGGGACGTCAGAAGTGTACGACGCGACGAGTTTCATTATCATGTTTGGAGATTTCTTGATCGCTGGCTTGCTTGCTTCAATACGAACATGTGCATCAACTATGGGACGTCGAGGCTGAGCATTCAGGCTCGAGCTGCACATATGATGGACTACTGAATGACGACCTTGCGAAATAAACAAATGACGAAATTAGTTTCGTTACATGAATTAGTGGTACCTTAGACGACACGATCATTACTCCTTAGGTAGCAAAGAAGTGAGTGTGATGAATATCTTAGAGCCTCGCACTGTGAGACATAAGGATCAGGTGAAATCTTGTTGTCGTGATGCTGTATAGACATCCATCGCAAAGTCGAGCTCTGGCCCCCGGCATGAGCTACCATCGTGGCTTATGAGTCGAAATTTGAGCCAACTTCCATCAGCCGCATCGATCAAGATTTGAGAACACAGAGGAGCAGACTGCCTTACCAATGATTAGATCTCCACGGCGGATCGAATTATGCGTGAGCTCCTGAGGCACGCTTGCGCTCCTCCAGCTAGGCAGCCAAGTCACCTGCAGCTGTTGCACAGCCTCGACGAGGTCGATGCATATGAACACTTGCGGCCTACACCTTGGTTCTTGAAAGTTCCTGATCGATCAGAACAATCGCTTTCGATCTCACATTGCGATCCCGAGGGTTTCGACGCTCTTGTAAGATCATGGATGCGCCGAAGCCAAGTTTTATGCTTCTCCCGGACTTCACATTCCTACCAAACAAGGGAATCAGACTTGGCACACTACTGGCAAGTAGTAAAACGAAGATTCCAGATAGTCGAAGACCACTCAACACAAAATCTCGCATTCTGATCGATGACGTAGCGGTTCGTCGCCAACATTCCAAACCTTGGACATTCGTAGCGTCCATTCATCAGAAAGCTGGACTAGGAGTCTCAGCTGGCACTTCCTTCATTCCACTCGCTGGTTTGAGACTAGGTGGAGGCAATCACAAAGCAGCTGCAATGAAGATAATGTGCGAAGAGGTCAATGTGGAAAGTTTCAGCCCAGACGATGAACATTTCAAGCAGGCACTATGTCGAGATCTTTACAGGACCTATGCCGGAGGTTTCCTTCATCCTGCGCTCTGGATGGTCACCGGCATGATGATGGCAAGAGGTCGTGATGCCACTTTCACAGGAGCATCGTCCCAGAGCTTAGACTCGAGCGTCTTCGCAGACGCCAGTTTTGCGGGTGTCCCTGGCCAGCTCGGACCGGAAGTTTCGTTAGAAAGAACAGGTACGAGTAGTAAATCGCTAGGATGCGAAACTCCTTTCATATTAGCATATCAGCTGAGACGCATTCGATTCAAGAAGGATGGCACATACAAGGAACACGACGAGAATTGATGGGCACTCTTCGATGACAGTGTGCGCGACAAGGCCGCAAATGGTACCTCAGGTAGTGCCCTGGACAAGTGGGACATTGATATGTTCACAGAAGACACCAATGACTGTTGAAACATTGTGGGAAGAGACCGAGATTAGACCATATCCTCTGCATATCATGGTGTGACTAACTACAATACTCGTCGATCGTATCCCATATTTTCTGTAGGATTCTCTGTTTCCGCTCAGGTACATTGCCATAAAACAGCTTCCATGGCCGCACGTAATGATAGCCATACCGCTCGCCGCTGACCATCAGCTTCATGACCGCCCGCATCCCTGAAGCAGATTTCAAGCGCATGAACTTCCACTCACGTGCGTCGCTGCCGATACCACGCTTGGCGAAGTCCAGTATCGTTGCGGCTATTCCCACCGCAAATGGTGTCGCGGTCGATGTCCCAGACTTGTACTCTTGCTTCGAGGTCTCATTCCGCTTGGAAGGCATAAACGACAGGATAGAAGTGCCTAAGAAGGTAAAGTTATCCTTCTTTGCTAGGGAGTGGGATTATGGCGGTAAGGGTTGCCGTCACCGTCCGCGGCGTGAACACATATCACGCTTTCATGTCGGGCCGGCCAGTGTCGCTCGCCGTTCGCTGCGACATTCGAAGCCGCGGCAAACATGAGAACGTTCTTGTACGCTGCTCGGCAAATGGCTTGATCGATCTCTTCTGCTACTTGCGGGAAGCCAAATGCCATGGAAATGATGTGTAAATTCCTTCCACGTTGTCGAAAGCTTTCGTCCTCGAGACAAGATCGAGCTATGGAAACGACTAGATAGCCCCTGAGTGGCTCTTCGCATCTCAGTAGGTGATCATCTAGGTCGTCCCAAGAAAGTCTCTCGCCCATGAACAGTTCAAGGAGCAGTTTGCCCAGAACAGGGAGGCTCGCCATTGATCTATTCAACATGCGAGGCATATTGAACTCTACGGATAGAAAATCTGTTGCCTCAGGTTGGATCGTGATAAAGGGACGCGCTAGAGGTCCAGAATCAGAAGGCCAATTCTTAAAGAACCATATGTCAGTGTATACGCGATCAAAGGCCAGGCTGATCCTCCGCACAGATGAAGATAGGCGTATGCAAGGTACAATGCCAGCGTGAGACGGTCTCTCAGTCTCAGCTTCGAGAAATGTGAGTTCGACGGAGGCCCAGAATCGTAAATCCAAGCAGTCAGGCTGAATGGGGGTGATGCTATTGCGTTGGGATGCGGGTCTCTGGGTCTTGCGGGCCTTTCCTCGATAGATTGGCTCTCTTGTATCATAAATGTCTTCCCCGTGCTGTTTTGTGAAAGCAGATCGCACATGGGACGCGAGCCTACGCCTCCAGGGCAGCGTGACATCTCTCGTCTGCACGAATCCGCAACGCCTGCAAACTTCACAGTAGATTTACGCTCCAATGCCGGTGCGGTGAGATCAAGTGAACATCATGGTCCGTTTCCGCTCTGATGCATGGGCCGAACCAGTTCGCAGAAAATAGTCGACTGTACAAGAGAAGTGGGCGTCGGAAATGCCAATCTTGAAGAGGCGAGCGAGTAACGACAGTTTACACAGCCACCATTGAGGTGGTCAACGAGAGCTCCGTGAATCTTCTGCATATCCTCGAAAGCCGCCTCGGCGCCATCCCATGCTGTAGATTTCCTGGACACGGCCTGATACCCGAAATCTAGATTACTCGACTGGTTATAATTGTGATCGAGTGAAAGCAGAAGGTCGTGCAAATCCTGAGTCAAGCGTTTCTGGTGTCTAAGGGGAGGAGCCTCAATGGAGATCCGTGCAAGCAGCCAGATGATCCGCTCATCGTGCTTAAGAATATGCAATTCGTCTTGCGCTTGATCTACCTACAACGAAGCCTTCGGATAGTCTTGGACATCGTCTTGATCTAGGACTCCCGTCGTAACGTGTACCACGAAGTGGTCGTCTAGTTCCCGTAACACCTTTTCGACCTTCGACAGTTCAGTTTTGTCCAGCTCGCGAGCCAGTGGCACAATGTCATTGAGATCTTGATGTATGCGCGCGTGGAAGCCGGCCCAGCTCTTTCTCGGGCGTCGACCGCTCGCTTCTCATCGCCAGTCAAAAACCTTGCCGCGTCGAGAAGCAGTGGTAGAATGTTTGCTAGAAGATGCGCGTCGGTTCTGAGTTCGGAGGCCATCCCCAGGTAAGGTACTACCATGAAAGCACGACTGAGTTGACCCTGGCAGCACTCAGGGCATTGGCAACGCCACAGGACACAGAGTCACCTACGATGGACCTGTTCCTGGTACAGCTTTCACAAGCAGGAGACCCTGATGATCGAAGCATCGATGCCCTTGCTGACCCCAAGTCTGAACCGGGGCCAGGCCGGAACATCGAGACGAGATCGTCGAATCTTGCCAGCGGACAAGAAGAACAATCATCACCTCAGCAGACACAATACAATTTATCGTCTTCCTCACCATCTCACGCTCGGAAAGGTATCAACGTGCCGCGAGCTCAACAACGCACCTACACCAGTCCGACTGGCCTGCAGGTATTGGAGGCATGGACGGAGGACAACGACGTCCGCACAGCCATCGCGACGGGCGACCTGAACCCAGCCATCCGCATCACCGACCCTGAGTTATTCCGGCATGGTGTCCTTGCGCAGGGGATGCTTGTTGGTGCTGGCAACGAAGGCGAACAAGAAAGAATGTACTCTACTTTCAGAGTTCGGCCGCATTCATATTTCGCTATAGGCCGAGTTTTCACGGTCTTGTGGGTCGAGCCAGCTGGGACGACTGTTATCACTAACGTCGAGAAGGACGACGTATTCATCCCCGGCCGATACAAACATGAACTCATATATTCCAAGGTTCGAAGTTTCGTCATCATCCGGTAAGGGACTGACTACTGCAGTGCCCTACCGATCATGAGCTACGGTCATCGTGGCGTCAGCATGCAAGGTGTTAACAAGTCGGAACACGCAATGATCCACACAGGAGAGATTCCTCCTTCGCTCCTACCGGCAGAGTCACCGACTAGAAATGAGCTTGGAATGCGCCACGTCGCAATTCGTGTTCTACCGGATCACCCGACCGACAGACTCGGTCCTGTCTCAAGCATCAATTTTAAAGAGGTCTACACTGTCCAACACAACGTCAAAGTCAAACCTTTTGGGATGGTGCACCGGAATTCGATAAATGCCTTGCTGCAACAATTCCTTAGCACATGGTACGGCGACTCTGTCGATGCGGCATTTGCTAGTCATGAGGCAACATCTGTACCAAGTCAAGGCCGAGCTCAGCCAGGCTTGACCAGAGCACCAGTAACTGATTTTCGAGAGACTCGTGCACAATCGAAAAGACCGAGTGGGCCGGCGCTGCAGCCAACATCGTCATACACTGATGATGGTAGAGGCCAAGCCAGGCCTGATATTAGCCGCCGTCAGGACGTCGAGACAATTTACGGCAGAGGGAGCGACAGCTACCAAGCCATCGATGCCGGCGTCGAAGTGAAATCATAAACCCTCGCTCGGGTGCATCTGCCAGATCGATAGACGCTCCGTTCATTGCCGGCAGATGGAACCGACAGGGCGCACGGGCTGTTGACGCAGATTTCGAAGAGGAGGTAGACGAAAACGATAATGAGGACATTGGTGAATCTCAGCCCAGATCATCACGCTCTAGATTGGGTGTCACCGATTCTGTTGTCAGTGGCGGTTCAAGAGGTCGCAGTCTACGAGTGGTCGACGAACAGGAGAAGAGTGAGGGGCGGAGACGAAGAGGTAGAAGATGAAAGGGCAGATGCGAACGCTCTCGTCGACCACATTACTCGTTCCCTCATGATCCAACGCTGGGGCCGGCATGGAGCACGGGGAGAGGCTGTCGTATCTGTACACACTCGAGCTCGCTATGATCGATTACTGGAACGCCAATACACCTCTATTCAGGCAATACATGCCCTGGCTGCAGAGCTGCAACAATCTGCGAATGTGAATCGAGATGCTGCAATGGCGAGGGTTCGCTCACGGCTTATTTACGGCAGGCGTACTTCCAGCTGAGAGGTTAGTTTGCATGTCGACTATCATCGGCACAGCGACTAGATATGTTTGCGTAAGATTCTCTACTGATTCTGCGTCTTTAATTGGCTGATCAGACCAAGCCGCATCCGAGGTCGATTTTGCGTGAATCGTTCATGCAAGAGAATTGCTTGGACTGAGCTCACCGATATCATACCACAGCGTATCGTTCTCGCTATTGCGCTTGCGCCGTAATCGAGGTAATGATGACGCTGGCCGATTTCGTGATCCAGCAGGGGTCGTGTATTCGACATAACGAAGTAATGGACCTCGACAGCGAGATAATGTATTTGAAATCCTACTCTTCTACTGCGAAGCCCGGCGTCAACTTCGTTCCGTATCACACGCCCAGTCTCGATCCGCGCCATCGAGAGTCCTGCCTGCTCTAAAAGGTGAGGTCCCATTTGAGTTAATTTTCCTCTCGGGCGAAGTACCTTAGCGGTTGATTAACGTTCCAGCAATACATGACGCTTGCGGCCCGGGAAGGGCGTCGGGTCTCTGGGGCCAGTGCCGAATGCTAGAATGCCTGAGGTAGGTCGGGAGGCCGCGTTGCCTTATTAGTGGGTGCCAAGTATAGCAGTGTGCGGCAAGAGGCATTCCTTTGTGTTCGTCCACGAATCAATGATCACAACGAAGCTGCCTGGATTGCTCGTTCGCCATTTCTTGTCAGTCTTCTATGGCGTCGTGCCAGTGCAGTCGGCCGACCCTTTATGAATACAGCCATAGTGTCACGGCATATCTTCGAGCATCCCGAGATGGAAACAGACTCATTGCGCGCACTCCCACCAGCAGCACGATAAGCAAGATGCACTTCCAGGAGAAGCTCAGACCGCGGGATGCACAAACGTGACAGACCACGAGTCTCTGAGCATTATATCTGCCACACTCGCCAATACAGCCCGTCTGTACACGCCCAATGTCATTCGTCTCATGGATATATTAGTCACAGCGTTAAGGCCCGACTCCTTGAAGCAAAAGGTTGTTCAAAGTTCACATGTGAGGTACAAAGGGTACTGCGGGCACCTTCCGCGGTGAGCGCCAAGACTTTGTCTGCCTAGCTTCAGCAGGCACGTCGCTCATCAAACGCGTCAAGCTCCGAATTCATGGAGCTCACTCTCTCTTCTGTCATCAACAACAACAACATCATCATCATCACCAACAGCTCCGTCACACGCTGTCAGAAGATGTCATCAATGACAAGCAGCAATAGCGCTGCAGGTAACGAAAATGCAGATAACAATCAAGCAGATAATCGCAGTCGGACTTTCGGCCAACAGCGCTTCACGCAACCCCCGCCATCGCCTCAGCGCGATGCAGTCCTTTCTTTTGCAGAAGAGCTCGCAAGTCGAGAGGCAGAAACCGAGCGGCTCGTGGCAGAGAAGGCGCGTCTTGAAGAGCAGCAACAGCTTGCGCAAGCCGACACGATTATTGCGCAGATGCGACAGGATATTGTCTTCAAGAGACTTGGTCTCGACGACGAATATCCTACGCGTGCCGCATCACCAGTCTATCGTGCGCCGCTTGACTTCAATGGTCACGGCGTTCTTGGGCAAGGATATCGTGTCCATGAAGTCTACTCTGGCGCGAATGATCACAATCGACGCATCAGCGCATTCAGACGGAGCGATCAATTCGCAGCACGTTCCTCAGCGTTTGGTCAAGATTTTACGCATCTCAATCGACTGCCATCACCGGCAACTGCGACTCCGACTTCTGCTCATTTGGGTTCCTGTCTTCCAGATGCTCACACAGTTGCGCCCGCACAGGGTGCCACTCGTGACGCCAGCGGAGACATGGGGTTTCTGGCCGAACTCCCGGGATCGGAAAGCTTTTCGCCTCAACAAGCACCAACATTCACAGAGCTGAATGCTGGAAGTGTGCCCATGTTGCCAACTCCTCAACAGCAGCAATGGTCTTCTCCTGGCACCAGGCATGATGGCAGCCAGAATGCACCATCGCCACTGCCGCCATCTTAGCAGCGGCAAGAATATCAAAATCTTGTTCGTGGCAGCTGGACTCGCAGTCAGTATGCACCACCGCCAATGCTGCCACTATTGCAGCAGCAGCAGCAGCAGCGGCATCCTCTCCCTGGCAGCTGGAGTCGCAACCAGTATGCTGTACCAACAGCGCCACAACCTGTGTTGATACCGACGCATGTTGTGCCGTACTCGGCATCGTTCGGGCAATACTTGCAGCCGCCGCCACCGCCGTGGCCAGGCTCACGTCAGCTTCCGGCTTGGGGCACACGATCTCTCCATAATCAAGGCCACCAGCCATCTCAAAGCCAACCAGCACAACGCAGGGATCAACCACTTCAGCGATCTTGAACCACCATCGCTCTCGCAAGAGGTGATGCCGCTTCGAGAGGTCCTGTGCCGTATTGACAGCGCTGACGAGTTTGGGTTTGCTCTTTTCTTTTCTGCGGTTTCTTTTGTTTTTCTTTTGTCCACCGCGGTGTCTCACTTACTAGTCTGTTGTCTGATTTCATTTGTATCGCGTCTTCGTCTATCTACAAGTGCTGCTTGACCGGGACAGAAACGCGCCAACAGCGATGAATCGCAACTACAGCTTGAGCTGGGCGACATTGCTCGTAAAGTGCGCAATCTTGGTTAAGGCTTCACCGATGCACGCACACACTATCAGTGGAACACTATCAGTGGAAGGCCAAGCCAGGCAATGCGCGACCTCGGGGACCTAGCAGGCACGAGCACTGCAGCACTACAGCCAAGCGGCTTCTGATGCCGATCCCTTGTGTCTCGTCCATCTCTTTTGTTTTCTCCTCTTCACTTGTACTTCACTTGTTTCTTATGTCTTCATCAACAAGTCGGCCACGAGCAGGCTGTTGGAGAAGTTGAAACGAACGTCCCGAAGACGAGGCTTACTGCCCCCCAAGGCCTCCTCGATATCACGGTGCCGACACTGTACGGAGAAGGGCGCGAAGCTGCTTTCGCACGGCTTCGGCGGGAATTGAACGCACAATCAACTGCTCAGTCTATGTTTGCTTGGACTGTGCCTAGAAGAAGCTCGCCGGACTGACCGCAGACGCACTTGTGTCTACACAAGATCATAGATTCTTTGCCCGCAGGTTCCTTGGGCTCTGCGACTACATGGGAGCTTAGCAAAAGTACGGGGACGTCATATCCTACGTACCAAGATCCGTTGCCTGAATTCGTGGGCATATGTACAGCGGGGGACTTATCGCGTCATTGGTTGTTCAATATCTGTATTCATTATTCGGCTTGATCGCATGCTACCAGAACTGAACCGATGGCATTTATCCCAAGAGCAGCTAGTGAAGGCTGCCTGTTTTGATGAGGCTCCCATCAAAGCACCCACTGCACTGCTCCATCGCCCGCACCTTCGCGAGTGACCGAAAGTGAACGTTGAGGCGAAGCTTCTTTGAGGTGCAGCGATTCGATCCTGCTGGAGCATGTCCTCAACGTGGCTCTCAGTCAAGACAGTATTCTAGAAGTGGCAAAATTATGATGCTCAAAGAATGGAAGGTAAGGTCGGGCAGTTCTTCGCAGGCGATTGGATTCAGTGTGAGGCGAGCCAACGCCAGCATCATTAAGAGCACATTGATGGCTAGCTGCTCTACATCGTATTGTAAATTGCAGTCGTTTGCAGCACACTCATGACCCAAAGATACATCACTGAATTGCGCTTCAAGATCGGAAGTGTAAATAAGCTGTCCGCAGCATCGTTGCCAGATGCACACGTCCGTCAAGGACAAGTGCATCACGTATCTTTCCCAGACGGGTCGGAGTAGCTTCGCTCCAGAGAGCGATAGTTCTGTCTCTTGAGCGATGAGCCGACGCCTGAACGCAGTATTGGTCACTGCTCCGTGCCTTTCCCTCCCCCAGTATCACTGTGCATCCTCCGCGCATCCGGGCTACATCCTCGCTGCCATGAATTCTTTCAAGCGCTGCGACCACAATTCCGTCCGAGGGACAGTCTTCTCCAATAACCTGCCTGTAGCAGATCGTTTGATGAAGACAAAGGAAAAACAAAGGAAAGAAATACGCTAAACGATCACACAGAACACAGGAAAGAAATACGCTAAAGGATAACACATAAAAGTGCAAGACAAAGGAGAGACAAGTCAGGCACGCAACAGTAAGCCACAACATAAGGGAAACAACCATGACTTCTGGAGATGCGAAGGGCATGTGCTCATCATGGTGTCTGACAGATCTTCAACTCGAGCGCTGCATGTGCTGAGCTTGCAAGATTGCTCGTACTGGGTTTCGAGCCCTGTATGTGCTCATCCTGCAAGATCGTTCGTACTGGGTTTCGAGCCCTGTATGTGCTCATCCTACAAGATTGCTCGTACTGGATATGTCGATGATCGAGCCTTGTAGCCTCGCCACAACTCCGCTGGCATTGAGCTTGCCGAGAAGCTGATCAATGTGCTGGCCTTGCAAGCTTGCTGGCATTGAGCCTATCCAAGAGCCGGCCTTACAGCTTTGACGCAGGCTCTCGTGAGAAGACTGGCAGTGGTACCTTAGAGTGTTTCCGCTCTCTTGGATACACACCTTCTCGTAATGCTGGGCGTCCTCGCTCGTCTTGGAAACCAGAGTAACATGTGAAGAGCAGCACAGTGAGATACAGAGGTATGCCACTAGCTCGCTTCTCCGCATTCAACATTGATCCCAAGTACTGAGGAGTCCATCCTAGACAATCATATGCTGCAAGATGCGCAGGCACTTGGTCGGAGTCAAGGGCTCGGTCAATCTCCTCGACGAGTCGGGCCATCGTCAGACGGATGGGAACCGCTGTTGTGGAACTCATGTTAGCTTTGTAGCCGCGTGCTTCATGGTTCGAGAGCCCGCCTTGGCCTCTAGCTTCGTGGGCTCAGCCTTGCGAAGCGTCGTTCCTGCTGGCGTTGGCATTTTGGCCTCCTTGATTGCCGCCACTCTCGGGCTGTTGACGATCGGTGTTGTCAACCTCGGCTTGCTCTCCAGTCTTCTCATTGGTAACGGCTTCTTGTTGACCGACATCGTCGACATTGACAGTCTTGCCACGGTCTGTCGAGTTGATGGGCTGATGACGCGCCGAATTCAGGCCATGGAGGCAATACCTGCCCGAGTGGTACTACCGGTGCTGCTGAAGGTGCTGCTGGTGCTGCCGACGGTGTTGCCAGTATTGCTGCCGGTGGTGTTGCCGGTACGACTGGTGCTGACTTTTCTATCGTAGACTCGCGAAGTCAATGCGCCTGCATTACACGCTCATCGCTATTGAGTGGCAGTGTACGCTTCACCGAGTTTGCTCGTGATGGAGCAGGGGGGAGTGAAGCCAGAGGTGGCATGTTCTTGGGCTCGTTGCCATAAAGGCACTCTTCCCGGGCGAAGCATCCATCCGCTAGGATGTGCTCCTGAACAATTGCAACATCCGAATCCGATCCTAGGACAATTCTCTGAATCACATGTGGCTCTTATACAGTCAGTATCATGACCGATCAGCAGAGGTGGTACTCCATGCTCCACGGTTGATGTCCCAGTTGACGTCTCGCTGTGATGGATTGCAGGGTTCCATCGCCTTGAGCCAATAGCGCGATACGCTGACGTGTATAATGCACATTCCTCTGGACCGCCCGTTGTGATTCAACTTGTCTATCGGAAAGCTTGACAGCCAGTGGCTCGATGAACTCCGTTTGTGACTGAGGCAGTTGGGCGAAATTCGTTTGTTGGCATGCTAATTTCAGCGCGTTTCATTGGATCCGTTGCAATATTGTTCTTCTGGATTGGCAGGCGTGCTTCTACCAGCAGCGCAGCTGACACAGCGGCTTCCAGAAAAGTTCGCCTGGGCGAAGCTTGAGCTTTCATAGACTCTTGCATCCTTGACTCGAAGACTACTGACCGCACGGATTTCTAAAATCGTTAGAGATGCCTGCCTTCTGCAGGCTGAGTCGCTGGCGTTTGCTAGACATCTCTAGACCTGATCTGCATTCGAACCGGCATTACTCTGGGCAATGTATGAAATCATTCAACTGAGTGTATTGAATCTGATGACCGTGCAAAGAATACGGGATAAAGTCCGTTCAAGTCCGACCGCAAGTCCGTTCAATCCTGATGCTCAAAAATAGTGTTCCGCGTGTAATCCCACAATTCCATCTGACAAAGCCAGTCGGGACGGCGGATGATTGACGACATGAGGGCGGTGCACTGTGACGGCAGCAGAACGACGGCTGCTCCGTTTGACAGCGATGGTGCCAGCACACATAGCCATCAACTATATGGCAACAACTGGCTCATGCAGGCTAGTCTCCAGTCAACGCATTACACGATCGTGCTGTGCACACCGACTATGGATCGACTGCAATGATGCCTAATCAAGCGCACTGAGCGTGGCCCGAGCAATTCCACTGGACTTCCCGATCACACTTTGACAATTCAGCCAGAAACCAGTCTAGTGAAGGCTCGCCTCAGCATTTCGTCGTCCACACGGAGGAGAGAAAAGACGAGAAAGCCCGGCACAATGTCGGTCTTTTCGAGTTCAGCCTCACCATTCGAATTGCGAGCGACGATCATGACCATCGATTGTCAAGACACAGACGAAGAACGGGCAGAAAGAGTCCACCACGAAGATCGCCATTGGGCCTTCATCTTCAAAATCGCTTGCATAGCACAAGACAATCCACCTGATGGTCTGCCGCCGCCCTCGAGTATGAAAGAGTGGAACCGGTACTCATAGAGCTCACGAGGTGGAACGTATACAATTGAGTACATGTTTGACATGGTGACAAGTCAGCGAAAGAACGTAGCAGACTGTGGAGAGGAAGCACGGCTGTCCATGGGACCACCAAACTCCTCCCCCGAGCGTAAATGAGGCACACCATCCAAGACATTCAAGCTTGACGGGCGTTGTTTCCTCCTCGTATCACAATTAGAGCCATCTCCTGGGGATCTGCCTCGAAGAGAAAGATGATGATGTTGGAGTGAGTGCCGCCTAGACAGTCCCTCTTCTGTCTTGGTAGAAATCTTAGAAATCTCGTCTCCCCACAGCTGGGTATCCTGATGTGCCATCCAGTCATAGATGCGGTCATTACCGTCTGGGTCATATGTGGGATGAGAGCCGGCCTCTGAAAGGTTACTCCAGGCTTGAGCTAATGGCTCTGGATAGTGAGGCGTAGAAAGACCAGTGGAAGGAGCGGCGGACTTCGCGAGCTCCGGGGGCTCGTCTATCGACTCCCTTGACTCATCTTCCACCATTTCGCTGGAAGCGTTTTGTTCGAGGTCGATGGGATCTTCGTCTGTGTCAAGACCCGCTCTGTGGCACTCTTGTGTCAATTTCGAGATATCTTCATTGGCGCTTTCGAGATCTCTTTCGATTGCCACACGCGCATCATCGAAGCTTCGGTAGAATTCGTCATCCGGGATAGGCGGCAAATCGTGTCGATCTAGTAGGAACTCTCTTTCGTCGAGGTCTTCGTACTGCTCCACTAAAAGCTCGTTTAGCCTTTCCTTGTACATGTCAAGGTCCCTTCGGCGAGAGCGCAACCTATCCAGAAGCTCCATCTTCGTGTTCATGACAGTTTCTTGATTCTGTTTCTCCTCGAGATTTGCAGCATTCGTAAAATCCCTTTGCGACTTGATAGCCTCGTTCACAGTGGTAGTTGCTTTCTTAGCGGCGGCCACGAAGTCTTCGTCTGCGATGATGAGATAGGCTTCAGGCTTGACCATGTGGTCGGCCAGTTGGCATACTCTCTCTAGTTCGGCGCGAAAGGTGTGTGCGTCTCGTTGAGTTTTCTCCCATATACTGTCAATGGCTTCGAGCTCACGACTGGGCATGCCTGCCGTTGCGTGAGGATAGAGATCACGGAAGCGGCTCATGAGTTCCTGTTGTGATTGTTGTACATCGGTCAGATGCAGGTTGAGGTCTTCGTAACCCAAACGAAGGCCCTCACGATCCGTCAATACTTGATTGCGGAGCCCAGACATCCAGGTGAACACTTGATCCAGCTTTTTGACGACTCTCCTCGACTGAACATACTGCGGGCGCTCTGGAGAAGCCATAGGTGCTCTGCGTCCAGTAATCGATGGTGGGGCGACTGGCGTTTGCATCGGCTCATCCTGCTTGATGCTCTCCTGATAGCTATCAAGATCACATTGACAGGCGAAGTCGAGAAGCTCAATGTTTGCGTGAGGAGAACGGACCGAAACTTCAACAGGGGTTTCTGACCCTTGTTCGCGGGAGGGTTTTGGCAGACCCGTTTCAGAGTCCCACGTTTGCACTATGTCAAGGCGATCCAGACGATGTGAGTGACCGCCTCCTGACGAGCCATAGTCTACTTGACGGCGCAAAATTGAGTCATCATTCTTGTCGCGAGGCTGTTCGACACAAAGCGGTCGTCCTTGCTCGGAGTCCATTCCGATGTTGTTACTGTTGTCCCATTCCAGGCGTGTGCTTGAAGTACATGAGTCGAATGCTGCTGAAGCTGCCGTTGACCAGCCAGCATGCCCAATCATCACTCGGGCTGTGACGATAAACTAATCATCAGCTGAGCGGAGCAGACCAAGCATAAACGTTGCCCAGCCGTCGAGGCAGCGCGAACAAGATAAGGACAAATCTAAGAGGCAATGGCCAAAGCGTCACGAAGCGCGTGATGATATCGAGTCAAGTCCTTCGGAACAACGGGGACGCATCACAGCCGTTCACAGCCGTGCTGTCCTGTCCTGCGACACACTGCTTATGCGTGATACCACACTTCCGGGAACAGGCTCCTGTTGTGCATCCATCTCAGACGTAGGCGAATTGTGTAATAAGGCTGGCCAGCGGCCAGGATCAATTCTCTCAAGATTGCGGCCGCGGAATGAGATCGAGGGGGCCGCCCGCGTCGATCATGCCACACACACGGCGTCCAGCCAACACCTCCTTGATAATCCCTCTACGCACCCACCCATCAGTGCAAGGCTGCACACCCTCCATGATCGAGGCGTGCAGCGTATGCGCTCCGAGCCAATCGTCTGCTGCTCCCTGCCTAGCCACCCACATCGCGAAGCCTCCCTCCTTCCCCAACTCTCGAGCATGTGCCCCAGGAGCTCCCTTGCCCTTGAAAAAGCAGCAACGTGCGGCACGCAGCAAGTATGATGATGTATCAGTTGAGCAGCTACATGTACTCTATACTATCGCGGCATCTTTGCGCAAGCGAGGAGCGGGCCCTTCCGACCGAGGGCCAGCGTGGGCCTCTCTGGCAGAACCCTTCACCGGTCGGACGACATGCCTCTTGCGATTGGCGAATGTGACGCATTGCAATGCGGCATCCATCTTGATGGGTTGCATGTGCGCACGACTCCGACTTTGGAGATGAAGAGCCGCAACAATGTCTTAAACCGTCGCTCAACCGCGCTGACCTCGGCGCGGGAGGCATCGCAGACCTTCTGTGGGAGCGCAGATTGATAGCCACAGCTGCGCGTTCAGTCGAGCTCGTGCAATCAAGGTCCGAAATGGCATCAGGCTGGACTTGGTCCTCAGTTTTGAATTCGGAGGTTTACCCGGTGTTGGAAAATGGAGAAGCCTATCTCTATCTGCGAAATGGACGAAAAATCCGAGCGGCAGACGTCAATCGCCAGGTTCAAAACCCAATGTACGCCAGCCTTTCTATACTCCTTTGAGAGGATCGATCAGACTAACACATAGCAACTCCAGCGATCCTCGAACAACATTGCCTCCGCAGGTCACAATTCCTAGCTACCCCAATGTCTCACAGGGTTATGGCCAGATCAGACCAGGCCAATACACCCATCAGAATCAGCAACCTCCCAGACTACCAATATTCCAACCCCAGGGCATGAACGTCAACGAGAGTCCCGGCCCGGCGTATCGTCCAAGTGCGAGCACTGCCGCCAGCGGTTCCACCGACTTTCCAAACGCCACCGAAACTGAAGGCCGATACGGGATTCGCGCGCGTACAGCCACTGGTCCTGATGGAGAGAGAGTCCTTCTAGGAACAGAGGGTGACCCCGAAAGGTTGGACGAAAATTTCAAAAAGCGCCGTAGCTCATTTTTCAAGACCGGAAGGGTGTTCACGACTCTATGGACTGAGCCTGCCCCGAACCAAAGCACGAGCACGAGCACTCACGTCACTTCTGTCTGGCTCAATGAGACAGTACATACTCAAATCCGTCGCTTCGTCGTTGTCCGCGAAGGGCGTGGCTATTGTGTCGCCGTTCGAATCACAACATATGGTGGGCGCGGACTTGAGAAACCTGGAGTCATAGCGTCCGAGCATGCCCTCATCTATACAGGTCGTCGGCCAGAGACCTCCGTTTACGATGCCGGAATGGTCCCTATTGATATTCAGGTTGATCCCGACGATGGTGCTGTTCTCGATACAAAATCGAGACTGAATCTCGGAAAGCCATACACAATTGAACACAATTTGAAGGTCAAGCCAATTGGCATGGTCTCAGACACGAATGCTCTGTCAGCTGCTTACATTCAGGCTTCTTCGGGGACCACAGGACAAGCCTCAGCTTCGTCTTTCAGTATGGCCAGGGCCAGAGAAGTCAGGGCAGACCCACGTCTCAGGACAGGCAGCCGGGGATCTGCCGAGCAGTATCAACAAGGCATGTCTCAGGCTTATCGTCTTGCTGAACAGATCCGACTGGAGAGACGACAACAGTCTGACGCGTAGAGTGAGTATGATGAGTACGCCGACAGCGACAACGACTAAAGATGATGATGACAACGACGACCACGAATCTGGATATCGTGGCCGGCATGAGAGGCCGATCGACCAATCCCAACTTGAAACTGGTCTGCTGGCCTGCATCCTGCGCTTTCACGACGAGATTGATATCACATTTGCCTCCATGTTTTCCCACATTCTCCACCACCAGAAATCCAACTTCTACAGGACACCACGCCTGGCGCTTTTCTCCAAATAAGGGAGATCATGGGCTTCGAAATTCTCCGGATCACATCGATCCGTTGGATTCCCAGCGCTGAACTCCAAAATTCTCACGGCCGAAATTGAGCAACAACAATGTTTGAAACGTTCTAGTATTGCCGCGTCGTACTCTTTCCTTCGTGCAGGAATTTGTTTCTTTTTATGATGGACACAGAAGAGCTACGATCATGAATACGGAATCTTTCGTTTAGTGTTGATGCTGATGTAGCATGAGTATATAGTGATACTGCACAAACGGGGTACAGATGGCGTGATGAGCTCATAAATGGTTTCACAGTTCCCGCTGATGGTGACGATCCTTCTCCCTTACCGATGATGAATTCGCTGCCTAACGCTCAACCGGGATGTGCCACGTCCGAGATATTGCGTGGCGAGGTGACAAATAGCATCCAAGCGACCTCAACTACTTATCATGTATTGATCAAGCATAATCGAGACTGGACAGGGGAAAGGTGGCAGTGCCACCACAGCTTGGTGTGATGGTTTCATCTTTGTTGTTGAGTACTGATTGGTCACTAGCTGTGGCCTCCATATTTCCCACTCAGCTAATCACCAAGAGTTCTGAATCCTCAACTGTTCACCTCACTTCTTCCCTCTACCCTTCACGTTCAGACTCTTCAAAGGATCCAGACCTCTCCCCTTCATCAGTCTCCCCTTGCCTCTACTCTTATTGAACGCCCTCGCCTTTCGCAACCGATTCTCCTTATCCTTCCTGATACCCACAAACCCAACATCCTTGCTTACCGCCGCCTTGCCACCACTCGGCAACAGATAATCCGGCACGTGCTTCAGATGCGGCTGGCTCCTCACCGCATGACTTTCCCCATCATGACGCAAATGCTTCAGATCATCGGGATTCTCCTCGAAATGTCGCTTCAGCTTCTCAGATTGAATGAGTTCATTGCGCAGTTCTTTCGTACGTGCTTCACGCACAGCGATTCGTGTGACAGAGCGCAGAGCGTCAGCTAGACGGTATCGAAATCCTTCGAGCTTGTTCCAGTCAAGACCCCATTCTTTGACTTCGGTGCCGCCGGAGAGTTGTTTGGCGGTGACTTTGGCGAGGACAGCTTCATCGTTGGCGCATTGTGGGATCGAGGTCGGCTTGTGTCTACGGTAGAGGTCTGCGGGGACATAAAAGGACAAAGCCATGCCGGTCTGACCTGCGCGAGCAGTGCGGCCGATGCGATGGGTGTAGGATTTGGAGGTCGTAGGTAGGTCGAAGTTGAGGACGCAGGTGACACGGCGGAAATCAATTCCTCGCGAGACGCCGTATTCGCGGTCGTTGCGAGACTTGCGCTGCTTCTTCTTCGGCACTGCTTTCGAGGCAGTGGCATCGTTTCTATTTGGGAGGCTTTCGTCGTCCGGCTGTTCTTCAACATTAATTTCGGCATCTTCGTCCTCTTCGACCTTTCTTCGCTTGCTCTTCTTGCCGTCCTCGTTTCCAACAATCTCTCCCTCATCTGCAGCGATGATAATGTCGTAGACGCCACGATTGAACTCCTCCACGACATGGAGCCGGCTGTTGACCGGAAGCTCCGAGTTCAGCACGCAGCTTCGGATGCCAAACTGCTCCAGAAACAGCTTCACTCTGTAGCATCGATCGATATCGGCCACGAAGACTATGACCTTGCCCTTGATGAGTTGCAGCTTGAAGATAGCATAGATCAGGAGGAACTTCTCATCTTCTGCTGTTCGTACTGTGAATTGCGCCAGAGTCGACTTCTCACTCGCCTCTTCTGCAGACAAATCCAGTATCTCCAGTTTACCTCCTTCATCAGAAGAAAAGAAAAGCTCCGTCAGAGTATCCACTTCCGTCCTCATCGTTGCGGATACCATCAGCTTCTGCACCCCAGTAGGAAGAAATTCCGCGATGTTTCTCAAATCCTCCTCGCAATCATAACTCAGCACCACGTCTGCTTCGTCAATGATCAGATGTTTGAGGTTGTCCAAACTCAACGTCTCGGTATTGACCCAGTAGTTTGCTCGTCCAGGGGTCGCAACGACAATGTCCGGCATCTCAGCCAACCTTGCCTTGGTGACTGCGGCATCCTCTTTCCTCGTAATGTTCTCACATCTGATCTCTTGCGCGCAGAAAATAGTGAAGCTTTTTACAGTTGCCGTTACTTGATTTGCCAGCTCTTTCGTGGGCACCAGAATTAGTGCAGCTGTGCTTTTTGTATGCTTCGAGGATCCGTCTTTTCGGTGCAGTATTGCATGCAGAGTAGGTAAAAGATATGCAAGCGTCTTCCCAGAACCAGTCTTGGCTCTTGCTAGTACGTCCTTCCCAGCGAGAGCGAGTGGAATGGCCTTGGACTGTACAGACGTCGGCGCTGGAAATTTCTCTCTGTTGACTGCCTGTAGCAGGCGAGGATCAAGCTCGAGCAAGGCGAAGGTCGACTTGGTCGCTGCCGGTGACTTGGAGTCGGTCGCAGGCTCTGGAACATCGTGTTCGTTCAATTTACGCTTCATTTTGGCGGATTTGTTCTTGATATAGCGAAGTGTGTATAGAGTTCTCTCGAGGTTGGAGAATTTCAGATGGAGACGCAAAGATCCAGGGTCCTTTGGAACTAGCCTGAACCTTCTTTTCAGCCCCCAATATTGCCGGCACTCCATCTCCCAGACCACTACCTCTTCGGCTTCTTCACCTCGTATGTCCATCACTCCAGCCTACCTGGATCCCCTCCCAGAACCAGATTCAACTCGACGACACGGCACGCGCAATGTTCCAGAATTCCAATCACAGTTTTGAGCTTCACAATATTGTTTACGATGCGAGACGCGCTGCGATGCAATATTCATCACCTAACGAAGTCTGCACATTCGCCCTGCAATCCACGTCTTCCACAGCCATTACCATCCACTTCGAGAGCTTCTCCTGCTTACTGCCACTATTGTCAATGTGCCGCCGGAATATCTCCTTAACAAAGCTGAAGGCTTTCACGAGTCATATCAGTCTAGGACGAAGAGGCGTGTACCAGAGACGTCGCAGACATTCTATTGCCTCAAATTTCCCTTGCTGACTTCCCACTTCGATCAAGCTCTCGAGTTGCATGCTTGTTGCGAGATATCATTTCCAATCACCCGCTTAGATGAATGACAAGCAATCATCTGCATGTGCCTTATGTTTCTTGACTTCGCTGATTGAACTCCAGGCAGCCGTTTGTACAATCTCAATGTCAAAGTACCGATGTGCATAGTTCAAAAATTCCAGCGCCTTTGTCCCCATTTGCCTCTCCAAACACTGGCTTTGATGTAGCACTCTATATGAGCAAACTCCTTGCCAAAGCCTTCAACATATATCAGCGCAGTGCTGTTCTCTACCTTGGTTCATGTCTCCAGCACAGTTCTTCACATCGTTCAATCTACATTCCACAGGCTTTCCGATACCATATCACGGAAACACACAAGAATCCTTCACTACTAAACATCACACCATGAATCCCAGGAAGAGTCAAACCTTCAGACCTCCAGCAATGTCGAGCTGGTCAGGACACCTACCAACCAGATCGGAGTCTCTTGGCAGCTCAAGGTACACCCTGCTTTCGCACACCCTGCTTTCGCAGGATGGCTCTACGCCACACCTCAACCTTCCAGGATCTGCGGAAAATCAGAAGGCACCTTGGTCGAGAAAGGGTTTAGCCACGGAAGTACAGCAGCGCCCAGCATACAGCTGCTCTGTGTCGTCCATCTCGAGAACACCTTCGCCGGCAGGCCTACCGGTTTCTTCGGATGTGTCTCCCCAATGCAATGACGTGTACAATGGACTCGAAGCTTTCGAAACCGAGGATGAGAATGCACTCACGGAAGTTGGTGCCGCATCCTACGCTGATATGATACGACTGTCTGGCGTCGGCTCCTACAGAGTGGAAATCTGGCATGCAGAATATCCCGGATGTATTCCAGATGCATTGCGCAGAAAGGTCCACGACCGTGCCTTGGAAGCTGCCCGCAAGCTTCACGCAGAATGCGATATTGTGAAGGTCGCTCGTGACACCGTGGTCCCCGTCAAGAACGTGGATCTCAAGAAGGGATACTATTGCGTGGACATGTTTGAAAAGACGGGCTGTCAACGACTACAATCCCGTGATGTTACCTGGGCACATGGCGAAAACACATTCATCTTGAAGGAGGCCAGATATAGCCCAGAATCAGAGATGAATATCCTTCGCCGAGGGACTCGACGCGAGAATCCCCATACCGTGAGCGGTGTCTACGCTCAGTTCTACGTCAAGTTCGACATAGTCAACGAACATGACTTGCGGCCTGGAGGTATCGCAGAGCTTCCCGCGGCTGCAGAACCCGACTTCCGAAGGGCTCTGAATACTGTCTTGGTGCACGAGATTGCCGCAAAACACACTTTCGCGGTCATGCATGGCAGCAAGGCATTCTCTTCGATTGCTACCTCTTCCCATCACGGTCTTGAGCTGAGAAACGGCATCGAAGGCAAACTCACCTACGATGGGCACCAACCAATGATCGCAGAGTCACCATGCCAAGGCTACTTCCTCCAGCCTTTACTGGTTTCAGATTTTCTCCTTCAGTTCTGCGGGCCTGCGATCGCTGATGGAAAAGCCTTGCCTACAAGATTGCAACAGGCGCAGGATGCTCTGATCGGCAAGAACATTGTCATCGCCACGGCATCTGGGGCTCGGCGGACATTCACTGTCCAAAGCCTGGGAGCCTCGCTTCGTGAGCATCCCAAAGCGGCGCATGGCACACTCGGACCTTTTACGGAAGAATCTGCCCTGTATCCCGATATGGTCTGCGTCAACGTCAAATCGCAGCAGCGACCGTTCTACTATCCCGCCGAGCTTTGCAAGATTCTGCCCGATCAACCCTATCGTGGCGGTGTGCCGTTGTCGTCAATCGCTGAGGTCTTTAACAGCGTTGACAATAAAGTCCTGACAGACCAGACTAATGTTGAGCCTAACGATCGTCTCTTCGATGCGGCTACCGATGCCTCGTTCAGCATTTCCTTCGTCGAAGTACAGTTGGCCTTTGACGGGATCATTGAACAAACTGTCAAGCCTGCGGCGTATCAGTGCTTCAAGCACCAGATCGGCGAGCGCTTTGATGGGAGGTTGCGTAATGCTGTACAATGCGCCAACAGCGCTCGAGTCGAGTTTCATCCTGATAACTCCTTGTGGGCCCAAGGTCTGGGTTCCTTGATGGCTGGTAAATCCGGACGTCACAGCGTTCTGGTGGTTGCCGTACCCAAGAAGCTTCCGAGGAACTGCGTTGATGAGATCAAACACTTTTGCGACACGGCACTTGGCGTTCAGTGCCATATCGTCAGTGCCGATGAGATCAACAAGCGCACTCCCGGTGCTGGCTTACCGGAAGCAATGATCAAGTATACTGGCGCCCAGGTCCGCAAGATCTTCGCCCGCGCGTTATATCCTGCGGCCCCTGACTCCCTCGGAAGCGAGATCTCTTCCATCCTTCAGCCTCGAACTGGTCTGCTTGTGGGTGTTCATGTGGAATCTCTGCAAAGCATCTACCACAAATCGTTCTTCAGAAACAAGCCGCTGAAGCTTGACGACATGTTCCTCATTACAATTGTCTCCACAAGTAACAACGAAGCGCCAGCAGCACACTCTCCAAATTCGTTCACGACACATCGAATCTGCATGGGAAAGAATCATCCTGGCGACTTGCTCGGACAAGTGCAAGAGTCTCTCATGCAACACATTGCTAGCCAAGATTCCGGCTACCAAGAAGAAGTTTGGGATCACGTCACCATATACCAGTCCGGCCTGGATATCAATGCTACCGCTAAACTCTTGGATCAGCCGGCAGTCTTGGGGAAAGAGTTCTTTCTGAACCACACGCGGAAGTTCAAGGCAGACGGCACTACCATGGGAGAACACGAAATCCCGGATCCGTGCATCTCGATGATCACAATGTGCCCAGAGACAATCATCGCTCTTGACGAAAGTCAGAGCCCTCTGCAGATCATCAAGCCAGAGAGCAATTTCGCTTGCTTCGCTCTGGAGGCTGCTCTGGAACTTACCTTTCGCCGCCCTCCCGGCTCTGCCAATGTGCCTTCAACTCCTTGGCGCGTCTTCCGAGCGAGCGACAGATCAGTCTCCTACCAGATTGATATCGAGAAGAGAGTTCTGCCCGACATCCTCTACCTGGCTCAGGCAGCGTCCAAGCGTGGACGATTGTTGGTGCGCATGCTACCCCAGTCGGACAGATCTGCTGACATTGACTTTCCTTGGGAATTGGATACTGTGCACCAGAATTTGCGAAGAACGCTCTACTTCTTGTAGTCGTTTTGCACAATCCGCATGGTTGTTGACATCCATCACACTCGCATGAAGTCCTCCTCTCCATCGGAAGAGGCCGGCTCCTGAGTCGTCGCAGCCATGACCTTTGGCTCGCATGTTCTGCTTGAGGTTATTTTGTACTGTATTGGGATATGATGATATTGGAATATGGAGAGATGGATGTCCTTTTGTTGATGGCCCTCAGTAGGCTGAGTCGTACTTCGCAAGAGGTTCTGGCTAGTTCATAGTTCTTCAAAATGCATTTGGAGACAATACTGTTCAGAATTTGCATTTCATGGTTGACGAGATTAGGTGAAGGGATGACCATCGCCCTGTGTAAGCTGCTCAATGCCAGTTGCTTGCATTCATTCACTGCAAGCTGATTTCTTACTGCCGCACAAAATTAGTTCATTTACTGACAGAACAAACAAGACCAGCTCATCCAAGAGGCCCCAATGTCCAATACGAAGCATGAGCTAGTAGGCGCCCGAGCAGCATGCCCACGAAGTCGCAGATACAGCCACGGCGGCAACGTTGAAACTCTATAGAGATCCAATCGTAGATGTTCGGGCGGCTGCCGATGGCCAACTTTTGCTGTCGTTGTGGCGGCTATCTATCTAAAGAATGTATAGAGAATCCAAAAAGGCATCTGATCATATCCGTCATCGTGAAGAACATCCAAGTTTTTTGTCTCATGGCCCGCTCTGCAATGTTCTATGTACAATTGTCCTTCCGCTTTGCTCCCATCTGAATCAATCCTCCGCTGTAAACACCTGCGCTGTTGCGTATCCTATAAAACATCCAAAAGGAAATCATCGAGATGATGAATACGTCTAGTATCCATGAGCATGACGCTTGTGCATGTTCAAGTGCTGTGCGTGATCTCTGCGAGCCTTGATGGCTGGCGCGGCCTCAGGGACAGGAGTGGGGGCGTCACGAGCGTAGACGGTGACAAACTCGGTGACCCAGACAATGTTAGGGTCGTTGTTGGAGCCTTGATTGTGGGTGTGGTGTGGCGAGGAGACGGGTGTACTGGAAGAGGTTGGGGTGGGAGTCGCTTCAGGTGTCTCGGGAGCGGAAGAAGCAGCGGCAATTTCGATGGTGGCGCTGGAGCTGGACTTCGGGCTTGCCGCCTTCTCGGCTGCCGCCGATGAAGACGAGGAGCTGGACGAAGCCTCCGCTTTTGCGCTCGAAGAGGATGATGCGACAGAGCTCGCCGATGCTGCAGAGACTGACGAGGCACCACCAAGGACAGACGAGGCAAGTGCACAAGTATCCTCGGCAATGCCAATAGCAGCAACCAGCAACTTTGGAGCTGGATTCACCTTCGTAACAGGGTTACAACCAGGGAGAGCCTGTCCTGGAGAGTCCACATTTTCGTCGTAAGTCATCTTCAGCTTACATTTGCTTTGCTTCGTGTCGAACTTCTTGTAACTTGGGCAAGTACCGATATCCTCGTTGCCGTAGTAAGGAGCCGGGCAGGACTTGAAGAGTTCAGGAATGGCGCCTTCGTCCCAGCCGTTGAAGAAATCAACGTGGAAGCCGTATCCAGTTGGATCTCCCTGAGAAAGGACGAACGAGTTTGGCTTGACTTGGTCGATGATGGCATGGACGTTGAATTCATTCTCCATGAAGATGTGCGGGAGGCGGGTAGGGTGAGAGCTGGGACAGTCACCATGCACAGGATCTCCTTCAGCGTACGAGATGTGGGCATAAGGATTCTTGACATCAAAGTCTTCGCCATTCCAGCAATGTGGAAAGTCAATGGCGCCATTGAAACCTGGGTATGCGTCACAGTCGGAAACGTCGCTTGGGAAACCGCCACCTGTTCCGACGCCCCATGGCCCAGAAGAGGTGTGGCAGATCCATTGGGTGATGTTTTGATATTTCTCATCTGAATTGGGAGCTCGCATAGCGGCATCACCAGCAATCATGCGGAAACCTTTTGGGAACTCAAAGGGTTCGATGACCTTGTCATTGTCACTACCGAAATCACGGTAGTAGATCTGCGATCATGTTAGCAGTCTCACGCAAAGACGATTCTCTTGGATCACCCACTTTGTGCGTGCTAGTGGGGACTTTGATATAGCCACTGCCATTCTTTGCTTCCATGTAAAGGGCAGGGTGCCAGTAGCTGCTCTTATCCTGCGCGTTGCCAGTGCCATCCGCAGCACCGACAGTGGTGCAGTCGGATTGCTGAAGAGACTCATAGGTGGCATCGGGGGAGAAGCCGTTGGCGCCAAAGATTGAGTGCACATGGCCGGCGGGAGCATTGGGGTTGAGAATCGGGTCTGACCGCTCAACCAGAGTGTCATCGCCGTGGTCAGAGCCGCTGGCATATTGCACGAATTGCAGGCCGGCTGCGGTCGAAAGGAGTGACGCCGCTGAGACGATGAAAGCTGAGGTCCTCATATTGGCTGTTGTCTGTTGGGAGGCGTAAAGTCGGTAATCCACGTATCAAGGAGTGTGAGCTTTTTGTCTAATGAATGTTGCGGACTCAGTCCGGTATGAATGGTGTAATGTGTCGTAGGTCGAGCAGTGAATAACAAGTCGACCAAAGCGACGCACAAGCTGATTTTCGCGCGGTATTGAATGAGTGTTGGGGAAGTGAAGGGGCGGACGACCAATGCGTCACGCAACGAACAACAGCGCTATTGTGCTTGTGAAGCCAACAATGAGTGACAGCGTACAGTGACAGGCGAGAAGACAATCAAGGCATCATGGTGCTACGGCGAACAAGGGGGAGGTTATAGGGCAGCCAAGACATGGAGACAAGTCACATCCATCGAGCTCCTTCGTTCTGGCGTGCAGTGAGGGAAATTGGCAGGATAGCACTTAGCTCGTCGCGTCTGCGAGGCCCGCAGCATAGTGAGAAAATAGGACGTATAGTAGAGGTATATTGTTTCGAAAGGCGGCATACAGTGGGTCATCGGAGTGAGCAGCCCAGTAGGAGGGAGTGAGAAAAGCCACAGGAGGAGGCGAAGGAGGTGAAGTTGCAAGCCGGCGCAAAGCAGGAGTCAGGGCGCTAATGCAAGTTCTCTGATGGGCGAGGTCTTGGATTCTGCGGGCGGAAAGGGACGAACGAGTAAGCGTCGTGTTTCCCCTTCTAGCTGCTCCTCCGGACCTCCGGTACCTGGCACAAGGCTGAGAGAGAAGGTCTTCAACGGTTATTCTTGCAGGTGAAACGCGACAGGAGACAGGGGTGAGGCGCGCGCGTGCACGTCGGGCGCATCTCCGTTTGCCCGTTGATGATGATCTTTGACAGCATCCAGTGTCATCCCAGTACTCGGTGCGCTGGCAAAGCATTGCATTGCACTGCATGGCGCTGCACTCTCTTCCAAGAGACATCTGTTCGCCGAGTCCGCTTGTTTGCTGCTGCGGTCAGCGCCCGGTCTGGACAGCAATCTCCTGGCAGTGCGTTGGCGGCGTTTGTTGGTGGTGCCGCATAACGAAGGGAGGTTCAGGAGTGAAGGATGAGGAGTTGGGGGAGAGTGAAGGAAGGAATCGAAGGACGGCCCCTTGCACTCACATGGCCTAGTGTAACCGGCAAAAGGGCCATCTCCCACGCGCGATCTGCCACCGAACTTGCGGCACCGAGCGTTGGATCCGATTGACAGGCGCATAGCACAGCAGGAGAGGTGTCCTGTAAAGTCCATGTGTCGAACGTGACATGACAGCGTGGTAAGAACACCTCGCACAAGACGCAGGTGGGCTGCAAACCAATAATCAGTAAAGCGCCACTTCGCCAACCACTACGGGACGAATCAACGATCAATTCCGCTTCGGAAGACAGCATGAGTCGAGACTACACGGCCCGTTTGAATTCAAGAACGACATGCGAGACACCCGGACCAACACAACACAAACCTGCGTTCTCCCACTTCCGCTAGTCAGTCCCGCTGGATTGTCTGAGACGCGTTCGCAGGGTGGTCCATTCATTGAAAGCGCTCGCGCATGAATTCTCCAATCTACCACGACAATCAGCTCTAGATAGATCATCCTCCCTTTATTAACCAGTTCCCAGTTACCTGTTTGGCGGGCTCATTCTCTTTAGCTCTACACATCTCGATCAATGCTGCAAATCTGCAGAAACCTCGAACCCACCAACGATACAGGAAAGACACGCATGAATGATACATGAACTATATAATTATATGATAATGCTCAACCGTCTAGGACTACAGAATCGTATCACATCATATATGAACAACGTGTACACGCGAGCTCCACGATGCTATCCCTTTGCGATGGCTGTCGCTATCCTGCCGCCATGCAATGATTGGTTCTAGCTTGCAAAGTTCGCTGCGTCTCAAATGTTGAGACCATCGCTTTCTTTCGCCTTTGTGTCATTGATGACCGACTTTTTTTTAAAAGATTGTACTCTGCATAGTACAGGTCCGTTCTTGCCTCATTCCAGAAAAGTGCTGCATTGACCTCAGCTGTCGCTCTGCTAGTTCCTCCTAGACATAAGTTATTCCAATGCGATGTTGCCACGACTTGGATGCCGAGAGTGTCTCTCAGCTGCAGCTTGTGCCCTGCGGAAAAGCTCGTCCTCCAGGAGCTCTGCAATGCATCCTGTGACTTTTTAGGCTTCGACGGCTCATCTATATTCAAGATTGAGGTATATATTATTGTTTGGTCCAGGATTGACCAATAATATCGCCGCTCGCGTGGTCTAGTGGTATGACGTATCCTTCACACGGATAAGGCCCCGGGTTCGATACCCGGCGTGAGTAAACGGAGACGCAAATAGCCTCTTGCGTTTGACTGAATCACATTTTGTTTTGTTGTTAGATCGATGGCTGTCATTTTTGGCTTGATAGAACGCCTTGCGTAGGCGCCGACGCGTTTCTCTTCCAAGTTGACGCATCTTCTTGCTGCGGAACCTTTCATATTTTGGTGCGAAAGGGCTGCTATGAATACCATTTAGTACCACTGATAGGCCATCACAGCACTCTCTAAATCGTGGGAGGATACTCCAAATTTCATGAATTGTCTTTTGTCAAATATTCTTCCTCCATCAATGCCTCTCTCGTGTTGGTATAGTGCTCATGCGTCGACATTTTGCGGTTCATCAAGCTATAAGTCCTTACACATTGGTATCTCATACAATGAAAAGAAAAACGTCCCATGCTTTCGCACCAAAAGTCTTTCTATCGCAACTTCAGCCGGCCAGTACACAACCCACCTCGCGGCAATTCTGATCATGCCCTTCCGAGACCAGGACTCCGAGAGTTGACGCTGCTCTGAACCGCTTATAGCGAGCTCATGCCTAAAGCAGATCTTCGTCATCCTCTTCGCGCATTCTCAGGGACACCCTGATGCCTTGCTGAATCCATTCCAGGGCTTCGATTTCGTCGAGATTCTTCCTGCCCATACGGACCTTCTTCAACAGTCCTTCCACGCAAGGCCGAGCGCCCTCAAAGTCAGCACCGCGCGCAGAGTCCCATTCACCGTCTTCGTCACCAAACCGACACCAGATCCAATCACAGCGAGCAATGCGGTGAGTGTTGCGGCTGCGGTCCGGCTTGCCAGGAGGAGCATCGAAGGGCAATCGTCCCTCCATCAGAGCGTAAAGCAAGACTCCAAGCGCCCAGCCGTCAGTCGATCGGCCGTCGTATGGTTGGCCGAGCAGGATTTCTGGTGCGGCGTAATCCTCACTACCGCATCGAGTCATAAGAAAGGGAGGTTCGGGAGGATCTGGGATCCTTCTACTCAATCCTAAATCAGTGAGCGTGACAATAGGCGTTGGGTGCGAACGTGGATCCTCCAGAGAGCGCAGCGTCGATTCGTTGACGTTGACCAAGACATTCTCAAGCTTGACGTCTCTATGAACAATCCAGTTGACATGCAGGTACCGCACTGCACTGACCAACTCGGCGAACATTCGTTGAATCAGGACCGGAGTGAGGAGATCTCGTCTCTGGCTCGCGAAATCGAAGAGATCGCCACCGGGACAGTAGGTAAGCACCAGTAGTGTTCGTCTTTCTTGGTACTCGCAGGCTTTCAGGTGGATCAATGACGGATGTGATATGCTTTTGAGCATTTCGACTTCACGTTTGAGACTGACTTCGATACGCTCGGCATCTGCACCACCGGCTGGTCCGTGCTCAACAATCTTAATGGCCACCAATTTATGCGGATCGAGATGTTCTTCGATTTCAGGAGTTGGGTGGGTGGGTATTCGTTCGCGCGTAGCTAACATCACCTTTGAGAATGTTCCTTGACCCAGCTTTCGTAATTGTCTGAACTTGCGTCGCTTGTTATGTATACCACAATGGATCTCGAGATACTCGGTCGCAGTGCCATCCTCCAGATATGGCTGTTCCTCATCATCCTCATTGCTTCCCGCGGTGCTCGATGTGCTAGGTGGAGGCGTCGGCAGATGCTTTGTCGGCTCGGTAGGTTGCACACTCAGTCCGCGTTGCTCGGCAAGATATGCCTCCCGTTGCATCTGATACTCGGGAGACTCGACACCTGGAGCATCGCCGCTGCCTAGAGTCACATGGCGGGGACGTGCATTATGCAATGTTTCCGGAGTGAAGTCTGAGATACTTCGGTTCCTGGTGTGTGCACTGGTATTTGTGACCCCTGATGCTCCTACTGCGTTGTGAGCGTTGGCGATCGCGGCTTCCTGCATCAGGCTGCCGTAGCCCTTCCTCTTTCTCGACGGCGACTCTGGAGACGTGGGCGGTCTGGCTGCCGTTGTATGGTCGTCGAGAGAGCCTTCACGAGATCGATTGGGTGTCCCAGTCCCTCTCTTACTGCGCCACATCGACATCATATCCGTACCTACTAACGGCGAGGGAAGCGGAGTAAGATCTGCCATGGACGCAAGGTATGGCGAGGCCAGCGCGGACCCGGAGCCGTGCGAAATCGCAGAGCCCAAGCTAGACGTCGAGACATTGGATCGCAGCGAAGAGCCCATAGCGGCTGAATAACTGGTCGGAGAAGCCAGGTGCTGGTGCATGGAGGTTTGATCGTTGGCTAAGGGCGTCTCGTACATGATAGTCGGCGTGGGCGTGGAGTCGGCAACGCGCGGGGCTCCTACCGTTGTCGCATCGGTAGTGTTGGTCTTGATCGACAGGCCGGCACTGCTGGGCGAGGATCGATGACCAGCCCTGTGTGCGAAAGCGGTCGTGTCGAGGGAGGGCAGCACGGAGGTGGCATTGTGCGCGTAGGCGGTCCGATTCGTCAGACACGCGTCTGGGCCTGCATCTTCACCCGCTGGAGACCCATGTCCGTTTGCCTTTCGTGGCGCCTGGACCTGGTGTGCTGAAGCTGACGGATGGTTGCTGTCGTCGTCGTTACCGGAATCTTGAATCCCTTGATCAGCTTGGGTGGAACTGCTCATCCTAGCGCAGGCATATGACAAGGTATCGCTGTACGCCGCCGCTGTGCAAATATGTCAGCAGCAGCAGTAGCAGCACTAGTTGTGTAGTTTATGTAGGGTGGCTGGAGGGTGAACCGCGAGATTAGCTGATTGGGGACTCCACTAGTGTGGGGCTGTACAGTTCCCGAAACGATCGAGCTCGGGATCAAGCATTCACGCAGGTGGGGTACGGGAACCTACAGGGGTAGCACGTGGTCGATGATGACTTGCGAAACCACATGAAGCACTCTTGGGCAAAGACCAAAAAAAAATCACATGGCCACAAAGCGTCCACATTTATCAATCAACGATCGTTACGTGCAGATTCAAGGCACAACTGAAACCGGAACATAGAAAATCACAGCAACAAGCTCGTGTAGGGCAAGATGAATAGAAACCCACAAGGAGTATCTAGAGCACGTTGATGACAGCGACCAGAGTAGCCAATATCGCGATGGCAGTTACTCCAAGACTCGATCGACCGGCTGCTGCGCCAGACAAAGAGCTTCCGTCACCAGCACGGTTGCAAAGAAGCTGATTATAGCTGCCTGTCAGAAGCAGGACCTGAACATTGTCCTTTGCCTGATTGTAGGTCGTCAAGTTGCTCGAGTTGTACGGTGCACTCAATTCGTAGGCAAAAGTAGCACCCTTCTCTAGAGCGTCTGTGCTGTTGGCTGCAGCGCTTGCATTTCCAAAGGCTGAAGTGAGAAATGTACGTTAGCATTCGCGACGATATAGTGCATTCGTAGACTCACGTTGCACTACGACTCCGTAGTAACCTCCGAGTGCAGCACCAAACGAATTCGCACAGGGCCCGTTCGGCTCGAACGCTGGACCTGCGAGTATGCCGCTTTGACTGCAATCGATACCAGCGTTGGCGTTGGACGTGATGTTGCCAACGCATTCAGCTCCGAGCATGCTGCCACAGTTTGGACCCTCTGCTGCGTCCCACTTTTTCGAGACATTTGTAGGGAATAAAACGGTGAATAGAAAAGCGCAGTTTTGTGGGTAATTGCTGGGTCTGCCGGTTGAGACCGCCTCAGCATGGACCGCATCGTTCAGGTTGCCGTCCTCTGGCCAAGTAAAGTCATACGTGGTGTAGGCGACGTGAGCGTCCGGGGAGAGTCCGAAAGTGCTGGAACTGTTGATGGGTGCCAGAACGTCCGAAACCTTGACAGTCCACGACCAGTTGCCGGCGAGAGAGGCGTTCATGGAGTCGTGTGGAGAATAGTGGTCGAAATAGACTGTGTTGCTGGCGTTCGGATTGTTATTCGCGTCGATGAAAGTCTGCGATCCTGCCTCTGGAGCAGAGCTTTCAGTGAGCTCCGTTGGATACTGGTTATAGTGCGTGTACGCTGTATTGTTCGCAGCTCTTGCGCCATTGACGAGCCCGATTGCCGAGGCCATTATAGTAAAGATTCTCATAGCGACGAAGATTTCTGTTGTAGCGGCGCTGCTCGAGGAACAAGTTATTGTCACGCAACGTTTCTTGGAATTGGGACCGCAAGAGTCTTTAATGCCGCATGTACGATGGAGTTGACCTAGTCTCGTAGGTAAATTTTGTCGATCCCAATGATATCATCCAATGGTTCGACTCTCGAGCACTGTGCCGCATGGCTGCAGAGACACCAAATCCTAACCACACATTTCCACTCCATCGTGCAAACAAGCACAAACGAAGGCAGTCAAGCTCCGCGGGCTCTGGCGGTACATCGCTTGGCGTCCTGCCGCTAGCAAATCGATCGACGTGCAGCCTCAGAAATTCAGCTCTTTGCGTGCACGCGCGTGGTACAGAGTTCGCTGCTGGCCGGAAGAGTTTCGTTAGCCTGCGCGAAGGACTTGCACTACAGGCACGGACGGCTGTACAAACCACTGCTCAAGACCAGGGCTTGCTAGCTAAGCATGCTCACATTTCATGCATCATTGCGGCCGTACGACTTGCTGGTCCATGTTCATTCGGTTCACTTGATCATGGTCAAGACGTTGACAGAATTCGCACAATTGTCTGTGACTGTTTTCCACCTTTAGCGATGACTTCTGGTACAGTGCATACAGCAGCAGCTAAGACTTACTTGACCACTCGCCCCGTCGATTTCACACCCATTTCTAGTTGATGTAGAACGCCTCAGTGCCGATATCTGCCGCAATTTCCGAGCCAAGACTGTTGAACAAGTCCCCAATGTAATTCCCAGGCTTGATGCCTGGAGCATATGTGCCATTCCAATACATCAGAATATCGTTAACAATCTCCACGCCCGCAAGATAGATGTTTCGGATAGACGGTGTGAAGCCCTCCTGCTCTGCATACAAAAGATGGTAGACTTCTGTCTCATCTGGGGGAGCGCGATCGAAGTCAGACGCAGTGCGCATAATGATGATTCTGCCAAAGTCGAGTCGGCTAGCGAGCGCTCCGCGAAGAAGAGCTTCCAAAGTTGCAGTGTCTTCTTGCTGAGTGTTACAGTATAAGCCTGAACCATTGGTGAGGAGCCTTGTATACGCAGTGAATGCATCACCGAGTACGCTGCCGCTCCAATAGTTGTTAGACGTCCCGGAGTCGCATTCGACGACAGAAGGTGGCTGATTGGCGGGAGCATAGTCGTATTTCGACCTGTACGCCTGCGCAGCTGCAGTGTCGTTGAGTGTCGCAAGGCCGGCCAGGTAGACAGCTCGCTTTCTGAGGTTGTCATTGAGCTCGAATGCTTCCGTTCCATAGATCTCTCCAGGATAGTCTCTAGGATTCGCTTCGTCAGGATAGTAAGCGTCTTGGGGATAGTAACCTGAAGATGCATTCGACGGGACCTGCGATTGAGAGAACTCGTATTGAAGGTCGAACTGAACTGCGTACTTTGAGAATGTGACGGAGCCAGTAGTCGCAATATGTGGATTGACGCCACCGATTCCAGCAATCAGAAAGTATGAAGAAGAGAGGTCAAAGCAGCCCGACATCCATAATGCAGTCACAGAAGACGCAGCATTGAATCCACCCTCTCCGGTTGTCATTTGGCAAATCTCGCCAGTCGCTGTGCAATGCGCATCCGGGAAGAGAGGCGAAAACCCAGCAACACTGATGTTGTGTGCGAGTACGTCGAAGTTGGGAATGCCGTACCACGCTTCTGCTTCACTATCGAACCTGTGGAGACGACAAGTATCAGCAGAAGTCGCCAATGCCTTTGGAAATGACATACATGCTGATGATGACGACTTTCGGTGCAAAGCCATCGCTGCAGCTGCTGCGTTGCTTCAGGATACGCTCAGACTGCTGGCTGTGAAAGACTCTTCTCGGCTTGTTGGCATGTTTCGGTCGTATCCCAGTCCGAATCGCTGGTACGGCACTGGCCAGAGCTTCGCTGCACAACAGCAATAGTGAGAGTGCAATGTTCATTTTGCTTGGGGCGTGATCGTAGATGGTGGGAAAAAGAGGGTAAGGCATTGGTTCATCTTGAGAGGAGGTGGGCTACATATCAGTTTGGAGGCGTCGTCACGTCCGAACAGTGGTGCATTGAGGCCACAAGCTCGCGCCACCAAAAGATAAGGCTTTAGTCAACCTTTGCCAGGACACTCGGCTAGGAAGCCAGGCCTCTGTTATTGATGATAGACGGCGTGAGTCGTGCCAGTATAAAGGAAATGAAATCTGAGTGCAGCACTGATAGCGAAGCCCTGTGGACACGGGCACACTGCGGACAAACACCCGGTATCAGTGTCTCCCTCCCTATGCCGAACATTAGCATTCAGTGGTGTCCATCATATTACTCCGAGCTCGAAGTGTAAGGACTCGGGCAAATGTACAGTGTCTCCGTGCACTGGAAGAGCAATCGCACTAAGTGGGTTCTCGCTCGATCTGGTCTTCGATTGGCTGTGATCCTTGAAGAACAGAGGAATAAGGTCCATGTAGCTTAGGCGCATTTGCTCTTCCAATGCACAAAGATACTGTATGCTGAGAAGAGGCGTTCTCTAAAGGAGAGACCACTTTTCCCCCACACGTAGACATAGTCCCTCCCTGCACAGAATCAGTTCTGGCAAGTACATGTAGCCAGAGAGCATCAGGCCGTTCATTCTTTTGACGAGGAGCCATCGGTCTGACGCCGGGCCATCGTCATGGGGCAAATTTGGAGGGCACGTAATCCTGGGATGTGAACAGAGAAAGGACGATGAATTGAAAACAAAAATTGGAGGCCAAGGGAAGGGGGAATGCATTAGAAGTCTTTCTCACGTGCTGGCGTGTCAGCGTGCTCCCGTGCGCGCCCTACGCGATCGCGCCTACAAGTAGTGAGCTCCCCACCTTCCTCGACAGCCCACCGTCACCTCACCATTCGCGCTGCCGAGCGCATCGTGACATTCACTTTGGTGGATGAGTGATCGGCGCTCCCACGGATTAGGCGTACTGTAGCTGCACACCTGTGACAGAGCTGTCCCTGCGACTTCATTCTTCCTGCCTCTTTGGCGAGATCGTCCGCTTCCGCCTCATCAGCCGACAAGATGAAGCACCACTCGTTCGCGGCGTGCAAGTCGATCTGCGGGTGAACAATGTTCCGCTGGAAGAGTATGATGATGAGGAAGAATCAGACGGAAACGCTGTTACCAAATACATCGAGGTCGTCTCTGGTGCCGTGTTCACAGCGAACGTTCAGCTGGACAAGGCGACATTTCCGTACATGGACAGCGATGTCACTTGCAAGATGTGCATGGACGGCAAATACGTGGGCGGTAAAGTCCTGTCAGGACTGAGAAAACGGAACCAGCTCGAATTAGAACTTCGCAGCGCCATCGAGCTTTCTGATGGCTTTGATTACGAGCGCAAGTTCATCTTTTCTGAGCTGCAGACAGGTATGTCCTTTTCCAAGATCCTAGATGTGGCCATTTGTTAATCGCCTGAAGGCGACGGACCGGTTGGAGCCTCTCTTGTGCAGGTGCTTAAGGAGTTGGGAACTATCAGTGTTCAGCTTATTCGCTGTGTAATGAAGGAGAGAATGTATCGGGCTCACACCCATACCTTTCAGTCCACAGGAGGGGAGAAAGTTCCTGAGAAGTCCTTGAAGGGTCGTGCTATCTCGACTCGCGCCTCGTATGTGCAGCGGTCGAGCACGTCTAGTGGCGTCAGCAGCTAACGAGTGCAGTCTCGGGGCGAAAGAAAAGACGACTACAAAGTGGGTTGATGTTGACTACCGGTGGGAAAGAGAGCCATTTGCAGTGTTTAATTTCAAGTATCGCTCTCGCAGTGGGTGATCTTGCAGCTCTCTCGATGGTACGGAACTGACCATTTCAACAGAGGACCTCCAGATCGAAGGCATCATTGAGCGCAGTCCGACGCCGCCTTCCCTCGAAGAACGAGATCGTGAGACATTGACCGCAGCTGAGCTACGAGAACTTCTATGACGCCGTAACGTGGAGCTAGAACGTCTTGCCCACGTCAAACGCGAAGGTGTGAAACGAGACGGCACGAATTGTGAGAGGTCGACTACTATCATTGATGCAAATGGCAGCGACAACGACGATATCACCATTGTTGGTATGAAACATTCAGCTAAGGACGGTCTCGAGGATTGGCTGACATGGTTGATGCAGATGCTGGTCCATCTAAGCGAAGCCGCACCTCTGATGATTCTGGTATCGACATCGTCGACCTCACAGATGAGTGATCTTCGCTCGACCTTGCGCTCCCAGATTGTATTTTGAAGTTCTGCAGAGATACCTTCATGATGTGTTATCCTCGGCGTTTGGCAATGGGTGTAGTGTAACAACCGGTCCTGCATGATGGTGCCGAATTTCGACTTGTCGATAAACTTGGCAGCACCTGACGGCCTGCATACTTAATGAGCAAGGGCGGGCTCGAGAGTGTTCGTTTGTGGCTCAAGTCTGCTGCTCTTGTAGCACATGAAGAACTTACGAATTTTGTATCTGCATAAGCCCTCCACCCAGATCCCCGAACTTCACCATGCACTCCACTTTTAATATATTGCAATTTGCATATGTCGGCAATCTGCCGTGAAGACGTTGGTCCCGTTCCAGCAGCCAGGAATAGACCAGGCGGTACATGGGTTGTAGTCTCCTCTTTCTGCACCCTTGCACACCCCGGCTTTGAAGTACCGTACGTCCATGGATGTAGTTATGCAAGGCTGCAGCTTGGGACTGGGGCCCGCACGTCATTCTCTGGACACTAGATCCAGACAGAGCTCTGAGCTGCATGCTTCACTCTTGCTTCAAAAAAGCCGAAAACGACAGCGAAGCCCCATCCCCTCTTGCCACCGATGGCCTCAGCTCCAATATTCGCAACTGTACAGCTCCGGAGTACACACACTAATGCGGGTGTCGTGCGCACACGCAGGCGTTTGTGAACGAACGCAGCACTTTCATCATCAGCTGATGACCGCCTGGGAATCTTGAGGACATCTTGGCTCTTGCTGCCATCGGGAACCTCAGCTTGCGCCGCTGAGCTTGTTGAAAACCGGTTTTCCTACCATTCCGTTCTGGCAGCGGTCCTACGAGATCTAGAGACACTGTAAGAAGGTGATAAAAGAAGATGGCTTCAACAACGTCGGTACAGCGGCGTACATCTAACGCGAAAGCCAATGGCAATACGCGGCATCGCAGGAACGATTCCACGCAACAGCACGGTGCTAATGGTAAAATCATCGCGCCCGGCATTGACTCCAGAGCATCAAAGAAATACAAGCATACCTTCGCAGTCCACTCCTACGATCGCGCCTCGCTATTCAGTCAAGATGCATCTAAGACGCCGTCCTCATTGGGCTTCCGCAATCTCATGGGCCTAGTCATCGTTATCTCGAACGTGCGTTTGATGGTCGAGAACTTCAAGAAGTACGGCGTCCTTGTTACGTTGTCGGGGGCGAAGATCAGAGAAGAAGACCGGATGTGGTTCTGGGTGCTCTATGCTTTGACGCCGTGTCATCTCTTCATCGCCTACTTGATCGAGACAGCGGCAGCACAGTATGCCATGGCTTCCGTGGCCAAAGCCAAGAAAGAGGAGAGAGGACAGGGACACCAGGTCAAGGAAGAGGATAGAAGGAAAGCCAAGTCGATCTTCTCGACGTGGATGGTGATTGCAGTGTGCCATGCTCTCAATGCAACATTTATGCTGGCGTTCGCGACGTTCGTGGTATACTATATGATCCACAACCCGGGACTGGGTATCATCACCGAGCTTCACGCGGTTGTGGTATGGTTGAAGGTGTGCTCATACGCCTTTACCAATCGTGACCTCCGACATGCCTATATTTGGCCGGATCCAAGACCAGACGCACAGCTTCCGGTACTGTACCAGAGCTGTCCATATCCGCGGAACATCAATTTCAAGAATCTGTGTTACTTCTGGTGGGCACCAACCCTAGTCTATCAGCCCGTCTATCCTCGCTCGCCTAAGATACGATGGGACTTTGTCGTCCGACGTTCTTGCGAATTCTTCTTCCTCTGCATCATCATCTGGATCACGGCCGCCCAGTACGCCGTACCTCTCCTTCAGAACAGTGTTGAGGACATATCCAAAGTTCGCGGTCTCAACATCCTGGAGCGAGTGATGAAACTCAGCACGATCAGCTTGGTCTGCTGGCTCGCCGGCTTCTTCGCCCTCTTTCAATCCTTCCTCAATGCGTTGGCAGAGGTTATGCGCTTCGGCGACAGGGAGTTCTATGGTGACTGGTGGAATAGCTCGGATCTTCGCACCTACTGGACCAGCTGGAACAAGCCAGTCACGCACTTCATGAAACGTCACATTTACTCGCCTATGGTCGGCCGAGGTGTGAATCCAGTGGTGGCACAGATTCTCACCTTCTTGTTCTCGGGCGTGCTCCACGAAGCGCTCATCGGCGTGCCTACTCATAATGTCCTAGGCGTCGCCTTTATTGGAATGATAGGCCAGATTCCGCTGATATTCATCACGGACATTATCAAGAAGATGTTTGGAAGTGGCCACAACTCGAAGTTGGTAGGGAATTTGATCTTCTGGGTGAGCTTTTGTATCTTTGGACAGCCTCTGGCGGCGCTCATGTACTTCTTTGCATGGCAAGCGAAGTATGGACCTGCAGGCAGCAGACCTGAGTGGCCGGAGTTGTATTATCATCGAACGAACGCCAAGTTATGAGCGGTGATCAGTGAGCAATGCGCAGGTACATTCTTGGGAAGTTTGTGAATCAGAATGCAATGTACCTGTTCTTGGGAAGCATTGATATTATCTTCATATGATCACTTCAAAATTCCCCATGATTTCGCAGAGATCACCATGTCGCACCGTCTTGACCATCAACAGTCCCGACGATGGTCTTCTTCTTCTTCTTCTTCTTCATTCGCAATGCAGAGAATCCTCACTCTGCACACGTATTGGTATAGCACCTCCATCCTTTCCACCGCTACCAGCGTACGCTCGCTTGCCATGGTCCATGCGAGGCTTAACAAATCCAGCCCACAGCAGCTCACAAAGCAGCCCATAGCCAACTGTGACCCTCAGACTGCTGCAGACAAGGACGACGCTTATGCGACCATGCACATGTGGTCTCCTGCTCGCGGCCTGACTCCTAGACCCCGGATGTCGGCGCGTGTGTCTTCATCTGAATCTCATCTCCCCACGTTGGTGGCTGTCGCCTCAGAGATTCCCACCAGCCAGCTTCCAGACCCTGATGTACTCCTTTCCATCCATTGGGCTACCAGTCTCGGTATGTCCGAACTTGTCGACAGGAGGCGTGACGTGTTTCGCGACGAAGGGAGTCAACTGTCACACACACAGGTCAGATTCTACTGAGTAGACTCGCGAAGGTGTATCGATACATACGGTGAAGTCCGAGAGATCGGGACAGACATATGTCCGGATCTTGGAGTAGTCGAGCACGTAGCCTCCCCATTTCGTGTGTCGACCATGCGAGCCGACCCTGTTGCCCTTGTAGTAGTTGTGCGGACCTTGTTTGGTCGTCAGGGCGAGACGCCGGATGGAGCGTTGGAGGATCGGGGTTGGCTGCATCTTGTTCCTGATCGATGGCAGATTCGATGTGATACTGTATTCTTGGTTGGTGGTGGAAGATGTTGCGGCGCGCGGCTCGGAAGTGTTCGCGCCCATGGCAAGCGCAACCGAACGAGCCTGCCGAGACTCGCGAACTTTTTCCCCTCTTAACTTTTTCTGAGCTCGAAGGTCATACTCTCATCCTTGCAACCACAACATGGCGCCCAGAGTTGCGAGAGCCAGCATTCCGGCTGGAAAGCCAAAGAATGCACGACAGAAGAATAAGAAGCGTGCGCTCAACGCATACGCTGCGGCTCAGCACATGGTGAAAGAGAAGGGTCCGAGGTCGCATCGCTTAGGCGAGGATATCGACGATGAGCCTAGGCAGAAAAGACGACGAAATGATAGTGATGAGGAAGATGAGGACGAAGAAGAACTTCCGCAGCGCAAGAAACGATTCGCACGAAATGACGATGGCGGAATTGAATATGGCAGCGACAGCGAGGGCCACGAGTGGACCATGGGTGGTCTTGGAGAAGATGCGGACGATAGTGATCTGGACTCTAACGAGGCATTCGGCGAGTCTGACGAGGAGCGCTTTGCTGGCTTCACATTCCGAGGATCGTCAGGTGGCAAAGGAAAAGACAAGAGGAGGAAAGAGAAGGCGCGTGGACGTAAGGAAGTCGATCTGGAAGAGAGCGGAGGTGAAGAGGAAAGCGATGATAGCCAGGATGAGGAGGGGCTGGGACTTGGAGACGATGCTGTCGATCTTGCCGCCATGCTGGACGACGAAGATGAAGAGATGCTAGGCGGTAAGGACACCACTTTACAGAATATAGGAGAGGAAAGTGCGAGTGATGAAGACGACGAGGACGAAGAGGGTTATGATTCCGAGTCTGACGAGGACGAGGACGACGAAGACGGCGATGACGAGGATATGGAGCTTCGTGCAGCCAGCATGAGAGACCGAATAGAGGCCATGGATCCTGCATCGCGCAAATCTGCCGCACCGCAGCCACCAGCAGATGTCACCGAGGACGATTTCCTGGAAGGCACCAGCCTAGCGACAGAGAAGAAATCCAAGAAGAAGTCTTACAAACCTACGACCCTCGCGGCACCTCTCCCGAAGCGCCAGCAGGATCGCCTCGATCGAGAAATTGCAAGTCAAAAAGCCAAAGAGCAGCTCGACCGGTGGCAAGATACTGTCATCCAGAATAGGCGAGCTGAATTCTTGAACTTCCCGTTGCAAGACCCTTCAGACCAGCCCGGAGTCACTGGGAAAGACAAATTTACACCTGCGGGCCAGCAAGCACCGCGCAACGAGCTCGAAGAGAACATTCTGCGCATCATGGAGGAGTCTGGCCTTGCTTCGAAGCCTAACGAGGATGCAGATGATCTTGGAGATGAAGAGTCTGCACTACTGAAGGCAGAAGAGCTGGCCGAGAAGAAGCTGCCTGTTGAGGATGTCATGCGGAGGCGAGCAGAATTGCGAAAATCACGAGAGCTCCTGTTCCGCGAAGAGATCAAAGCCAAGCGTATCGCCAAGATCAAGAGTAAGAGCTATCGCCGCGTGCATCGTAAAGAACGCGAAAGGCAGGCCGAGCGGGAGCAAGAGCTTCTAGAAGGGCTCGGGGCTGATGGTGTGGATGAAGATGAAAAAGAGAGACAGGACCGCAAACGGGCACAGGCGCGCATGAACACGAAGCATAAAGATTCGAAATGGGCCAAATCTCTGAAGCAGACAAACCGTACAGCCTGGGACGACGAGGCACGAGATGGTGCAGAGGAGCAGGCGAGGCGCAACGAGGAGCTCAAAAGAAGAATAGCAGGCGGCGATATCTCAGACGATGGCAGCGATCTTTCTTCCGATGATGAAGACGATAGTGACGACGACAAGGTCATCTTCAAGCAGCTGGAAGGTTTGAAGAGCAATGAACCAGCTGGGGGAAGTCGTCTGGCCAATCTGAAGTTCATGCGACAGTCGGACGAGCGGAAACGCAAAGCAAACGATGAGGATGTTGAAAGACTTCGCAAAGAGCTTGCTGTGGCAGATGGTGACGAAGTAGAGAGTGAGGCTGAAGATGAAAGTCTTGGTCGTGCTATCTTCGGACCCGGCAGTACGGAGACGAAGAAGCCGGAACCGAAAGAGGAAAGACTTGAGTTCGAGGCGCCTGAAGGTAGTGACGAGGAGGAAGAGGGGGCTAGAGAATTGCGCGCCAGCATCTTCACCGATAGGGCAAAACCCAAAACCAAGGAGGACGATGTACCCAAGAGCATTTTGAAGAAGACGGAGAAGACTAGCGGTATCTTGTCGAATGGTAGCAAAGGCTGGTTGAGAGAAACCAAAGCGGATGCAGAAACTTCGAAGTCGTCCACCGGTTGGCTTAATGCTGCCAAAGCGAAGTCGAAGAAGTCAAACATCGATGCAGACATCGTGACAGATGTGCTCGGATCAAAACCTCGACCTGCTGCAGCCAAGTCTGACGACAAGAAAGCCGTCTCCACAGACACCACAGATAACACAAATGCCTGGACTACCGTTACCTACAAACAAGACTCTGACTCAGAAGCAGAAGCTGGACTATCCGATCCCCTTCTCTCCGCAAAGGAACAGAAGCAATCTCTTCAACAGCGAGCCTTTGCTGGTGACGATGTGCAAGCCGCTTTCGAGGCCGAGAAAGCAGACATGATTGCTTCAGAAGACGAGAAAGAAGTTTCAAATCATCTTCCTGGCTGGGGCTCCTGGACGGGCACTGGTCTCTCCAAGTCCATCCGCAAAGCCAACGCTCGCGCCAAACACAACCCCTTATTCAAAACGAAGGTTGATGGTGTGAAGCAGGTGGATCGGAAGGATGCGGAATTGAAGAACGTCATTATCAGTGAGAAGCAGGACCGCAAGGGGAAGAAGTACCTGACACCAGTGCTGCCGCACGAGTTCGAGAACAAGGACCAGTATGAGAGGAGTCGCAGGGTGCCTATGGGGCCTGAGTGGACTACCAAGGAGGTGCACCAGCGCATGACAAGACCAAGAGTTGTCGTCAAGAAAGGGGTCAACGTTAGAGCGCTCGAGAGGCCGATTGCGTAGAGAAGTGACAAATGTAAGGACGTTACCATGGTCGCACATGTCTACCACTTTTGCCACAAAACGACGGTTGGCCGCCCTGGTGGTATTAACATCATAGATTTGAACAGCCGTTAGCGCCCGGCTACGAGGGACGAGTAAACAGTCTGAGAACCACTTTCTTTTCCTTGAGTGGGTATTGCTGACGACTTTGATTGCAAAACAACCAAGCACTTCCATTAGTGTCCGCGAGTTTGAAACGAATGAGCTTGTCATGGGTATTCTGGTTGTTTTGGGGGGTTGAGTTGATCCTACCGTATGTTGCCTAATTCTTCGGCATTATCGTGGCTGCTGAACGTAATTTGGAGATGAGTTTGACCTAATTGTACTGGCGATGATTTGACAATGCGTGGAGTGACGTGACCTTGCAGGTGCGAGCTGCTACTGTACATGTAGTGTAGGCGCAGGTACCGCAGGAGGGTTGAGATATCCTGACAGTATCCTGGTGCACTGGAGAACAAGGCGACTCGCCATGTATGACATACTGCATTCAGGATGAGTGTACTCATTATCCCCTAGCTGGAGGGGTGAGTGAATGTAGATGGCTGGCCGAGGTTGATAGACTACTGTATGCATGGGCCACGCAGGCCACGTGGGATGCAAGGAAGGAGGGCATGCCTGCGTGGCTTCTGAAACAATGTTAGATGGAAAACTTCGGACAAGCTCGCGGAGGCCTGAAGACTCGACATCACGCCCTTGGCGACCATATATGCACATTTCAGACAGCAGATAATGGTCTGCCGTCTCCGATACTGCTTTGTGCAACGACAGGTGATTAATCGGAAGCAAGTGGGGCTACTACCGCCATGAACGACCCGCACAAAATTACCCTTCCCCACGAGGAGTCCCTGAGAGAATACAAGGCGCGTTTGCAGGCTACCTCGCAGCCACTGATCGAGCGAGTCAACAATCAGTGGCAGAACGAGAAGGACAGCCTCCTCCTGCCCTGCGACGACGGGAATCGCGACTTCAGCTGGTGTGACTCGGAACAGGAAGGGAGTTGTGCGCATGCCACGCAGAGAGCCTGCTCGTCAAGGCGCTTTCGAAGAATTCTAGCAGTCGCACTACTCGTGTGTCTGGGTTCCTACTGCATCTGGTCGAGCTTTGTGCGACCAATTGTGGATGAAGAGCGGGCATACAAGGAGGGATTTGTCTTTCAGGACAACGGCACGTACGGTACCGCTAGAGGAGGCGACATGGATTCTGGACTTGTGCGAACCAAGGATCTGGACCACCATCTGATACCGGGTGGACAGTCCGATCCGGAAGGCAAGAGAAGACTGGTGTTCGTGGGAGATGTACATGGATGCAAGAAAGAGCTCACCAAGCTATTGGAGAAAGTCAAGTTCAACGAGGAAACGGACCATCTCATTCTGACGGGCGACACCATATCTAAAGGACCAGACAATCCTGGTGTGCTAGACGAGCTCATTCGCCTCAAAGCAACGAGCGTTCGCGGAAATCACGAAGACAGAATTCTCCATGTCGCCAACGCACTTGAAGAAGATTCTTCGCCATCCACGGCGACATCAAGCAAAGGTTTTGCAAAGGACGCCGCACTCCTGAAACAGCTCAAGCCGAGACACCTGCAATACCTGCGTGACATGCCTCTAATGCTCCACGTTGCTTCACTTCCACAAGCTCTCCGATCAACATCGAAACCCCACTCACCCATAAACGAGCACCTCCTTGTCGTGCATGCAGGACTGGTCCCAGGCGTGCACCTCTCCAAACAAGATCCCTATTTCGTCATGAACATGAGGTCCATCAATCGACGCACTCACGTCCCGTCTGCTATGCGCTCGCCAGACAAAAATGCTCGTCCATGGTTCGATGTCTGGGGCTGGTACAACGACCGACTCTTCAACAAGCGATCTGTCAATGACTTCATCATTCCTGCCAATCCTTTCGTCGCTGAAAGCGAGGCTGGAGCCACGTCTGAAGAGACTACTGGGTGGTTCGGCACTATGTGGAAGAACTTCTTTGGCTCGCGCAAGACTGCAACGCCGCAAGTTGTTGTGTACGGACATGACAGTAAGACCGGCTTGCAGATTCACCGCTGGTCCAAAGGATTGGATTCTGAGTGTGTGGGCGGCGGCGAGCTGACTGCCATGGTGCTGGATGCGAAGGGGCGAACGGAGCTCTTCAGCGTTGGCTGCAAGAATTATCGAGACTAGACGTTCTCGACAATGGATTTTCAGTGTGGGTTTTGTGCGATTCGAGCGAGGCGCTGGTGGCATTGTCATAAATTCATAGAACAGTTATATACCCAGATGTCCTTCTCGCTGTTAATTAAGTACTGGTCTCATACTTTGTTCTCCTCCGTATCCTCTCCCCATACTTCCAAAACACCCAAGGGATGGGCGCCATGAGCAGCGTACAGAAAGCCAGGATGCTTGTGGCCCACCCTACCCCGAGCGCTTTGTACATCTGTAGAGAAAATAGCGGAAAGACCGTACTGAGCGTATACCGACTCAGCATCGCTGCCCCAGCCGCAGATGCGCCATACAGCGGACCATACGCATCGATCATGAAGAGATTCGCAGGAGCATAGATCATAGTACTGCAAGACATGGCCAGACTCTGGAAGATGATCGGCACGATCCAGGGAATGGAAGGTCTCGCTGTCCAAGCGAAGAGGAAGAGGAAAGCGGGCAGTAGTGGCCCCGCGATCATGGCTGGGTAGAGACGGTGTTCTGGTGGGAAGGGACGTTCCGCGGGGTTGATGGAGCGGAAGTGCGCCAGGCGTGGTTGGTAGAGGGTGAAATCGAGGGCTATGAGGGGAATTGTTGCGGTTATGGTGCCGGTGGCGAGTCCGATGAATCTAAGCAGAAGGATGGAAGGTTAGCATATTTTTAGACAATCGGATGCCTTACGGCCTTGGAATTGACGAACGAGAGGGCCTGCCCTGAGAGGGAGAAGTTGTAGTAGTGGGCGTAGATCCATGAGGAGGCCGTCACGTAGGTGTAGATGAGACCGAAGAGGAAGCCGCTGTAGAGACAGACTAGGGTGACGATCGGTTCCGTGAAGAGCATGTGTGCTGGTCGGAGGAAGAGGATCGTTGTGAAATAGTGAATGTGCTGTAATGGTGTGCGCTGTGGTGTTGGTGGGCCAGGAATGCCGAGTGCTTTGGCTCGTCGCTGCAGGATTGTCTTCTTGTAGGTTTCTTTGGTGAAGATGACGGGGATGTAAAAGGCTATGATGAAGAAGATGATCGTCCACTGAGTCCAGCGCCAGCCTTTTGACTGCACGATGAAGCCTCCGACTAGTGGTCCCAGTACGGCACCGAATGTTGGGATGGCGTAGTAGAAGCTCATGGTCACAGCCCGATATCTTCCAGCCGTGTAGTCTGCAATCGTTGCTGAAGCATTGCCAATCGCCGGAGCGGCAAAAGCACCAGCGAAGAAGCGGCTTACGATCAATCCTGCAACGTTTGAAGAGAATCCCGCACCCATAGTGAAGAGGGCGAAGATTGGCGAAGAAACCAAGACGACGACTTTTCTCCCTGCCGTCTCGCTCAGAGGTGATCCAACCAAAGGCCCTGCCGCCATTCCAAGGTTGTAGAAAGCTAGTCCCAGTGTACTGACTTCCACGGAGCAATCGAACTCATGCTGGACGCTCTCAATCCCTGGACTGTACAGGGACGCTGCGAAGGTGCTGACAAAGGCTAAGCCAGTGTAGGCGGTTGTCGAAGCGATCTTTCGTTGTAGAGAGAAATTTCGAGGATTGTCGGGATCGTCTTTGCCATTCCAGTCGCTCGCATCCGGTGGAGCGATGGTCTCAGTATGAGAAGACCCTTTCTCGCCCATGGTGGCCATGGCTGTGATTATAACATTGTCAGTACGTGGGAACAGCAGTCATGTCCTACGCGTATTATATATTGTGAAGCGGTTCACATGTCATTTTAGCCGGTGTCGGCGCCATCACTATTCGGTATACTCAGGGCGTAGTCGATCTTATCCAAATTCATACTGTTCGTAGAACAAGGCGAGAGCTCTGGCTCTTTGCGGGCCATTTCAGATTGAAGATTTGCCATTTTCAGTGTCTTGTCAAGGCGTATGTATTTGTCAGCGTCTACCATTTTGTCCATCGGCACGAAATAAGGGGATCAAGGCAATATTGAAAGACAGATGCATGTGTCGTGGTCTTTGTCTTCGGCAAGTGGAACCAGAATCGGGCCGAGATCTTCCGCAAAATTCTCGACTTCATCCAACTCTCATGCGAGCACAACAAGCTTCGTCGTTCGCGTTTCCTTGTCGCGACAATGGCGGGACAACTCGCTCCGGACTGGATCCTCCAGCAGACTCTGGCCATTCAACAAAAAGCCCATGCTGATTGGCTGAACACCAAACCGGAGCTCAAGCCCGACGATGGTGGCCTCACGCTGTGCGTCCTTGGTTGTGGAACGATGGGGATCGCCATATTGAGTGGCATTTTGCATTCTCAGGGGAAGGCGTCTGACTCCTCTCTCGCTCCTGGATCGATCACGTCCGGCAAGGCTTTACCGCAGAGATTACCCACTAAATTCATCGCTTGCGTACGTACTGCGGCAGGCGCGAAGAAGGCGACGCAGGCTCTGGAAGTCTACAACGCCAACTTACTTGTCTACACGGACGAGAATTTGAATGCGGTCAAGCAAGCAGACATCATACTCCTATGCTGTGAACCCCACGCTGCAAGCCAAATCCTGCAAGAGACAGGCATGGCAGAAGCATTAGCTGGCAAAATTCTGGTCAGCATTCTAGGTGGCTTCTCGCAGTCAAAGATCGAGAATTTACTGTACGGAGATGGCGAGAATGACATCAAGAGGTGCACGATTGTCTGCGCCATGCCGAACACTGCCGCTGCCATACGCGAGTCGATGACAATCATTGCGACGCCCACTTCACCCCTTCCCGAAGAGACGGAGCAGCTCATCACTTGGATTTTCAGTCAGATAGGAAAAGTCACGCACGTATCCACTTCAAACATGAATGCATGCACTGCGCTTTGCGGGTCTGGACCGGCGTTCGTTGCGCTCATGGCCGAATCAATGGCAGCTGGTGCTATTGCCGCAGGCGTCTCTCGTGAAGACGCCTATGCGTTGACAGCACAGGTTCTTCGTGGCACAGCCGGCATGTTGTTACAGGGCGATCATCCGGCTTTACTCAGAGACAGAGTCACAACCCCAGGAGGCTGCACCATCGCTGGCCTCAATGTACTGGAAGAAGGAGCGGTACGCGGGACTGTAGCAAAAGCGGTTCGCGAAGCTACGAAACATCTTAGTCAAGCGGACGGGAGTGCCGCATGAACCGCTGAGCTTGTTCTTCACTGAGACAACATATCTTCCTGGCCCGTGTGCCTCTGGGAACAGGCCAAAGCGAGTCAACAAGATATTCTGAAGAATGACCAACGACAGAAGTCCCACCTCCTACCAGGCAATCAAATCGGACGTCCTTTGCTCGAAGCTGAACGTTTATAGCTCCCGCCGATATGTACGTCTCCATGCCTCACTTGTGGCTGCAACTTGGCTTTGCTGCCGCCGCCACTGTAAATCCAGTACTGAAGCTCGTCATCGCGGCTGTTCAGCCAAGCGTCCACCTTCGGATTATCGGTCGTTTCCTGTAGCCTGAAGTCAATACCATATTGACTCTGACAGTCAGAAGCTTGGCACTCACCAATATTTCTGGTAACCCCGATTGCTTTGTTTCAGCGGGATCGATCACGACCTTGGCTGATGCAGCAGCCGCCGACTCTTGCGCCATCGTTGACTGCCACGTATTGTGAGACTCATTCTGCTCTGGCAACGGCATTTGAGTTCGATATGCTCCAAGGTTGAGGGAGGTTTGAAAGATGTTGGAAGATGAAGGATAGCATTGCTGCCTACCCCTTCATATTGATCAGTGCTGCGAGCCGTTTGGAACGCCGACTCGGGTCTACCTCCGAGCGCATGGTGATACTGAACATCACCGATCTGCTGTTCAACCGGCTTGTCATCCACCCAAAAACCGAATGGTACGTAAGAAAATTGTTTTGTTGGGACCGTCCGCGAAGCCGTGGACCTGTAAGCTCTGTCGCGCTTGGCTACACAGCAGACGACGTGAATTATGCCACGCTTGATTGTCGCAACATCAGCGGATTTATCACTCCGTCTTAGTAAATGGGGTTCAGTCGGAAATCGTACGACGGCACAGCATTGCGCGTGTCTTATAAATTTCTGATCAGGCACACTGTACGTAGTCATACCACATCGAAATATACTCACATGAACACAGTGTGTAAATCTGCCTACCAAGAGCGCCGACAACCTTTAAAATGTCTTCGCTCAGTAGAGCAGTTCCAACCACCACGATATTGCAGTTCAGGAAGTGAGGCTGCTCGGAAATACTTGGAACCTGGCAACACAGCATACGGATCTGCACTGCCGGCACGGGTTCCCACGGCTCACGCGGCATTCCATGTGACGGACTATCCGACCATTGATGAGGAACCGCCCATCGACGAATGTCATTAGACAGAAACGTCAACAGCCCCACCTGTGACTTCGAACCGCGCACAGATTTCTGTCCTAGCAGCACTCACATGTCAATAGCATATGGAACACGGCAAGCCATTGAGTGTTTGCTGATAATGCCAGGTAACCTACAAGTGAGATTTGGGTCGACTGCCAGCGGCTGTCCGAACGCCGCCAGGGGAATTGAACTCGACTCTCTGCTTCGCAGATTACTCGACCGTCTGAAACATCTGTATTCACAACTAAAGGTCTGTATGGACATTGGCTCTATACTCCACTGCCACCATTCCAGCGATTGAGCTTGGGCTTCATGCTTTCTCAGACTGCCTACCACAGCGAACGAACCATCTGCTCACCGCTTGTCATCAATCGCTGTCGGAGCAATTTGACAGGGGCCAGTGTCACACCCGCTCAATTGCCACGGCCCGTGCCCCAAGCGCGACAGCTGCTGTGCCATCTAGAGAGTCTTCCAGAGGATTGATAGTTAGGAGACAGCATATGCGCGCTGAATACGCCGGACTCTTCGTGCTGGAGCTGGTGACAGACGCGATGTTTGCTGAGCGATGAAGAGGACCAAAGATTTGAGGTTTCAGGAAAGGAGGAAAGGATGCATTATTCAGCGGGACTCTGCTCTGCCGATCTTTGTCAAATTGAGACACTACCTTGAGTGCAGCAAGCTTGAACGTCTTCGAGCCATATCTTCTTCGACTTTGGCGAGCTCTCGTGTCCTTTCTTAGTATCCTCCGCATGAAATTGTGCACCTAGAGACGACAGCAGCCTTTCCTCCTGGGTGTTCTGTCGCGCGCGGTTCGACGGCTTTCTTCCATCCTTCGCTGCAGCTTCTGACTGGACACGATATATCAGCTCTACTCACGATAGCTAAGACAGTATGATCTCCCACCAGTAGCGAGAGGGAGCGACCACAGGCATCGATGGTGGTCTGACGAGACGGCACCGTGTTCTCGATCAAGAGCCACGCTTCCACGAGACGGCGTCTGACAGTGATAATATCCTTTCCTTGTTATCAGCAAGAATGCTAGGCTATCATCGATCGGAACAGATTTACCACAACACCATGAGGCTCTTGTAAGTCAAGAAGTCTGGCGTACGTGAGCTCGAAAGCCTCGAGGTCGAACTGGGTGAGATTCAATATCAACGACCACAGTCCATTATCGAGAATGAATCATAAAGGGCACCTACATCGACTGATGTTTGTTGACGTCGAGTGTCCAGTTTGGCGCAGTCTTCTGATTGCATCGATGCATGACACTGCTGGCGCGAGTCTGGGATGACCGCCTGTCCTAGGTGTTCGATGCTTCCAGAACCATATCCACGACGAGGAATCTGGGAGCGAACGACATTGGTCTGCCGAAGCTTGTCAGCTCTTTTAAAAGGGTTTGGCTCGAAAGACATGTCCGTGTGCTCAAAGCAAGACCAAATGTAGTGTCAAATCGAGAGATGTATTGAAGTAATGCCTCAAACTCCTTGAGCTTGAGTGAACGATAGGGAAAATACTGCTTAGGGTCTGCTGAATCTGTATGGTCGCTAGAACGAGGGAACCACATACTTATAGGTTGCATGGTTGCAAGGTCGAATCGGCCGTGGACTTCTGCCAACTACTGGATGCGTGTCCTCCGAATGCTCGAAAACGTCGTCAGGAATCAAACCATCCGTCAGCAAATCTATATACCAGAAATGGGCTACAGTAGTGCCGTGCAGTACGCACGCCATTCCTTCACGGCCCGCGCCTGGATGCCTTTGCATTAGCACGAGGCAATTCTGAAACAAACGGAAGTCTGCCTCACGGTTCGCAACTTCTCCCCAAAGAAAACCGCATGCCCACGTTGAATGGTTCTGCTGGTAGTGTACCTTTGCACTTTGTTCACAATAGCCGGACAACTAGAGCATAAAGTGATAGAGTATACTCGAAAAGCTCCGTCCAACCGATGGGTGATGAGTTTCAACCACCTGATATTGATCTTGTACGCTGTGAAGGACAAATCGCGAGAACAATCACTTCTTCGCACACTTTCTGTCCCCTACATTCACGAGTTGGACTCGCTCCCCCGTACACGGGTAGCGGCTGCCCCAGCTGCATAATTGTCTTGCATATGCGAGGAACAATGACATCAACATCCCCATCGACAGCGCGGCACGCATGATCGCCACATGCATACTACTGCAAGCTGCAAGCTGCAAGCTGCAAGCTGCACATCCTGGACGCAGCCTATCAGCAGTGACAACGACACTTTCACTCTCACTTTCATATTTCGGTGTCGTGTCGGATCGCCTGCGATTTTCTGGAGAGCCGCCAGACAGACTGCCGAGAATTTACCGTCTGTAGATTCGTTGGTTGATTCACTTTGCAATACCCCTTTAGCACGCCTGGAGCTAGCGCGAGTCCAGCCAAAAGGCAAAGGCAAAAGCGCCTCGCGGTTCGCAATTGCGCAGTCATTATCAGCGAGGGCCGTTCCTGAACCAAAATATCTCATAATGTCCCGTACCTCACTTCACCATGTGCGTGACCATGCCAAGGCCTGGGCCATTCCAACAGCACATAGCCACTGTTCCGCTGGGGCTGGTGGAGGACGATATCCAGAGCAGGAACGAAGATGTGGCTCACACAGGAAAGAGTACTGTGAATGGACAAGAGATTTCAATACAGAATTCATGTTGGCATGCTAATCATACACGAAAGTACAGACGAGAACGCTCACACGCTCGTGAACTCATGCATCCAGTCCCTCTCCCGTGCTACCCAAGTTCCCATAGTTGACCTGCCTAGGCCGTACTCCTCCTGCCTTTTCTCCTGTCAACCGCTTCCCTCAGCGCCTCGAGCTTTTCTTCCGTAGTCCGAAGTTGCTCTTCCATCTGACGATCCGACATACGCTCATCGTCCAGCTTCTTTCCCATATCCTTGACATGCAGCGCTTTTTGTCGTTCTCGCTGCTTCGTCCCGAGTGGCGGCGTGTTGATATTGTCAATACCCACGCGATCCTCCAGCCAGTCCCATAGGGCGCTTTCTTCCCTACGCCAGATCTCCTCGTACGCAGCGATCCTGTCTGGAGATGAATAGCCTGGGTATGCCACAGAGCTTCCTCCGTGCGATGAGGATATCCATGTGTAGGCTAGGAGGACAACCAAGACCGCAATCACAACCTGAGATGTGATGAGTGGTCGGACCAGGGAGACGACGGCGTCAACAATCTGGAAGACTGGTTCCAGAACGCCCCAACCTGACGTTTTCTGCTCGGCGGCGATGGAGGCCTCGCGTTGAGTAATGGCCTCTTCAGCGTCGAAGACTTCTTTCTTTCCCTTGCGTTTGCCCTTTCTCGCGACTCCTTTCACAGGTGGTTTTGTTGTAACGGCGGATTTCAAGGCGGCGACGAGACTCTTGACATACTCGATCTGACCTTGTTCTGCACCTTTCTCAATAGGGCCTGCGATTATCAGTTATTATGACTCCTGAATGCAAATCCCAAGTCGACTCACCCCTCAGCCAGCTTTTGCCAGTCCATTCGATTGTACATGTGGCGATCATCCTGGTTGAGTTTCCAGGTCCCCACATCAAACAGTACCTGGTCTTCGTGGTGAAGACATTGCCGCTGGGTACGTCGGGAGTATGAGTACTGCAGTCAACAGAAATGGCCTTCTCTAAATCAAAGGATTTCAACGTGCTTGTCGTGATGCACTTCGTTTGTTTGGGTCCTACTGGCGCAGAAATGGGTTTGATATAGTCAATCACAAAAGACTGGTGGTCGTTGTCTAGGCCGATTTTGTCGTCGATGTAGTTCAGTTCCCGAGATTTCTGATCCTCAACAAGCCATTTACGCATGAAAGCGCCAGAAGCAGGTCCAAACATCATAGTATAGATCTTACCAAGGGGCGCCGGGATGGTCGTGTCAATCAATGGTCGGTCATAGTGCTCCGAGGCTTCCGTGCATTGAGTAGGCTCGTGAGTAGCGACTCCTGGAAAGTCGCTGCTGATCGCAGCACCCGTTACGACGGCATCGGCACTCTCGAGGCCCTTCGAGGTAGTCCCGTTCGCTTGCTGTATGACTGAGGCGGGAACAGCGGACGTCTTCCTGCTGATGGTCGTGTCTCCTGCTTCACTATCCACAATACTCGCAACCATACCGCTCTCTGCGAAACTGTTCCCATCTTCATCTGCATCTTCATCATAAATTTCGTCTTCCGTGCCATCGGATGTTTCGCCTTCGGAGACTTCTGGATCTGCACGCTCGGTCTTATCGCCAGTACCTGCATCGTCCAGTACGACGCCATTGAGTGAGCTTTTGAGGTTCGGATGGCTGATCTTCCAGATGCCGATCAAAAGCTCGTAGGTCGAATCTCGCGCGACGAAACTTGCAAAAGTGTTTCGTGCATGCAGAGTGGAGATCACGATGGCATTTGGAAATATCACCGCGGTACTCTTCTTCTCGACAGAGACTACTTCATCGAAGCTGATGACCAGATTTGTGACCCAGCCCAAAATGTTGCTAGAGAAACAAATATGTCCTTCGGAGACATAGAGCCTGCCGTGTAACAGTATGTCTCGTTGCAACGCCGCACTGTAGTCCTCGATTAAGTAGTCGTCTTCAGGTACACTGCGGAAGAGTTGGTGGAAATCCTTATTGCGCTTACTGCTCGCTACAGCAAAGCCTGTCAAACGATGACCAGCTCCATGCACGGCAGGGTTGGCTAGTCCGATAGATGTGTCTTTAAGTGCGGCAGCAATGGAATTGCTTGTAGCGGCAGAGCTGCCACGATGCTTTCGACGACCGCTCAGCTTGCTACGAACACTACCCGAGCGCTTGATTCCGAAGGGATCTGAATCGGCGACTGTTCGTGGCGGAGTCTGATCACCGCCTAATGTTAGCCTCTCAGTCGAGCCGATCGACAGAGCCTTTCCCAATGGTTGCACGGCTGTTGGCTTCTCGTATGCCGACGAAACAGCCCTGGCGGCAGCATCTTCCTCTGCTTTTCTGCTGCGATCTCCACTCTGCGCTTCGCCCGCGCCCCCGCTTTGCAATTCGCCGGCCGGATTCATGGGACTCGTCTCTGAAGTATCAGCTATCCCAAGATGGCTGAGACTGAGGTTCCCAGCGCCCAGTGTCTCAATGGCAAGCTTTCTGCGTTCCCCAGTGTCTTCTGTGGCCGACTGACTCTCGATGCCCGGTATAACTTCTTCACCACCAGCGGGTTCCAGTGGGACTCTACTGCTCGGCCTACTCCTTTGCGTTGGAAGAATAGTGGTATTGATACTACTACTGAACTGAGCACCTGCCTTTTGCGCAGCTGAGAAGACCGATGAGAAGAACCCGGTTGCGTTATTAGGTAGCGACGGTTGGGTTAGAGAACCTCCGGGAGTCTTGGTCTCTTCAATAGTCGGACTCAAGGGCGGGTTGATTGATGTGGAGAGTTTACTCGGATTGTTCGCAGATTGTGTCCGCCGATGTTTGATACCCTCTGGAGGGCTGAACGGTCGCGGGGAAGGAAACCCTTTCTGAGGCGGAGTTGGCCTAGAGAATGTGCCTGTATTGTACTGGAAATCTGTCGGCGTAGGAGGAGTGACTAGCGTTGTCGGCGTGTCGAGCAGGTTTGGTGGTGTCGTTGGAAGAGTGATGTCAACAAGCTTCCTCCCTCTTGCTTGTGGAGTTTCCGGTCGCTCTTGGCCGTTGTCTTTGGCCTCCTCTTTCGGCGCAGCGACAGGCGTCGCTTGCTCTGTGTGATCTTCGATCTGCTGAGGCAGGTTTACGCTGTTTCTTCTGCTCGACGATTTGAAAAGTCCTCCAAGTCCTCCGAGGCCTCCGCTGCCGTCTGCCTTTGCAGAATCCGAGCCTCCGGACTTTTTGCGAGACAGTGAGAGTGGTGAACGAGACTTACTAGCTGGTGTCGAGGTGCGTTCGAGTGTCGAGGTGGATGCTGACGCAATATCGTGCTCGTTATGCGACTGATCGAGAGGTTCGATTATCTGGGGGATGCTGGCAAGTGGATCTGGCGATGATACAGCCTCTGATGATGCGGCAAGATCAGACCCTTTGATCACAGCGCTCGTTTGTGCACTGATCTCGGGGGAGGACAGCGTAAGGTAGCCAGCGTGGGAGTCGCGCGGTGAAAGCGATGGCCTGATCGGCTGACTGTTGGCAAAGCTTGGTCAACTACGCAAGCGCAAGGGGCAAGAAGCAAAACACAGTGACGAATATGTGAACGTGAGTCGGCGCAGATGCAGCTGGACCAGCCAGGCGAGCTGAATAATGCCACGGGTCGGGGGATTGCATGAAAGCTGAAGCCTGAGATCTTGACCACGGGCGTTGGATGTGTGTAAGACAGCGACAATGGGGAGCCAAGGTGGGACGCTGCCACGTGCGTAATCGCCGTGGCTCGCTCCGCACAGCTTCGCCTCATCCCAGCCAGCCAGCCATGCCTGACTACAAAACCATCGCGCTTTGGCCTCATCGCCAGATTTTTGCGGTGGTTTCGAGGGAAGATGGGAGAACTCACCCGTCAGAGTCGAATCGTCCATCGTCGGTGAGCAGGCTGCTACGGCCACTGCCGTCAAGCAAGAGCGAGGAGCTGGAGTGGTTCCCGTCCAGCTTGCCAGACTCAATACTCATATTGCGCTCCAGCTCATTGGCTCGGTCGCCGCGTCGGACTTTGCGTTTCGCCTTGGACAGCATATTGGATACACCTCCAGCTCTGTCGTCTATGGAGCGCCGCGTCGTGCGATCCTTGACCCTGTCGATGGCAGACTCCACAGAGGCACGCAGACCGCCATCTTCGCTGCTAGTGGTGGTCTTTCCAACGGGATCATCGCTGTCGCCAGAGCTTCCAGGGAGTGAACTAGTGGAACTGTTGGCATGGCTTTTGTTCCTGCTGCGGAGCCTGGCCAGTCCTCGAGGAGACGGCGTGGCGGCTTCTGATAGTGACATGCTTTGTGATTGACGTCAAGGTGCGGTGGTTCTAGCGATTGTATAACATGTCGCAACCGTCGCGTGTCCGAGTCGTGCTACAGCATCACAAACATCGGTCGCAACAAACGAGCGGTGGAGACGTTTGCTGCATGTGCCTCGGAAGCCAGTCGCCAAGTGATGGCGAACGGGTCCAGTACTAGTAGCAAAGTAAGGTATGTTTCCAGCGTGTACGGTCGCTGCTGTCAGCATGAGGGGGGAATTGGTTTGCGTGAGGGAATTTCGGGTGTTTGCAATGGTCCCCGTCGATAGCCGTGTGTCTGAGTGAATGAGCGTCACCAGCGAGAAAGTAGTGGGGACAGAATGGAGCTCGTGTCAAGGTGTCGAGGTGTCAAGGTGCAAGCAGCAACCTTAGATAGAGTTCAGGATGGCGGAGAGCTCGCCGCTACCCGCTAGCCTAGCTCGGTCCTGTTTGCGGGTACTATAACAGCGCCACGTGAGCGTGGACGATATGTGGGAAGTGCAGGCGGTTGTGGCCATCGTGACTACATGTATACAGACACACCACCTGTGATATCAGCTTTGCTATGCATCGTCTAGAAATCGACGCAGCACGACGAGCAGCATCATCAACATGGCCGAAAATGCTCCCTTGAGCACTGTGAGCAGCGTCCCAGATTGGTGGAAAGCGACCAACTGATGGACAATAGGCCCATGCTCATGCCCGTAAGGCTGCTGGAGAGACGCAGCAGATCAACTGGCTTGAGGCTGCAGACGAACACAGCAGTGCAGCTTCCAATTATGCAAAGGCCGCGAGAAACACAAGCGACTCAGAAGTATGGAGTTGCCATCACATCTGTGCAGACTGACGCTGACATGTTTGTTGTTCAGGTTTTGCGGATATTGAAGCTTCTTGAGGGCCAACACGCGAAGCTGGCCAGTATCATTCGAAGTCAAGATGTTCCAGAGCACGATGAACAGCCCGCTCTAAAGACAAGTACTGCCGAGACTCCTGTGGCAAAGCAGGATTTTGCAGCAGCAGAAAAGACCAGCTCGCCTGGCTCTCCTCCTAATAACAAGTCAACAACTTCGGCTCTAGCTGCAGCTCGTCTGGGAAGTCCAGCGCGAGAGTCATCTCCTTCGCTCGCAAGAGATATCGCTTCGCGCCGCGGTATTCCACAGCCTCACAGAAACCCACCATCTGTGGCTGCTCAAGCAAGAGCACGACAACTATCGCCCGAGTCACGTCGTCGCCAACGCTCAGGACCCGCACCAAAGATACCGCCATCTGTGATGGACAGCCAGAATCTGCCAGGTCCTCGTAAAGTAAATAAGAGCACCGAGGATGATGCCGCCTTTGCTAGCTTCTACAACAACCTGACTACGGGAACCATGTCGAAGCTCTCATCAGTCCTGGCCTATGCCGGACTGCCGCTGACGGCTGACGACATCCAGCCTGAACAACCCAAACAGAAGATCAACAAGAGGACTGTCAGTGCAAGCAATGATCCAGATGTGAAAAAGCTGTTTTCCAAGGCAGCTCTCGATGCCATAGAAGACGAGCATCGCCAACAAGGGACTCAAGGACACGTCTTCGGGCCTGCAGAGAGCTTTTATGTCGTTCAGACTGGGGGCGGCACTTATACATATGCCGACATCGCCAAGGCTCAACAAGAGCAGCTCGGGGGTATTGACGAAGATGACGAGGATTCCTTCGTCGACGCGAGTGAGGCTCCTATGCCGGCTTCGCCCAAGCACAGTCGACATACAAGTCAATCTCGCAAATCCTTCGGCAAGTCTAGAACTCATGAGGAGCTCGAGCTGGAGAACACGACTCTGAAAACGACATTGGAGTCGCTGGCAATCCGACTAGCTGACTTTGAGACTCATGCTCAAGACGCTTCGATGGCAGCTTTGACCCAGAGTATGGCTTCTCTCCCCAATCAAGCCCCGTCTGCTGCGGTCGATCCAGCTATGGCAGAACGATTGCGGCAGCTGGAGCGACAGCTTGCCCAACAGACCGAGGAACACCAAAAGCTGCAGACTGTTGCGAGCCGGCAGGAGAAGACTTTGCGAAAGTATCAATCTAAATGGGACGATATCAAGAAGAGTGCGCAAGCAAAGGAACGCGCGAAGCGTGAAAAGAGCGAGAAAGGCGGCGGTAACGGAGAGGAAGACGTGCAAGCGCAAACACCTGCAGCGGCCGACAATACTGGCGCATGAAAAGCCATCATCTCAACGATCTCCCTGTGAATTTGCCTTCCTCGCATTCCCACTTTTGTCCCGTCCCCCTGACCACTCGATCGCGCGCTCCAATGCCTCCAAGATCCTTCTTACCTCCCACTTTATACTCTCGTCTTCCTCCCACCCATACAGTTCTCTAGCCCTGTCCGCAAACCACCTCAAACTCGACACACTACCTACAACGCCCCTCTAAAACACACGTACAAGTCAGCTCGACCTCTAATCCCATGCCTCAACTCATCAGAAAAACAACTCACATCATGAACATCATACAGATACCCCCACCCCAACCGATCCAACGAGTCCGCTCTCTGCACACACCACCTCCTCAATCTCAACCCCACCTCCCTCTCATGCGCACCCCGATCACCAAACACAGCCATCCCACCATCCTTATTCTTGCTCACTCCCAATACAATCCCCAATTTCTCGTTCTCCCTTAACGCTTTCAAATGCGAGGGATAAAAACTCCCAATCACTCTCATGACCGGTTTGAACTTGAAATCCCGCACGTGCACGCGAATCGATGCCGTGGATAAGAGCACGGGTAGGAATTCTCGTCGAGTTTGGTGGGAGGCTAGGAGCAAGCTGGGAATCGCGATGGGGCACGTGGGAGGGGGGACCGTAGTTATCAATGTGAGAGATGAGGAGATGGCGACGAGAGTGTAGATGTCGTTTCGAATCTCCGCTGGCAATGTGAAGAAGTTCGTGGTGGTGGCGAAAGGAGGAGAAGCTGGAGGCTGAACGCTGCGTTTGGAGGGTTTGCGGAATCTCTTGAGCATTTTGGGAGGATGGAGGGTGGTACTGTCAGCGACGAGGAGATCAAGAGTCCGGGTCAATGTGGAGTGTGTAGACTTGCGATGATGGAGAATTGTAGTCAATATGGTGATACACTGCTACATGTAGTAGCTCCCGTCTGCGAGGCGAGGTGGGGCTGCACGCCGTAATGCATTTCGGAGCTCCCTCGAAGATGATGAGGGATGACACTATCGTGCGCAAACTTATCATACATATGAGCATTAAAGATTTTACAAGGTCACAGCAGCATTATCCTGCTTTCCCTGGCCCATGAAGAAACGCTTTTGTTCCAGACAACGCTCACTCTTGCATCCCGGACATCTCAGACCCATCTGCTTGCTGCATACCTCTCCAGATTTCAGATGCGCTCCAGCGATATCTGCGAGGGCACCGATGAATGTCTGGCTGCCGTTGAGACTTTCTGCTCGTCGTACACGTCCATCTGCGCCGAGCTCGTTGGCTTCGTGAATGACTTCCAGGTCGATTTCGAAAAGGGTCTCGATGTGATCGGAGGTGAAGGCGATCGGGACAAGAACAATGTCCTTCTGGCCCTTCTTAACGAGGTTCGGGACGACTTCTGCGGTTTGCGCGCCGAGCCATGCTGAGGGCCCGACTTGGGATTGCCACACCAAACGGTATGGGTTACGGAAGCCAAGTTTCTGCTGTACCGCCCATACTGTTGCAGCGACCTCAGCAGGGTATGGATCACCACGGTTCACGACGCTCATGGGCAGACTGTGTGCGCTATAGAGGATCACCACGCTGTCGCGTATGTCTTCGGGGTACGTCTCCAAAGTTCTGGTGATGTTCTCGGCGAAGGCATTGACCAGACCTGGGTGAGTGGGCCATCGGTCGATGACCGACCAAGTGATGGCGCCTTCCGCAGGCGAGTCGGCGCTGCGCGAGGGCGACTCGAGTCTCTGACGCCACTTCCATAGCTCGTTCAGAGAACTTCCGGTAGTACTGCATGAGTACTGTGGGTATTGTGTGAATGCCACCGCTCTGCCACCTTTTCCTTTTCCAAAGCCGTCCTCAAACAGCTTGTTGTACATCTCTTCCGTCAATGGGTCCGCATATCGGAATGCGACATATGGTTTGTGTGGAGCTGTCTCGGGGTTGGTTTTGTCGAGGATCTTGCACATCTCTGCCGCCTGGTACTCTGACCACTTGCGAATCGGACTGCCACCGCCAATATCTGCATATTGTTTTTGGATCTTGGGTGTTCTTCGTCGACTGATGAGTGGACCAAGGTAGTTCTGCAGAGGGCCTAGTGGGATCAAGTCGGCGTCGGCGAACAGTCTCGACAGGAAGCTTCCGACCTCATCAGTGGTGGCTGGACCACCCATGTTCATGAACACCATGGCTGTGGCGCCTCGTTTGCCCATGGAGTCTTGTGTGACGGGGGGAACGACGGTGGCCATGGATCGCTGGGGCTGGCATATCCTGGGGCGATGTTGCGGCACCCTCTGCTGAAAGTGGAGACATTGCGATGGATTTGCTCGTCGCGTGAGCGATCGGAGCGGTTGCTGGACGCTCATCGTAAATGCCCGGATCGATGATGAAGAGGTGGTGGACTGGACTCAAGGTGAGAGAGGCCAAGTGGGTGTCGGTGATACAAAGCTACAGTAAGGCCAAATTGACGCCATCTGACAGGTCGAGCTGCATGACGATCTCGACTGCATTTCCGAGGGCCGGGCTCTAGAGACTCGATCCCAAGCCGACATGTCACCTGACCTCGCGCGCCTTCGCTTTCGGTAGCGCGTCGCAGCCTGTCCCGATCGTGGGGCTCAGGCAGCATCGCGACAAACGCCCACGCTTCCACATCCATATCGTGCACGACATCAAAGAGAATGCTTTGCAACCACAACGACTCAATGTGCACACCTTGATTCAATCATACGTCGTGAACATGCCAGACATACCGTACAGGACCGCAGACAGCTCTAAATATGGTCGTGGACGCGATGATGACGATGACGATGAAGAAGATGAGGTCGAAGACCAGACAGGTTATAAGACTGTCAAAGACGCCGTCTTGTTCGCCATCGACGTGAGCCAGAGCATGCTCACCAAGCCTTCGGAGTCGGATACGAAGAAGCCCGATGCAGATTTATCGCCCACCATCGCTGCGTTGAAATGCGCCTACACGTTGATGCAGCAGCGCATCATCAGCAATCCTAACGATATGATGGCGATCTTGCTGTTCGGTACCGAGAAGAGCAAATTCCAAGAAAGTGATTCAGAGTCTGGCCGCGCTGGTCTAGATTATCCGCACTGTTATTTGCTCACAGACCTTGATGTACCAGCTGCTACAGACGTCAAGTATCTGAGAACACTGGTCGAAGATGAGGAAGAAGCGGCGGAAATCTTGCAGGCAAGCAAGGAAGAAGTGAGCATGGCCAATCTGCTCTTCTGTGCCAATCAGATCTTTACCACCAAAGCTCCTAACTTCACTTCGCGACGACTTTTCCTGGTGACCGACAACGACTTTCCACATGCGACGGACCGCGATCAGAGGAACAGTGCAGCAGTCCGAGCAAAGGACCTTTACGATCTAGGTGTAACGATCGATCTTTTCCCAATTTCTCATCCGGACCGTGGCTATACGTTCGATCGAAGCAAATTCTACAACGATATTGTCTACTCCTCCACTCCATCAGACCCGGATGCTCCAGCATCCCTCACACATGATATCAAGGCAGCCAGCAGCTCTGCAAAGGATGGCATCAGTCTGCTGCAAGCTCTGCTCTCATCTGTTGCATCTCGCTCTGCTCCACGCAGGGCGCTGTTCAAGAACATGCCCTTTGAGCTAGGTCCAGGCATGAAGATTGGCATTAGTGGCTACAATCTTCTCATGCGGCAGGAGCCGAAACGCTCCACGTACATCTATGTTCCGGCAGACAGTGAGAAGCCACAGATCGTTGAGGGAAAGACTGAGTTGGTGGCTGAAGACACAGCGCGAACGGTGGAGAAGGGAGAGATCCGGAAAGCTTACAAGTTCGGTAACGAAACCGTCTCCTTTTCCGTGGAAGAGTTGAAGGCGATCAAGAACTATGGCGACCCTGTCCTTCGTATAATCGGATTCAAGCCCATGAGTATGCTGCCCACATGGGCAAGTATCAAACGGTCAACTTTCATCTACCCCTCCGAAGAAGACTACATCGGTTCTACCCGCGTCTTTTCAGCGCTGCACCAGAAGTTGCTGAGAGATCAGAAATTCGGCCTCGCTTGGTGGGTGCCCCGAAGGAATTCGACTCCCATCCTCGTCGCTGCGATACCAGGGGCAGAAGACCGCAACGAGGAGGGCGAGCAACAAATGCCTCCTGGAATTTGGCTACATCCACTGCCGTTCGCCGACGACATCCGTGAAGCACCAGAGACGAATCTTGTCCGGGCTCCAGACCATGTCGTTGATGCAATGCGCTTCGTGATCCAGCAGTTGAATCTTCCAAAAGCTGTCTATGACCCTCACAAATATCCAAATCCGTCCCTACAATGGTTTTACCGGATACTTCAGGCGCTGGCGTTGGACGAAGACCTCCCGGAGCAGCCAGAAGACAAGACGTTGCCAAAGTACAGGCAGATTCACAAGCGGGCGGGCGAATATGTTGTCAATTGGGGCCTGGAGCTCGATACTGCTTTCGAACAGTGGCAGAAGGAGAATATCGCCGTCATGAAGCCAGCCACAACCGGCGCGGTGAAGCGAACAGCTCCTACTTCTTCCGGCTCGAGTAAAAAGGTCAAAGACGAAGATGAGACGGATGGAATCACAGACGAGCAAATGCGTGCGGCATACGATAAGGACACATTCTCCAAATTCAAAGTTGATCAGCTGAAGAGTTGGTGCAAGACAAAGGGCCTCAAAGCCACTGGCAAGAAGGCTGATCTCATCGATGGTATTACTAGTTTCTTCGAAACCAAGATGGAAGTCGATTGATCGCAACATGGAATGACATCGTACTTTAGCGTGGCGTTTGGTGCGTGGAAAGGTGCTTCGAGAAAGAAACAGCTACCGAAGAAGCTGCCCGTGGCTGTCTACTCTGCTCGGCCTAGACTGCGCCAAGCAGAATTGCGTCACTCGCAATCTGTCAGCACTGACTACGCAGAAGTGAACGGCGGCTCGGTGTTATTAATCACGACTTCGCTCCGTCACATGTGCCTTGCAGCTACAGATAGAACGTGGCGTGAAATCTGAGCGCCTGCTGTATGACTGCAGTCATCGTGTGTGAAGACCTCCAGCCTTCTCTGTGGCGTTTGCTTGTCAGCTCACCTTCCTCAAGCTCCGCTTCAACATTCAAGCTTCAAAGTACAGAGCAGGACACAAAACAGCACTCCTTGATCCACCATCACTGCCAGTCTTCCTGTGCTCGGTCTGACACAGCTTGAATGACAAGGAAAAGTCAGCACCATGCCTCTCACCGTCCTCAGTGACCACGATGTCAGCAAGATCCTGCACTCCTTTAACAAAGAAGATATCCTGGAACTCCAAGAACATCTGGCAGACGCGCTGCATTGGTACTCTACCTCCAACGATGAGAACGACTGTTGCTCTGACTATCAGCCCGAAAGGACGGTCTTGAAGCGGAAAGATGGTTCAACTACGCTTTTCATGCCCGCGAGCTCGTACAATGGCCAAGGAGTGAAAGTTGTCAATATCGTGCCACCTGATACCACTGGTCTTCCGGCACTCACTGAACATCTTTCCATGAGCTCGGACGGAGACTCGCGCAGTAGCATCAGTTCCGTCTCTCGCCCGGGCTCGATCTCGACGACGAACACGCAGAGTTCTGGAGCCTCGATATCTCCTGCTAGTCCCTCAGCTGAAATCGGACAGCAGCCTACGTCTGGAGGCGGTAGTGCCTCGTCCATCCGCGGGTCTCTCACCATTCTCGACCAGCTAGGAAATACGACTGGTTTGATCAACGCAGAAGAAGTCACGGCCTTCAGGACAGCGTTGGCGTCCACCATCCTTCTCCGCAAACGCCACTCGGTCCATGATCTAACAGTCTTCGGCGCGGGCAAACAAGCATACTGGCACATCCGTCTCGCCCTTCTTCTCCGGCCGAACGAGATTCATCATCTTAATGTTGTGACTCGAAACTTCGATACTGCCCGTGCATTAATGATGCGCCTATATGATCCCCAACCAGACGACCCAGACTATGTCAACCACATCGGTGATCGTTACAACAGCAAGACCAAAAAGAACATTCTTACGCCAATGTCTGGAGAATACCAACGTCTACTGAAGGAGTACGTGCGGGCCAGTAACGTCATCTTCTGCACCACGCCATCCACTACACCTCTCTTCCCTGGAACATATCTCACGAACCCTGAAGGTCGGAAAAAAGGAAGGTACATTGCCTGCATCGGCTCCTACAAACCCAACATGGTCGAACTCCATCCGGATGTCCTCCGCTACGCCGTGGCGCCTCACCACGAACATCGCCACATCCACAAGCGGCAAAAAGAAGGTGGCGCCATTCTCGTTGATACGCTGTCCGGCTGCCTCAAGGAAGCGGGCGAGGTGATTCAGGCAAAGCTGACCCCGGACCAGGTTGTGGAATTGGGCGAGCTCTTCATGCTTAAAAAAGATGCAGAGAAGAAAATGAACGACAAGGGGCAGAAAGCGGAAGAAGGTTGCGCATTCCAAGAGAATACGGGCATGAAAGAGTGGCTGACACGGGGAAACGTCATCTATAAGAGCGTCGGCTTGGGATTGATGGATGTTGTTGTCGGAAATGATCTGTTAGTCAAAGCCAGAGAAAGAGGAGTCGGGGTTACGATTGAGCACTTTTAGTCAGTTCAGTCAATGGCGCAGAGAGAGAAAATACCAATTCCGTGACTAGAATCCTGATGACTTGCCTCTCCAACACTACAGCTCCTATGCATCTCTCATCTCATCTCAATGCCTCGCAAAATCTGCCCGATCCTTACCACCCACCTACCAGCCCCTTTTCCCCTCGATGATTTTACAAACATCAGGACACCGATCATGCGCGCACTGGAGTCTCGAGCACACAATCTGCTCCACAATCGTGTAGCCTCGACATTTACAGCACTTCCACCGCTTACACCATTTCCAGGGTTCGTGAGGTCTGCTCGTGGAGCTGAGCGGGGAGACCCATTGTCTGCCGGCGTCGAGAGTGGGATTGTAGATTGGTGGACGCACGGCGACAGTGTCGTAGTCGTGTGCGTGTGCGCGTGCGGGCTCGAGAGAGAATGAGCGTGAGGATGAGCGTGAGGATGAGCGTGAGGATGAGCGTGAGGATGAGCGTGGGAGTGGGAGTGGGGCTGGACGGACGGAGAGCGAGAGCGAGGAGGAGCGGGAGTGCGTTCGTGGAGATTTTGCAGTGGAGATGCTGCTGCCGCTGCCTTTCGATGAGTCAGGACTGTTGAAACGGGTAGAAGAGGGCCTGCGGTCTTTGTCGATGCTGGGACGTTTACGTGGGACGGCTCCCGGGGAGGAGGCGGGCGAGAGTCGCTCGTGCGGGAGGAGGCGTGGCGAGGACGTGCGTGCTGTCTCGGTGGAGGAGGAGGTTTTGCGAATGGTAAGCGGAGCTGGAATGTCGGGAGAGCTGGCGGAAGAAGTCTGGCGGATGAAATCTTGAGTTTTCAAGACGGGTGGTTTGGCGAAGTCTTTGAATATGATGACTTTCGCTTCTTCTTCTTCTTCTCCTTCTTGCTGGTGCGAGTCTTGACGTTGGTGGCGACGTGTCGAGGAACGAGTACTTCTGGGCTTTACGACGTCGCCACCGCTTTTCCGGCCGCGGTCATTTTGCTGTGCCTTTGGAGTCGAATCGCCATCAGGCGCGACCTCCCGCACAGTGATATCGGGCGTCACCATCTCGAACTCGACTCCACGCACCCGCTCCGTCTGGGATGATGGCGAAACAGCACGAGACTTTCCAGACCGACCCTTAGCGAAAGTCCTCTCCTCTGCCATGTCCTTAATGATAAAAGCAGAAGTCCTGCTCCTCGAAGCCGAAGCCGAAGGCGGAATCCTCGAAAGATTGGGCGAGCGTAGCTTATACCTATCCAGCAGACTCCTCGACGGCGACACCTTTCTCTCCTGCTCGACGCCCCTTCTGAGCTTAGCAGCCGGAGGTGGGAGCGGGTTGTTATTGTTGTTGTTCTTCGACATGTCGTCGTCGTCGTCGTCGTTCTTCTGCTGCTGCTGCTGCGGCGGCGGCGGGAGCGCGTTCTGTGTGTCTGCCTGGTCAGCGCTCAGGCTGGTTCTGATTTCGCGGAGCAAGGGCGGCATCTTGGACGAGCGCTGCATGCATCGTGAACAAGTGTGCTGGAGGCTGTGCGTGATATGTGGGACTCGAGGTTTGCTAGACAATACTATTGAACAAATATTCAGTAGAGAGGTGTATGTGGTCATTGCTTATAGAGTGGCGGCTAGTGGCGTAAAAGGAGCCGACGACATGTGAACGTCGTGAATGTAACAGCCAACCAAGGGAGTTTGACGTACCTTACTCTTTGGGGACACGAGATGAAGCTCCCAAGATGTTGGGAAGGTTGATTCAATTCTCGGCCGTTGTGTGGAGAAGATGCTGACGAAATATTAAATGTGCGTGAGAGTTCTGGTTGACAATGGCGTATCCAAGCATCCATTTCAAAAGCAAAAAGGGATCACTTCTGGTTGAGTAGATGCATACGCGATCGTGTAGCTAACTTCGCAAGTGGACGAAAGACTTACATCATAAACAAGATTCCCATCCTCTACGCACGGTACCATCCACTGAGCCCAGGTATGCGATTTCCAATCAGCCAAGCCGCAATGGTCACCAAGCCATCTGGATGCCGGTCCACGCAGCAAGACCCCACAGGCCCATCTGACAAGGGAATTGCACCATGAACCCAGGAACTCTGCCACTCCCGTTGGACTTGTCCTTCCTTGTGTATCCCATGGCGAAAATGATTCTTCCGACAATCCAGCCAATTCCCAGTCCCGTCGCGATCTGAGGGTAACGAAGGCCTGCGATCAGCAGAGCAATGGCCGTCGAAGGCTGGTTCTCGATGTAGTTGCCATGAGCTCGTTGCGCGCAGTTCCACAGGTACATGGCCTTCTTGGTCTCGGCATCGGGAGCTGAGGCTATGTCGCTAGCTTCAGCGAAGACCTTGGGGTGCACAGCCTTGGATTGCCGCCTGTATGGCATGGAACGAGCGCCGTGCCAGAGACCTAGCTACTGATTGTCAGTCGATAGAGCCAGAGCGGCGGGTACGACATCATCATACGAAGAAAGTGAAGGCTGTTGTAGCAACGACATATCTATAAGACCGTCAGTCAGGCTGTCTCGGATCCTCCCGCATCGGCGAACTCACCCATACTCCTTCGGCACCGTGATGGTGACGGTCGACATGCTGCCCGGCGTCTCGTAAGGATAGATGGTGATTCTTGGAGGAAGCACACAAAAGAGAGCACAGCCGCCGCTAGGAGATGAGTACGATAGGATCGAAGGGCAAGTAGTGGTTCAGGGACAGCTCGGGGAGAGGTATTGTTACTTAGGCCGCGAGGAATGGACACTTTACGAGCTTCGTGAGCTCTGGAGCGCACAAAGGCTAAATATACCTTAATGTAATGCATCAGGCATGATGATCAGCTCCGTGCCGCAACGGTGGATGGCGTGCACCTTTCGAGCTCGAGGCTGAGAGATTGGGGCTGCAGATGGGTGACATTCATGGCGGCGCGCCTTGCCTGATTGCGCCTGTCGCCTCGGCCCTGGGTGCATGGAGGTGCATGAGCAGTTACGCTTTGGGATATGCAGTAGTAGCAGAGCGTATATTCTTTCAGCCTGCGTGAAGCGTATGTGTGGTGGAGATGGCGAGTGAGAGGGAGGAGAGAGAGGAACGATTGTCTCAGGGACGACCCTCCCGTCGTACGGGTAGATCTTGGCCACTATAATCCAAACAAGGCTTGCGATGGCAGGGTTCCTTCATGTCTCATCCCTTGCACATTCGTGCATCCGCTAATCAGCCAATCACATTGACCGAAGAGAGCTTCCTCTGGCATTTCGCGGATCCTCCTTCCACACTTTCTGCCTGAGGCAGCGGACAGGTTTGTCATCGGACCCTGCAGCTCTCGTGCTCCATTCACTTTCACACATTCTCTATTCCCAGTCTCACAAAGACAATCGCGCAAAAGTCACCAAGGTACTTACCCTACATTACCCTACTCTCTCGTGCGACCCCGGCATGCACTCTATTGTCACACCCGCACCACTGACCAAACCTAGCGTCCCAATGACGAAATCCAATCACCGAGCTTCCAGTACAAGAAAAAGAACGACAACCCGCGTGCTTGGTTCGATCCGCTTCCCCTTTCTGCACGCACGCTGCCGTTCTGCGCGCAGCGTGCGTGCATGGCGGAAGAAGCTCTCACGCGCGCGACTGCTTCTTTCTCTCACAATGGCTGAGTCATGAAGAACAGAAATCCTAGGGCTTTGAACATGCGCTTGTCTGGCTTTTGCGCTTTTTGTTACTTTCTCACAACGACCTTGCTCATCACGATATACAGCCCCATCTTGCCTCCTTTCGCTGAGCCGGCAGAACAGGAATGCGTTGCATCCAGGCGTGTCTAGCACTATGGTGTTTCAATGACCGAGAAGAAAAAAAAAAAGAATTGGGCCCAGCTTTCGTCATCGTCGTCTTTTCTCTCCTCGAGATAGGCTTCAGGCATTGCCATGAGGGTCAATAGAAAATGATAGTTTTCAATCGGCAGGGCACTTGCTCCGTCTGCGGTCGATGTGTTCCGTTCTCGGCGAGGAAGCATGCGAGCTTTGGTGGAGGTTGTGGTCTCGATGAGGGAGAGGGGTTGGCTGAGGCGCTCCCTTTGTGGACATGTCCGGTGATGATGAAACAAAAGTTTAAGCCAAATATGAGGCAGCCGGCTCCGGCCTGGTAGTCACTGATGGTACACAATAGAGAGCTAATCTGAGGACATCAAAACGCACATATCTGATTGTTTTGGAACATGGTAAAATTTCCATCATACATTCTACATAGCCTGCCAACAGTGAAAACACCTCGGTTTTGGGAAACGCTTCAGAATCTGTCCCTTCTGCGCGCGCGGTACGCAGTGTACCCGACATACCCACCTCCAGCGACGAGACCAAAGAGGATGATCTTTGTGAAGAACCAAAGCCAGCTTCCGCCTTGCTTCTGCTGCTTGCCCGGCTTGTACTTGTTGCGGCTGTAATCTTTACTGCCTGCAGAATTGCCACTGCCAGTCTTCGTCGAGCCAGATGGTGAGTACAGATTCTTGGTGTCGACCTTCAGAATATCGTGATTGTCCGAGAGCTCGCCAGTCTCCGAGCTGAAGCCCAAATATGTCACCGAAGGCAGCTTGATATCGGGCACTTCGAAGCACCTCGTCCACTCATCCTCCTTCTTGTACATCAGGTCCACAGTCAACGACTTATCCTGAAAGTACGTGACCTTCGCCTTGGTAGCGAATTCAGCATTCCGCAAGCCCCGCGCAGAGCAGCCCGCCAGCTCATTCGCCTTGCCGTCGTTCGCCTGATCATACGCTGTCTGTCCATCTCCCAGCATCGCCATCACATATGGAAAGACCACGCCCGGCCGGTTGTTCTTGTAGGTGTCGAAGAAGATGCCCAGACCTTCAAAGCGATCCTTCATCCCGAACACACTTCCCATTTCTGCGCGCTCTTTCGTCACCCACATGGCCAATCCGTCGCCAAAGAGACTTCCGCTGCCGTGGATCTTGAACTCGAGCTCAACTTGCCAATTGGTCGCAGTGAGGGGCACGCGGGTGAAGATCCAGCCTGACTCGGAGGGGTGCTGGCCGGCGAGGCGGATGTATTGATCTGCTCGTACCACTGTTGTGCCGCCGTAGTCCCACCATCTCGATTGCATGTCCGAGTCGAGAAATGGCTGGAGCAGGTCAGTCATGTGCGGAATAGATGGATCAGCGAGTGGGAAGACGTACTGTGGACAGGCTATGTGTTCGAATGGGGATCTCTTTGATATCTGAGTCCTGAGCAGCTGCTAGGCAGCTCCATACTGCCAGCAGTAGAGGAGCCACCCAGGCGAATGTGAGAGGCATAGCGTTCGACTATGGTCGAGCTGGTCATGCGCAGTTGGCGGAAAGGAAAGGCGGCGATAAGGAAGGTCACAGCACTCTCGTGAGCAGCTGTGCAGTGGGTGGATGCCAGTGCTATAGTCGTGGTGGGGGAAGTGAATGTCTGAGTTAATCCAAGTCCAGCTGTCAACTTGACTCTCTCACGAGGAGCCCGGCTTCTGGTGTGCACGGCCACAACTCAAAGCGACGCCACAAATTTCAACGGCTTTTCATGTGAGAAGCACGCGACATCATCAAATGTTCTGAATCTCCATGTCTTCGTCTACTGCATCATTGTCACATGGAACGTCTTGACTCTAGGGCCAGCGAAACATGTCGACATGGCTGTCGGAGATAGCTTCATCTCACAGGCTGCAGCTGGGGCTGACGGCGGTCGTCTCTGGATGTCTTGCCATCGGCGCAACAATTGGTCTCCAAGAAGCCCGGAGAAGATACAATTTGCATGATCTGAAGGAGTCCATCCCGGATCTCGACTCTCCTCATGATGTTGAGAAGGTCTGCAGTGTTCTTCATGCTAACTATTGCGTTCGCTGACTGACCGAAGTACAGATAAACAACTTTGGTGGCGGAGTGCCACAAGAGACTACAGATGATAGGGATGACGAGAGGAGTGCTGCATTGGCGAGAAGAGCCCGATTGGGCGATTACGATGAAGGTGGATAGATTTCAAGGATCAGACGGTACTTTGTGTCATATCTAATATCTCCGGCAGACCTCATACTGGAACAACTCGCCAGGAACAGAGTCTTCCTCACAGACGACGGTCTATCAAAGCTACGGAAAGCCTTTGTGATCGTCGTGGGCTGCGGCGGTGTAGGCTCGCACGCAACGGCAGCGCTTGCACGATCTGGATGTGGTAGACTACGTCTCATCGACTTCGACCAGGTCACTCTCAGCTCCTTGAACCGCCATGCCGTCGCCACACTAGCAGACGTTGGTACGCCGAAAGTGCTCTGCTTGCAGAAACGCCTTGAGCAGATCGTGCCCTGGACGGATTTTGACAGCAGAAATGAACTCTTCGGCGAGAGTTCTGCTTCCGCCCAACTGGCGCCATGGAATTCGGATGAGCAACAACCTACGTTCGTGATCGATGCCATTGACAACATCGACTCGAAAGTGGCGCTGCTTCATTACTGCCACAGGAAACAGATTCCGGTCATCTCATCCATGGGAGCGGGATGCAAGTCAGACCCCACCAGAGTCTTCATTGGCGACATTTCCGCCTCAACAGACGACCCTTTGTCCCGCAGTACGCGACGCAAATTGCGTATGCTTGGCGTCAAAGATGGAATTCCAGTTGTCTATTCACAAGAGAAGACTGGTCCAGGGAAAGCGCAACTTTTGCCACTTCCCGAGGACGAATTCAACAAAGGCTCCGTTGGCGAGCTGGGAGTGCTCCCAGACTTCCGTGTTCGCATCCTCCCCGTGCTAGGCACCATGCCCGCCGTCTTCGGCTTGTGTGTGGCCAACCACATCATGCTCTCCATTGCAGACTACCCTCACGATTACCTGCCCAGCAAAGCCCGCGACAAGATGTACGACGGGATCCTCGCTCAACTCCAAGGTACCGAAGAACGCCTCGCACGCCATCAAGGCATGGACGCCCAGGGTCTTCGACTGCCCATCACAGCCGAAGACGTTGGCTATCTCGTCGAAGAGGTCTTTCGAGGCCGCAGTGTAGTCTCTGGCCTGGCGAGTAGACTGGCACTTGTGAGGTGGCGGAGCCCTCAGGCTGGAACCTGGATTGACACTCGCACGCCTGGTCAGAAAGCAGACCAGTTGAGCTTGAATGACCTGGTCTGCGTGACCAAAGACGAAATGCTGAGGCATGAAAAGGAAGTGCTGAAAGAAGGCAAGTCACTGGAAGACGTGTATGACAGGCAAGTCACAGAGCTTGTCGAGCAGCGAATGAACGAGGAGAGCAACTTTCGAAGACAGAGATAGCAAGCGCCCCATCCACGTCTGCTGTTACAAGGATTAGACATTCACGAGCAGTCGCAACTCACTGTAATTTATGAAATGGGATCATTCTTCAACTCATCTCGCCAGGATTTCTTGGCCTCTGGAACAGACGATTTTCAACAATCACATGCCTTGTATTTCTGAGTCGGATTTTCAAAATTTCCAGATCGCACAGGGACGAAAGAGGTCTATCACAACTGCAGCAATGGACTTTTCTTCTTCTTCTTCTTCTTCGAGCTGTGTCAAATTAAGCATCTCAAATTCACTCGATCTGATTTGATATAGTCCAGCCAGCCATCCCCGAAAAAAGTCCCAAGCACGCGTTTCCCGATCTTTGCTCTCCGACTATACTTGTGGAGAAGAAAGAGAGCGAAACTTTCCATCCTCCTTGGTTGGTTCTTCCTCCTCCTCCTCCTCCTCCTCCAGCAACATCGACGACAGACAAAGACACACAAGATGCCTCTGATATTTCCACCAAAAAAAAAAACCAGAAAAACCAAAAACAGAGCAACGCCGAGTTTGTGATTTCTCTCCACACATCCTACACAGACACACACACACGCACATACCCACTGCCCAAAGTTTCCTTTCTTTTCTCCAAAAAAAAAAAAGCAATCGAGCTAGTAGTCACAGTAATTAGGAGGGCGCCGACATATAAGACGGCGGCGGCATTAATCTAAAAACAACAAGATCGATAATAGTAGTGATGCAAGGATGGCGGGAAGGGGAAGGAAAGGTTTAATTATTCGTTCCCCCATCATGCGACTTCCTCCTCGGCCCAGCCAGGCAGAGTGCCGCTCTCAGAGACACCGAGACCATAGCCTGCCGTCGTGCTGCCGCCGAAAGCTCCCAGACCGCCGAGGACGCCCTGGGCGTTCTGGGCTTGCTGGAGGTTGAAAGCTGGCAGACTGACGGTGCGGTTGTGCTGGCTGCGCGCACTGTTGGTGGCCGCAGCGGCGTTGGCGTAGGAGTTCATGGGCAAGCCGTTGGCGGTGATGTTGACGCTCTGGTGGCTTCCGTGGCCGAAGGGGTGGTGATGCGAAGAAGAGGGAGGTGGCTCCAGGCCGGCAGAGCGAGTCGTGGCGACTTCGTTGGGCGAGCTGTAGAAGGCTTGCTGGTTGGCGAGGTGAGACACGGATTGGGATTGGGACTGGGAGTGCTGAGTGGTGTAGCCGGTGGGACTGAAGTCGCCGCGTTGCTGCTCGACGGCGGCCTGTTGGGCGCTCTGTTGCGTTGCCGCGAGATACAGCGTCAGAGGGTTGTTGGTGCCGGCATTGAAGATGGTCGATGCCGTCGGGCCCTGGAGAGGATTGTAGGCCGCAGCACTGGATGCCGGACCAGAGCTTGCAGGGGAGATCGAGTTCTGACTCCTGCTCGGTGCGAGTCCGTTGATGGGAGAAGGCGAGCTCAGACCATTCTGCTGAGCGGATTGCTGCTCTTGCGCTTGCTGCTGTTGTTGTTGTTGTTGCTGCTGTTGCTGTTGCTGTTGCTGTTGCTGCTGCATTTGCTGGCCGGAGAGGATCTGTCTTGGTGGGTTGCCGCATCGATCCTTGCCGAAGTTTACCTTGAATCGCTTATACTCCTCTTTGCCTCGTACAGCCTCGATGGCCTTGATTGCGTTCGCAATGTTGGTGAAGTTGACAAAAGCACAGCTCTTCTCCCGCAGCGTGTTGACCAGCTCAATCTCGCCGTACTCTTGGAAATCCTGCCTCAGACGCTCCTCAGTCCACGTCTCATCGAGGTTGCCAATGTACACGTTCCGCGACGCGCCGCCAGACACTGCCAGAGCGATAGCAGGGGGCAGAGCGCCTGAATGCTTGCCCCAGCCGATCTTCAGGCGTCGGTTGTGAATCATGAGGCCTTGAAGATTGCTCAGGGCGTAGAAAGAGGCAGCCGATGTCGGGTCGATGAAGGTGACGAAACAGATATGCTTGTCAGGGATGTAGCGGATGTGGTGCAGGAGACCGCCACGCACAACGTTGCATATCTCTTCGATCGTGGTCTCAGGGTGAATATTCCCAAGGTACACCGTTCGATTGCCCAGATTGTTCACACCTCCCGCTGTCGTCGCCACTGCGGCCGCGGCGACTGATTGTTGTGCCAGTGCGTTGGTGATCAGGTCTCTGTCTGCGCCATTGAGAACGTGAGCGTATCCAGGTGCGATACCCAGATACTGCGCGGCGTTCTGCTGCTGGGTCTTGGAGACGTATGCGCACCGATCCTTGCCATAGTAAACACGGCGAGGTGCCTGCCACTTTGGCTCCTGTGGCAGCTGAGTGACAGCCTTGATGGCATTACCGATAGACAAGAAATGGACGAAACCAATGCTCTTCTCGCGCACGATCTTCACTGTATCGATCGGACCGAATTTGCTGAGATCCTCACGAAGTTCCTCCTCACCCGTCTCTTCCGGGAGATTACCAAGATAGACGTTGCGCGAAGCACCAGACTGCTGCACTGCGAGGGCGACAGAAGTGGGGACCGATGATGGCTTGCCCCAGCCGATCTTGATGTCCTGGCCTTTGACTGACAACTTCTTCAGAATCGCGTCGGAGTGGAAGTGGGTTGCAGAGCTGCCATCCAAGAATGAGATGAAGGCGCAGTTCTTGTCCGGCAGCATACGAACAGACTCGATTTGACCACTGCGGACGTGGCTGAGAAGCTCCTCGGCTGAGGTGTCCGGCGGGATGTTGCCCAGGTAGACGGTCCGGCTGGTGCCAGACACGATGCCAGGAGTCATGCCCATCTGAGCACCGTAGCCTCCCATATTGTTAGTCGTCAAAGCGTTGAACCCAGTCGTGGGAGACTGAAGGCCACCAAAATAGGAGGTCGCTCCGAGTGCCGTGGGAGACGCCATGGCTGGATAGGCCGAAGGAGAGAAGGCCGGCTGCTGTTGTTGGAAGGCATTATTCATCTGATGCTGCTGCTGATGACGCTGTCCATTGTGCTGTTGGGAGAAGTTCGAGAAGCTCTGGAACTGCGGGGACTGGAATGTAGATGGGGATCCGGGCTGGAAAGGGCTACCCATCAACAGTCCCGATGGGAGCAAAGGCGTGAAGTTCATGTCATAACCCGTTTGAGGCGTCTGCATGTCGGACGCATTGTAGTTGGAAGTCATACGAGCGGTATTGATGCTTGGCACGTGGGACCCTCTGGGATGTCTGTCGGCATAGCCGCTCACGGAGGCCTGTGAGGCGTGGTGTGAGAAGGCATTGCCGTCGTTGTTCATCGAAGGCTTCACGGCGAAGGATTGGGTCTGGCGATGTCCAAAGCTAGGCCCAGAAGACATTGTTTCTCCGTTATGCATGCCGAGCATGTGCGGCGACAGCACCAGACTGTCCCGCGGGTTGGCTGAAAGGACGGCCGTGGTGGATGGTATTGCGAGTCCGGTTTAGGATAACCGGACAACAGAGGGCGTAGAAGGACTGTTAGTCGTAGTAATTCAGTAATCAACAAGCAGGCAAGGTGCCCTGGCAACAGTGTTTCCACCGCTATTGAATCATATTAGTCGCGTCTCGTATTGTGTTTGCGGTGATGAACCACAAGCTCGTCCGAGAGAGGGCGTTATTGTGCATGACTTGGGCTTGCGGGCTGATACTCACATGGTCGGCAACACTGCGCGCCTGTCGGTTCAAGATGTGTCGTGATACAGCAAGTATACTTTGCCAAAGAGACAGCAGAGGGCAGCCAAGCGTCCGCTGTAATTCCGTGTATCGATATATGAACAATTCCGTCTTCTTGCACCAGACTCTTCGTTCCCAGCGAGCTATCGCAACTCGACGGACGTCCGGTGTAGGCGTGAGAGACAGTATTAAACGCAGCCCGGCTTCGATTCGAGGAAAAGGACTGTAGGTGGGAGCTCAATCGTCCGGGAGCAGTTCGAGTAGTCGAAGTGGGAAGCAAGCCAACAACGAACAATGAACGAGTGGAAGGATAATACGAAGCAGCAAGAAAGATAAATAAGGAGTGACGAATGCGATGATTCGGGGCGCGCACAAGAAAGGCGACGCTTGCAGAGCAGAAGCAAGAAGGGAAGGGGAGTAGAAGGGAAGGGGAACAAGTTAGAACGAGCACGGCACAGTATGGCCGGCGTGTATGAGGACGACAAGATGCAGAGAGAGGCAGCAGACCGACTGCAGACATGAACATGGACATGGAGCCGGCATGCAACACAGGAGCGCGCACCTCTCAGACTCCATCCCCCTTTCGGCACACCTCATCTCCTGAGACCCCTTCTGGCTCCGTTCTGGAAGTTTGCCGTGTGGGGTTTAGGCCATGTCAATCAATCAATCAATCAATCAATCATTCATCTTTCTCTCGTATCGCTTGCCTTGCTTGCTGCTGTACATGTATCACTTCCATTGTGGTGATTGATACCTCATGATGATTATCGTTGCTCGACGAGGTGTCTGTTCAGCATCCAAAGCAGCCTCAATTTCCCGATCGAGCCTAATGCCATGGATTCTTCCGACACGCTGGCTGCAGCAGCAGGGCTGATGACGGGGATCCACCCACACTCCGCATTGCCTTTTTCATCAGTATTCTTCACTTTCTTTCGTCCCCCATCATCAAACCTGCATCTGACAGTGGCCATCGTCCCAAATCTGTCCAATTCACTTATCAACACGACGCCATCACACGCAACTCATATCATTCAGGACCGCTCCGTACATATGTGCAACAATAGCATCCCCGGCAGAGTCCATGACCGCGAGATGTTGTCAACGGGGGCGGCCCACCACTTCAGAATCGTTGAGTGGCTGCCCGGCCGATCTCATTTCCTCGCATCAAACGTCTGTCTCTCCTGGCCGACCACGTCGAACACCTCCACCACCAACAACACCCTGTCCTTGTCTTGGAGATCATCCTCGCCGGGAAGATGATGCCGTCTGCACGAAAAGGTTCTGTATTCAAAGCTTGGCGGATCATCTTGCGAGCACTGTTCTCGTCAATACGTGTAGGAGTAATTTCATCTCATCCTGGTCCATCCCAGCATCTCTTGCGCACGTACGCCATTCACAACATATGCCTCACGCTTGCAAGACTGTGAACGAATTACAGATCTGTATGACCAGGTACTGCTTGTGATCCGTGATGGAATGTGTGTGAGAAGTTCATCGAGTCATTGGTCACGTCTTCATCACGACGAGGTTTCGTGGGACCTTCATTGATGTATCGAGCCTGTCATCTAGTACAAGGCGACAGACAGTACAGGCTTCACTGTCCGTCCCTGTCCCCCCAGCGCAACTTTTAGTTCTCAAGATGCCACTCGCTATGCAGTACAATTCCATCATGATTCACACACACCGCTCAAACAACGCCGGCGCACTTCATCCCGCGCACTTCATCCTATGCACTTCAGCCTACGCACTTCGGCCTACGCACTTCAGCCTACGCACGCTATCCTCCGCTCAGTGCCTGCTGCCGTCATCTCGTGCGCCTCTCTTATTAGCAAAGGATGATTGAAGAAGAGCGACAATAGCATCAGTGCCCATCGCCCATCAACCAAACAAGAACCACGACTATCGTCCTGACTTGCGGTTTACCGGGACAGCAACGCCTTTAGCCTCGCGTCTTTGTGCTGCCGTTTTTTTGCCTTTGGGAATCGGTGGTTGCGAATGCAGATGTCCGAGCTCGTCAATAGCCATGGTATTGGTCCACTTGAGGCACCGCTCCTGAGCCGCCGTCTCCTCCTGGTGCACCTTGTGCCGAGTGTTGACGCGCACAGACTGCTCCTCGTCCACCTCCAGCTTCTTCGCAGCTTCATCGTTGAAGAAATTCTTGTAGGCTTCCATATACTCGGTGATCTTGTCCTTCCAGTCCATGAGCTCCTTGCGCAGCTTCTTCTCCCGCTCACCACGCTCGTCAAGCCAGCCGATGAGGTTGTCCAACCGATCCGGATCGTCGTAGTAGCCCCACTCGTTGGCGTCCTGGAGTGTGGTCACACCTTCGTCGTGTTTTCGCCGCTCGAGGATGGTCATGCTATGCGCACGCTGATATGATGCTTGTTCTTCCGCCGGCCGGTCGATGAAGCCTTCTCGCTCCATTTCGTCCGGACCTTGAACCCAGATGCGACCGTTCGCATATCCGTAGCTGGCAGTGCTGGAACGAGGTAGTCCACCAAAGGGCTGTCCGTTGCGCTCGAACCAATAGTAACGATTGCAGTAACGGTCCTTGCCGAGCACCTTAGTGCGCTGGACGTTAGCCTCGCGCAGGTCAGCGTCACATTCCTCGATCTTCTCTTCATGATCTCTGATCTGCGCCCGCAGGTTCTCTATGTCGTTGAGGACCTTCTTGAACTCTCTGGATTGCTTGTTCTGCGCCTTGGCAGCGGCCTCTTTTTCCAGTCGCTCCTTTTCGCGCTTCGCAGCATCTTCCTCACGCTTGCGCTTGCGATCGTTGCCACGTCTCAGAGCTCTACCATTCGTGGGCGCCTCTTCGTCTGGGTCTTCCGAGCTGATGATGCTGTTCATTTCCGAGTCTTCCCGCCCGACCTCCGGCTCAGCGCTTTTCTGTTCCGGCGATGTGGGCATGTTGTCCGGCAGCAAGATCTTCCGCTCTCTATCCTTAGCGGCGAGCTCTTCCATAGCAAGCTTCTTCTCGCGTTGTTGCTCGATCTTGCGCTTTCGAACGTCTGTCATGTCTTCGCTGCAAGCCTCCAGGAAGTTCTTCACTGCATCGGTCCGGACGGTAAGGAGGACAAGAATCTGTAACGCGGATATCCTGAGGTTGATGTCCATGGTCGTATACTGTTGCAGTGCGGTCTCCCTTATGGGTTCAAGGTCCATAGGCGCCAGATGCGCGAGGATCTTGTCGCATCTGGCCTTGTATGAAGGTGACGTGGAGAGTTGATGGAGTATACCGGCCATGATGACTTGCCAGCCACCATCTGCGAAGTCCTTTGCTATCAGACGGTCGAACCAATCTCGATCTGCCACCATTTCTCCAGCGCGATTCGAGAGGTCCGGAACTGCGGGGCTGTCTGCGACATTCTCGACGTGGCTGAGTCTACTCCTGGTCGACCTTGCAGGGACATCGGGCAGTGGCGTCGACACTTCGCTTTCATCTTGAACCTCTGAGTCGTCTTCGGCTACCTCCTCCACCTTCTTTGGTAGATCCTTGACCGCAAGCTTGCCTTTGTCATCGATGAACAGCTTCAGGACCGCGCAGTGTATTTCTTCCTGGAGTTCGCAAGGATGCTCCGAGGATGAGTAGTACATCGCATCTACAAAGTCGTCGAAGGTGAAGCTATCGAGCACATAGACTTCGCATTGAACATTCAGTGTGTTCCAGACTTCCAGTAGTAGACCCATTGAGTGCATCTCGATATCGGAAAAGGCCATCTTTCGGTCCTTCGTGACATACTCGGCCATCTCTTCGGTGAAGAATTTGAGCTCCGGCCGCGTGACTCCGTTGCGTTTAATAGGAAGGTCGAGATCTTCGATGGGATACTTGATAGGGATCGGTTGCGGCGGTGGCGGTTGTGGACGTGCGCCAATAGGCAGTTGTTGGTTATGATAGCTTTGCGTTTGGTTCGGGGGAGCGCCAGGACCTTGTTGCTGCTGCTGTTGCTGTTGCTGGTGGAGCTGCATATGTTGCATGTGCATCTCGTCCTGCTGCATGCGTGCGATTTCTGCCGGCGACATGTTTTTGACCTTCTTCGCTTTGGGTGGTCGCATTTGTAATGTTTGCTGTTTGACTCGTAGGAGATGCGCGTCCTGGAGCAAGTGCGCAGGGATCTCCATTGGCAATCGATACTGGATGGCGAGGTGTTCTTTCACTAACCAAGGCGCACCGGTCCAGGATTCGCGTTGTAACGAGTTTTTCAAAAAGGAGCGCAAGTTCTGCTTGGTGAAGACTTTTCGATCGCGTCGGATGTGGTCGTCGTCGAGTAATGCCTCCTCGGACTGGGTGTGATTAAGTCTGACGAAGTAACGTGAAAAGGGTGCACGTTGCACCTGTCCATCGGCGCCTCGAATCATAGGGAACTTTGCCTTCTCGCGAATCACACCCTGATATTGTTCACCTTCGCCAAGGAGAACGATGACCTCCTCTCCAGGGAAGAAATCATGTTTGAAATCATCGTAGATCGTGTTCACTACCACTCATTAGACGACGAGCGATCTCACCAGGCAGCACGGAACTTACCGAGCTCGTCCATTCGTGAGATGGTGGAGAACTGCACTTTGCGTAGTATGGGATCCCGAACGACCTCTGGAAACACAGTCTCGATCGTGGCTGAACTCTTAGTCTGTATGGAATGAGCACTGGACATTTCCATGTGAAGACGGGTGATGTCATACCTCAGACTCTAACGCGTCCCAGTAAGTCAGGCCGGACTTGCCATTGACGGCATCTGTAAACTTTTTCTATATAGTGTCAGTGATCGATAAACGACGTGAGACTGGGAGTGGCGCACCTGGCTCAGCCAGTCGTATCTGCGTCAGGTCAGCTTTGCTGTCTTGATCGAATTCACCAATCACTTCCAACACTTACCGCTTGAGATACTTCTCATAGTCTGTGAAGACTTCGTTCGTGCCTTTCATTACATATACCTGGTGTGCGTTCGCGTCAGTATACGTTGCAAGATGACGGGCAAGAAGCCTGCTATTTCACGAACCTCCGCTTGGTCCGATAGATCGGAGGGAGTGGGTATCTGGACCACGGGCTTTCTCTTATTGAGGACCTGCGTCTGATTGTTGGCCAAATGCCCGAGCTCAACCTGATTCTGAAGCATGCGCACCATGATTGCAGAAGCCCAGCCCGATGCTGGGCTCGAAGACTTGTGGACTCAGCGGTAGTCGAGGTTGGCGGCGGCACAATTGGAATTTGGGGAAGCAGGATCGATCGTCGACGATGATTGAGATTGATTGATGTCGGTGTTGGATGGATTGAGGCTTGCGAGGATGAGGAGCGATCGCAGGTGCGCGCGCGTCGAACTGCGGGAATCACCCGGGGTCCAGGTATGGGTGGAGTTGGAGGGACGCGTGCCGTGGCCGCGTGCTGGCTGATCGAAGGGCGATCACTTGCGCTGCTGTCGCCAAGCCATGGGGAGGTGAGGGTCGGTATCGGTGGAGATGGAGTGGTGGTGAAGGCGGTGGTGGTGACAGCGGTGAGAAGCGGAGGAGGGTTGGGGAGACAAGGCAAGGAAGCTTTGAGGAAGAGAGGGCCATGAGAGATCCTGCACGCAGTGGAGCACGGCTCACACTGGGCACGCCTGTGGTGTTTGGTGACGGCGCGGTAACTTTAGCTGTGTCCCGAGAGAAATCGCCCGCTAGTCTTGAAGCGGGCTAGCCGCACCGTCGCGCCCTCCTCCCTCTTTCCCTCCTCCAACTGTCCTCGTCTCCTTCGATTTTACCCGCTTATACCCACTTCGCACACTCCCACCACTATGGCGATGTTTGGGCTCGTTCGAATCGCCGGAACCGGCGTAGAGTTGACAAGCATATCTGTAGTCAATCCAAAATTGCTCTACCGGTCAAAGTGCCAATATCTCATCGATTCTCGCGTTCTCCCTGGTTTTGACACTGGCTGGGCACCAAGTCTCGATTTATAGGTCAACCAATGCGGTACAAGTCCAAAACTATCGTTCCAGCCTTGACAACAAGGCCAATGAACATAGACTAGCCATCTCCATGAGTAGGCATGGCATTCTACATTCGTTCATCACGTTCCTATCATCAACCACATCGTTTTGGCCCCAATATCCCCATGAGACTCAGGAACACCTCCAGAGCAGGGTTTCTGCCACGTTTTTGAAAATCATTGGCAATTGAACTGATGTCATGGAACGAAAAGCGATCAAACAGGTATATTGCATGTCTTTACTTTGGTGCAGCTATATCCTATGGGGTAAAGAACACCACCAAGAAGCCAAGCCAGCTGCCCACGACACCGATCGCTGAGTATGAGCTGGTGAACATGAGCGGCAAGAATTCATATTTCGCTCCAAAGATGAGTTGATGAAATATTGCACAGTACGCAATGAGCGGTATGGCGAATGCAATATACAACAGAGAGAATCTGTCGAAGAGGAACACCCGTGGTCTCTCAGACCTGTTAAATGTCAACTTCTCGATTCAGTCTGACGGGAATTATTGACTCACGCTGGCGCTAAACGTTCGAACGTAAGCAGGAATACAATGAGCCAAAGAATCGTGTACACGACCTTGACAGGAAACTCGAATGCCGTGAAGAGCAAAGGAAACAGGCTCACGTGACCAGCGACTGCAAGTGGCCGAAAAGCTCCTAAATATCGTCGATCCTTGAGTGCGAGCAGGCTGAAGGGAATAATGACCAGCAAAATAGCCTTTTCGTGGACGTGCCAGCCAAAGAGAAAGGATGCGTAGCCGCAGAGGGTCACAGTGGCCACAAAGTTGTCCCACGTGGGGCGGAAGAAGACCTTGATCAGAGCGGGCTGTTTGAAGTCAGTGGTGTATGGTATTGATGTGAGAAGTGAGAACTTACTATCTGGGCGGCCAAAGTGAGTCCGAATGTCGCTTCCTTGGGGATATTCGGCAGCACTGCGAACGAGGTATCACCCACCAAGCCACGAGTAACGCTATTGATGGCTTCACTTTGAACAGGCAACTTCAGATACGGCGCCACTGCAGACTTGTCAGTAAAGTTCTTCAAAGCCTGTGGTGACTCTCTGCTTACGATATATCAGTATTCGATCGCTGAACGAGTACATTGCCCAGACGTTTGGCGCCCAGTAAGCGTGACACAATCCTCTGTCAAAGGGGAACAGTCTGCTGAGAACTTGAGGCATTTGGTCGTAGAAGGGTCCGAAAGCCAAAGCAACAATGACGGCAATTCCACTTCCCAGCTTGATACAGTTAAGCACCTGGATGTGGAAGATCGATCGTGGCCCTAAGCAATAAGCCCGTAGGAGGTAGACGAAGTATGCTGGCGCGAGGTAGACGTAGATGTGCTTCAAGCATAGCAGCGCAGCGAAGAGCAGTCCGCCAGCGAGGAGACCGTCTTTCTGCGAACGCGCAGAGACGATGGAAAGGACCAAGATACCATACAGGAAGCCGTTGTACTGGAAGTGGATATGATCGATAATGAGCAGGCCAGGTGAAAGCAGGACAGACAATGCTGCAGCATGAGATTGTCGTTTCAAGCTTTGCGGTGCAGACTTGACATAGCTGAGCTCATCAGTATGTTTGTATAGATAGCAGGGATCGTCTTCCAACATACAGGCTCAGGGCGTAGACCAAAACCAATTCGGTTACGATGACAGTCGCTCGCTGAAAGTAGATGGTCTGCCAACTGTCATACCCAAGATTCTTGACTTGCAGCATCTCGGGATGAATGAGCTTAGCAGCTTGCGACATGGTCCACTCGAAGTAAGCAAAGAAGGGAGGATAATCGAGCGTCCATTCTGATGTGTTCTGTCGCAGTATTAGAAGCTGTGTATGAGGGAAACCACAAACGAGATGCGAACCTCGAAATACCAATTCTTTCGTGGCAACGAATTAGTGAGCGCAAGCCAATTACGATGGACCTCGAAGTCTGTAGACTTGCTATATGGACTCTGTCAATGGACTATCTGGAAGAAATCATGTTTTTGTGGTTAACGAACTATGCGGGCCAAAGGAGAACTTTGAGCGCGGTCGCCGCGGCCGCGCATTGTGGTAATGTCGGGTATACCTCAGCCATGATCTGGGAATTGCTTCAAAGGAGTGCGATGTTCACGTTGTGTGCCACATGATTCGTGATAGAGATCCTATTGCGGGTCCCTGATGTCTTGGTGAGGCCACGGTCAACAGTCAAAACATCCGGCACATGATATCGCGCTAACGCTGTTTCGGCCCGCGTGCCGAAGAGCTAACCAGATAGGGCCTGCGACTTCTTTTCTAGGAGAATGAGCATGAGGTCTGCTTCTGTCGGAACTTTAGAAGCGTGAATGGGCAAGACACTGTCATTCCCCAGTGTATCGCAGTCGCTCTGGGATTGATGGACCGTGTTTCAGAAAGTGCCTGCTTCCTGGCGTCGCAGTTGTTTTCTAGTGGTTTACGAAAGCAAAGACGCATTATTGGCTCATGGCCTTTGTCCTCAACCATCAAACCCGTACCTTCTGGCAAGATCGTGACATGCAACAGCCTAGTTTGTAGGTCTATAGAATGCCACAAGTCCGTGCGATGTGTAATACAGCATCATTGTTCGATTGTCCCTGCCTTTAAGCAAAGCATACACTCAGCATGTCCAAAACTCCTCTCGAACCAACAGTAAGAATCAAATCGTCCATCGCTTCGACATCAATAACAAGTCCTCGTTAAGATCTGGGACGATCTGAAGCGTCCCCGGCTCTTTCTGAAAAAACAAAAAAAATAAGATAGCCGTCAAAGTCATCGAACACATTGAAGAGATCTGCACACTGTAGCGGCAGCAATGGCCGAAGGTACTACAATAAACAGCAGGCCTGCTCGCCCACAGACCACCAGAACCTACATCTGCTGCGGCTCTGGCAAATACTCCTACACTCGCAGCACGGCTCTCGATTCCTGGATAGGCACACACCTGAACCACGACTCCTGGCATCAACTTCCAGTCATGGCAATGGCGCAATTCAATGCCGACTCTCTCGTCCGCGACTACCCAGGATTCTCGCCTCAGCAAAACAGTCCACACGGCAAAGACATCCTCCTTTTTCACCACCTCGCATGACACTGGGAATCGCAGCCGCATTCAATCCCTCACCACGCTCAAAATCCGTGCCCAACAGCGCGTTACACAACATTCGCCGCGAAAGCTTCCAGAGCAACTCATCATCATCAGTCAACGCGAGCAGCAAGCACCCCTGGCGTGCAGCACCGATCAGAAGAGCGAAGACCGAGTCGCAACACGCCGATGAATGAGTACTCCGCGCTGCCATGTTCACACTGCAGTGTGAGCTCGAGCAGACTGCCTCAGGCGCATACCTCATGGTCACGCATCAGTGGCCAATCGAAGTGATTGAAGGCGCTCGACGGATTTCCGATATTGAGTCGTTTGGCGGACGTGAGAGCTGTAGAGGTGATCATTTGGGACTTCATCCACGGCCAGGGCGTTAGTCATCTGTTGTGAGGCTATAGAATTCGTAAATCGGTATACCAGGGTAGCTATTGCAAGAAGGTTTGTACTTTTTTGACGTAGCTGGATCTGAGATACCCAGGAAGAGGCTTGAATAGATAATATATATTAAGTACTGCTTCCAACCAAGTACAGACTAAATAGGTACACGACTGGGTATTTTTGCATTCCACTTACACTTTCTCGACGCTGGAATACCCATCGACCCGCCAATGACAGCACGCTCACACACAAAAGAAAAGAAATATTCCTCTTCCTGCTGGGGGATGACCTGCACCATCTTGAGCGATCTCGACGAAGCGCGTCCACGCCAAACTCCCGCCAGTCCCGCCGTTGTCATCGCTCAAATGAAGAGCTAATTCGCAGCGCCACCTTCGGTCTCGTCGTCCTCGACAATGCCGTGACTGTGCGACTGTTCCCGGACCATTCGGCTCTCGAGCTCCTTCAGTTGAGACTCGCGGGCCAACAGCTCTTGTCTCTTCTCCTGGATCTCGCGCTGGACCTTGATTTCGATCTCGCGCAGCTTCTCCTCCTCGCGGCGGAGCTGCTCCTCCTTCAGGCGGACAGATTGAGATGCAAGCGACTGTGGGTCTAGGCTATCGCTCTCTCCCAGGTTGCCTGCACTGTCGCTAGTGCCGGCAACGCTCTTGGACAGCTTCTCGGTACGGTAATTCTCGTAGAGGAAGTCGTGGGTGATCTCCTTGAGATCAGCCAGATGGGAGTGGAGGAGCGCTGATCGAATGGCCAGGAAATCGGAATGCCTTGGGTTCTCCACCTCAACTACACCCCATGGGTACTGGCGAGCGCGGACACGCTTGCCATCGAGCTCAATGACCTCGTCCGAGCCAACGATAGCAAATGGCATCAAGCCACGCAGCTCAGCATTCTCTTCGACGGTATCCTCATCGTCCTCTTCAATGTCGTAGGGAAAGTTGTAGACTGGGATGCGGTAGTGCTCGATATCCTCCATGATCAGCTTCTTGCTCTCGGCGAGCTCGAGAGGCGTGAGAGAGTCGGCCTTGCCGATGACAGGAATAACGTTGACACGAGGGCTGAGGCGGCGCATAAGCTCGATATCCAGCTCGCGAAGACCGTGACCTATAGAAGCATGAATTAGTCAACCATTTCTATCGGCAGATATAAGACGGCATACCAGTTGGCTGCACGAAGTAAAGGAGAACGTGCACCCTATTGTCCCGGAACCTCGGGTTACGCTTGATCCTGCTTTCTTCGGCGAGAATGTCATCATATTGGCGCTCGAGGTAGCTCGAAATCTCGCCGAAGGAAGCCTCGTTATCAATGCTGTCTCCGAAACCGGGTGTGTCGACAATCGTCAATGACACGCGCGTGCCCTCCTCGTCCAACTCCAACTCGACAGTCACAGGCTTGATCTTGACGCCTTCCTCCAGATGCGCGGTGGTCGGGTCATCCGAGTCGAGGGGAGTGAGGACCTGTCGGCCGCAGAGGGTGTTGACGAAGGTTGTGCGGCCAGTACCCGAGGCACCACAGACCATCAGACAGAACTGGATTCCCTTCTTGACGTTCTTCTTGCGGCGCAGCTTGATGGCGGAGGTGGACGTAGACATGCTGGCGGGTGAGTCTGCGCGCGCAGAAACTATCTTGGGCGGTTTTCTCGGGTATCCTTTTCAGGGAAAGTGGTGAGGAGATCGTGGACTGTGAGTTCAGAATCGGAATGTCAGTCGATGACGCAAGGAGAAGAGCGTAATAGCGGAGGTGTAATGTTGGCTGGAAAGAGAGTACAAAGTCAACGTGTTCTTGGAAACGGGCATCCGTCTACCACCCCCTTCTCTCAAGCGTGTTTCTAGCTAGGGCAACTCGCAGACGTACCTGTGATCTCGTGGCAGAAATAGTTGATTGGCGCTGAAGGGTGGACAGCGCGTTCGGAGAGAGGATGTGAAGTGGATGGAGAATAGAGGCGACACGTAACACCAGACGAAGATGTGTAGACAGTAACCGTGGACGGGGCAGCTGCGGTGTGGGCCGAATGCTGGAAGTTGCACATCAGGGGCTTGCCCGCCAAGAGCCGTTTCTCGGGAGCGGCCACTAGCGTACGAGGGTCTAATTGGCGGCGGCTGCGCCTCGTTCTGCGGAGAGTGCTTGTTCGTGCACGTGTCCCATCCACGTTGACCTGCCATCAATGTGACAACGAACATCTCCCGTCATCTGCCATACCGACTGCGAGTCATACCGCACACCTGCCTATCTATTGCCTAGAAAATCCGCAAACATTGCTCCATCGTCTATGTAAACAGCCTTAGAACAGCTTCTTCTGCCAAAGACGCTGATTGTTGTTCCCTAGATCAATCTCCTTGAGTTTGGCCACCGCGACACGAAGGTCGTCGGCATGTCTTATTGAACACATCATACACTTGGTCTGGGTTTACTCTTCACATCGTCCCACATACGTTCTCAAAAATCATTGCTTGCCCGCTGAAGTCGGCCCTTGCCACTTCTGGATCTTGTTGGCAATTCCGTCGAGATGAACACGCGCCAAGCCATACAGCCAGTCGGACAGGCTAAAGTTCTATCCGTCTCATACTCCACCTCACGGAGACGCTTCGTCGCAGGGCTAAGCAGCGGTCTTCGAGCGTATAGGACCGATAATTGCTTGACCACTTATGAGCCGCGGCTGCCATTCGATTCTGGCGTTTCCATTGCAGAAATTCTGGACGATCGATATCTAGCCTTTGTCAGCTACCACAAAGTCCAAGGAGCCAGTCCAAATGTCGTCATCTTTTGGGATGCTGTGCTCGAGCGCGAGTTGAATCGCTTCGACTTCTACGAGCCTGTACTCGGACTCAGGCTCACATCAAGATGGATGGTAGTCATACTCGAAGAAAGAACAATAGTATTCCAGCATCAGACAATCATGAATCAATCTGAAACTCCATCGCCGCCGCGTATGGCTGCTTCGACGGATGAAGCGCCCGTAGACGAGCCTGCCACAGTGCGCGGCGCTAACTTGCTTCATTCTATTCACCAGACCGCAACAAATACGTTCGCATTAGCCGCTCTGACCGACGATCTTCTGCTACTGCCCGCCCAGAGTATCGGTCAGGTCCAGATGATATCACTAAACTTCACTGGCTCTAGTACAAAGCGTGTCCTTCGTGCTCACAATTCATCTCTTCGATGCTTGGCGCTTTCCGAGGACGCATCTCTGCTGGCCACAGCAAGCGAGCAAGGCACTCTGATTCGAGTTTACAGTACATCAAAACTTGATCAGATCGCTGAACACCGCCGTGGCATGGACCATGCGATCATCAATAGCCTTGCCTTCAGTCCCGGCAACAGGTGGATAGCGTCTACCAGCGACAAAGGAACACTGCACATATTTGACCTCCGTGCTCCAAATGCTGCCGATATTGCTTCTGCAGTACGGAATAAAGAGTCGAAAGAGCGGCAACACCGTAAGACATCATCATACGCCGGCCACCGACTCTCTGGGACCAGATTTGATCAGGACTCTTTGTCTGGCATGTCGGCCGAACGATCCTCTCCGGCTCCTACCTCTGCAATCGGTACTAGCGCTGGTACAGGCTACCACGGCAGTGTGCAAGAGTACTATGGTCTAAGACCCCCACCAATCTCAGCATCGCCTCCAGCCAGAGATGCTGCTATCAGCGCTATGGCTGCACTGAAAGCAAGCCCCTTCGCTCCAAGAATATTCAAGGACACTCGTAGTGTCGCCTCCGCTCAATTCTATGTCGGTCATGACTCGACTCATTGGCAAGGTGGCCCAGAGTATAGTTGGACGACGGCGCCCAACGGCACAAGAATGCGAGTGAAGGTTCCTGTTCCGCCGCTACCAAATGAACCAAAAGGTCGTCCACCAAAGGGTATGCTCGCGTTTGCGCCCGCATCCCAGGGCATGAGCGACGATGATGGCGCGACTGTGTATGTTATAGGAGGTGGAGCCGATGCACGCTGGGAGATGTTCCAGCTGTTTCCCGCAGTTTCCGCCGAGGGAGGACTTTCAAGTGGCTGGACATTGGTCAATAAAGGCTTCAGGAAGTACTTGACCAAGCAGTTTGCTGAGTGAGAGTGTCCTGAGAAAGCTTACTGATGTGACTCTGGTGGTCAGCGTTGACTGATTGCGCCTGGAACGACTAGCGATGGAGCATGAAGTTGCACGGACAGCCCACTTATCTGGTAAGTAATCCCCGAGATTACAATCTAGATGAAACATCACAAAATCGCGGTCCCAAGACCTCGTTTCACTAACACTCTATAGGAGACGACCGACAAGCAGTCGAAGTCCGATAGTGTAGAGATATGAAAGTGTCGATGTTCTGGCTTTCACCTAAATTCTGAAGCCGGCTATCACTTGGTCTCGATCACATCGCTCGATTTGCTCGCTTCACTTCGCCCAAAACCGAGAATAGTCTACGAAATGCACTTCTTCATGCTACCAGCGGTCGTAGCGGCACTCGCCACCACAGTCTTAGCGACCCTTGATCCAGCGACCTCCAACTCCAAAAACCGCTGCCCAACCACCTACAATTGGTAACCTTCCCTTTTCTTCCCACAGTCAACCTCGTCCTAACCTTTTCCAGTTCCGCAACTAAAGTTTCCAAGGCCATCCAAGCCGCCGAATGCAGCCATAACACCCGCACATCTGAGACCCAGACCTTTGCCGTCTTCATCACCGACCACCAATACGACGACAATCATGGCGCTCCTTACGGAACTTGCTCGGCATATACCTGCGAGCCACCGGCCACGCCAGCACAGATGAAGGATGAGAGCGGCTGTTGGACGTTCTTTTGGGAAGAGGGGTATGGCAAGGAAGATGGCGTGGGGACAGGGTGCATTAAGGATCCGAATACGGGAGTCTGCGGGTGTGAGAATAGTGATGGGACGTTCATCAGCGGCAGTGATAGCTGTACTTAGTAGTATGGGAAAGCGAGCTCGTATCTTGACGGAATCCTTGGTCTAGCCTGGTTGATACCCTGATGTTGTTTTTTTCCGTCAGAGCTCGTCTTCTCCAGGGCGACGGTTCTGTCTTTGTTGTGGATTGTCAGCAGCAGAAAAGTCGGCATTGCGATGCAGACATGCTATCAGCCATACTGAGGATACTGTGCTGTAACTCTCGAAGTTGTCTTGCTACTGGAGTCGTATCGTATCTGTAAGTGTGAGGCCGGTCCCTGAACCTGCTATGACAGATGGTCTACAAGTGACAACGGAGGAATTGAGCAAAATATCGAATGAAGCACTCACTTCATCGCGAGATCATGTCTATCAGGTGAACATCGTCCAGGTGAAGTTTCTAAGAGCAGTAATGCAATTCAATGCTTTTGAAGCTGCTAACCACAAAGTCTTGCCAGTGACAGAAACGTGAAAGTCCGCGGGAAAACGTAATCAAAAAGTCGTATGATACCTTGATTCCACTACATAACGATCCACAAAAACTCCACGCACTGCACAGACCCTCAAATGCAGGTCAAGCTGAAGGAGTGAATTGAGTCGGAATCTCCAGAACTCTCCAATCCTGCACCTGTATAGCCAGACATGATCGAACCTCCCGCACAGTCTGGCTGTTGTTACATGTACAAGTCGCAGCTACCGCCGCCGAAGGGACTGAAATTCTGCAGTATGTAGCACGTCAATGGTATGGCTAAGTTCTTGCAGGAGAAGCCATTGTCATTGCCATTGATGTCGGCGACGGTGCTGTCACTACATCCGTCGTCTTTGTCAAGACGACCGCTAGAAAGGGTGACATGATAGCTGGCAGTTCTCTTGACGTGGACTGGGAGTGCTGCGGCGAGGCCAATGAGCATAGCGAAGCTGATGTGCCTGGTTGCAAAGTAGACCTCGGTTCCCGGAGAGTGTTGGGTGATGTTGACGTTGGGTATATATGTTGATCACTGTTTTCGATGGGCTGAGCTTTGCTAATGTGGACTGCGAGTTGGGTTCTGGGTAGTGGAGGCGACAAACAGGAAAGCTCGTGGTCTTTTGACCATCTCCAGAGCATGGGTGGATGGAGTATACGCGAGTCAAAGTAGTGATCTGTGACGTGTGGCGAGGAGCATTTGTCATTCCTGGTTGCGCGATTGCACAATGTCGGTTGTGAACACTGTCTAGGAGAGGCAGCGGTAAACTCGTATCATACCCATGCGCGACTATGAAGCATGTGCTATTCCAATTCTATCAAGTTGAACTTGTCAATGAGCGGCTTGAGCCCGCCCTGGCGGTCTGGTACCCCTGGGTGCAAGGCTTGACCATGCATGAAACCGTGTAAATAAGCACATCCGACGAGCTCGTAACGCTGATAATCGCCTTGAGTGGGTGATGACGAGATCTTGCGAAGGGCTAGGGGTATCCTGGATCCTGGGACAAGCCAAACGGAATCACCTGGCTGCAGCGACTCCGTACCAAGACCAAGCAGCCCATTGTCTGTCTTGAACATTCTCAGTAGCACTCTAAGGTTGAAGCAATGATGGAAGACAAGTCTCTGATGGTCGCGGTCTCTTGGAGCTTCTGGCAATGAGCCTTGCACTTCGGGACTTGACGCTTTCATGGTTTGCATTTGCTGCAGGAGCGCCATGTATATTGTGTTCTCAGACCTTTCTGCTGTAAGGTAGTCCAAGATCCAAGCCTGGAAGCTTCCAGCAATCTCGGCTGATGCAGGATATGTGCCATGCTCTGACGTGTCGTAGAGCAGAGTCCGCCAGAAGGCCTCCATGACCGGTTCTCCAGTGCAATAAATGTCCCCAAGATCATCCAGAAGCGCGAGAGATTGATACAATTCCTTCTGTGAGGAAATGATGCGTTTCGGCTCACCACAAGCGACAACATTGGCCACGTGAGCGGCATTGAGTCTGAGAACTCCAGGCTTGGGAAATTCGAGGGTCGTCTTGGGCAAATCCCCAGAAGCCCAATACCGTTTGTGCCCAGTCTTTCCGATACCAACGAGTTCCCTAACACTCCAATCGGGAGCCCACGACGGCAGATCAGGAAGAGTTCGAAATGCTGAGCCTTCCGCAAATGCTAGCAGGTGAAGGTCCGAACTACTCCAAATAACGTTGATAGCAGTTTCTGTGTAAGCCTGGGCTGTTGAATGACCCCTGTAGTCGGCCCTCAGTTCCGTCACACCCCGAGGTGTATGTATGGACGCAATCCCATACAAAGAGAAGACTTTGTCGATTTTCTCAGAGCAATCATGCATTCGCGATCGGATCAAACTCAGGATCATTGCATCTCCAGCTGCGGCCGGTAAGTCGTCCTTCGCCGACCGCAAGTTAGCCGGCGTATTGTAGTGCGGCATCACTTCATCGAATCCAAGAAAGTCTGGATCACGAAATTTGAGCCGCCACGGCGTTGTACTGAGGAAGTGAGAGACCGTAATGAGTTCATCCCAGCCCACAGAGTAAGTGGCACCATATAGGACAATGACTGAGCGGGCCAGTAGAACTTCCTGAATGACCCAGGCCCTTGAGAACCAATTGCGACGCAGTAGATGTGCAAGCGAGACCCAGTAGCCACTGCTCCAGAGGTCCGGCTGCAATAGAGACCTGATCTCAGGCGTACCCAAGTTATGGGGCAATATGCTATGACGCTCCTTGTCTGGTAACGCACAAAGAGCGCGAACGAGTCGTGTGGCCTTGTCAGCATACGGGTCATCTGGGCCGAGCCATACGACAACTTCCTTGGCCTTCTTATAAATGTCCGCTATCAAATCCACCTGATGACTTCGTTCTTCCATATTTCCCTGATCTATACAGATAGCGTCTATCCAGAGGTGGGTCCCGCGATATGGCGGCTGACCAAGGCGTAGCAAGGCGTGGTATAAGTTATCGTGAACCTTGATATCATCGCCGTCACACTTGATGGTGTGCAACGTATCGTCTGTGTCTGTTCGTAGCAGAGGCGATCTCCAGGTATACGAAAGAGCCACATACTCTGGATCTTCGCGCAACTCTACTCTCTGCAGAGAGCACGTTATTCTCGGCGGCTGTAGCTCCGACACCACGGTGCAGAGCCGGATAGCATCTGGTGGCGCATTGGGTATGGTAATTTTTGCATAGATGTTGAGCGGAAGCATGATTGCTTTAGGATGAAAACACGCTGGAAGTGCTGCAGACCACGGAATGCCACTAACAACTGGAGTCGTTGTCAGCTCCGGGGGACAGACGTATCTAAAAGCTTTCGGAGATACACCAGTGATCGGTCAGCGGAGCTATGCCACGTCGCGTGTATATGAGGAGCGGCTGAACGCAATGAGGCGCAGCACAGCTTGGTACATCTCAGGACCAGTTTATGAACGCGATCTGCTGCACTTGAGTGACATAGATCCTAACATGAGCACCATAGCGTACAGGATTGGCGCAATATTCATTGCACTGATAGCTGTCGTCTGTATGGTCTTTCGGTTCGTGATCACGCCGATGGATCTCACCCAACAACTTAAGACCGGCGATGTCACATACGTCTCTGGTTTCTTCGAACATGATCGGCAGCCAATTGGGCCGGAGCAAGGCTTCCGTGCGGTAGGTGTTGATGATGATGATGATGATGATGATAGAGCGCCATGAGCGCAGCCCCTCGGCTGCAGTTGACAGATCTCTCACAGCAAACCCTACCCAACTTGGGAATACTGGAGCGAAATTATGACGGCGCGGCCAACAACAGTGGCACGACTCAGTGGCAGAGGCTGGCAGATCATCTCCACCGCCTGAACGATGCAGATTCACCAGCCTTTCGGTACAAGGTGTTGTACGTTGGGAGACATGGAGAGGGCGTTCACAACGTGAAGGAACGCGAGGTTGGTAGAGCAGATTGGGAGGTCCGTTCGTTCCGATTTCCACGTCTGCGGGCTGTACTGATTCTTCTTCCAGCGATATTGGTCCAGGCTCGATGGTGATCATGAGTCGACATGGCTCGATGCGCCTTTGACGGATAAGGGTAAGCATCAAGCCGGATTGCTCGCGGAGTTCTGGCGTAATGGCATAGCGGTTGCGAGGATATCCCCTCCGGAGTCGCTCTACACCAGTCCACTGACCCGATGTCTCGAGACCGCCCGATTGACATATGCGGGCCTCTCGCCACCCAGTCGACCCTTTCGACCAATTGTGACAGAAGCCATACGGGAGATCAATGGTATTCACACATGCGACAAGCGAAGCAGCAAGTCTTGGATCCTGTCGGAATACCCTGAAAGCATCGTTGATGCGAGCTTACCAGAGGAAGATGCATTGTGGAAGCCGAACAAGCGCGAGAAGCTGGAAGAGCGTGTTCCTGTGATGAAAGCCTTCCTGAACGAACTGTTTGAGAAGGATGACTCGACTTTTGTATCGTTCACGACACACTCTGGAGCGATTCGGGCATTGTGTTTGGCCATTGGACATCCCGACGTGTGGGTGGCGGCTGGAGCGATCGTGCCCATCATGATCCGCCAGGAGATCACATCGTCACCATCACCACAATCTGCCTAGACGCGAACTCCGTCTTTTAAGACGTTGGGGACTCCGTTGCTCATGTCAGACAGGTCACGTTGCGTGGGAGAGTTATTGTTCGGAGTAGGTCGGGCCTCGAGGCAGGACATGAGGGCGAGGAAATCGTGTACTGAAGCTTTGGGTAGTCGGCATACTCAGAAATACATATGAGCGGGATAGCATATACTATTACGATGCGTGTTGCATCTCTCGCGTCACGACCTCGAGCTTCTCCCACGAATAACGGCGTCAAGATCTCGGCCTCTATTGAGCTCCCAGTGAATTTGCAATAGCGTCGATGAGGTCCATACCCAGATTTCCGTCAAGCTATACGGATCTTACTGGCACACTTCGACAGCGGCGCCTGGTTCTCGCAAGCGAAAGAGGGGACGATTGTCAACATCTTTTTAGCTTTTCCGGCAACAGTGGCGCTATCGGCATTGACAAATACGTTAGACTCCCATACGTGGTGCTGCAACTCTATACTTGACATAAGAGTCTTACCATGGACATTAACACGCAAAGTCGATGATAAGGTCTTAGATCGTTCTTGTTTGACTGAGTGCGTCCTCGTCCGCATTCACCAGATCATCGTCTCGTTGTGATATTCCACATGAACGCCATCTTCGCCGAGCACTTTAACAACAGCCTGACGACAGGTATCACTCATCTGCGGAGTCCCGCAAGTAACAATGGCCAAGCTTTTCGCCGCCTGGTGCCTCGTCTCCCTCATGATTGTCTCAATGTCCGGTCTCCCATGATGGATCTCATACGGAGGAGCGGCAGGAAGTATCTTCGGATTATGAGCTTCAATTTCCGCCTTGCTAGTGAGATAGACAGTCATATTGACTCGATCGGAGTGAATGACAGATGCCAGCTCATTCGCACAGATATCGTCAGGCAGATGACGCTGCGGTACAGCCCACGCAATATGTATCTTAGTCGTGGCGTTCTGTGCCATAAGGAAGTGCGAGTGTGATATAGCAGCCGTGATTCCAGAGCCACCACAGATGACTAAGACGTCAGAGTAATGGGAGAGATCAAGCTTATCACCATACGGACCCTCAAGCAAGATTGTCTCGCGTGTAGATGCCACTGACTCGTTGGAGGAAAGAAGTTTCTTCTGGAGACGGCCAGTCATGCCCTTGTAAGGGCGGACCAGGAAAGAGTGTGCGATCTCGCCAGTTGACGAGCTGTCCTCCGAGACAGAGCGAACAGTGAGCTCGACGTCCTTGAAGTCCGAAGCGATTTGCGGCGAAGGTGGTAGCAAATCAGGGCGTCGCCATGAACAGAGTGTGAACGGGTGGCTCTCGTAGCCGCGGAGACCGTTGGGAACGTACAGATAGTAGAATTGACCAGGAACTACCGGCTTGGAGGGGAAGAAGTCAGTAATGTCCAGCCGGATCATCTCCGTTGTGCGATCGTAGGTCGCGGTGGCTCGGACGCCTTTGCTCAAGCCAGGGAGAATCGACACGAAGACGGTTCGTCCAACACGCAACAGACGATCGATAGCCCACATAGCAACGCAAGGCCAGATGAAGTAGGCGAACTCTCCATTAAAAATACGCACGTGGTACCAAAGAGCTGCCATGAACACAGCCGCAAGAACAACTGAGATTGAGCGGTCAGCATGTATCTAGTCATACAGATCAGGTTGAACATAACTCACTGTGAATGAACAAGAAGAAATCATAGCACTTTTCGCGGAAGTAGTATGCAGAAGCGCCCAACATCAGAGACATCAGGATCGTAGCAATGGCGCCCATGTACCAGTACTCTTCTTTCCAGGCTGCAACATAGTAAGCTTTGCCACCCTCCTGAACACATTCGTACATTGTCCAGGCGATCGAATGAGCAATGGCCTGTGCGACAGAGATGCGAGCAACCCATCTGTGGAAGCGATTGTACGTGGCAAAGCTCCAGCCCGTGAGCCACATGAACGGATCATTCCGGGCAGCAAAGACCCACACCATGGGCAGTTGACAAATGGAGAGCAGACCAGTCCTGTCTCCGATGTATCGAGCAAGCTGAAGACTGGTTTGAGGGTAGCTGTGACATCGTTAGTGAATATGAAGATTAAGTCAAAGTTTTGGAGCTTACTAGAGATTCCCTGGGAAGAGATGGTACCCTGGAAAGCAGTAGACGATGTTCATGATCAAGTAAAGCGCCAAGATCAAAGATTCCAGTCTCGTCGGTATGGTAAAAGTGCCACCGACGGCTTCAGCCTGATGCTTGCCAAATGTCGCTGGCAGAATGAGATATCTACGGGTCCACAGCCACCAGCTCGGATCCCGTCCTTGCAATGGCCTCTTCAACAGCTGCGAAGCTCGATGTATCATGCCTACAAGGATGACAAAGCCCCAGAAGGCGATGCAAGCAAAGGAGAAGTCCCAGCTCATGAACCAATTTACGTAAAACTCTTTGATCGTGCGTCGTCCGAGGGCCCAGAAAGCTTCGTCTATCCTGGACATTAGCGTATCATGATCAGACAACGCATGCTGTGATGACTTACCAGGTATAGCTATAGTATTGAGTGGTGCTTCCGCTGTACTCAGCGCGGCCGTCTTGTTCAGGACAGCGACGATAGCGAGTTCTTCCTGAGTGAGAGCATATTCTGCCAGCGGTGGCAGATCGATCCCAGCATATAACTGAGCATAACTGTTGAAGAGTGAACGTCCGTGTTCGGCTTCCTCGTCTGAACAATATTGTTGAGCGCAAGCATAGATAGACTGAATGGCCAAAGTATCAAGGAATGACGAAGCGTAAAGATCGTCAGGGAAGGCTGGTGTGAAGTTGAAGCTGATATATCCAATGGTGGTAGAGCAAGCAGAAAAGCAGTAATCGATTGGTAGAGGTGCGTAGTCTTTGTACCAGCTGTACTGCTGGAGAATGTAATGCTCTTCAGCAGCACTCGAACGGCAAAGCAAAGCGCTCAGCGTTAGAGCCACGAGAAGCATTGAAACCATGGCTAGCGCCTAAACAACAAAGATGGTGGTGAGTCCAGCAGGCGCTGAGCAGGGTTGAGGTGTGATCTTATCTGATCTCTCATCAGTACCTCTGCACGAGACATGGACCCATGCTTCGGGAGAGGAGCGCGGTACGCCTGTGTCGGTAGTCGGTACAGCGAACGTAAAGTCCTCCTTGGCTGCATGAGGCGTCGTCCAGAACGATCGGGAACATTTCTCGTTCCGCTCGTCAAAAACAGAAGGTGAGTTGGTGGATCTCGAAATTCTGGCCTGGTAACGTGGCAGCGCTATTATGAAAGACTTTGATCTGATAAGCTGATAAGATTGATCTGATAGGTGGTGAATGAAGCCAAGCGCGCCACTCAAACTCTGTGCACCTCCGCCCAATAGCCATTGCAGCTCAAATTTTTCTAGGCCTCGCTTCTCCGAACAAGATTTCGTTCAAGCAGCGGTAAGCTGTGTACGAGAAAAAGCCAAGAACCCCGCATGGTGATAGAGTACTGCTGCAGGTCGAAGGCGTGATTGGTCAAAGAGGACAAATGCGATCCGAATAGCTACGACACTGTGCCGGTGTACGATGATCAGAACATCAACTGTGAAGCCTGCGGCTAGCACGGGATTTCGTGATGCGATAACTGTGGCTAAGTCCTTATGAACAGAAATGTATGGCAGCATCAATCGAGCTCCGTTTTCTGCTTCCAACGAGAAACCCTGCGAATCCTTGGACTTCGCGATAACAAGGAGGCGGTAGCCACTAATGCTGTGGCGAGCTTTTCTAGCACTTCAGCTCAAGGAAACTTTCGATACGGGAATGCTGCATCCAACAGTCGCCTGGAGAGACAGCCGAGACTCTCTAGCAGAGGCCATTGTCGTCTCGCCTCAGAGCTTAGCTCGTTGGAAATCTCGACAATAGAGCTGGTTCGTGAAGTAGAGAGCGGGTGTGGTAGTCGTAATCTTCTGGCTGCCTGGTCACTTCACACGTGGTTGCCTATAGTGCTGAACTCTCCTAGCTGGCCACGTGGGACGACGTGTCTTTCTAGCGCAGACATAGCAGCTGCCATAGCTCGAGTGCGCAAAGTCTGTCGGAGCCTCGGATGTCTCGAGCTCGGAAACCACTGCGATCGAGTGTGGCAGCTGGTGTACTGGATCGTGGGATTCCTCAAGCGCCCTGATGCTTGTCAAATGCAGCGCTAATCAGACTCTGAGGAGGCTACTGCCACGACATCTCATGACTCCTCGCCAGAGTCATGGTCCGATCCAGACCGAGGTCTCATCGCAAGACGGCGAGCAACAGCATTCATATCTGGACTTCGCCACACTTGCATCTCAAGGAAAGGCTGGGCAGAGCGACCCGGAACACCAGGCATCTCCTTGAGTCTGCCGCCGTCTGCGAGCAGAAAAAGCACACCAGGTCCAGTAGCAAAATCTGGGCGATCCAGAATGATGATGAAGGTCTCGTATGCCTCATAAGAGCTCGTACGCGGATCATTGAGATCAGATAGCTCTAGAGGGTGGATGGGATGTACCCGCATAGGAAGTGGCTTATCATGAACCTTAGACATGTTCGCAAGTGAGGTTGAAGGCGTAAGCGCGCCGATCAGAAGAGCTTTATCTGAGAATTTGAATTGCTGGCACGAGTCGTAGACTGCCGATAGGGACGATGAGGTGCGAAATTGTAGAACTAGACTCGTGTCTCTCGGGAGTCTACCTACAAGCTCCGTAGCGAAAGTGCGTGCGATATTTTCAAGGCTGGAAATGTCATCGGCGGAGCAGAACTGTACGTACACAACATAGCTGAGTGTTGGGAGTGCTTCATTCAATTTGGCACTGACGATTTCAAGCCCTGTGGCGTTTCTATGGATGTCGAAGTCCTGCGATGGAGTGTCTGCAATTTTCTCTTCATCCTGCGAAGGGCCAAATGTTGTGAAAGTGCTTGGATCACCCTCGTCAATATCCAGAGCGAGGCTCATCGGCGGATTAGCCTGTGGATGCCAGCTCGTGGAATAGAGCGCTGCAAACAGCGAACGCATGTCTTCGCTCTGTTGTTGCTGACGCTCGCACTCTATCTCTGCCTTCTCGGTGGGATCATCGTCGTCTTCGTCGTCGTCCTGATAGTCGTCTAAGTCATTCTCAGTACTTCCACGGCGCTCCTTCAGCCCTACCAAGCTTGCTATAGGAAAGCAGCGGTCGAATTTGACCCAGAGACAAGCCCCAGGCCCGCAATGCCTGCCAAGCCTATAGCTCTCGAATGTGACGACGATGATGAAACCTGTTCTGCGACTCTCATGCAAGGTCGCGTCGAATTTCGGAATGGGCACGATATCTCTCTCGCCAGCATGTAATTTACGGTGCCGAATCTCATGCCTTTGATGATCGACACAAGCAAGGACGTCGGCAAATGGCGTCTCATACACGTCGAACATAGGCGACGGGAGTCGGGATCTGGATGGCAGCATGGGAGGGTCGGTCAGATAATCCAGTAGGTTGATAAGGTCGCTGCGGCCTAGGTATGCGTAGGGCTGGTTGGGACGCACGCGCTTGCTTGGCGACGCATCATCGTCATCTCGATCGATATCCAGAGGGTCCGTGGAGTATACTTGAATACAAAAACGGGGGTCGGCACCGAAATCGGTAGGTATTGAATCATCCACAGGCGAGAAGCAGGCGCGGGTATAGGGCTGTCCAGCGTGGTCCTCCAAGCGGCGAGTATGATAAGTGTCGGGCGAGCGATCGGAACCCGTAAGAGGGTCCTTGATGGCGAACTGTCTTGTCCTAAACATTTCTTCTGATCACACACGAGTACTCCTTGCGCAGTAAGAAATGAATTTGGCGAGAGTGTGGCGCGAAGCTGAGGTGCAATGAACGCGAAATAAGTAGGTTGAACCTTGGAGCATGTGACATACTGTAATTCTGTAAAGTCTGTTCATGGATACTTCGTGTGATCTAAGCGCCGCATGAGCGACAAGCGCACAATGCATCTATTTATATGTATATATACATCATGTGTGTATGTATCACGTCGGATGTGGGGTATGGGTGTTGGACATCGTTAGGCCGAGTGGTCCGAAATTGTTGTTCTGGCCACTTCCTGGATCACCGTTCCACATTCCATACCGACTTTGGGTTGATGCACCATTCGTACCTGGCAGTGGTATCGGTCTCCTTCAGCAGGCACCCCAGTGAGTCCGCAGCTGGGATAGGTCGAATGGGTACCTGACCACCAAGGCAATGTTATAACTTTTGTCGTGTAAGACCTTTTAGCAAGTCCAGGGGTCCAGGATGCAGGCTTCATCCTCCGGTGGCGGAAACCATGGACAGACCAGGGTCTCTACTTCCACGTCGTTGCCGTCGACGGAAGCTGTAATGTCTTCGTCAGTCCTCTTTTCCGGCGTTGAACTATCGTCGGCACAAACAGCACAGCCAGTCAAGTTAGTGACTGGGCAAGTGGCATAAGAGGGCGGAATGTTAAGTATGGGACCGATTGTGAAGGTATCCCGCCATATAAGCCCGGACCATATGCAAGCGAAGAGCCTGAATCTGCGGAGAACAGCGCTCCAATGTTTTGCCCGTCGTAAGAGTGCCCTCCTCGCGCCTGGATTTGTGTACTGTCCAAGGTTGTATTTTCATCAATCCTGACAGATCGTACAAACTTTGTAGTGCTGCTCTGTTGGTCGGGACAGGTGTTCGGAGTCAGTTGTCTGCGGCTAAGATCTCCAATAGGAAAAGTTGTGACATTACCCCAAGGAAATATGGGCCGTGATATGAGCTGGGCATACACATTGGCCCCGGCATCGATACCATACGTAAACGGGCATGAATTGTCTCCATTGAGGTGGTAGCTGGCCTCGGCGTGGAAGATCACGTAATTGTCCAAGACCAGGCGTGCACTGCACTCGGAGACCTTCCAGCGTTCGTCGAAAAGAAGACCGAAGACCACCTCAGGCTTGACATGTAGTATTACCTCGCCGCTCGCCGAGACTGTCGCATCGAAGCTAGGCTGACCAATGGCACGGGTTCCGTCCTGAGTCGGATCTCCTAGCGACGTAGCGGGATACTCAATAATCTGGGGAAATGTTTGCTGCACTTCCCATTTCGCAAGAGTCACTTCAGCTTTTAGGTGCCCGGCGACTGTCAGAGCGGCCTCCACGGCTCCATAGACTTCCAGGTTCGGTCCGACAGTGACGATACCAGGCACTCGGAACGTCGCCCCAGGAAATGTGTCGAGTCCGATCATCTTTATATCACCAGACATGTAAGACAGGGTCGCGACTGCATCCAGTTAGTAGCTTGAGGTCACTTCGCCCTTATTCTTGAAGTATAAGTACGATTGACTTAGATCAGGCGGGAAGGCGAGCGTGGCAATGATTGTCAAACAAAAGGACGTATCGACCTGAACGTGGGCATCAAGAGTTGCCTTCACATTTCATTTAGCAACTGCAGGCCCAACCTTACATGGTCCGAATTGCTGATCCATGAGGATGACCTGTAAGCGTTCGTCAACGGTGTGATGCAGTTCCTGGGTGATCTCAGCTTGGCCAACACCGACAAGGTTGGCAAGCCACACAATAACATCTCCACCAAACCATCTCTTATGGAGTTCCTCTTTCGTTAAAGCTCCATGATGGTGGGCATCGCGCCATTCGTCCTCTAGCCATCGTTTGCGGTTTCGTCGGAATGCGTCCATGTCTTCACGCTTGCGCTTAGTCTGGCCTGGGCGATCAACAACGCTATCCCAGTACCCTTCCTCATTCGAGTAGTCGATCCGCATAAGGGGGTCGCCAAAATCCCTGGGAACCCGAGCGAAGTCATAGTCAAAAGTCAAGTCGTATACAGATCCCCGGAGGTTGCGTTTCATGAGATGATGAGGAAGAGACTGGTCCGGAGAGATGTCCATTGACTTGACCACGGCATACTTACCAATACCACACCCTTCAGGCATGTCGATAATCGTACCTGCTGCACCAAAGCCTTTGTGGATGTCCTCACAGCGGCTGTCGTGACTCTCGTCCGTGCACACCATTCGAACGGTCTGCTCGTCCTCGCTGTCTGTCCCGGTGCAGTCAAATATCTCCCAGGGAGACCCATCCCGCTTGCTGAGACTGACTTGAATCTCATCAGAAGCAGTGATGACAACAAACCCAAACGATGCGTCGTTCGGGTCGTCTTCTCCAGCTTGGGCGCCAGTTCCCCAAGTATCGTCGATCTCGAGGTTGAAGATAGGTTCGGCGATGTTGTTCGGTGGGGGATGAGGAAACAAGTCTTCCAGAGGGACGGGGAGGAACAGGCTTTTACCACTGGCTGGAGTGCAGCAGAAAGCCCGTTGACGTTCGAGCTTTGGTGAGCAAGTCTCACCATCGCCAAAGAAACTTGTCGTGAGCTCAACTTCATGACCGGTGGCGCAATGGTTCTGTGCAAATTTCAGTTAGTGATACAGGAGATATAGAGCATGAACGTACATCGTCGCAGCTACTCAGACCCTTTCCTGCAGTGCCGGCCCAGAAGCAGTCTTTCCAATTGGATGATTCTTCCTTGCCGCAGCAATATCGCTTTTGGTTCTTGATATCATATTGGTCCAGGAGAGCCGCGAGAGCACCATCAACAAGAGTGCTAGCTGCACGAAGGACGTCCTCGACGTCTTCCAGAAAGGTACCCGCGAACGTCATTAGTGTTTGGTTGTTGCGACAGGTATCTTGCCAGCCACAATTGATTCCGGCGCCGTCCGCGACTTCGGGGATCGGACAACAGTAGAATTGCCGTCCGTCGATGCAATGTCCTTTGAGGCTGTGCTGGCTAGACGCGAGTGCCACCTCGCCACCATGGCACTGACCATTGCACCAATGAGGGTTCCCCCGCCACGAGCATGTGCTTGGGTCTGGAGCCGACGAAATTGGGCAGCACAGCTTTTGACCGTTGTGCTTTCCTCCTGACGGGCACTTGACGGTCGTGATTTTGATTGTGCCTGGAGAACACGAGCCGCCGCAGGCCGTTTCGCAGTCCGCAGGAGCTTGGCTTTGCCAATAACTCACATCGTCGCCGATGTTTCTATTCTTTAGCTTTGAGGGATGAAGTACCCCCCGCAGGGCGTCTAGATCGCTGTTATCTTCATCAATTGTCCAGAGCAGTAGCCCACCAAGACCCAGCTTGTTGGCGTAAACGATTTTCTGCTGAAATGTTTGCTCGTCATCGTACGATGCCCATTGATCTGTCACCAGTAAGCAGTTACCCCGGATCGCCTTTTTTCTCAACCGAGAATCCAAGCGGTCCTGCACCTTGTTTCACGGCATTGCCAAAAGCGACATATGTTCCGATTCTGCCAATGTCAACATATCAGTTCGCATCTGGAACCAAATCAGATTGTAACTCTTACGCCGATGGTGATGACCTCATATATGGCTACGATATTGTCAGCGATTGTTCCGCCGCTGCATGGCAATACAACGTCACATCAGATGAACTGCATCGATGGAACCCGACTTTGTCGACTGGCTCTTCTCGTTGCACTTTCGACCCACACCTACGCTATTGCGTCTGGTACACGCAATTCGTGGCAACTGTCGTCTCTGCCACCAGCAGAACTGCCACCAGCACCACCATGCTTCCCGCAAGTGCTCGAAGTATTACAGCCTCGACCACTACCAGCATGACCGAGACGCGATCTTCCTCAATAAGTACGCCGGACGCAACGTCGGCGACATCCGCAAAGTCAAGTGCCAACACGGCCGTGTCACAAACCGCATCCCAGCCTATGCCATCTCCGACACAAGCCAACGGCATCGCCCGAAATTGCAACTCTTACGACAAGGTCTCTTCAGGAGAGGGTTGCTCAAGTTTCGCTTCAGAGCACAACATTACCCCATCGTAACTCTACAATTGGAACTCCGTCCTCGGTTTAAATGGGACGAATTGCGGTAGTCGACTTGAGTCGGGTGTATATTACTTTGTCGGTGTGAGAGTCCCCACGGCAGTCCAGAACAACAGCACGCCTGCAAACTGCGACATCTATGCAGCAGCCCGCAGTGGCGATACCTGCTCCGGTTTCGCAAAATCAAACGGTGTGATCACGGACGACTTATATGAATGGAACGAAATCTTGGGCAAAGACGGATTAGATTGTGAGCGTGAGTTCCAAGCGGGAATGTACTATTGTGTCGGGATCAATGGTCAACTGTCTTCTGATTGATTCTTGTACGTACGTTTGACAATCTTGGATATGGTAGTTGGGACGCCGTCATTGCCTGCACCAATTTACACATAGCAGAGCTTGCCTCATGATCGTCCGCTGCCTTCCCTTCAGTCTCTACTCTGAAAGAAACATCCGCGTGTTGTTACGATTTGTGAATACCACAGATGCAGGCATTGACAGTGGATGACGAGACGCGACGAGGCGATGGCGAGCGATAGTATCGTTTGAATAGCATCTAAATTGTCAACCGCTATGACAGCCCCGAGCTGCATCTACTGAGATGAACTGACGCATCTCGAGTACTTCCCTCGGACGAACACAGGCATGGTCAAAACGACCCTACTCCCATTCCAAGCCAAGATGTCAGAACTCTCTTTTCCAATCACAGTATCCATAGAAAGTCAAGATAAAGTCAGGTATATCGAAAGCACTACGGGGCCGCGCGCGGGCAAGTCCCATTTCTTCTTGGGCAATTTGTATTGATACAAGCTGGTCATGGAAGAGAGGACCAGCTCGCCGTCCTGATTTGCAGCCCGAAAATGTGAGGTGAAAGAAGAGGAAGGAGACAGGCAAGGAAAGCAGCAGCCAACTTAGCTTTGGGAATGGGTGTGGAGGTTATGTTGTGAATCTCAAAATTGTGCTTTGTGCTTCTCGGGGCAGGTCAGCCTTCGCCACGCTCTTTCGCAGCCTTTCTCGCGAGATAGCGGGCTTTTGCGTCAGAGACGTCAGCCTCGGTCTTCTTACTCTTAGCAGCCTTCTCAATCCGCACACGCTCTTCTTCCTCTTCCTCGCGCGCTCGCTTGGCTCTCTCGGCCATTTGTTCCTCGATCATTCGACTTTGTCGTTCGCGCTGTGCCTGTTGATTATCTTTGTTGCGTCCCTGGAATGCGGACTGAGCGGGTCGATTGGAAGCTCGTAGGTGATCAGCTCCAGACTTGTCATGGGATTTGCCGGAAGGTGCGACGTTCAGGCCAGCTGATAGAAGCTCGCGCTTATCTGTTATTTGGCCTTCATCGTTGACGTGAATATTCACACCTTTGGCTTTGAGCTCAGCCGCGAGTTCTGCGTCTGTCTTCCGTGTGCTCTCGTCAGAAACTTTAGGGCCTTCTTTCTCAGCCTTTGCGGCGGCCTCGATAGCCTCTTGGTGCTGTCTGTCTTGCTGATCCATCATAGTGCGATAGAAGCCCTGCATGCCACCTCCCAACTGCCTCTTGCGTCGCTCTTCCTCCTCAGCCTTCTTCCTCTCTTCCTCTTCCAATCTCTTGTTCTCCTCCTGCTGCAGCTTGTATGCCCCTGTCACGAACTTCTCCTTGTCCGCGAATTCATCGCCCTCAAGCTCGCGCTCCTTCTGCAGTCTCTTCTCCTCGGCGACCTGGTGGTCCTGCTTCCGCCTGGCAGCTGCATCAAGCAAATTGTTGATGTACTTCGGCTTTCGCTCGATAGCATCTTGCCGCTGTGCTGCCTTCTTGGCTTCCGTGACCGACGATTTGGCATCCAGGAAGGAGTCGTAATCGAAAATGGACGCGTCGACTTCTTCAGCGGCTTTCACCTGTGCTCGGGATGCCTGGATAGCCGAGAGATCCTGTCGCGAGTCACTCGCAATCTTCTTGGGCGGGCCTTGCGGCTTGGCTCGAGGCACGCCAGGCGCAGATTTTGAAGGTGCATGGCGGCCAAATGTGTCGATCTCTTCTATCGAAGTCTCCACCGGACCAGACGTCTGCTGCTGCTGCTCGTCATCGTCGTCGCCATCTTCTTCGTCAAAGATCGCTCGGGGTGTGGACTGAGGAGCCTTTTTCTTGAGATTCAGGCCATATTTGAGCGACATGATGTTGCGATAGTGCCGCTGCGAAAAGCGTCGGATGAGGTCGTCGGCGACACCTTAGCGCGTCGGCTGAATGTCGGAGAAGTCGGAGATACTGCACCAAGCTACTGACGGCCTCACTGATGAGACTGTGATGAGACTGAGATCTTGGCCTCTGTTGAATTTTTCGCTTCCTCCATGACTTCCTGCAATGACCAGAGCACTCGAACAATCAACGTCATCTCTGGCGATGAACGGCATGTGAGGCATAGGTACCACATTTTGTCTCTTACCCACAGCCCGTTGTGATGGCCTGTCATTGCGGCACGTTGCAATGAGCCTGCTCATAGCCATCCTAATATGCACACAGCATGACGTCCCTAGATTGAACACTGGGCGTGAGTGAGCCAGCCCCATCTCCTTCTCCCTCAATCCATAAAGCACCTTCTAGTCTCATCAGCAGGAAGGTAAACCGAACTCCGTGCTTGCATATGCTTACATAAAAAGCCGCATTGCACGACGAGGCCAACTTACAACATCTCTCACGAACATCACAAAAAGAAAACAAAAAGGAGAAAAAAAAAACTCATCCGAAAACGACCTCTCGTCCGCGATGCAAGAACAGATCCTTAAGCAGAGGCAAGAAATGTCCGAAAACAGGGCTCGCGCCCTACGTGGCGAACTATACTACGCTTTCACCCCAGAACTCGTCAAAGCCCGCGCTCGCTGCTCCCACGCCTGTCACAGATTCAACAGCGCCGGTGAAGTGACTCGTCGTCGCAGAGTGGAATTGTGGAAAGAGTTCGGAGACAACGACAATTGACTCTCATACTCATCATCCTGCTGACTCTCTTCCCCAAAGCATCATCGACGATAAATCGCCCCTGCCTCCCATCGCCGAGACAGAAGAAGCAGACGAAGACCTCTTCGCCGAAGACGCCTGGGTCGAAGCTCCCATCCACATCGACTACGGCACCAATGTCTCCCTAGGCGCAAACGTGTTCGTTCCAATCCCCATCAAATCCATTCCTGTGATATATGACAAATATGCTGAGACAATTCTTTTTGCTCTTCGTTACTAGATTCATCAATTTCAACTGCACGATAGTCGACACCTGCAAGGTGTCCATCGGCGCCCGAACTCTCTTCGCTCCCAACGTCTCGCTATACGCGGGCACACACCCTCTGGATCCGGAAGTGAGGAACGGCACCAAGGGACCGGAAATGGGAGGCGAGATTGTGATTGAGGAAGACTGTTGGTTAGGCGGGAATGTGATCGTGTTGCCAGGAGTAAGGATTGGGAAGGGCAGTACGATCGGAGCCGGAGCGGTCGTGACGAAGGTAGGCTGAGCATGAGCGAGCAAGTCCGAGCAGAAAGACGTGTAACTGATGATATATATCACACACAGGACGTCCCGCCATGCTCCGTCGCAGCAGGTAATCCTGCGAGAGTGATCAAACAAGTACCCAGAGGTACCGACGCCGCGAGGACGAGTGGAGCCATCGATGCTCTAGAAAGAGACCAGGCCAAAGGGCTGCAATGAGCTCACTCAAAATTACCATGAGGAGTTTCACGTCGAGATGTCCTTGATGTGACCGGAATCGCTTGATTCGATTGTCAGTGCCTGACGATCGAAGAGACCAAGGATCGGGGCAATCAAAGGGTGGTCGCCCTTCGAGCTTCAACAAGCCTTCCCTGTTATTGCTTCTACCCTCTAGAGCTATACGCATATGTGTGCGATAACCACGATGTTTGTCTTGATCGATAGCGCAAATGATCCAATATCAGATAAGAAGGTCTTGAAGATCTAAGTATTGTGTAATTCATTTATAGAATGCAAAAGTACAGTTGAACCCGTACACGAGGTGGAAAAAGCGCGGGCCGTCCACCATCTCCATTTTCTCCGACCCTTGGACATCTAGTGCAGATTGATCGTACTGTGGTAAATCAGACGACTCGAGCAAACACCTGATCACTGATACAGCATATCAAAGTCGAGCTCAACGAGGCTCTTCTTCCATCCAGACACCTAATAATGCATCCAATGCCGAGTTTCGACCATTCGCCTTTCTCGGGTAATAAGGTTAACTTTGCAGCTGCATGTATCCAAACTCAAAATTTCGGAGTGGAGTAAGCGGCCACCAGCTCTCATACGATTTACTATGGCTCTTCGCGGCCGCTTTCGACCCGTGACCGCGAACAGATGCGAGGCGGCTCATGCGAGTATGTCGTGCATAAATCATGCTCTACCGGGGCTGGCATTGCAGGACCTAGAGCTCTTCGAATATCATATCTAAGCTTGAGTGATTGACGAAGAGGATGCTTCTCCGCGAGCTGAACAGCATTCATGCTGCTGCTGCAGCCGCATGCAAATGGTCGCTTTCATTTGAGACATTTGCCATCTACCTGCACGCCTCTACACCCTTATTTCCCACAAGTTCGACCCCATGCTTTGCCACGAATAAGAGGCATTCCATCACTGCGACGCCGCCAGCGTATTGTTCGTCCGTGCCCGAGAGCATTGAAACCCAACTGTCGATGAACAAGCCGAGCAGCTCTGTTCCAAGTTGACCAAACCACGACCAAGATCCTGTGGAGTTCAGATCTCCAGCTCGACAGCCAATGCATGCATGGCATCGCGTTCCAGCCAAGCATCCCAGTCAGCCCCATCTTGTCGTCGGAACTCCGCCCCGATCCATGTCATCCCGCCATTCCCGATCTATGTGTTTGCGAAATGGGCGACTGAGCTTCTCCTGATAGTCTCATGGGACATTCCGAAGAGATCTAGCAATTGTATGTGTGCTCGATTGCGCGGCGATCTTTCAGGCACTAGCCTCCTTTCCGCTCCTTTTCGTTTGCAGGTAGTGGCTGGCCACCCGATCCATTGCTTGCTCTTGACCCATTCGTGGACTTGCTGTTCTTCTTGTGACCTTTCTTGGTACTGCCGACTTGCTGCCAGCTATTCGAGCCCGACTGACTTGGAGTTTGCGATGCCTGTCCACGGGAGGATAAATCTGGCTTGGGAGGCGGTGGCATTTGGCCACCTCGAATGTCTGCTTGGCGGGAGTCAACGCGATGTGAAGAATCTCCATTCACCTCACGCGAATTCTGCTTGGCATGTGCACTATTGGCGGCTGTCTTGAAAAGATCGCCATTCGCTTTCTTCGGACTTTGATGTAAATCAAAGCCCCGCGATTGTGTAGGCGACGGTGTACGCAATTCCGCGACTGGTGATAAAAGCGGTGCTGCGGACAGTGGTGTATTCTCGTGATAGTGCTCATTCACGCCGTTAACTTGACTCGATGTGCCGTTCGATGATGACAAAGGGCTGAACACGTGCTCGGGCTGGACAATCGATGCCGGTGACAAATGCGGCGAAGAGGGTTGTCCATTTGAGTCGTGCATCGCTTGTTCGTAGTGTTCTCTGAGCGGCAGCGACTGCGGCGGAGGCATGATGTCGGTCTGGATCTGAAGAGGTACAGACTGCACTTCGTTGGCGCGCTCCGTTGGTCTCGTTGGATTGCCCCTATTCGAGCCGTTAACAATGAGAGGGCCCCCGAGATCAATATCAGCCGGTGGCGGAACTTGCGGAATTCCGAACGATGAATTGTCGTACGAGGATGGACTCTGTGCTATCGTCTGACTTCCAAGACGGTCCATGGTAGTCGACGAGGTTCCTTGATGACCAAGAGGTGAGGGCGACCGGGAGCTGTGGCTGCCATTGATTGCGGGAGGCATAAGATCTGGCGTCACTCGTCTTGGTCTTGGCGGCGGATCTCTCAACGTCATTGGAGGTGGCATCGCATTCGCCATGGCGTACTGTTGTGGACCTAGCTGGGGGGATTGTCCTAGATGGTAGCCGACATACTCCTTGGGCATTGGATTATCGACACCTGGTGGAATGGCCGAGAATGGTCCGAATGGTAATTGCATCCCCGGATGTCCATGGTGGTACGCCTGCGAGGTTGCTCGGGTATTCTGAAATTGACCTGCCATTAGACTGGCCATGTCTAGTTGAGGATGCATATGGCCTGGCTGGAGTGCGAGGTGCTGCGGTAACGAGCGACCTGGTTGAGACTGTGACCTAACAGACCCAATGTTGCCATCCGGTACCGATGCACGCTGCGCTTGCCGTCGTCCCATGCTCCCTTGAGTCAAGCCCGGAACGGCAGCAGCAAGAGATGGAGAGGATGGGCTGGTACTTGATCCTTCTCGCGCTCGAGCCTGCGAAACGGGAGAGGACGGTGGATATCGTGCAGGATATTGAAACAGATAGTTTGGAAGAAGCGGTGCTGTTTGCGGCGGATGTGCCGGACTCGCAAGTCCATTCACGGTGAATTGCTGCGGTCGTGGCCTTGGTGAGCTTGCCAGATCACCCACTCTCGCTTGAGCTTGTTGCTGCTGCTGTTGATGAGCCAGCTGTGTTCGCAAAGCATCTTGCTGCGCCTGTAGAAATTGATATTGCTGAAAGAGCTGCTCGTGCAGACTGCCTTTCAATTGGAAATAGTCGCTCGTTGGGGCTCCCAGTGGCGGACTGAACGGTAATCTCTGGTTGCTGTATGACGCACCACTGGAGGCACGTCGGTTATTAGCCCGCTGTGTCGACTGGTTGCGGTTGGTCTTGTTTCTTGATCTCGTTGATCCTGGTTCGCGATTCGACTGACCGGATTGCGATGCACTTCTAGTGAGTGTCGGCTTCGGCTTCGGTGGCGGTTTTTGAAATATCGGCTTCTCTTCCTTGGGAAACACAAACTGCTCGCAGCATTTTTCCAAGTGCAGCCCATCATTCAGCAACTCGAAGGCTCGCCGTATTTCGAGGTGGATGCCGTGCCAGGCGTACTCATCGGCCGTGTTGCCGAGATTGCGGTGCGTCGTAAATGGCTCTTCAACGCACAAACGATGCCGCGCCTCTTTGTCTTCGCGAGCGTTGCTTGGATCCCAGCGTTTTTCTTTCCTCGACAGTAACCGTCCTTCCTTCACGGACACTACGTACCTGGAAAATTCAAATTCGAAGCCGTAATGTCGAAAGAATTGAAATAGAAGCTCGCCGAGAGACTCCTTATTCGCGCTTCCATAACCCCTCAGAGCGTCTAGATCGTCTGCAAATTCAGATTTCTCTCCAGTATCCGAAGGTATTCGACATCCGTCCATTTTTTGCAATGACGGTAATATCGGAGGGTCTCGCCGTTGGAGAAAGCTGATTATCAAACATATCCAGGTATATGAGCTGATGGTGGCACCAAATGCTGAGGGAATTGTATTAGCACAAGGTCGTCTTCAAGACTTGTGTGATTGTTACTCACCAGCATCATTCAGTATCCGTCGTTTTGTCCAGTACTTGATGATCTTCGCCAGGGGTCGTACTCTGTCGTCAATCTGTACATATGTTTTGATCAAGCGAGTGTTCTTGATGGCCAACGGATTGTTGACGTTCAGATCTGTGGCCAATTGCAGCTCCGGATCCCAACATTTCACAATTGGTACCTTGGCAGCTGCTCGGCACACGACCTTTTTCATTCCATCTGGGGAAGTGTCAGCAATAATGTGTAAAACCGAGAGCATCGTCGAATGCCCTCGCGTCCATGGCAGGAGACATACGCTTGTCCAGGAGTTCGGCCAAGGCATGCATGGACTCCAACTTCTTCAATGGAGTGGTTATGCAAATGTCGACATCGGAATCGGTCGAGCTCAGCAGATTCCCTGAGGAACCGAAGACGTTGACACGAATATCGTTTCCTGGCCACTCCTCATTCAGTATCCGATCCAACTTATGCAGCAGCTTCGCTCGTCTCTCTTCGCTCTCCTGGGACGGCAATAACCGATCGTAGAGCTCGCGCATATCGCCACTCAGCTTATCCTGCTCGTGGGGCTCCAGAGTCCTCCGCGGTTCCTTCTTGGGTGGCTCCAGCTCTTTCTCGCCACCCTCTATGTAGGGCATTCGGCGTTTCCTAAACTCATCGCCCGTCTCGAATTTGCAGACCACCGGCGCGCCACGATGGGAGCCGGTGGCTCTGCTCACAGACTCCGATACAACTGAGCGAGGCGACTGATTACTCAGATTGCGAGTGGGAGAGGGTGACCTGGAGTAGCGTCTCGAGAGGTCGCGCGGTTTCTGGTAGGGGGTGGACGGCACCGAGTTGGAGGTGTGTGCGTACTGATGAGCTTGGCGATGCACAGACTGGGTGTGATCCAGTCGCTGGCCGTTTGGGAGGCCGGCCATGTCTGTATGGGTGGAATGCTGCGGTGTCACGAGGACAATCTTACTGAATGGGTGAAGTCGGCCGCACTTCCCATTTGAAGGCGATTGTCCTGTCGGCGAGCAGCCGAAGGCAATGCAATTGGCGTTGTCAGTCGACAGGGAGGCGTAGTATGTAGAGGGAGGAGAAAGGGGGATGATGCGGTGCAGGGAGGTCGCTGCCGCGGATCGGATGGGCGTGTTTCTGCGTTTCTGGGTGTTGGAGTGGAAGTTGCTCCCGCTGGCGGGGCGGAAACGAGGTTGTTTGGAGACGCGGCGACGGCGGAGTGCAGATGGATGTAAACGGCGAGATAGTGGGCGCGTCCTGGGCGAGACAGTGGCACAAAGATGGCGGCTCTGCAGTGCGGAAGGGTGGCAGTGGTGGTGAGCGATGGGGTGTGCAGCGGGAAAGTAATATTAGAGTAGAATCAGATGGACCTAAGGGAATAAGTCACGTCTACGACATTTGCACGGAGCCAGCAGCCTCGCACAAGCACACAAGCACACACAGAGACTACACACATACCCCTGTTCAGCTTCTGTTGTTCGCTGTGTGAGTTTGAACACTCGACCGCGCCGTCCGTTGTCTCGTACTGCAATGGCGCATTTTCATTGCCATCATGATTCCACCGCTCCATTCGCTCCGTTCACCTCTCCTCCGTCCGCGATGGCGCCTGTCGATTTCACACTACGGGTCGATGACTGACTGACCGATCATGCCACTCTACTAATAATCCCACGCGACAGGAGTATCTCCGTGGCAGCGGGTTGTCGTTGGGAAGTGGCAGTAATAATAGGCGCCCGTGACCTCCACGCTTGATGTACATCACAGTACCTCCTAGAGTACAGTCTCTCTCACAAAGAAAGCGCCACTTTCGGGGGCACACTGGAGCAATCTCATGCGCGTGGCTTACGCGCCTACTACATCACACATAGCACAAACATATGCATCTTCAATGTTATAGGTTAATCATCACCATTCCGCCCCCTCTTTCCTTTCTGCCAGTGATCCCTCTGATCAGACGCCCATTCCATTGCCATCCGACCACTACGCACAGGCCTTTCAATGCCCCCCCCCTTGTCCCTTGTGTGAATCGCTTGGCTGCCCTGCCCTGCCCTGCCCTGCCCTGCCCTGCCCTGTCTCCTCGTACTGTAAACGCCTCACTGCGACGTCCGCTCAGACCGGCCGTATCATCATTACACAAAGCAGCCACCACCATCTCAGCTCTTTACGAGGAACAATGCTAATCCTGTTTCCGCCACTTTCCTGCCAGAGACAGGCTCATCGGCTGGCTCACGCTGACACAAGGAATAAGACAGGCACAGGCACTCCCGACATGAGCTGTGCTGAGTCCCGACTCGCCAACCACGTGGATGCAGGCGCCGGAACTGGTGTGTCAGCGGCATACGTCTCATCTCATACATCTCACTAGTCACGCATATAAGTTACCATATTCAGGCACAGGAACCCGACGGAAGCGCCATGGATCAATGCCCAAGCACATGTTCGCTTTCCTTGGCTATACGAGCATTGCATTCCATCCCAACCCGCCGTGCCATCTACCACCACTCTCCATCAGAACTTACACAAAGCCTGCAAGCTCTCTCTCGTCTTCCCACTGTACTCTTTCACCACCTTCGACATGTCCCTGAACTCCGCAATTCCTGCGTCCCCCATACACTCATACAGAAAGCTCTCACTACTCGTCACCACCGCTCCCTCCGCCCTCAATCTGGCCAACGCAATCGGTATCTCCTGCGGATTGCAACTACTGACCCCGTCCGCAATCACATACACCTTGTGCCCCTCACTCAATAGATCCAACGTCGTCTGCGTCACACAGATGTGCGTCTCGATGCCCACGATGACCACTTCTCGCTTATCCGGACCTAAGTCCTTGAACGCGGCTTGCACCTCCGGCGTCCACATCGAGAAGGCGCTCTTGTCGGCGTGGATCTTGGTCTGTATGCCCTCCGGAGTGTCGAGCTGTAGTTCGGGACAGGTCTCGCCTAATTTGGCGCGCAGTTGCGTGGTTGCGAAGACGGGTATGTCAAGGGTCTGAGACGCCCGGAGCAGCTTCTGCGTCGTGGACACGACTTTGGGGAACTCGTAGATGGCCGAGCGGAATTTCTCTTGTAGATCGCAAATGCTGGACGAAAGTTTTCCGTCAGTCAGAGGGAGAGGGTGTCTGAGGAGTATGGAGAGGTAGGTACGAACAAGAGCGTCGGCCTCACTGTTTTGTATCATCAGTCTGGGTCTGAAGGATTGTTGGAGGTGTGGAGAGTACATAGTCGCCGACTTGGAGCTGCCATGGTCGGAAAAGTGACGCTTGGGAGACGAATGGGGAAGAGAGGGCAGCAGTCAAGGCAGAAGTGTTTTCCGTTCAATTTTTGTTATAGCAAAAAGTCGTTCTCCTCAACAAAGTACGCGGAGCTCGAGAAGGTCGACGATGCAATGCCACCACTTCGTGATAAGTGGATGATCGACGCCTCCATGAGCCGAGATCTCCATTTCCCCGGACCGCGCCATGACGCTTCAGGGTCCACTCTCAGAATCCTTCCTAACTTCTGTTTTCCTTTCTTTGCATGTGATCAGAGGCTGACACCACCATCTCCATCTTCACTCTCCTCATCGTTTTCAGCCTCATCCTTCTCAGAGATGTCCTTCTCCGCGTTGTAATTTCCAGTCTCATCTCCAGTTGCGGCCTCATCTTTCTCAGCTTTCTTTCCCATCGCACCCGTCTCTTTCTCAGACTCCAGTGCATCGGGGTACAGTCTTGCCATTCTCTCGCGGAAGTTCGCCTTGCTCAATCCCATGAACATAATAAAATCCCCTGCCGTCAGATTCTGAAGCACGTACCAGAGATCAGCTCGTCCCAGGTCCCTAGCAGCCACATCCCTGAACGTGATGGGGTCCTCACTCGTCGAAAGTCTGACTTGGTGATGGGAGATGCCTCGCAATTTCCCCGTGAAAGCGCCATCGCACCACGGACGTATCGGATACTCGTACTTCTCGAACAAATCGCTGACCTCACGGTAGCCTTTCTTGTAGCATTTCTCGTTGGTGCCGCCTTGCGCTTTGACCAGGGCAACAACCTCAAGGAAACCCTTCTCGGCGCGTTTGGTAGCTTCGGCGGCTTCGTAGAGGGGGTTGGCGATCAGACGGGACACGATCAGGTTGATCTCCTCGACTGGCTTGCCGGTGGCGAGGGCGAAGGGGATGGGGTTGAACTGCGCGCGCACGTGCTCGGCCAGGTTTATGTAGTCGATGGGGTTCCAGCGCTTCCAGAAGGCGGGCCCAATTCTGAACACGGATGGGTCGCTGTAGATGACACCGGTGACGAGGTCGCGCTCGGGAAGGAGCTTGGGGTCGATTTCGGGGTAGGAGAAGAGGCCGGTGGGTGCTGGTGCTGCGCGAGTTTGTGTAGGTGCTGGTGTCTGCGCTGGTGCTGCCGGTGCCTGCGCTGGTGCCGCAATCGATGCTGTCGGAGTCTGCACTGGGGCCTCAGCGGGTACGGTGGGAGGCGTGGTGCAGCGCTCTTGCTTCGGAGTAACCTTCGTTGATCCGGTGGCCTGCTGAGGAGCTTCGGCCTCGTCGTCGCCGTCGTCGTCAGGAATCTCGATGATAGTCTTGCCTTTGGTTGGACGTGGCGCTGCCGGAGTTTGGGCTGGCATCTCGGCGGGAATGGAGGGAGGCGTGGTGCTGCGCTCCAGTTTTGGCGAGACCTTCGCCGGCGGGGTGGTCTGCTGGGGAGTTTCGGTGTCGTCCTCATCGTCAGGAATCTCAATGATGGTCTTGCTTTGCTCTGAAGTCTTGACAGCCGGAGTCTTGATGGTCTCAGTCTTGACGGCTGCAGTTTGCACTGGCGTCTCATCGGAATTGGAGGAAGGTGTGCTGTTGCAAGCCTCTAGTGTTGGAGAGACCTTCACTGGTGGAGAGGTCTGCTTGGGAGCTTCGATCTCGTCTCCGCTGTCATCAGAAATCTCAATGACGGTCTTGTCTTGCGCTGGAGTCTTTACGGCGGGTGTCTTCACGGCGAGATTCTTGGCGGCGGGAGTCTTGACGGTAGGAGTTTTGAGCTTGAGGATCTTTCTGGGACGCTCTACCTCATCGTCGTCGTCATCGTCGTCGGTGTCATTGACGACAATCTTACGCTTGCGTGTAGCCTGTCCAGCAGGCGCCTTGTTTTGCATCGTTGGTGGTGAGTGAGTTGGAGCCCAGGAGGTGCCAGTCTTGGGCTTGACGACCTTGCTCGGCATCAATTTCGCGCGCTTGTGAGTCGTAGGCAGCTCTTCGTCGCTGCTACTGGGCGCCTTTAAGGCTGCTTTGCGTTTGATGCCTCTCTGGGCCATGTTGTTGAGTGTTGGTGGGTCGCGGTGACTTGAAATGACTTGTGATGACTTGTGCTAAGCTGTTGTGAGTTGTGGTGTGTTGAAGGTAGATGTAAAGAAGCAGAATCAAAACTGTTCGTGATGAAGACGAGATTATCCAGTTATGCTGGTGGCTGGGACGACAATAGCAGACTGGACAATAGTTGGCGAATGAGCTCGATGGCGAAGAATTAGTGCGGTCGTGGTTGTCGACAATAGTGAGCATGGGACAATGCCTTGTGATTGGCGAATCAGCGCTCGCGAAATCTGTAGCGCGAGTGTCACATGCAAAAGTGAGGTCACTTCGAAAAGAATGTCGGGCATAAGGTGAATTCATTGTTGCAGTGCACTGCTGTGTCAACCAGGTGATTGTTGAGATAATAATGGATTTGCACTGCTCTCTCTGGGATATTGTTGAATCTCCATGCTGCTGAGCCAGAAAGCAACTCGTCCTGCTTCTTGATGTTCATCAGGTGCCCCCACTATGGTGTTCGACGGAATTCGAAGCTCGCATACCGAAGTGATGCAGCCACGATTCCCTCATGCAATAGTGATCCAAGCGACTCGAGAGCAGTCTATAGGAAGCGGACTTGTCCCCTGAAATGGCAGCATAATCAGCCCAGGTACTCTGCAGAATTGATCATATGCTGCTATAGAATCCATGTCTCGCGCCTCTATATGTTCCATGGACATGCTTCCTGCTTCCTGCTTCCTGCTTGAATGCGCCAAAAGTGGCTTGAGATTCGGTGTGTAAATGCTATACAAGCACACAGCCTTACAGCACCATGTCTGTAAGAGTCCGATCGACTGTCCCACCTCCGCCATGATTCGCGTGTTCTTCGTCCTTGAGCGGTGGTTACATGCTGGGTTGGGTGTTCGACATGCTGGTCCGCTGATAGCAGGCTGTTCTCAGAGCATGCGCAAGATATGCCTTGCGATCTGCGAGCACTTTTTCTGGTCTGATGAAGCTCAAGTGTCTTGTTGGAGCTTGAGATTCAGCCTATGCAGGTTGGCGAAATCCAAATGTCGATGTCCGAGCCGTTATACTCCGATAGACAGTGCTCTCTGGAGAGCAGGCATAGATATCATCTGAGTTCCAGATGCGCACAGCAGGCGACTGGTATCATTGACTCTTCACAGTGCTACAGCTTAGCGACGGCCTTGGCTAGCTCTTTGCACGTCGTCAAGAATCCCTACCACTCTGTCAGCCGTGCTCCAGCACACCCTAAATCGACAGAAGAGCGTACTCACCCAAGTTTTAGCTGCGTTATACTCTATGCACTGCTGGGCAGACTCTGGGCTCGTCGTACCACAACCATCACTCAGCAGAATGCAATCGTACCCTTTCGAGAAGCAGTCTTGATATGTGCCTCCAACACACTGATCAGTGTTCACACCACTAAACAGCAGCGTCTTGATGCCTTCTCTCTCGAAGACTTTTTCGCAAGCCTGTGGTAGTCCCCACATGCCAGACATGCGGTTTTTATGGACCCAGAGATCAGGATTAGCTTTGAGTTGTATCCCATCTTCGTAAATTTTGTCCAGGGGAGGGCAGAGAGCGGTGTTCCATTGATCCCGCATCAACATTTTTCCCAAGTGAATCTCCGCGCCCGTAACGGGGTCCTTGACAGTTCCCATGTCGTTACCTAAGCCTTTGTATATAGTCTTTTCATCCTTTTCAACCGTCGTCCTCTTACCAGCTTCCTTGCCATCAACGAAAGTGTCGAATCCAAAGGCTTTTTTGACGGCCGGCGGCATAGACTCAACCTCTTCCTCAGAAAGCCCCCAATTGAGCCAGATCACCCTAATACCGGCTTTTCTGCAAGCTGGGATAGCGTGCTCGACCAAGTTCTCTGAAGCTATGTGCCCTGCTCCTTTCTGTCTTCCAAGTGCTGGGCTTAGGAAGAAATTCTGCATGTCGATGATGACCAGTGCTGTTTTGGCTGGGTCGATAGCCACGGGTTGAGTACTCGTTGCCAAGGTTACTCGCGAAGAGATCGGAGGCGAGGAGGGTGTCGGTGGATGTGTCAGATCGAAGCCAGTCTTGGACGAGAAGAGCCAGAAGTTCGTTGTATTGCCGATGATGGCTTTGCGTTCTTCGCCGTCACTCTCACTGGCTTCCGAGGTAGACATTCTGCTGGCATGAAGTTGGTGGTCCTAAGGAGCAGTCAACAATAAGAGAACATGTTGGATATATCATATCAGTCTATCGCTATCTCGCGCTTTTCGACGCGAGGGCATGCGGGGTGCGGATAAAGTTGATAGAGCTCGACCTGCCACACTGGGGCGAGATCGGCAGACAGCCATTGGGCTCATCCTTCGCATCCTTGAAATGAGAAAAGAGACCAAGATGATTAATTTTGAACTTTCATTGATACTTCTGATACATACCTAAACGCCGGGCATTGTGCTGCTCCAGTTCAGTGGTTTTGACCATTTGTTGCGAACATGCACATACACCAGTACATTTGCTGCTTTGCGAGCTCTACTCTTCGTACTTTCCTTGTTGACCAGTCTCGCGATTCTTTTCTAGCACTCCTTTGAGGTATTCGTATACGGCGAAGGTGACGGCTTGGCCGGGAGCGACACGCATTACACGTGGCGTGATACCCATCCAGAATGCTCGCGGACCTTCCTGCTTGAACATTTGGGAGGCGATGCTGGTGATGCGGCTCCACGCGGTTTGACCTGGCTCCGAAGGTGTACGTTGCAGACGAGTCTTGATGGTATCAATTGGCGCATTGCAGAAGGGTCCAACAGCTCCAGAAATGAGACCAATACCCGCAGTCGTGTAGCTTGGCAGCGGGGCTAATGGATCCGCGCTGTTCTTTTGTACAAAGTCTTTGATCTCCGTGTATGCTGTAAAGTTGGCTGCCTGGTTCGTTCCTTGTCGTAGAGCTGTGAGAGAAACACCTCTCCAAAGAGCTCCGACACCCTCCTCTTTCAGGACGGTATAAAATGCGTGAGCAGCATTGCGGTATTTAGGCACATCGAGGGGATCAGCCATGCTGTGGTGCTGTGCCTGCAGTCTAATCTTGACCACTTCCATGGGCGTGACAACCGCAACGGCTTCAGTAACACCCGCGGCCAAACCAGCGAGGAAGTTAGAGCTTCCCGCGACCTTGCCGTCCTTGTCTGCCAACGCCTGCTTGTACCATTCGTAACTGGTGAAGCGGATGGCCATCTTAGGCACGATACCAGTCAAGACAGCTCCAAGTCCCTTGTACAGTCCGAGGGGTGTTTCTTTCCTTGCGATTTCCATACCGGTCTTGATGAAGCCTCTTTTTTGTCCAGCTTTCCGACGTGAGAGCTGCATACGGACTTTGATGGTGTCGAGCGGGTGGCACACCAGTGCCTCCATCATACCTGCTCCTCCTCCAGCTATTTACCGTTAGCAGGAGCTCTACATTTTGCTGGATGCGATTGAGCTGACCGATCAAATTGGTAGCCGCCGAAGCAGGCTTCTTGCCTCCTGGGCCTGAGATTGTTTTGGCCGACATCTTAAGGGCTTCGCGATTGAATATGCTCAAGAACAGTGCTGCAGACTACCAAGCTTCTCAGAACACTTCCCTCTCCTATCTAACAATCAATCTTCGCGATCTGGAGATATCGAGTGCTTCGTGGTACGGTAATGGCCATAGGATACACGATTGAGGTGTATCGAAGAAGAGTCAAGAGGTTTGAAGACAGAGGGAAAGCAACAAAATTGTCGCACGAGCACTTTCACAAGCCGAGGAAGTACTGCTTAGCCCCATTACGTAGCGCGACCACAAGCCACGGGTTGCTGTTGGTCGCGTTTAAAGTACGCGGAGAGATCACTTGTTCCTGGATCCAGGACGAGCGGAGCATGTGCCTCGGGCGAACGCGGATAGCTCGAACTGTACGCTCCCGACAGAGCTCCGATCTCGGGTGTTGCGAGCACTTCAATGCAATACTCTGCTCCGATCCCGAGGCTCTCTTCAGAACTGAAGGTTGCATTTCTATCACTTTCAGCATCGACGCATGATCTGATGACGCCAGACCCAAGCTTGCATGTGCAAAGCAAAGAGAAGCCGAGAAGGTTGGCGGGGATTTGGAGCGCAGTGGCTGAGACTGATGACAGGTCTGGGCCGCGCCGCAGCCCGTTCAAGTCATCAAGTACTTTCAAGTGGTCGCAAGGACAATGGCATATGGTAACTTTGTATCGCTGTGCTTCGAATTACATGCGCTCATATAGTTGGAATTCGAGATCGATCTGCTCGTCGCCAACGTTTTGCGGCGCAAGACCTTCTGCCATTTCTTCGCCAGTAAAGTCTTGCAGCTTATGATGCGCTGCACGCTTCCAGACGCTCTCAACATTTGATGCATCACCAAAGCTCACTGGAAAGAATGTATCGCAATCGTACTCTTTCGAGATCTTCGTCAGCAGGATGCGACTCGTTTGGTGCAAGTCCAGTGCAGACTGGTAGATCGTTGATCCTCCAATCACAAAGGCTCTGCCGACTGGCTTTGCTGTGCCAGCCTTTATCAGGTCTTCCAAACAGCGTAGACCTGAGCTGATGTCTGCTGCCACTACGACATCGTCAGGGATTGGCTGTAACTTGGCACGATCTTGGGTGCTGATGACAATGTTCGTCCTGTCCTTGAGTGGCCGGAACCTCAGCGGAATGCTATCCCATGTCTTGCGGCCCATGATGACCACATTGCAGCGTGTGCCTGCCAGGTTCGCTTCCTTCAGCGCATCGGACTGAGCAGACCCAGTGTTCGTAGGCATGGGCACGCGTTTGGTGACACGTGCGAAATAATTCATGTCCTTCTTTAACATCGGCCATGGCAGTCCGCCTGATTTGCCGATGCCGTTCTTGGTCGTAGCAGCGACAATCAGGGTCAGCGGTAGCTGCGTGAGAGACATATCGTCTGCCATTTGTGTCGATAGAACGTGTTTCAGGAAGAAGAACCTTGGAAGTTGTTAAGAAACATTTTCGCCCACTATTTGGAGCGGGTTAGCGCAGAGCGCGCAGTCACATGACTTGCGATCATAGCTATCCAGTGAGGGACAGATTGATCATATTCGTGATATGTATGAGCTCACGTTATATGTTGAAGGCAGTCTGAGGACTATTCACTTCGCCTAGGTCAGCTTGGAGATGTGCGACTATTTATGTGCGTGGGAGCTACATGTTAACGACAAGATCGACCTGCTGAGATCCACTTTCTGCGCTAGTCACGTAGTAGGTACGCAGCTGCTGAGTGACCAACATTCCACCAACACACCACCATCAACGTTACCACCACTGCCTATCCTGCCACGCCAACAATACCCGTTTCTCACGCCATCAACACAATACAATGCCACCACCAGCAGGTCTGCGCTCACAGCTGCAACCAGCCAGAAGAATACTGCTGACAATGCATCAGGAGCTCTAGATGCGACACCGCTCACACCACTTGCGCCCAGCGTCGAAAAAGCATACTACCGCAAATGCATCCAACTGAAGCGACGACTAAATGAGGTGGAGGCTGCGAATGACGAGGCTAAGATACGTCGATTGCGTCTAGACCGATCCATCATGAAGATGAGGCTGGAAAGAGCATTCTTGTTGGACGAATTGCGAAAGAGGACGGATCAGAATGTCGACGGCAGCGATGGGAGTGGGGACGAAGGGATCTCAACCCCTCCCCCAGACCGGCCTCACCGCGATAAGAGACGGCGACAACACGGAGGACCATCTGCGACAGGCGCTGGAGCTCCGACAAACACGTATCCCGCCCCCGCGTACACGCCGACTGCACAACGGACGGAATCGGATCCCAATGTGTCTAGAGGTGCACCTTCGCATGGTGAAGACGGTCGCTACTACGACAGAGCCCCGACTCAAGCGCAAGCACCACTTCCTCATGGCAGTCCATATGGGCCGCCGCCCACCGGACTCCCTGGCGGAGCAGATCATATCAACGGTATGGATATCGATGTCCGATCGCGCCCTATATCACGAGAGGCCGGCACGATGGGAGAATCTCTGGCAGTCAGCCCAGCTGTGGTGGAAGAGAATGGCGAGCGACGGATCGTGCCTTTGTCGACAGATTCGAGCCGTGAAGACGGTCAACAGCAGAATCGTGGAGCCTTCTCGTCTGTCAATGGCTGATATTGGGAGTAAGAGCCTTGGCTTGATACACAGCCCAGGCTCCCAGACCAGTCGTTCGCTGGCAAAACCTGCGATCCAATTTGCGCCATCCCGCGATAGAGGTTCAATTCGTCGCAATTGAGCTGGCGGAGCACTATCGTATATGGTTGAGACATTTTGGTCACTGGATGGGAGGATACACGTACCTTTGATGCGCCCGCGGCTGTTCTGAGCAGACTTCCATGACTCAGTGTTCCGTAGTCGCTATTGCTCCTTGTAACACTCACACACTTCGCAATAGCGCGACAATAATTTCTTCTGGCCCCTGGCTCACTGCCTCAGAACCGATCAGATCCACTCATAACAGCTTGCAGTGAGTGCTTCCACCAGTAATATTTCCCTAATCAGCGATCGTAACAGCAGTTGACAGCTCATGCGGGAGAATCGTTGCTTCGAGCGTTCAGGTCGATATCATCATGTCAGCCTATGATGACGCTACGGTCGATTTGCTTGAAAGCGGCAAAGTTAGCGACGGCGTACGGGGAGGCATGATCGATTATCGTGAGACCAGAGGGACCTTGACGTCCAAGAAAGCGCTCGACCGCTTTGGCTTGAGTCTCAAGGACGGACTTCCCCAATTCGAGCCAGCAGAAGCCTTTTCCCAATGGCGGAGAGTAGATAGTGGTGTAAACTTCGGCCGGGAAGATATACGGGTCCGAACTTGCTGTGGTATATGGCTTACGCGCCGAGGATGCTGCAGGGTCCAAGGGTCGCTGCGGGTCCCGCATGTACACTTCACTTGCCATTCCGGGTCATGTTAGAAACAGGATAACGGATTATGGTCATACTGCACAGGACCTCTCCAAGCCTGTCGATGCGACATGGCCGATCCGATCTCTATCTCCGGTCTAGTACTCCAGATCGGCGTACTCGTCAAGCAGCTTTACGATTATGGGAAGGAGGTGAAAAGCGCACGGAAAGATATCAGTGCTCTAAGTAGCGAGCTTTACGCTCTCAAGGGTGTGCTAGAGGATTATAGAGCTCGTAATGACCATTTCGCAGACGCCGGTGACTTGTCGGGTCCTCTTCACACAGCACAAAAGGCGTTGAATGATCTGTTGGCATGTCTGGAACCACCTCAGTCGAAGTTCCGCCGTATGCGACAGTCCCTAAGCTGGCCTCTGAAGAGTGATGAGGTCAGCGAGATTCTGTCCAGATTGGAGAGGGCGAAAACTCTGCTGCTTTTGGATATGATGGGCGAAGTACATGATGCTCTATCAGACTTTGGTGATATGAAAAGGGATGTCAAGACTATCTCCGAGACAGTCAATCGCGAAGCTGCCAGAAGGACCGAAATCGAAGGTAACGAGACTCGTCGCAGAATGTTAGAGCAGATTGCACCGGCCTCGCCAGAAATAACGCACAAGCAGATCTGCTCTGTGTTGAAGGATCCGTCTTCGGGAGCATGGTTCCTGGACGGACCTTTCAAAACATGGTTGCACGAGTCGCCTCAGCGAGCACAGATCCTCAGTCTCGTCGGTATCTCTGGATCTGGGAAGTCTACACTCTTAGCAACCACAATTGAATCGCACAAGCATGCTGGTTCGGTGACACCTCTGCTTGCTTATATGTACTGCACATACAATGACTCGGCCACTAGAGAGACACGAAATATTCTCGGTGCCTGGGTCTCGCACCTGTCGAATGCGGACCTTGCAATATTACAGTCAATCACGCAACACCAGGGTGATAGCCAGGAGCAACAAATCGCTCGGCTCTCCGACGCTTTGGTAGCGATTGCCGAATCCGCAGGTCCTATCTTGTTGATCCTTGACGCTATGAATGAAAGCAAGGAGCCTGCTCGCCTCTGCACCACCATAAAGGAGCTCGTCAATCGTAGTAAATCCATCAGAGTGCTCGTCTCGTCGACTTCTGACCTACTAGAAAGTCCCGATATCTGTCGCACAGTCACCATTACCCCATCAGCAATCCTTCCCGACGTCAATGCCTACGTCAAACAAAAGAGACTGGTGTTTCCCGTACTGAGCCGAGTCCCAGAAGAATTGTTTTTGGAAGCCATTCCCCCTCGAGCGAATGGCATGTTCAGGTGGGTATGCTGTCAAATGGATCTTGTCAGCCAATACAGCACCTCTAAAAAAGTCAAAGAAGCACTCCTGCATCTCCCAGGCTCTCTGGACGATACCTATGTTGCGTTGTTACAGCGGGTGCCGCTCGTATCACAGGATCTTGTACGGCAAGCACTCCTCTGGTTGAGCTATGCACGTCGACCTATGCGTCTGAGCGAGCTCATCGATGCCGTAGTCTTCGAAGAGGATGACGATACAATAGATGCAGACTCTCGCATTTATCCATCCAGCAGACTCGTAAAGATGTGCGAAGGCCTCATCACGTGGGATTCGACCACCGACATCGTCTCACTGGCACACGGCTCAGTACTCACTTTCATCACATCAGAGTTCATCTCGTCGTCCCCTGTCGCATATTTCAAAATAGACCGCGAGCTCGCAGATTTCGCTATCATCCGGAAATCTCTGACCTACCTATTGATGCCATCCTTCCACATCGGCTATTGCACCAAGAGCATACTTTGGAGGTTGTACGAGGAGTATGCTTTGTTGGAATACGCTGCTACGATGTGGGCCTTGCACGCTCAACCTTACGCCATAAATGGTTGTCTGGGTCCAGCTGAGTTGCGGCTCATTATGACACTATTCAAAGACTATGCGGGAGATAGAACCACAACCAATTTCACATTCTGGGTCTATTGCATGATTCCGGAGAGCGCATACTCCACCATCAGGGTTGCCAATCCGCTGTACTACGCCGCGTCATTCGGTCTGACGCAGATCGTAGCAGCACTGCTATCTCAGGAACACATTGACGTCGGTGACAAGACCTCTCCGTGGTACATTGATCGTAAAGCCGGCCGAGCATTCTCCACTGCTCTACAAGTGGCCTGCTGGAGAGGGCATGAGGGCGTCGTCGCAGTTCTACTGAAAGCCGGCGCAAATCCGAATTCAGCGGATGCTTCAGGCTTGACGAATCTTGATTGCGCGCAAGGCAAAGGGCATTCGCGGATCTCACGCATGCTGGTCGAAGCAGGTGCGAGACCCGGTCGATTTCGTGGGGCAAGATCAACAACGGAGATGAATCACGAGAGTAGCTTCAGTATGGCGCTGGCTGGGCTGCCTTACATGGGGAGAACCAATCTGAGAATTGCACACGCCGAAGAGGATGAATTCAGGAGCTGGGGACAATCTACAGTCGGCAACTCATGAGACCTTAGAGTCTTCGGCTCGGGAACTCCAGGCTGCGAGAGAACGAGTGCACTGTGGGCTTGAACATCAACAACATTGACATAACGATGCAAGTCCGAAAGTGATGTTTGGAGTGCTCGGTAGCTTGACACAAGTTCGCCCGAAGTCCTGATGTAATTCTCGTTATTGTTGGCGGCGACCACGAGATGGTCGTTCAGGACATTGGCTGTCTTGGAACTTCAGGCCGAGATCGTCAAAGGAAAGACTCGGAAGTCAGTGAGGCTGTCTTGAATGGCCTTGAATGTCTGCGACTAATTGGCGCCATAGGTCAGGAACGTCAATTTGCATGAGAGAGCCATGATTCGAGGAGTCTGTTGCGGAGGACGAAGTGATGAGCAGGAGCAGTAGAGGCAGAAGATACATGATGGCCGTGATAGCTATGGTAGCTGTGAGCTCGGATTATCTTGTTGGCGAGATCGATAGCATGTGCTGTGCGTGGTAAATCATCAACATTTAAACAGGGTGCTGAATCATTGTAGGGTCGAGTACTCAAGCCATTGCGAGTACGAATGGGGGAAGTCTACCACCTTAGACTTGAGAGATGGAACAGCACTGCCGCGGACGTACGGGTCGACTTCTCGAGATAGGTGGCAGCATTCTGAATATGTCCAAGACATATTCCCAATATCTCTCCCGTCTTCATTCTATGGATTGTCTGTCTCACAATTACATGTAACTTCACATTCAAGCACAGACCAGCCGACGACCAAGAATTCGGACCATTCAGCACCAGGCCACTTTTGCCATACTTGTGATGAGGAACACGTGGGCGAAATGTTTGTGAATTGCCTGTGTAGGCTACATAATCAGCAAAAGCGCACTGATGAAGTTGATGTGTCTTTCACCGCCGTCAACATGCTATTTCTCTCGCAGCGAGCCTTCATCGAACGCTGACAGTGATTTCTGTCGCAGAGGAACAAGTTCTCACGCAACACTCGTCTTGGGATACAGAACGGCTCTAGCTGCTAGCCGTCGAAGTCTTGCAATGTTTCTTGTGCACTGGCCAATGGATCTTTTGGCAGTCTCTCGAGCAGTAGTGTCGCTTCTTGCACTTGCCGCATGCCAACATACGACCCTCCTCTCTCTGAGAGCTGCCACATCCACCACAGAGATTGTCTTTGTACTTGCGAGCAGGGACCCGAGGCTCGTTCATGCTGGCCTTGCCCATGACGTTGAGACCGATCTGTCCCACAGGACCAGGTGAACGTGATGAAGCCAGCTTGGCAGTCTCGTTGAGGTCCAACGAACCAAAATTATAAGGCTGACCTTCCAGATACATGCCAGGACAGAGCACTTTCTCCACCTGCTTGACGGCGATTGTCATCAGATTGACATGCTCGTAGAGCTTCCTGAAAAGGACCTTGAAATCACTTGGAAGCTTGCAGCCCAGGCTCATAGCGCACACGCCAATCATGACGAGAGTGTAGCTGTGTGGCCAGTGTTCGGTAGATCCAACGTATCGAGTCCCATCACCCGCGCGCAACCAAACAGTGTTTTGGCCGACATTCTGGCACGGTCAGTCTTGGACCCAGCATTGACGATATAAGACAATGCAGTCGTACCTCTCCGTAACAGTCTCCTCCTGTGCCCTCTGATTTGGGAGGCTTCTCTGCTGTGCCTTTTGCGATTGCTTCTTCTTCGAGCTTGTAAAGACCGGCCTCTTCGCTCAGATCGGCCACGAGATCGAGCTCGTAGTCCGACTGGAAGAGACCAAATCCCCGTGCACCTGGAAGCTTGTCAGCAATGTCTACAGCGTCGAAGCCATCTCAAGATGGCAGTGACTGACCCATGTCTGCTGCTGTTGGCTAATGTTGTTGCCGCGGTGGGAGGCAGTCCGCGAGTCCGCGTGGCGGCAGAGTTGTGTTCGTGAGAAGTTGAGAGACGAGGTGGAAGTGTTTGTGAGAAGTCGAGAACAGGAATCCGCGAGCTATACAGGCGGTCACCTCCCATCTCGCAGGGAAAGCACGCGGTATGCTGCCTGGTTGCGTGAGCACGTGCCTCTAGATCTTTCACATGCCGTGAGCGTGGATCAAAGAGAAGGAGCTTCCCGTTCATACGCAGCCTGAAGTGAATCATTCTTCCTTCATCGATGAAAACTATTACACCCTCGTCCTCTTGCTTTTGCCAGGCCTAGGCTTGCCGCCTCCCTTCATCCTCTTCACAGAATAGCCTCCGGCATCATTCGTTGACTTGGCATCGTTGCTCTTGGAAAATCGCTTCTTGCCTCCGAAACCGAACTTCTCATTCTTCTTCTGGCGCTTCCTGTTTGGACCATCGGCTGCACCTTTGGCCCGCCTCTCACTTCGGTCTTTCTTTGCTGTCTCTGCCACGTCCTCCAGAGCCACGTCGAACATGCTTTCCTCGTTCGCGGTGAGATCGTTACCACCTTGGCGTTCTACATCGAATTAGTGTATGTTGCAAAAAAAATCGCGATGAGCGCAACTTACTTCGCTTGAGTGTGCTGATGCGATCCAGCGTCTCGCGCTTCTCTTTTTGTCTCTCTTGTAGCTTCGCAACCTGTACCGCCTTGCCAAACTTCTTCAAATCACGCTGTCGTCTGGCATCTGCGCTGGCCTTCTTCCTTGCCGCTTCATCAAGCAGCTTGTCTCGTACTTTGCCCATTTGCTCTTCTGACTTGACCATCTCGGCGAAGTAGTCGGTAGGTCTGCTGAATGGGACGCCTTCTTTCTTCAGCCTGCTCCGTGCTTCCGTCACTGCGTCAAGGGATTGTCGGTAGAATGCGAGTTCACGGTTGAGATCGTCTTCTACATCTGCAATCTCGACCGGCCCGCTCGATGTGACGGATTGTACGGCGGAGAAAGGTAGACTGGATGGGAGTTGAAAGGACTTGAGTGATCGTTGGAGGGCGGCCGTGTTGTTGATGGTGAGTCTTTGGTGCGGGATAACATCTGCGCGATCGTCGGATGCCAGCGATTCGATGTCTGAGAGTGGTATGTCTTCTTCCTCGTCCTCGTCGTCTTCATCCTCATCCTCTTCTTCGTCTGCCTGTCCATTGATGCGAACATCCTCATCTTCGGACTCGGAATCTGATTCGTCTTCCATTGCACCCACTTCGACACCACCCTCTTCGTCCTCGCTCTCTTCTGTCTCCCAGCCGTCTGCTTGTCCGTTGACTTTCTCTTTCAACTTTGCGCCATTGGCAGCCAATCTTTCCCGTTTTCGCTCCGTAGATGATTGTGCTACAGTCGCTTCGGCCCCGCTGCCATCTTCTTCTTGTAAATCTTCGACGTCACCTTTTGCTGCCTTCTTCTGTCGCTTGCGCTTCTCCGCCTCTTTCTGCAGTTTCTTCTGGCGCTCAAGCTTGTGATCCACTCCCTGGAGACGGCCAAGGGCTGATTTCAATTTCTTTTCTCGCGCCATGGTATTCTAGAGTGTGAAAATCGGGTCGTATAGTGTTACGGAAATCTAAAGTTGAGGTTGTCAAGAAATCCAACATGGAAGCTTTCGAGGTCGAAATTTTGGCAAGCGCGATCTTAGCTCTCCGGATCTTCAGCCGAAGTGGAGCCGACGCAAGACTAACTTCATGTGATCGCGTATACGCGGCGTTCCCTTTGCCTCTTGATTGAGGATAGATCCATCAACGCGGCCTTGAGTATGCCACGATGGAATCAGCGAATCGTCGCTGGCCTTCGATGGCCATCAGTCCGATTGCAAATTCGCCCGACTTCGACCAAGCCCGTCGCTAAGCCCACAGCCTCTTCCAACCCTCCACATAAGGGACGCCCGAACATCACATGGCCTCCTCAATCACTCATGATACGCTGCACAATTGGCGCATATGCATTGCTCACTGCCGGTCACATCATTTGGAGCTATTTCCTTGTCATCTCTCCGGCCTGGGGCATCTCAATGCTGCCTACAATCAACAGTTTCGGTGAATTGGTTTTCGTCAGCAAGTACTATCGACGTGGGAGAGACGTGCATGTGGGCGACGTCGTCAGCTTCAAGCACCCGCTTTTCATTGGAGAGCATGCAATCAAGCGAGTTATTGGGATGGAAGGCGACCTCGTCTTGAGCTACACACCAGGCCAGAATGACTCTATGATCCAGGTATAGTCGATTCAACAGCGAATTGAGACGATCGTGCTGAGAGTGTCAATAGGTTCCCGAAGGTCATTGCTGGGTTGTGGGAGACAATATGAAATGGTCACGCGATTCGCGAATGTTCGGCCCACTGCCATTGGCTCTAATTCAAGGCAAAGTATGGGCGAAGGTCGATCAAACTTCAACTCTGCCCAGCTTTAAGTTGATAGAACACGGTCTGCAGCCAGGCTACGAAGACGATGATCTGGATTGATGCTGTCCCGGAATTTCGACCTACGAGAGATTAGCTGAAGAGGTCGTCACTCACATTGTATCCACCCAAGTTGAAGTCTAGGCATCTGGATGAACTACAAAGGACTCAGGATGGCCATGACTTTCTGTACAAGGTCGTCTAGATGTTCTTGCACCTAGACCTGTGGAGCTCTCTGACTGAAATAAGCAGAAGAACAAGGAACCAAAATATCATGGTCAGGTCATATCAATCGGCGATGTAGCGCGTGCCATGGCCATGTCTCGGTCAAAAGGGGCTAAGCATACCACGGTCAGTGTTATGACTCTGTTGGACAGGATTCGATGTAATCATGTTACCACGAAACGGGAAAATGTCGATCAGAACCTCCAACATGCGGTCAAGAGCTACGGAGAGGAAGTGGCGAACAAGACCGAGGTCGCCGTTCTGGCCCATCTGGACACTCACCATCCCGAGCAGATCGACGAGATCAGCTCGGCTCGGTAGTCGAACATTGCATGTCCGTTCGCATTGCGCAATGTTGTATGGTCTGAATTTTTCCTGCTCAGGAGATAGCCAGCCAATGGTACCACAGCTCCCCGAAATGAACAAGTCGGCACTTTGAAACGTAAATGTCTGTCGCCTGTCCAAGCTGCTTGTCTGAGTCAATAACAACAATAACATCACATCATCAATCACACCAGGCACTCGGCTCGGCATCTTACATCAGCCTGTCGCACTCAATGAAGATCGCCTTCACGCTGCTCTGGGATGTTGCGCGCCACGAGCTGTCAGGCCGCAAGTAAGAACGCGATTTACGACTTGTTTGCTTTGGCATGCCAGTTTTGGGTTTTGTATAGAAAAAGTGAGATTGATAGTGAGCTCTTGATACACTTCATGAAATACGTAGCTAATCTATAGGATGTTGCGATGTCTTGGATGGGTGATGAGTGAGGGCATGAACATTTTGCATCTGCCAAACCAGGCTCGCCATACGCTGGGGATGAGGTCAACTGATCGAATAACCGAGAGTGTTGAGTGAAGTACAGATGCTCGTGTACTGTTGAATGGGCTTTAGTGCTGCAAATACTACTGCTTGATTGCATGTGAAGTGGTCTGTGCCTGAGCTAAGTCGCTGTTTGCTATGGCTTTTCATCATCTTCACGCTCCTTGCAGCCACCCTCTTCTCTCCGAATCATCTTGATACCGGCGCATTCCTACATACTGGAGGTATTCAAGAAGCAATCATGGGTAAGGCGCACTCACCTGGCGCATCGACGTGCACCATTCCCGATCTCGCTGACACTCATTATCCGTATGTAGAGTACATAAAAGACAGCTTTGGCGGGGCCAGCATCATCTGCTATCTGGATGCGGTGTCCGGCTTGGAGGCAGTGCAATACCAAGAGTTCGTGCGCCATCAAGTCCAGCCTGCTGGATACGAAGTGTGTAGGAAGATTTGCATCCGAGTCGAATTAAGCTTATGATCTCAGTTCACATCGCAAGACTGACGAGTGGTATTCAGGGCCAGATGGTGAGATACACCTTCTCAACCCTGTTTCGCACCAACATACCGTTCGTCCGACACTTCCTGGACTGTGGCCCGTTGCAGATGCTCATCGATAGGTATAGCGAGAAGTTCCGCGGCCCTAGCGAGAAGGATGCGGTACACAAGCCTGAGTTCGTGCTCGTTATGTTGGGCGCTCTTGCCGCGACACTGGGCTGCTCGTTGCCAGAAGACTACAAAGCCCTGCTTCGGAAGCTTTACAAGCATGTGGAGCTCTCGGACCGGGTGTTCGACCGTCTGGATAGAATGCTGAAACCCGACGGCTACAAGAATGGTGAGCCTGTAGAGGGATACATCGCGCAGTACTGGTCTACATCAGGTCTCACTAAGCACGCTACTGCGTACACAGACGAAGTCTGTGGTGGCTGCGGTGCTGGCCCGGGCGAGGAGGGCGCACTTCTCACTTGCGGGAAGTGCAAGCAGCAGCAATACTGCAGCTGGGACTGTCAGAAGATTCACTGGTCGGTGCATAAGAAGAATTGCCAAGCTCCCGCTGCCATAAGAGAAGGGTCGTCGCTTGAACGAGCATGAAGCTCGTTGTTGCATTCGAGATAGAGAGATCAGAGGCATCCGCAGTGGATTTGAAGGCTGGCTCAAAGCAGATGGCGCAAGATTCCGGCAATGCGATGCAGGTTCAGGGATAGACAAGCGGACTACTGCCTGCGAATGACAGTCTGATTCTGCTTTTGTACGAGTGTAGGAATGGAGCAGACTTGTATGCCGTGTCTTCGAAGGAATACAATCGCGGTCTCACTGCATGTTTCGCTCCATCGAGAGTGACGTTCCAATTCGCCAGCTCCACTGCCACTACACTGCCTTGCTAGACGTTGTATGGCACCAGAGTGGTGCGATGGTAGGCTTGCCCCTTGCCTCACGGAAAAGTGATGGCGGCGTTGGAAATCCACGAGACCTGACGAAACAGGCACGTGGAGGTAGGAGGCATTGAATGTCCACCATGTAGTCGAACATTTGGCGAGTGGCCTAAGGTTCGGTGGTGTTGCAGGATGAACCAATCGAAGAGCTCCGGACATGAGTCCGGCATAAGCTTTGTTTGCGGTGGCACGGCGGGAACCTTGAAAGCGACACGTGAGGCTGTGAGGGGCTCTTTACCACCACAAGAGACACTCGTGCGGTCCCTTCAAGGTGAACGGCGTTGATGCGCGGGGATCTCGCCCCAACGATTGGATACTTGAGACATATTCTCATATGTGAGAGATGCTTCCCACATAGTACTCACCAAAAGCAAGAGAGCAGAGTGGCGTGGATGGCAACCCAAAGCGAAGCAGCGAGCATTCTCCAAGCTCGCCCGCCATTCCCGGATCGGGATAGTGGGGTACTTGACATCACCTTGACGCTGGACGAAATTCGATGACATGACGCAGGATCGATCGTTGATCTCGCCTCATGCAGTCTCTCATCAGTCTATGCCCCAATAATGCACATCGCCTACATGTCTGTTGTCCGTTCTTTCCAGCCGCCACCGAGGCCGCGTCGATTCATTCGATGCCAGAGCTACTGCCGAGCGGAGACGTCTCCATCAAACCGCCCAATCAATGACGCGCAATGTCAGCAGTAATGGTCATGGACTCTCGATGCGCTGCCGACCTGCGATCCGCCTACTACAAAAAGCCTTTCGCCAGATGTTGGGAGGATGCGCTTGCATACTCTGGTCCTTGATCGCCACAGAAACACGCAGACTTAGCGCGACGTCACACTCACGTTGCTTTATATACCAGGCACGCTCCCTGCCTTCCATCATGCAAGCAAACCATCTACATTCGAACAAAATGGCTCCCTCCGCAACAGCACACGCAGCCGATGGCCGTCAGAACGGTGACATTCACCGCGACTACCTCGATGATCGACACGCCTCCTCAGAGGACTGTGTCTACACCACCAGCAATGGAGCGCCCATGCCACACCCTTACGAGACTCAGCGAGTCGGCGACAACGGTCCTCTGCTTCTCCAGGACTTCCACTTGATTGACCTGCTCTCGCATTTTGACCGCGAGAGAATCCCCGAGCGTGTCGTCCACGCAAAGGGCGGTGGCGCACATGGCTACTACACCACCACCGATGCTCTGGATGATCTCAGCATGGCGGACATCTTCTCTGCACCTGGCAAGAAGTGCCCAGTCACCGTTCGCTTCTCCACTGTCGGTGGCGAGTCTGGTTCTCACGACTGCGCCCGCGACCCACGAGGCTTCTCAGTCAAGTTCCGCACAGAGGAGGGCAACTGGGATATGGTCGCCAATAACACCCCAGTCTTCTTCCTTCGCGACCCTGCCAAATTCCCACACTTCATCCACACACAGAAGCGAGACCCGTCGACGCATCTCACACATGCCGACGACTCAACTATGTTCTGGGACTACCTATCGCAGAACCCAGAGTCAGTCCACCAGGTCTTGATCCTCATGGGTGATCGCGGTATCCCAGATGGTTGGAGGAAGATGCACGGATACGCTGGACACACTCTCAAGCTCGTTAACAAGAAGGGCGAGTGGGTCTACGCCCAGATGCACATGAAGAGCAAGCAGGGCACTGGTTTCATCACCCAGGCAGATTCGGCCAACTATTCGCCCGATTACGCCCAGAAAGATCTCTACAACGCCATCGAGAAGGGCGATTTCCCAGGCTGGGATGTCATGTTCCAGACCATGACTCCAAAAGAAGCTGAGGAGCTGTGGGAGAAGCAGAAGATCAACGTCTTCGACTTGACTCACGTCTGGCCTCAGAAGCAGTTCCCGCTGCGCAAGGTCGGCGAGTTCTTCTTGAATGAGAATGTCGAGAACTACTTCAGCGAGATTGAGCAGATCGCTTTCAACCCTGCACACATGGTTCCTGGCATCGAGCCGTCCGCGGACCCAGTCCTTCAGTCACGCTTGTTCTCATACCCTGACACACACCGTCACCGCATTGGTGTGAACTACCAGCAACTTCCTGTTAACGCACCACGTGTGCCATACAGAATGGCCAACTTCCAGCGTGATGGTCCTATGGCCTTCGTCAACCAAGGCTCGCGACCAGCATACCTCAGCTCCATCCAGCCTGTGCAGTTCAAGGAACGTACCATGGATCTGGACAAGACACACGGCCACTTCCAGGGCAATGCCGTGACCTTCCTGTCGGAGATTCGACCAGAGGACTTCAATGCACCCCGTGCACTGTACGAGAAGGTCTGGGATGAGGATGCACGAGCTCGTTTCATCGAGAATGTATCTGGACACATGCAGAACTGCCAGAAGGAGGAGATTATCAAGCGTCAAATCGGTATCTTCCGCGAGGTATCGAATGACTTGGCCACCAGGCTTGAGAAGGCTACCGGTGTCAAGGGATATGATGGCATCTCGGGTCTGAGATTCAATGGCACGCACAACGGTATGGCTAAGGATGCTAGCTTGAAGACTGCCAACGGTCTCAAGGACAAGGATAGTATCTCGCCAAACAATGGTGCACCTGCCTATGGCATGCACAGGGGCGTTACCGCTGTGTAAAGCCCCAATATCGATATGAGCGATGATTTCCCTTTGTAGAATACCACGCATTGCTGTAATATTATTTCGACCTGTCAACGATTCACTTACATCAACCCCCGATTCCAATTCCATTGAGCAGACTTGACAATACACAGGTTTCTTCCCGTGGTGACCTGGCTGCCACCATCGCACGACATTCAACTCTGGTCCGCCCCATGCATTGTGTCTTTCCACCACTTTCGTTATTGCTCATCATCTTGTAAGCAGGTGATCGTCATTTCACCATGGTCGAAGCAGGGTGAATCAATCGAACCGATTGTTTGCTTGCTGGGAGTCAATCGACTCAGCTTCTCAGAAGGGTGTCGTTGCCTCGTAATTGTCAAACACGCTCAGTAATGAGTACCGCGAAACTCTCTACAGCTCCTTCGCCCTGAACTCAAACATAGCATTACTCTCCACTCCATTCTTGTCCCGCATCTTCTTCACAGTATCATTCCCCGCCGCAGGCACTCGAACCTCAGACTTCGTGACCCCACTCGCATGCCCATTGACACCATGGACACCATTCCCACCACTCACTCCCCCTGTCGTCTCCGCCGGCTGAACCACCAGCGTCAGCATCTCAGGCAGCAACCCAACCTGCCGCAACGCACTCGCCGAATCCCACGAGATATGCTCATGATATAACCTATCCCCGCGAATATTTACCACGGCCATCATGGGGATCTCGACATATCTGTGCGTCGGTGGGATCCCCGGGAAGAGCCAGTCGATGGTGCGGTCGTGCGTGAATTTGTAGATGAACTCGTCGACGACGCGGTCGATGCCGACGGTGCGAGAGATGAGTTCGAGTTCCGTGTCGGCTGGGTTGCTGAAGACGAAATGGTGCGTGTAGAAGTCTGTGAGTTTCTCACGGCCGATGCCGCCGGTGATCTGGTGGGTGTCATTATTTTTTGAATCTAGGGTATTGGTCGTGTTTGGGGTTGAGGTGTTGGGATGGTACTTACGGTGGGAATGTGGTTGACATAAGGCTCCTGCACCATGGTCATCATGGTGTTTTCGACATTTCGCGCTTCGAATTCGTAGTATGTGTGCTCTTCCCAGAGCAACTCCAGGTCGAAATAGGGACCTCCCATGATCGGCTTGAAGAATGCGAGATTTCGGCTATGGGATACAGCTTCGGTGGCGTAGTGAAAGTCCTTGTGGAAGGGCACAGCGAACGTGCAATCGCGACCTGCGCCGTATTCGTACACTTTCGAGCCGGCTTTGCTCTGTCGAGATTTAGTTTCGGATTTGCCTGAGAGGTGGTAGATTGTCGGGATCGAGGCTTGGGATATGGCTTGAGAATGCTGCGAAGCGTCTGCGTACAGGGCCGCGCAGACAATGCGGTCTGTCAGCGTTTCGATGGCAGAGGCTGCTTTGGACCACATGTCCGTGTCGTAGCCTTGTTCAGACATCAGCTCAATTTCAACTTCATAAACCCCACTCCACGCACGAGAGAATACCCACAAATCAGACCGATCTTCCCCTTCGGCTCACATTCCTGACACTCCTCCAACCTCGCCACGGCAGTTTTTAATGCAGACGAAGTCGCTTGCGGTCGCACTTCCACCACGCAATACCCTTCTTCGGCCCATTTCATGCGGAGTGAAGGGATTCCATCTTCGATCTCGATTGCTGCGACTTGGGATTCTTGATGGGGTGCCAGAATGATCATTCCAGGCCCGACGCCTTTGCGAGACAGAGGTCGTATGAGTGTGATTCCTTCGGCTAGTTGCTCTGGTTTCATGGGCGGTACGGGCTGTGGTGGACCGCTTCCGTATGCGAATTCGGGCATGTTGATTGATATCTATGGGGTGTGTTTCTTTTCTGGTGGGTCGTTCTTGCGATTGGAGATCACCCTTCTCGTCTGGTTTTCCTTCTTCTGCTTGTTGAGTCCTCACGGCTTGATGTTGCTATATGTCTTGCCCTCGAAGTTTCATGGAAAGAGTGTGATATTCGATTGAGTGTGGTAATTGGATGAGTAAGCTGACAAGGTGATATCGACATATACTACCCTGATATCAGTGCTATCTCTCGACGATACCGTCTCGATCCGATGAAGTCGATGATGATGTGGAGTGGATATCCGACGATCGGCAAAGGCGGCAAGTGCATTAGCCGAGCGATGGCAAAGGTGCGAGGCCGTGAACTTGCGGAAGAAAGATCTCCCGATGAAGTGAGGTCGAGAGGTTCGGATCATGGGACGCGGACCAGGAAGGGAGATAGATATTATCAGCAATCATCAACATTCATCAAACGTACGCATACTCTCAGAAGGAGACGCTCGAAGGTGGTCACATCCTCTTATTCGTTCCCATCCGATGACGCCGCCGGCCACGAAGCCACCATGTCGGTACCTCAAATTGAAGACTTCCGCGCTGTCCAGCACTTCCCTGTCTGCTAATTCACCATCCATGATTCCGTTGAGGAAGCAATTATCAAGTGTCAAGTACAGCTGAGCATCTATCTCCAGTGCTCATGAAGCCAAAAAAGACCGGACAGAAAATGGCGCTCTCGTCTATTGACAAGTCATAAGCCGGCCACGACTGCCACTACGTACGCCGTGTATTCCACGCTCGGATCCGGATGGAAAAAATGAGTCGCCACATAGAGTCGCGGATGTATCTTGTCGCGAGCGTTCTCCAGTGTTTCGAAGAGCATCGTCTACTCGCAAGTTGTCCTATTACTTTCTTTATTCCACAGCATCTCAGCTCATGCAGACCTTTCATTGTAGATGCTGAAGCTGATACCAGCGATGCACACCACTGATCCATGACAAGACAAATCAAGACACCACTTGCTTAAACATTACTCCTCCGAAGAAGCGAAATTTGCCAACCTATCTATGGAGAGGAAAGTAGATACATCGATGCGCCGCCAAATTCTTCTCATCCATTCCTCCCTCAATTGGGCTCTTATACTCCTTACAGCATAAAAGCGACGATCCCGGCGACAATAGCAGCGAGTCCACTGAAAGCTGTTCCGACAGCTGATGCTTCGCCTTGATAAGACACAGGACCCGAGGGCTGGCTGGAAGGTGGAGTGCTAGGAGAAGTCAGAGGAGTGAAGCCACCAGTCGGCCGGGGTATCATTCCTGTTCCGGTTGGCCCATATGGACTGGTTCTATTGCCTGGAATGACACCCGATGGTGCTGGGTATCCGGTGCCTGCGGGGTAAGGATATGGGGCGTAGGCGTTTGGTTGAGCTCCAGCGACGGCTCCAGGCACATTGATATTGGGCTGAGCTCCAGCGACTGCTCCAGGTACTGCACCGGCTGCACCAGAGACGGGAGCGTCTGGTTGTGTCCCAGGGACTGCTGCAGGCACATTGATGTTTGGCTGTGCGCCAGGAACTGTACCAGCTGCACCAGAGACGGGGGCGTTTGGTTGTGTCCCAGGAACTGCTGCAGGCACGTTGACGTTTGGTTGCGCGCCAGGAACACCACCAGCTGCATCAGCTGCATCCGCTGTACCAGGTGCGGCAGCGTTTGGTTGTGTCCCAGAAGCTGGACTTGCGTAGCCACCGACGCCAGGAGCTTCTCCAGCAGCAGGGACGTTCATATTCGGCTGATTAGCCGGCATCTGCGCAGCAGGAACCGCATCGGCCTGTCCTGGGGAGTAGACGTTTGGTTGAGCTGCTGGGACGCCGGCGCCAGTCGCTGGCATCTGCGCACCTTGGACTGTCCCAGCTTGAGCAGGCACGTTGACATTTGGTTGAGCTGCTGGAACGGCGCCAGCCTGTCCGGAGACCTGTTGAGGGACGGCAGCAGGTGCCGCAGGGCTCTGAGCGACACCACCAACTGCTGGAGTATTTGAATCAGGAGCCGGTTGCCCAGGAGCAGCACCCGCTTGAGCAGGAATCTGGACGTTTGACGCTGGCTGGGGAGCACTACCCGCTGCAGCGGGAGGCTGGGGAGCAGTGCCTGCTTGGGCATTGTTGTTCGGCTGTGCTCCAGGAACGGCTCCAGCTGTAGCAGGAACCTCTCCAGCTGATGGTGCAACGCCACACGAAGGGGTACTCTGAGCATTGACATTTGGTGTTGGTCCTGCAGCGGCGGCTCCGGTGGCCGAAGCACAGTACTCTCGAGTACGAGCGTTGTCTTCGCCCGTGCAAGTTGCTAGGTCGCAGGAGCACTTGACCTCTTGCTCTCCCGAATCTATGCACGACTTGAACGTCTTCTGACAATCGTCCGAGTTGTCTCCTCCACCACTGCCAGACGAGGCATCGTATGCACTGGGCGTAACGGCAGCCGAGACCGACGCGATCGTAAGTGCCAATGCAATGAGTTGTTCACGTCTCATGGTGGCGAAGCGACTAGTCAGCCCAAAAGAAATGTGTTTCTGGTAACGATTGTAGAGAACGGGCGGATTTCGTGGAGAACGAGCGAAAAGGATGCTTTGAGAAGTCGACTTGCAATTGATGGCGACTCCTTATAAGGCTCATCTTGTAAACTTCGTCGCGAGCAACGTCTTCCTCGTCGGAGACAGACCATGTTCCAAGTCGATGAACCAACTTTGGATTTTGACCCATGGAATGTTTCGTATCCAGGAGCTTGAGCTTCACGCTTGCGTGGCCGTTCCTCCCGCCATGCACTGCTTCAACATCAAGTATGCGCTTTAAGACGCATCACTTTACCAAGACACATACTCGCCACGATCTACAGTATCGTTCTCCGCGCAGGTTTCGATGCTTTGTAACAAAATCGCGGGCCGCCTGCAACAGATGCGACATGATGACCAGGAATCGGAAAAGTTTTTTCCCTGTGAAATGAGTTTACGCTCGTTTGAGATTCAGGAAGTACCTGAGTCTGGTTCATTTCCACGTCAAGGGTCCTCCCGACCTTGTAACAGAAATAGCCGCCTCGATCCGGTCACGCGAATAAACTTGCAGGATCGCAAGGTCAAGATTGCTACAATATCATCTCCTGGACTCGAATCACCGAAACCCATAGGCCTCGAAGTCAGGACTCTTGGTCGATCACCGGACCCAATTCCACAATCAAATTCGGCTGATAATACGTCGGCGATATGACTTCTGTAAAGCAAGTGATCTTCTTCACTTCAAGCTTTCCGAGCTCGTCGTGATGCTGTATTAGCAACCAGGGAATCCCCCAGACACTGTCGATGCCGAGTAGAGCGTCGAAGCCTTCCTGAACAACAATCATCAGTGATCACTCGGACCATAGACAACACCTTCAGGTGCCCCAACATACCATATCGGGAGTGATGACTTTACCCGGCCATGCAGGAGCTTTGCCTTGTGACGGATACTCTTCAGTCGCATAATGCTTGCGCAGAACACTCGCAAGAACTGCCTGCGTGGGATTGTTGACGACGTTGTGCTGGACGATGTAGCGGAGCTTCGGGCGCTGTGAGTCTGTAGTGAAATGTGCCCAACCCAGCCACCAGAAGTCCGACAGCTGGGAGAGATCTGGCTTCTTGTCTGTGTTCGGATCCCAGAACGCCTTTTTGGATGTCATCTCGTTCGCAATGGCGGAATTCGGACCCTGTGAGGAGGTGAGCGAGCTTATAGTCTGGAGAGGGTGCAAGTAGGGATGCTAACCCAATTCCAGTCTGCAACGATGACTCCACTCTCAGGGTAGAGGTTGTTGCTATAGTCCGCGTTGGTGGCCTAGACAAACATCAATCTTCTGGATGCAACCTTCACCTCGAACCACATGCCGTACCGGATAACCCGCCGAGCTTCGGTCATGCTTGACATGGAACCTCTTGTCCGCATTGGTCAGATCATTACTGCTCGGCACCAGGTCTCTGATCCCCGGCGAAGTCTCGCCCAGGTAGTTCGTCGCCGTCGTGTCAGTCCACTCCCATTTGGCGATGTCTGCCCAGCCATTCCATTTGCTGACGGCCTGTGCGCCGGCCAACGAAGGGTCCCTCATCCAACATATGAGCAATTGACCTTTCGTAGCGGCTTTCTCATAGTCTGCGGCTGAGGCTGATGGGATGTCTGCACGCTTGTGGTGTTCGAAGTTTGCATTGTCCCTTCGTGGAGATGCTTTGCCTACCGTCCGTGGCAGATGTCGGGGAAAGAAGTATGCAAGAATGATCACGGCGGCGAGCACATATCGCAAGAAGCGGAAAGTTCCCGGAGCCATGGTATGTTATGCTATGTCGCACACAAAGGCATATGTTGTCATAAATGTCCCACCGATGCGTTGTCAGTATAGGAATCTACAAGACTGACCCATAGGAATCATGTGCTAGAACGACTTGCAGTTTGTCGTGTCCTCGCTGGAATGTACCTGGTTGAATCAAAGGATACTTGATTTGGTCGTTGTGGATGTCACGATGCTGGCTTGAGACTCTTGGAGTGATGCAAGACAACACGAAATGTGGCAGAGGGATATCACGCTGTCCTCTGGAGCCCATGTGCCTATGGAGCATGTGTCTTATCTAGGCACGAGCGAAGGATGACACGAGCTGAGGCACATGAAGGACAAACCTGAATCACTGCGCACAACGCTTCGCTATACATCTAGAAACATCGAATACGCCAGGCATTTGGCACACATTCTCACGCCTCTAGGTAGGCACTTCAAAGACGAATCCGTTCTCATATCGAAAGTGCACTGCGAAAGGACATCACGAGTCAGCCACCATGCTCTTCTGTCGCGAGAAGAATATATCCCAAACTAAGAATCATCTCGGCAGATCAGGGCACAATAGATATTGATGGTTCAATTGGTTTGAGACTCTCGCTGCAACAGCAAATCCGTCGTGATATTGGCATTTTCAAGCCTTGACAGCCTCCTTCTTCTCCAACCACTCGTCTATCAATCCCTTATAATCTGGCGGCCCATAAGGTTCTGTCACATCCGCCCAACCCTTTTTCCGATTTACCTTACACCCAAGATCGTGAACCAAGTTATCGATATACGGGACAGCATCAAATGCGACATCGGGGATCGTCTGGTATCCGGTAGCGTACCTCCACTTGCCCCACTGCGAACGCAGCATGACTTCTTCCGTCACTTCTTCCTCAGTCCGTGCGAGATGAGTCAGTCTATCATCAAGGAAAGCAGATATCCACAGTGCTTGGACTGAGGCGGTGATAGACGTGGAGACAGAAGAGATCATGCCGGCGAATGCGATGTTGCGGTCGTTCATACGGGCTGGTGGGACGATGAATCGATACAGTCGTGTGGCATTCGGATTTCTCTTGTGGTTGAGAGACGGTTGGTTCTTAAGTCGGGGGTAAAGTTTCAGCACTTTATCGTCGTATTTGGTGATGAGATCGGACTGTTCTGATGGTGTGTGAGGAAGACCGATGCCTGCTGTGCCGAAATTGAGGAAGCGAATAGAGGACTCTTTTCGCCAGCCAGTTGAGCAGATGAGAACATCGGCTGGCAGTTCAGTTCCATCACTAAGGTGGACCTTTTTTGAAGTCAAGCGTTCGACATCAGCAGTATGTACTTTGACCTCTCCGCGCTTAACCATGTCGAAGAAGTCGCGGCTATAGTTATGGATTGACAGGCCTGAAGCGATTGTGAATGCGGAGTACCAGGGCTTGAGCTTCTTCAGTTCAGCATTCTTGTCGTACCCGTTGGCGGTAACGACCTCTCCACTGAGGCCTCCCCAGAACTGGTCAACAAGGAATCGTCCGACAGCAGTACCATGCAAGAAGCCGCGCACCTTCCCACCAAACCAGCTGTCATAGCCACCAAAGGGGCAAGGAGAAAACCATTGCATCCAGCGTACATGAAGAAGCTTCTCCAGTCGCTTGCCTCCCATCACGTACGGATACGAGATCCACACTGGTCCGTTACCATTAGGTCTGATGACCATGTCAACTTCGACACCCTCGTTGGCGTATGCAAAAGCAACATCCATTGCGGATTTTGCACCTCCAATGACCACAGCTCGCTTGGCTGTCTTTGTCGTATGTCGTTGTCTGCAGAAATCCTTGGCGTGAAAGTAGGGGGCGTCGAATGTCTCAGCTCCTGGATATATGGGAAAGTTGGGCTGTGAAGTCAAGCCAGTGGCCACAATGACCTTCTTGGAGTGGATAGTCCTGGCCTTTTCCCCATCGGTGACAGCCTTGATGGTCCAGCCACCATCAGATACAGGCTCTAGAGATTCGACCTTGGTATTGAAACTCGTTCGTGAGAAGACACCGAACTTCTTCGCGAAGTCTGTTAGATACTTGTGTAGCACTGCTCCAGGAATATGGTCATCGTGAGTGATTCCGTAACTCTCCGGAACCATGGGAAAGTCGGGATACTCATAGCTGCCGTGGAGATTGTTTGACTTTAGGCCAGGGTACAGACGATTCTCGGACCAGGTCCCACCGCAGCTGCTTTCTGTTTCAAGGACCAGGAGTTCCTCGGAAGGGTGAAGCTCGATGTACGTTTTGGCAGCAGCGAGACCGAACCAGCCTTTATGTTGTCAGCAGCAATCTCATTAGCACCACGGCAGAGCAGTAAGCTCGCACGTCGTGAGTGCCATTTCACATCAAACACTAACCGGCTCCTATAACGACCATGTCGACTTCCTGTTGCTCCGCCATGGTGTTTATCTTTGCCGAGATCCTGTGTAGGTTCCTGGAATCGCGCCTCTCTGATCTGTCAATGTACCGGCTGCTCCACGTCCTCTGATATTTAAGCCTTTGATATCATGCTCACGCTGGCCAGCCTGTCACAGCGACACCCGAAACGAGTTCTCGCGAACTGATAAGACACCTGACAGACGTTCATTTCGTGAGAAGGTCTGTGGTGTCAGCTATCAGGGTCGATCGACGCCGGTCTCCCGCTGATCTGGACTTCAGCCAAAAGATGGTGCGCGGTCCGAATGATTCTGCTCCAGGATTGGTTCTCCACATCACTCTTCTCCGCATTCTCTCCCACCCGCGTGCCCGGCTTCTCACCTTGTCGAACTCTGATAAGGTCACCTCTTATTTGTGTCTGCGTAGTGTGGTCGAGTGTGAGGCGCCGAGAATGGCGCAGTGGGGTGTTCGGCCCGGGGTCGCACAGGGGGTAATATGGACTTCCGACTTCACTTCCTGTTTAGGGGTGACAAGAAGCGATTGAGGAAAGGATACGTGAGGATTGCGAGACCTCTCAACTAATGAGGTTCACACCACAAGGCTGACCCGAGTATTGACCTGACGACATCAACGAAGAGGAGCTCCCTCCGAAAGTGAGCGGAGAGAAATCACGACAGGATTCTTGGCCACCACAGAAGGAAGACAAACATTCCTATTGGGGTCCTTCGTCTCTGATCAAGCCGACGTCAAATCACCATTGAAGAATTGCTCTCTCATCATGGCCTCAATCTCCCAAAGATTACGCCTCGATGGCAAATCCTTCATCGTTACGGGAGGAGCGATGGGCATCGGCTTTCATATCACCAAAGACATCGCAGAGATGGGCGGCAATGTTGCAGTCCTCGACCTCCGGGAAACACCCCTAGAAGACGTCTACGGTCTTGCCAAGAAGTTCAGCGTCAAAGTCGAGTACTTCCAAGCAGATGTCAGCAACCAGGAAAGCCTCAAATCTGCTTTCGACAGAGCCGTCCAAGCACTAGGGAAGATCGACGGCATCGTGACCGCGGCTGGTATCGCAATTGATAAGCCTTTCGTTGAGCAGAAGTGGGAGGAAGTCGACAGGGTGATTCAGGTCAATGCCATGGGTTCATTTTTCGCTGTGCAACTTGCAGTCCAGCAGATGCAGAAGCAGGGAACTCCGGGATCCGTTGTTTTTATTGCGTCCATCACGGCACATGTCAATCTCCCTGGGTACCGAATGGCTGGTTACAACGTCTCGAAGGGTGGCGTGAAGATGCTTTCCAAGGTATTGTCGTCAGAACTGGCGCCTAAGGGCATCCGCGTCAATTCCATTTCTCCAGCTTTCATCGATACGAACCAAACTAGAGGCGCCAAGGAGGGCACTACAAAGGCTGCAGGTGCACTGATGGAGACTGCACCGCCGATGGGAAGGATTGGACAGCCGGGTGAGGTCTCGCCGGCGGCTGTGTTCTTGTTATCCGATGCCGCAGCGTATGTTACTGGCGCAGACATTCTGGTTTCAGGAGGAATACACACTGGTAGAGGTGGCGATTATGATATGTGCTGAGAAATAGACACACAAACTACAATGAGATGGTGTAATTCGTCGCAAGTCATAATCCATGACAGCAACTGCAAAAAGCCAGCCAATACTGTAGTCGTCATCATAACTGCTCGATCTGTAATCTAAGCGGCCATAAGCAACCCTCCAGCCATGGCCAAGGCGGCACCTGCCAGAGGAGCCTTGGTGACCATCGAGCCGACACCACCAGTGCTCGAGTACGTGGAAGTGGTACTGGTACTCGTAGGACCTATCGCATCTGTCTGTCCTACGACGTAAGTCGAGCTCCCACTGGTATATGTGAGGCTATATGTTGTCGCGGCTGCAGCGATCAAGCTGTCATAATCCGTATCCAGGACTATGACTGTCGTCGAGCAGACAACGGGTGTGGGTGCATAAGATTCGTAGAGCGTAATGGCTGACATGGTGTCAGTCGCGGAGCTGGAATCGGACGCGGTGGTCGAGGACAAGATCGGTTGTAGAGCGGTGTTCGGCTGCGTGTAGTCTTCAACGCAGCAGGCCCATCCAGTGTAGTCGTTTCCGTTTTGAGGTTGATACCCATTTGCTACAAAGATGTGGCCGGGACAGCAGAAAGTGTAGCCAGAATTGATTGAGTTGTCCCAGCCTGCGCCATCGCACCAGGACAGATCAGCGGAAGATGTGAAATTGCCGTCTCGCTAGAAGAGCTTTTAGTGGACGAATGAAGAATTATGTCAAGCTCGGTGACTTACTGCGTCCAAGGCGATGCCATGTCGGAGACACAATGCTAGGAAAGAGGCAAAGACAACGGAGAGGTGACCCATTCTGATGACTCAATGCTCTCGGTGATGGAATGAGGATCTGCTCGTATTAAAAATGTTGTGCAGAAGATCGAAGAGATTCGAGAGCAGTATTGCTGATCCTTGCCGTTACATATATTTCTTCAGTCCATTAGTGCAGGATCAATTCAATGATGGCTGATATCGGGGTCTATCAGCGTCGAAGCCGGGAAGGATCATGATGACCTTCTGTAGCCTTGTACAGCCCTGTAGCTCCGCGAACCAGCGATAACGTCGTTGTCGAAAAGGTAAACGCTCAGAGTCTGAGCCGTTCAGCCGCAAGATCCTTCTCCTTGGCCTCTCATGCCAGCGTCTTGCCCTTCATTGCGTAGAGTTCCTCTGGATATTGTCTGTGTGCAGAACGTGTTGTGGCACACTTTGCAAGTCCGCCAAGACGAATCAGCATTTGCCACCTAGCCAATGTGCCTGAATTATCATGGTGGTAATGCTCTCACCGCGACATACTTTGTTAGGCGGTTTAGGGCTGCGCTCAGTAGTTGAGGCTGAGTTTGAAACTAAGGCAACTGAAAATAGGCTGCTAGGGCGCCTTGAACGTTAGGCGGCCCGTTGATGTATGCATCTGGTTTCCTGACAGATGAAGCGCGTTCTCATCAAGATACCTGAGTCGTATGGATCATTTCAGGTGAGATGTTGCTGGACAGTGAGTAGTGGACGCCGCAGAGTATTGAAAGATCTCGGAAGCGTAAGCTTATTGGCTCGTGAATCCAGCGTATCGCAGCGCCACCTCTCCTCATTGCATCGCAACATCATCCCCAAGTATGCTCCGACATAAAACGTACTCAAGACACAAGTCTTCTTTGTCTAATGTGCCTCCTCTACATATGGCGCAGTATGTACAAAGCTTTGTGCCGGTCTCAGCTTCAACAGCAGTCGTGGATAGAGACTAGAGTATGTCAGCTACCGTCGAGAATTATGGCCGCATATGCAGTGAAATGACATCTGTACGTAGGGACGCCACCGAAACACTCGTAAAATTCTAGCTTTTCGGTTGGCTAGATGTCCAGGATATTGATTGCCATGGGCGCGTTGGTCGAGGCGACGCTAAGGACTCTGGTGTCCATGTGCGTTTTGTGTGTGCCACTATCAAGGTCCTTATGGTCTCATACGATGAGTATGGACGAGGAGCATCGTCAGATAGGTCGCAGCTCTTCCAGTATAAACGCCTGACCGATGCTGATGCTTTGAGGCTGGTGACTTCATCGTCCCTGGAGCTCAAGCAGTCTGCCCGCTCTCTCTTTTTGTTTGATGGAATAACGGGATCTCGTCAAAGCCAGCGGGCGATAGTCCATAATTGATATGGTCATCAATATGCGCCACCGCCGTCCCAGCCATCATACCCATAAATTCGCCATTTGCCATTTGCCTTGCGGAAGGTCCAGACACCCAGGACCTTTATCATCACCCCGGGATGCACGCCTTCGACCGTCCAATTGACAAAAGACTCGCATTTGTCTCGGCGGTCGTTGACGGTCGTGGTGAAGTCGAGTGCAGTGGCCTTGTAATCAGGCTTCTCCTCGCACATTAACTTCAGGAAATCCACCCATTCCTTGGGCCCACGGCAGACAGGCGGCATAGGATGTGGCATCTTTGCTGAGTACCCTGGATCGAAGAATCTCTGCTCGAAGTCATCCCAGTCACGAGAATTGACAGCGGCGAATTCGTCTCGTAGGAGCTGCTCTATTGTCTCAATGATGCGCTGGTCGATGGGGTGCACTTGCTTGGCTAAAGTCGAGTCCGACTTGTTGCGAGAGGCCATCTCATCGAGCACCATACATGTGCTGCATATCTCATATGTCCAGGCACACACGACAACGGCCGCCTTCGAGATGGCCTACTGCCGTGGGAAAGCCCAATATTGGTGTTGTGAGGAAGGATGGCACGAGGGACACCCTCGGAAGCCTGGACCGAGGGACTTGGCCATGAACCCCTGTCCGGGTGATCGTTCTTCCTTAGGCGCGAAAAATGAGACACACCTCCTCCTGGAATCTTTGACAACAATATAACATATATCATTATGAGAATGCTCGCATACTTTGATATGATGGCTACTACTGGGCCCTGCAGTCGTAATTATATGCTGCCGGACTAACTTACGCCGCGTTCAAACTCACCCACTAATATCGCACCTGCAATACCCACCTTCCTAGGTTTGTGTCGCCCTAACTTGCGTGTATCATCAACTGATCGGGCGAAAACGACATATCTTCTGCTCGATATCTGCTCCTCAGACAAGCGTGAGGATCGACATGAATGAAGGGGATACGCTCTTCTGCCCATCCTACTCCCACGGTCTTGAGCTAGACCTCCAAGCCCTTTCCGCCAGGCAAACAGTCCTACGACTGTGCGAGCATCAAACAGACGATCTCAAAGACGTCACCAGGTCTCTGGATTGCGCGAGCCCACCATGCTGGCGGACGACCTTAGCTTCAATAACGCTGCGTGCTACTGTAGTGGGACCAAGGCTCGCACATCGATGCTCGCCACGGACGAGAGACTTCGCTTCCTCTCGTACCATATGTCGGGGCATAATTCTCCGGCGGGCGTCGAGCACCACTTGACTGACCCAGCTCAGCTTGTCGAGTATGTCTGACAAGCGGCGGTCCATCAAAGCGCTGCTGGCCACCAAGGGCATCCGAATGACAAGGTTGTAATGAACCTCAGCTTTTGCAGAGCGCTGACCGCTTCATATCTACGGCAGAATAGCGGCTTATGGGTCTGTGGACAGCAAAGGCTTCTAGCCAGAAGAGCTGTGGTCTTTTCTACGGCGCCTCAGATCAGTCTTGAACCTGGCGCTGACGTTTCTGAAAGTGGCTAGCATTCAACACCCTGGTGCAAATCATGCAACCGAAATGATTGCATGTAGCTGGGTTCCGTTTCTAGATGTCCAGATCTGCAAGCGGCAGAAACACCGCCGAAGGCACATCTTACGTTACACATGTGGCAGATGAACCAACGACTTCCGAAATGGTGGGCAATGGAGCTATGCGACGAGGGCGATATGAAATCACTTTGTTTCCAGGACCAATGACACTGAAGTCTGGCAACTTTGCGAGACATAATCACGAGCCTAGATAGGCTCCTGATCCTAGGGTTGAGCAACCAGACATCTTCAGATAATCGCACGTCACTTGGCTGGACCATAAAAGAACGAGCTGGCGTAAGTAAGTAGTGCAACCGGAGAATTTCAGTCCGACAAACTCCCATACCGAAGACCAAATTTGGGGGCTATCCGCACTTGTTTCGGAACTATGAGCGCAAAAGGAAAGAATAGTCCTCCAGTCCGGTTCCTCGAGTGTTACACGAGCAATGTGGGGAGAAGAAGACCACTTTGGCAGTACTTTAAGCGACCAGACTTCCAAACAGCGCCCAGAAGCTAGAGAGATGCCAAGTGAAACGATAGGCAGGAATTCATGCAAGACGCGGATGAGCTTGACTGAAGCGCTTGTTCCTCCGTCTTGGCAGGTATCTCGACTTCATCTATGTGTTGCTACCATACCGTCGCTTGCTGCGCGCTACAGATATCGACCAACGGAATATGGACTGAGAGCGAGCGAGAGGACGGCGAATTGCAATTTCGTCTCCGTGAGTGAATGATCACTCCTCTGCAATATGGGATGCATACGGCGCGACGCTTCCGTATAAGATGTAAGTGACATTCTCGATCTCGAATTGAGTATCCCATGCGCCCTTTTGCTTCCTTTCAATTCAATTATTCGTTTCCACCACACCCTTCGAGCAACAATGAAGTCTAGCTTTTCTCTCGCCCTGGTGGCACTCGCTTCTTCTGTCGCTGCTCTCCCAGCAAACAAAGCCATCCGCGCCGCTAGCAGTACTCCTGTGGGTTATGCTTCCCTCAATGGAGGGTAAGTCATTATTGGCGCTCATGCTCGATTGACTCACTGACTGAGACGCACACAGCACGACTGGCGGCGCCGGCGGTACAACTACCACTGTGTCATCGCTCGCCGCTTTCACCGCCGCTGCGTCTGCCGACGGCGCTGCGGTCATCTACGTCAAGGGTAAAATCTCTGGCGCCGCGCAGGCCCGCGTCGCAAGCGACAAGTCTATTCTTGGCATTGATTCCACCTCTGCTCTCGAGGGCGTCTCTCTGTACATCAAAGGCGTTGAGAACGTCATAGTACAGAACTTGGCCATCTCGAAGGTACTCGCGGAGACGGGCGATGCGATCGGCATTCAGGCCAGCAAGAATGTCTGGATCGATCACATGGACCTGAGTTCGGATAAGAACAATGGGAAAGAGTAAGTTGTGCCAAAATCGTACGCACGTGCAGTGAGACTGTGCTTACGGTTGGTGTGATAGCTATTACGACGGTCTGTGCGATGTCACGCATGCATCTGACTACGTGACCATCTCAAATACGTACTTCCACGACCACTACAAGGTCTCGCTTGTAGGACATAGCGACAGTAACAAAGCTGAGGATACCGGCCACTTGACTGTGACGTACGCCAACAACTACTGGAAGAACACTAACAGCCGTCTTCCTTCCGTTCGATTCGGAACTGCGCATATCTTCAACTCGTACTACGATACCGCCGATACCGGTGTCAATACAAGGTAAGATAGTCGTTGCTGCTTGAATATACCTCGATGCCGATACTGATCAATTTACAGAATGGGCGCCCAAGTCCTCGTCGAGAGCTCAGTCTTCACAGGCGTCAAAGATCCTATTACTAGCCAGGACAGCGACACGACTGGATCCGCTGTTGTCAATGACGTGGACCTTGGAGATGGAGAGAACACGGCACCCGCTGGAACGCTCAAGAGTGTGCCGTATAGCTATACTCTTCTGGGCAGTGCGAAGGTCAAGGCTGCGGTTGTTGGAACTGCAGGAAACACGCTGAAACTTGGTTGAGTGTAGATGACGAAGACATCGTCGTTATTTGTCGGTTTCACCATGCCTGTCTTTTTGAAAATGATGAGGCAATCTATCGGAGGCGAAAATCGTCGCGTATTCTGTTGTGTGTCTCTCTCGAGGTTCTTGAAGGGAGAGAATGTGGCTCCCAGACAGTGCATAAGTGGGGCAACAGGATCCCATGACTTTGTACAGTCAAAACAAGACGCAGCTTGCATCTCTGCCCAATGCTTTCTTCCTCCTCCCAACAATGAATCAGTGATCCGTCATCGTCTTTCCAATAAATGCTCTCTTCGGAGGAAGATGCGTCTCCTTAGCACGAAACCTGAGGATACTTCTTACCATAGTGCTCTCGAACTCCACGACTCCCAAGGACCGGCAGCGGACATAAAGTATGCCATTCTCTCTCACACCTGGGGAAAACTGGTTGACGAGATTCTATTCTCTGACTTGTTGCGCATTTGCAATCAAGATGTACTGCAAGACCACGGCATCGTCTCTGTCGATATCTCGAGTGGACCCGGGTTGCGACTGACGCGAAAGCCGGGATGGCACAAGATCCAGTCCAGTCTGAAACAGGCATGGGACGACGGTTATCACTGGCTCTGGGCTGATACAGTGTACATCTGCGCACAGTCATCTGTCAATGGAAGACGCTGAATCCGTATAGATGCATTGACAAGTCTAGTTCTGCGGAGCTCTCCGAGGCCATTAATAGTTCGTACTGTGTGACTTCGGTAGTTCCAACCGCTGGCTGACCTCTCAGGCATGTGGGAATGGTATCTGAACTCTGCAGTGGCGTACGTCTTCCTTGAGGACGTATCGTTCACACAAAGCCAGAGCTTGCTCGACCAAACCTTCTTCAACACTCGCTGGGCCACTCGAGGGTGGACGCTACAAGAACTCCTTGCACCCGCGCGAGTGCACTTCTTCTCCAGCGATTGGGTCCATCTTGGCGACAAGCACGCATTGGCAGAAGCCTTGAACGCGGCCACGAAGATCGATGTTGCAGTTCTGCAAGGAGTGGAGTCTGTGGAGACTACGAGCATAGCTAAGAGGATGTCCTGGGCAGCCAATCGAAAGACAAGTAGGCCAGAGGATCGGTCGTATTCTTTGATGGGCTTGTTCGGGGTTAACAGTGAGTTCACATGTCCGCTTATCGTCACCTCACGTTGTCTCGCCCTCTGACGACGTCTGTTCAGTGCCGATGCTTTATGGAGAGGGAAGCAAGGCATTTCTCAGGCTGCAGGAAGAAATCATGAAGAGATCGAGCGACCATTCCATTTTCGCTTGGGAAAGTTCGATAAGAAGCGAAACTGGTCTTCATGGATTACTGGCCGATAGTCCTGACGATTTCCAATATTCTTCGGCGTACCGATCGTACTCATTCCTCACTGATCCGTTCAGCTTGACCAGTCGAGGCCTCAGCATCAATCTACACCTTTGGCCATCTACAGATCATCCAAGAGACTGGCTAGGGGCGCTGCAGTGCCCTGATCCACACACCCTCAGCGGCTTCCTCACCATTCGTCTACGGAAGCTCCCGACGGGGGAATGCGACTTTGGTCGCATCCAATGCACCAAAGTTGAGTGTACGCCAGAACTAGGCGTCGGTGAGGCCAGGACGATCTTCATCCCTCAGAAGTTCCTCGCAGGAACGAAGAATATGATTATGCCAAAGCACAAGCTCAAGATATCGTTCGCTACATTGTCACCATGGAATACTGGTGGCAGCACGGTGAAACCAACTTTCGTGCCTTACAAGCTTATCAATATCTGGGAAGGCCCAACGTTCAGCTCATACGACAGGATTGGGTGGAAGACCAGATTTCCCGCCCAACCGCCATTCACGCTGAACGTGCCCAGAAAAGCCCATCGCGAGCTGACTTGTGTCCTCGTCTTCGAGACCCCAATTCCCAAAGACAAGGTCGCATTCATGGTCGGTGTAGACGATAGTGGGGAGGTAGGTTTCGATGCTGTCCTGCGCAAAATGGAGGACTCCCTAGCTTCCTTAAGTCCACTCTTCGAGCCGGGATCACAGACCAGGACAATTCATCTTTCGAGGCATGTCATACAGGTCAACGCCTCAACGGAGCTACTTTCGGATAGCAAGGTCCTCGAGTTGGATGTGACATTTGAGACAGATCGACACACACCACACGACCTGAACGACAATAGCTCTTCTTCACAAATCGGAGGGCTCAAACGACTAACAAAGATACTGTCGAGCGCAAAGACTGATGGATGATATGTGACTGAAGTCAACGTGGTCTGTTGAGGCATCAGAAACACGAACGCTTTGAACGGTAGAACGAATGCGCCGAATACATGCGATACAGAAGCCTTAGGCATGATGCATCGACGGCAAGTCCCAACTTGACCAAGACATGCCCTCACTTCGTAAAAGATGCCATGCTTTATTTATTGACTACCGCAACGAAGACCTAGTCTTGGCGTTGCAGGAAGCTCGCCTCGGCAGATCCCAGCGCAAGGAGCTATTGCCAAATATAGCGCTGCCACCGGTCCAGCACTCTGAAGTCTCAACAGGCCGTGGCTTCCACATCTCTGGACCCATCGAGCAGTAGACTCCAACTAGACCGATTGTATGGAACATGTCGGGACTGCTTGCGACTTATCGTGGTTCTGCCAAAGGATGTCCCCATAGTTCATGAGCATCATCGCTACCAGCCTATCTATACCAAGGTTGAACAATTTCGGGAGAAACATCTCGCAATCAGCAAGGCCCCCATCTGGTCGTCACTGACCCTGCGACATTACCAAGCCCGTATCGGTGTTGTACGAATTCTACGAGCCTCCCCACAAGATATGATCCTTCTCCACAAGCGTAAGGCTTACCCCACTAGCAGATCCTCAGCCTCCGTGCGAGCTTGTTGAACGAGGGATAGCGTCTTCCTGGCTCATACTCGATGCTCCAATGGCGAAGCCACCAACCAATTCGCCATATCCGATGGCCATGTATGACTAGGCGTCTCAGCCGCCTCGTGCTGCTTGTTCCTACTCAGCATTGATCAGGATGCTTGTTGGAATGATGGCCTCGTGGGGCAGAGGTCCCGATGCATTCGGGGGAGCAATGTATAAAGAAGTATGCTGCCTCGCTCTAGGATCGTTGTGTTCACAAAACCAGGTTCGAGCATCTCAGTAAAATTTGGCAAGACTCTCTCACAGACTCTGTGAGAATCCTCCGTCATGGTCATTACACTGTTAGTGGCTGTACTCGCAGCGTCACTCCCTCTCGCATTAGCACAGACAACCTGTGCCTTCACTACACCGGCGAACTCATCTCCCACAAAGCCTGCGTCCGATCCATTCTGGAGTCCACCAAGCAACCTCAATTCGTTGAAACAAGGAGCCGTCTTCAACTGCAGGGGCGTCAACTGGAATGCTGTCGATGGCGCACAGTCGTACTACCAATACGCCTACAAGACCATCCTTGCGAATGGCACCTCTGTTGTTGCAGTCGCCACACTCTTGATTCCGAACGGCACGACTTCGACCACCAAATTCGACCAGCTTCTGTCTTACCAAGTTCCATACGATAGCCCGACATCCTTCTGTGGACCTTCATTCGTCAACCAACCGTTCAGTGGATCGAGCACAACCAATACCTATGGAGTGAGCCGCGGGGCGTCAGATCAGTCGCCCAGCCAGGCTTTGAACAGCAAAATCCCGGTGGTCATCTCTGACTATGAGACCAGCTTGGCCAGCTTTACTGTCGGCGTGACCGAGGGATACGGAACACTGAATGGCATTCGAGCTGTGATCCAGTCGTCTGGCTTCTTCACTGCGAAACCTCAGGTTGCTCTCTGGGGGTATAGTGGAGGGGCTTTGTAAGGCCTTTCGTCCCATATGACTATCTCGCACTAGCTGATACAGCTCCAGGGCTACCGAATTTGCTCTCGAGCTCGCCGGCTCTACGGCCACCGACCTCAACATCATTGGCGCTGCGATCGGTGGGCTCACGCCCGTCAGTCGCAACGTTGCCATTATGGTAAGAAAGCGACAGCGAGAAGGTATACACACGCCTCACTCCTACTGACGTGCCATCCCTCGCTCTGCAGGTCAACGGCCGCCATGGAGATCCCAACAATCCCGCTCAAACCGTCTACAACGCCCTCGTCCCTTTCGCAGCGCTAGGTGTCGCCAACGAGAATGCCACGGTAGCAAACTGGATCCAGACCAACCTCAATTCTACGGGCTCAGAACCTGGCGCTCCCAACCAAGCCAACTACAAATCGCGTTTCAACAATGTCAAGACCGACAACTGTAACGTCGAGACAGGCCTAGACTTCGTCAACAGTGATTTCAATAATTACTGGTTCAATAACTATCCTCGCCTAGGTAGTATCTTCGACAACCCCATCATCGCGGACGCCCTTAACAAATACGGCGTCATGGGACAGACCGTGTCGGGGCAAAGGAGCACACCGAAGACGCCCTTGTACGTGTACAAAGGCACGGCGGACGAGGTATCAAACATTTCGGACACAGATGCGCTTGTGCAGCAGTACTGTAATGCTGGAGCGAGTATTACGTATGTGAAGTTGCAGGGCCAGACGCATGCAGATGCGCAGGGAAATGGGAATGCAGGTGCATGGACGTTCCTCAAGGCGAGATTCAGTGGGACGAGTGTGGCGAGTGGGTGTCCACCGGCTGCTACGGTGATTTCTTCATGAGCGCGCAGAGATATGTGTGCTGCTTTGAGTATATGGCTAGTTGTAGTCATGGTCTCGGTCTTGCTCATTATGGATGATGAAGCATCACAGAGAGCGACGACATTCGGACCCGAAAGCCAGGGAAAATCCCATGCTTGCAAATCAAAAACGCCGTCAAATGCCTCGACTCGGCAAAGCTAAGTGTGGAAAACGGAATAACGCCGTGCTGAGCAAAGCATTCGCAACTGTCTGACAGCACATCGACCAACCACCAACGACTCGGGAGCCGAAGCATTGACACGGCTCATGGCAACGGATGCCGATGATGATGATGATGATGATGATGAATATGCCTCATCATCAACGATGTAGTATACTGTCATGTAGATCTGTATCACTTCCAACGATCATTAGCAATGTACAGGTCGGGTGTGCACGCCAACAGCTGGATCGTCGCATTTTCCGCCCTCTTGCTTGCAGCAGCAGCAGCTTTCATCATCAGCATCGCGCCGACGACTGGTGTGGACGTGGATGAGACAATGCACACCGCCCCACTCCTGACCAGGCTATCGTCTCGAGCACCACAGCAGATAGCAGTACAGCTGCGAGCTAGACCCAGGAGCTTCCTGCCAGCTGCCGGGCTACAAAACTTCTTCCTTGCCTCCTCCCTCTCTGCTGCTCCGTCTACACTGTCATCTCCCGCACGAACATTCACCAGCACTACACCAAGCCTAGCCGACAAGATGAGCTTCCTCGACGCTGTTGTCAACCGCCGTTCGATCTACGGACTGAAGAAGTCGTCCAAGGTCTCCGATGAGCGTATCAAGGAGCTTGTCACCACCGCCCTCAACAACGTCCCGAGCAGCTTTAACTCTCAATCGACCAGGCTTGTTGTCTTGTTGAAGGAAGACCATGACTTGTGCGTTAGGGATCCCTCTCGAGAGAAGAGTTGTAGCTGACCACACCACAGCTTCTGGGACACCGTCACCGAGGTCCTCAAAGTCCACGTCCCCGAGGACAAGTGGGAGCACACCGGCCAGCGTTTGACCATGTTCAAAGGCGGCTACGGGACCGTATTTCCTCCCCTCAAACTCTCCCCCGACCCCTCCATTCACTAACCCTACCACCTCAGATCCTCTTTTACGAAGACCCCACACCTGTCAAAGCGCTCCAAGAGAAACTGCCGCAGTACGCCGACAAGTTCCCTCCGTGGAGCGAGCACACCTCCGCTATGCACCAATACATGCTCTGGACGGCTCTGGAAGCCGAAGGCCTCGGCTGCAACTTGCAGCATTACAACCCGCTCGCCGACCAGAAGGTCGCGGCAAAGTACGACATCCCCTTGGAGTGGAGCCAGAAGGCGCAGCTAGTCTTTGGGGACCCCGCGGATGAGAAGAGGGAGAACATTCAGGCCAAGAACATGGAGCCGGTGGAGAAGAGACTGAAGATCTTTGGTGCGTAGAGGGCATGATCAGGAAGGCATGGAATGCATGATCCTAGATAAGAAGCTACAAGATGAGATGATACAGGATAAATCAAATGTGCCGTACATTTATTAAACGCTACCAAGCACGAGCTGCTCAAATCACATTCCTGACACGGACGTCGCGAAAACGATGCGCGTTACAGTATGAGAAATATTGACGGCCTCAGGCACCAACGAGGCTGAGTACGACTTCACCTGTGCCTACGATCGAGTCATTGCACAAACTTCAAGGAACCCCTTGATTCTATCTCAAGAGCAGGAATGGAATGCGAATTTGCTGACCGGAATTTGTTTCGAGACTCAAAAGGCAAGAAGAAGCACTGCCTCAGGACTTGCCTGTCAGGCTGCCACAAGACATATTCTCTGAACATCCATCCGTCCCCAGCTTCAGCCAGCACTCGAAACTCAGCAATATGGCCAGTTTAGACCCTTTCTCCTTTCTGTCCTCCAACACTCAGAAGGTTAAGTCGCCCATCACCACAAACTCGGTCCGGAACTTTGACCCAGCCATCATCGCATCCGACGCCGAACAGACCCGGATTGTAATTCACCCGAGATTCCCAGCTCTCGTCGAGAACTTTCTCAAACACAAACTCACCCATGGCTCCTCTCACGAGAAGGGGCTGTATCGCAAGCTCACCTGGCAGCAAGAGACCTCCCGCCTCCTCGCGAAGCGTCCTCTCGTCTTCATGGGCTCTTCCGACTACACCGTGCTCCGCTCCGGCAGAAGCATATCCGACGCCACCGCGCAATGGGACCGCAACGGCACGTCCACTCAACACCTGAACACGGACCTCAACCTGGATTCCTACCTCTCCTACGACGAGATCATGCTGGGCAGTCTGCTCGGCGTCAGCGGTCCCTCAAATTTCATCAACTCCGGCGCCCGCAACAACCGCGGTCGACGCATGCACTCCTCCACCCACGAGCCTCGAGGCATCATCATCGGCCTCGTGGGCCCGCGATTCGAGCGCGAGGGACGCATGGATTCGATCTCCATCCTTCCCCCTTCCCCATCTCAGACGAACCAACATCCAGACCTCACGCGATTGTTCCTGGAATTCATACACCCATATAATCCCGCCGCTCCCATACCACCTCTCTCCCCCGACATGCCTTTCAACACAGACCTCTACAAATCTCGCATTCAAATCACAGCCGAGATCCTGCTATCGGAAGCCTCTGTCCGCGCAGCAGAAGATCCACAGAACAAAACTGCGTATGTCTACGTCGTAGGCCTCGGCCTAGGCGTTTGGTCCATCTCCGAGCTGCAACCAGATTTATATATCGAAGCCTTCACGTCCACCCTTGCCGCTCTGCCCGCGAACCACAACATCTCGACCATAGAATTCGCCTGGATCAGTGCCTCTCCTGTGCTTCGAGAGACCGCCACTGTTGCCGGCGCAGCAAAGGGCATCGAAGTCCTCTTCTCCAATCGAGATCCGGCAGCGAAATTGGAGGGGAGAGATGGGAAGCTGCTGGTGTTGAGTTATGCCTGGGATGGAAATGCGTTTCCCGGGAATGAATACTGGCAGGGTAGTCTGATGGGATCAGGGGACCCGGCAGCAGCGTGTATGAGCACGATTGGAGAGTTGCATAATCCACTCATCAATCCAGGATATCTGGAAAGGATAGTGGTTGCGGGGAGGGACAAGGCAGAGTTGTACCGATGAAAGAAATCTCGTTGATGTAACAGCAGTTCAATAAAGTCTACCAAAAACCGCCCCCTGATCCTATTGCTAAGAATATCATTCCAGGGCATCAAGGTCATCTCGCATTCGCAATGCTTCAGACGAATGCGCCTCTCCCACTCCTCTCTCGTTCCCTCCTCCCATCCAGCCAGTTCGTCACCAAATTCTGTCCCGGCGAGCCCTTTCCAGGTCTACCGATAGGATTCATCGAACTTGCTTTCCTGACCTCCTTGGTCCGCTCTTTCGGGCCAGCAGCCAGCCACTCTGAGCTCGACATAGCCGGCAACGGACTCTCCATGGGAGGCGTGTTCTCACTGACCATGCGTTGCGATGCGTAAGGCCCAGCAATGATGTTGACGACCGTGTTGTCTTCCAGCATACCGCCTTCCATAGCCTTGCGATGGATTTCGAGTGGTCTCGCCTGATCGGAGGATTTCTTTTTGTAATTGGCGCGGAGTTCGTAGGCAGATTTGGGACGAAAGGAGGAGTTCAGTGGCCTAGTCGAGGGGAACGGTGCGGAAAAGCGCTTAGCTGTCAAAGGCTGTACTTCTTCGACCTGTGAGCACCTAGCGGACGGAGTCCTCTTTCCCTCTTCGGTGGTCGTAGGCTCTACTACAGGCTTCACGTGGGACACTCGACGTGGTCGGTCCAGGCCAGTAGCAGTCCCAAAAATCTCTGTGCTAGGTTTTCTGCTGCTCGCTACAGATTGTTCTCTGTTATTGTCTGTCTCCATAGAGGGTTTGCGAAGAGTGGCACCGCTCTGTCTAGACGAAGGACGACTGTTTGGCAGTACCGGGTAACGTTCATTCATGTAGCTTGGAGTAGACGACGCACCGCTACCAGTCAGCTGCGATCTCGACTTTGAGTCTTTTTGCATACGCTGCGTTGCTGAGGAATCGGGATCCCTTCCAGTGCCCAATACAGAGTCGTGGCGCTGAGGGTCTTCCGGTGCACTATTGGCAAGACGAAATACATTCGAAGAGGCGTGTCCTTGGACACTCTCATCGACCAAGTCTGGATTCCAACCGTTGATCTCGTTCGATAGCCATTTACGCCATTCCTGGCTGCCGTAATTCCGTTTCTGAGCCTTCGGCGGGGAGATGTCGTAAGTTCGGACTTCTCGGCCTGTGATGGTAATCCTCGTCATGCCAAGATCTTCTGGTGAAAGCGGACGTGGCGACAGTCCATCAGTCGCTCGTGAATAGACGCTCGGGGAGATCACGTTCTCTGAATCATGAGAGACCTTTCTGTGTGTTGGCAAATCGTTTGCTGGAGTGGTCTGGCGGACGGTGCGGCTCAGCGCTCGAAGCTCGTATGGGTTCTCGTCCATCATCGAAAAGTGTGTCGAGCGTGGAATTGACGGCGAGAGCTCATCCAGTGGAGCGCGCCATCTGTTCTTCGACAACTCCACGCGTCTTGCCAGCTGTTCCTGAGATGGTCTTGGAGCTCGAACGGCAGAGCGGCGCTTGAGATCACTACTACCAGGTGTGCTCATGGGCGAGTCGGTCTGGACGTGTATGACAGTCTCATCGCCGGCGTCTGCTTCCGGGCTGAGCACTTCTTCCACTGGCGAACACACGACGATACTTGAGATAGCCTGACCAACGGGCGTGACAGCTCTGATCGTCGATGCTGTCCTGTAGCTTGCCGCGCCGAGATTGTATTGCACCTGCGAGGGCAGGCTCGCCAGAACTGATGTGTTGCAAGTATTGAGCGTCTCCTTCGATGCACTGGCAGTTTCATTTCCTTCCGGCTCAATTGAAGACGCTGGACGCAATCTCTTTTGTAGAGCTGAATACAAGCCTTGGCTTTCCTCCGACCCCTTCAGCTCTTGCTTGCTGCTTTTACGTAGCTTGTTCAGAACTGGACGACCAAAGAACGAGCTGGCTTTCCGCAAGGAGTGCTTGCTGCCAACCCGCTTAAGTCCACTCGTGAAAGGGCCATTATTGGTTCGTACGCTGGACTTCCCCGCTACTGTGGAGTTTGCCCAGCTTGTCACTCGAGACCTGCTGTCACTCGCTTGCCCAGTGCTGGTGATAGTTGTCCCTGGAGCCAAGCTAGAATGCGGAGTGTGCTTTGGGTCTTCAGCAGCTACTGTCATGAAAGGATCACCCAAATCGACGCATGTGTCTTCGACCTCACTGATATCAGTGTCCTGCACTGTGAAGTGGAGATCTTTGGCCCTGATGTGCTGAACAGGCACTTCGATCGGAGCTTTTGACGACTTGCCAAACGCTCTCTTCAGACGATCAGCTAATGAGCCGGAAAATACTCTCGGCTTTTGCTCAGCCTTGACAACCTGGTACGCCGGCATCGGCTTACCGGAAACTGGTGCACCACCATCAACCTCTGCATAGTTGAAAGGAGGCAATGAGCTGTCGAAGTTGCTTGTCGCATAAGTGGTCGCACGGCGTTTCTCGAATGGGCGAAAGATGAAAGACTTTCGCTGCCTCACTTGCTTGGTGTGAAAATCCTGCAAGCATCGATCTCGCGCCATGTTCAATTCTTGCACGTGTGGTGACTTTATTGGTGATTTTGGAGGCATTGCTGAGAAGTATGCAGGCGCTGGAGGTCCGCCGTAGTCTGTGAGCTGGTCGAGCATCCCGCCATAGCCATCAGTGTGATCCGCTTGCAATATAGAATTGTCCTCATGGACAGCCTGCGAGCGGCGTGGCATAGGACTACCGTCCGTGAATTCAGAGTGTCTTCGCCGATTATGCCGACTCACGTTGGGCTGCGAAGATGATGATGCTTGGCATTGGGACTGTCGGTCTCGGACGAAGGAGGAATTACAGATCTCCTGCGTGTTACCACTCTTTCTTCGTCAGAGCCGACGTCTCTCGCGTGATCGGCTGAGCTATAATGTGAGGTGTGAGTTCTAGCTCGAGTTGCATCGCCTTCCCGAGCAAGAGATCTTCGTCGTGCATCTGCGAAGTGGCTGCCCTCCGATTTGCCTGTCGAGGCCGCCTGACTGCGTCGCCGCTGGAGCTTTGGAGGGACAGGTCGCGATGTGGGAATGTCATGCTTGCGCGCTCTTTCGTATGCCTCTGCTGCAGCTGTAGCAGCATGCTGGCGAGACTCGTATGGGTCAATTGAGGCATGGGCTCGAGAATGGCCGGTAGAAGCGGTATTTGACGATGTGGTTGATTTCGCACGTCGAAGCCTGTCGCCAGCGGTGCTGCTCGATCGGGAGATCATCGCAATGGTCAGAGATTAACCCAAGTGGGGTCTTGTGTCGTTCAATATTGTCACAATCAAGCTTGTCTGTAGGATGCATCAAAAGGCATGCTTGGGAAATGATGGCGTAAAGGAAGGCTGAGCAAGAGAAAGACCTCCTACTTGCAAAGACAGTCATTGGCAGGAGTGTCTGTGCCTATACTGCGGTTGCGACTATCTCTATCAAGGGGACATGGCGAGCTCATTCCTGTCAAACAAGCTTCGATTGTGGTGGCAATTGCCACTCGGAATCCCGGATAGCATGCGATTCTGCAGCTGTTGTATGCCAATTGCGCTTGTCGAATTGAGACCTGCAATATGCGTATTGCTACTGCAGGTCTGTGAGAATGAGCCGCCTCCTGATGCTGAAATCCTCGACTTGAAAACTCAAAGCGCCAGCCAAGATGCTGTTCCGCCCGCTATGGAAACCGACAAATGCATTCCTCCGCCATGTGCAGATGAACTCGTCGCGCCTGATATTTGTTGCTGTAGACATAAGCTGACATGCCATCTCCGAGCAGAAGTGAGCCTGAGTCATACTTTCGATTGTTGGTTCGTGAGCAGAATTGGCATTTCCTTCATCTGCGTGGTACACCCCGACGATGGCGCGCCGGCCCGAGTGCATTGAGAAAGCGAAGCGGTGAGTACTGGAAAGCTTCACTTTTGTCAAGTACAGCCGAGAGACGATGGCTACTCCGAAGAGGCCAAAAGCTGCCGCAGCCGGCGTGAGTTGGCTGGTTGTAAACCGATGTTGTCTGTCACGATAGCGTGGGCCCTCAATCTCCAGTATGGGTCTCTCGTAGTACGAGAAGGCGAACGATAGTCGATATGTCCAGATCGTTCAGACACTCTGCACTCTCCAATGCTTTGATCTCCCATTCTTGCATCTGTGGCCGTCCTCAAACACCTCCTTCCTCCCTCCTCTTAGCAGCCTCGTTCCTCCTAACCAAGATCTCACACTCTCTCAGCTTCTCCTCCCACCCAGCCCACTTCTCGCCCATATCTAGAACTCCACTTTCATACCACGTCTCCACAATCCTCGCACTCCTCGCCCTCAACTCTGCGAACTCCTTCGCCTGCTCGCTTTGCTTGGCTTCCAGTTTCCCAATTCGAGGTTGCATGGCAATCAATCTCGTCAGCGGCGAGGGATCCGGGATGTCTTTGTTGTCGTTCAAGGTTGAGAGCTGGGAGGCGCTGGTGCGGTAGAGGGTCTCGTGGGCGAGGATCAATTGGGCAAGAGAGGCCGGCGCGAGAGTGTTCGGTGGTGGGAAGATGGAGCCGGTCGTAGTGGAGTGAAAGAGCTCGGGATAGTGTTTATGCACCTGAAGGACATCGGCGATGGCATAGGAACGCGCTGCCAGCGACTTCAACGTTCGTTCTAGATTGTGCAGTCGCGTCGATGCGGGAGTTTGTGATGATGTTGTGCTTTGGTTCAGTGTGTCGCCATTGACAGCGAAGGTGATGCGTGCGAGACGCTCTTCCAGCATTGACAGCGTGTCCGCTGCTGGCTGATGGGGAGTCGCCATTGATGCATGTGAAAGTGTTAGGGCGAGGGGAGGTGAATGCCGCAAGACCGGTGGACCCCTATCGACAGTTGGCTATGTAATGTTTGGCGCAGCTGTGGAGCGGAACCACTTCTTCTCGCCCAGCACCTTCGTCATTCTGCGACTTCTCACTCCAAGCACTTCGACTTACTGACTTCCACCACATCGACTACCACACCCCACCGAGTCTCTCTTCACGCGTATCGCAGCCCAGACAGCTGCATCATAGTGCAGGAGTGCTGCGCGACATTCCAATGTGGCTGTAATCCACCCTCGCCTCGAAGTACAGTGACTATAGCCACCTGGCCAACACCACCAAGTATCGAGGTCCCCACGATGGCTTCATATGCTGCCATACACAGCGTCCCAAGCGAACACGGCAGCGACTCCCGCCCACCATCCACATCCTCCCAGCACCCGCGCAACAGAAGACACACAAAGCAGAACGGCGTCGCAGGCAACGCAACATGGATATCCTCGGTCGTAAACCTGGTCAACACGATCGTCGGCGCAGGCGTGCTAGCTATGCCTCACGCCATGTCAAACATGGGAATTACACTCGGGGTAGTAGTGATACTGTGGGCTGGCCTGACCAGTGGATTTGGTTTATACTTGCAGACGAGATGCGCGCGATATCTCGACCGCGGGAATTCGTCATTCTTTGCGCTGAGCCAAATCACGTATCCAAATGCTGCCGTCGTGTTCGACGCAGCGATTACGGTCAAGTGCTTTGGAGTGGGTGTCTCGTACCTTATCATTATCGGGGATCTGATGCCGGGTGTTGTGAGGGGATTCTCGTCTAATGTTGATGAGAGTGGTGCGCAGTATCTGGTGGACAGGCATTTCTGGGTCACAGCATTTATGTGAGTGAAACCCAAGATTGGAGGTGAAATCGTGGTGCTGATACGCTGTGCTAGGTTGATCGTAATTCCCCTTTCGTTCCTTCGGAGGCTGGACAGCCTGAAATATACCTCCTTTATCGCGCTGGTGTCGATCGCATATCTTGTGGTTCTTGTTGTGTATCACTTTGGAACTGGGGACACTCTACCAGACAGAGGACCTGTCAGAGTCTTCAGATGGGCAGGAGCTCTTCAGACTCTTGCAAGCTTTCCCGTTATCGTGTTTGCCTACACATGCCACCAGAACGTAAGCTATCGCCTGTTACCACACTCTACCATTTAAAGCTGATAACAGCCAGATGTTTTCCATTCTCAACGAAATTAAAGACGCTCGTCCGGTCCGCACTACGGCAGTCGTTACAGCTTCAATCGGATCCGCAGCCTCAATTTACATCCTAGTGGCAATCACAGGCTACCTCTCCTTCGGCGACAATGTCATTGGTAATATCGTTGCCCAGTACACACCAAGTGTCGCATCCACTATTGGTCGCGCCGCTATCGTCGTCCTCGTCATGTTCAGTTACCCCTTGCAAGTCCACCCTTGTCGAGCTTCTCTAGATGCTGTCACCAAATGGCGTCCGAACACCCGGAAAACTGTTGAGCTCACACCGGCATCGTCCTCGAGAGGTTCTCCGACACGAAACTCACTCCTGCCTGGGGCCGCCAAAATCCCTATGAGGGCCAAACCCGAAGAGATAAGCGAGTTGCGCTTTGCCGTCCTCACAACACTCATCATCATTCTCTCCTACATTGTTGCCATGACCGTTTCGTCCCTCGACAAAGTCCTAGCTTACGTGGGCTCTACCGGATCTACTGCTATCTCTTTCATCCTTCCTGGCCTCTTCTACTACAAGATCAGCTCGCCGGACTCGCCTCACCATCAACGATTGCTAAAGGACGAGGACGATGAAGAGTTCGATGGCGAGGACGAGGGCGGACGACTAGCGAAAGAGTGGAGGAATGCGCTGCTGAGGAAACTCAGCCTGGCAATTGCGATTTACGGTTTTTGTGTAATGATTGTGTGCCTGGTCACGAACTCGGTATTCCATGCCGGGGCGCATTAATGTGATTAGCGCGTTGAATAGCATTCAATAGCAGTTCAGGTTCTATGTCCTAGCCTTTTCGCGAGGATGCGACGATTAATACAGCTACGATGCTAGGGTACAGTGCATCATTTCACATGCTCATCTCAATATCAGCCTACGACATAAGCAGCCTAGTGGATGGGACAACCGAGGAGGCGTATGACCTGGGGAAGTGAAGCTCAAATGACCGCATTGCGTTCGCGACGTCCGCCAGCAGCAGCTAAGGGTAGGTAGCTTGAACCACATTCTTATTTGTTCGCGCCATGTCCTGGTTCTTGTTCAGTTCATCTCCTCTTCTCCTCAGTACGTACACATTCCCCTCACATCCGGCCGCCTGACCCTGCCCTACTCATTGGCCACGAACGATCCATCCTGTCGACGATCCAGCGAACGATTGGCTAGCCACGACGAACGCCAGAGGTAAGAGCAAATGGGGAAACGGAGCGGAGTATCGATGGGCTACCAGAGACATGGGTCACAACGATACCACGAGGGGCTGACGGTTGGCGTGAGGAGTTTGTATCACCATACATACGCCCAGACAGTGAAGCTGTCTCCATCGTTCACAGCAGCCATTAGAACGAGAAACGAAACATACCATTTGCTCGTTCTTGAGAAAAGATGCCGCCCACCGGTGAGGGCTTCTTTACATACAATTCCCAACTTGTGAGCTTCGTTACCTTTTCTCTCAAGCCGCTGAGCAACGCTGAATTCAACCCCGAGGACGCTTTCTCCCTCTACCACCTAATCCAAGAAGAGACCGGCACGAAGAAGAATTATGGAGGACCTGCGCTGCCGGCTTTGGGACATGCCACGGCGGGTGCAATAGCATCTGCTCTGTCGAAGGCAGTGGTGTATCCTATCGACACGATTACAACGCGGTTGCAGGTGCAGCAAAGTCTCAAGGGAGAGAAAGAGGCGGAGTCTGCGGCGAGCGATGCGGATGCTGAGTATAAAGATCCGATCGATGCGGCGAGGAAAATCTATAAGAACGAGGGTGGAATTGGGGCATTCTACACAGGTCTTTCGTCAGATCTTGTGAAGGGAATCACGGACTCGTTTTTGTTCTTCTTCACCTACAACATGATACGATCACAGATGCTGAAAAGACAAGGAGGGAAGCAACTGCCTGTGCTAAAAGAGTTGAGTGTGGGCATTATGGCCGGAGCATTCTCGAAGGCTGTAACAAATCCGATGTCGAATATTGTGACTCGCCAGCAAACCGCGGCCCTTATCGCCGCTCGCGACCCGACCACCTCAACAGGACCTGCCCAAGCCGACCGCCTCAGCGTCAGAGAGATCGCACTCAAGATCCGCGAGGAGAAAGGCCTCGCAGGCTTCTGGGCCGGCTACAGCGCCCAGCTCATCCTTACCCTGAACCCAGCCATCACATTCGCCGTCGATAATGTCCTGAAGACTCTCATACCGAAAAAGTATCGCGACAGCCCGACAGCCGCCCAAACATTCCTCATCGCTGCTACCTCCAAAGTCCTCGCCACTGTCATCATGTATCCCGTCATGCTGGCCAAATCCCGCGCTCAAGCCACTCAAGGACCTTCCAACGGCAACAACAACGATGTCGACCCGTCCTATCACAAGATCGATGTTGACTCTAGCCCGGCGCGTGAGCGGCTAAGGCAGACTATCCGGCAGCTCGCCAAGCTCGTAGATGGACAAGCTGCTCTCCTCAGGTCTCTGCGTGCCGTATATCGCAAAGAAGGCCTGACGGGCCTCTACGCTGGACTGGAAGGTGAAATCGTGAAGGCATTCCTCTCACACGGTCTCACCATGACCGCCAAGGACAGTGTCCACGGAGGTGTCATTCAGCTTTATTACATTCTGCTGAAGGCGACGAAGAGGTGGCCAGCCGAGTTTGAGGCTGCGCAGAAGGAAGTGGTTGATGCGGCATCGAACGTCGCTGAAGGAGCCAAAAGTTTGGGGAACAAACTCACGGGGTATGAAAAGTGAAGGGGTTGAGCAGGATTTCGCAAGCATTGGTGGGTGGCAAGCTGATTGAGATTTTGATCTTCCAATGTGGATTATCTTTCGGCTGATGAGCTTCACAATTATGGTAAGGTCTGTGCTTGATTGAAAACATGATGTATCGATTCATCTAATATCTGGAGTGGATGTTGTCAGAGCGCGTGGTCTGTAAGAAACCGCGATAGACATGATTTCTCAACATCCTCCTCAGCTATCTGACAGCTCAAAACGTACGAGGAGCGTGCAGTGCGTTTCACTTCCCTTCAGATCTAACATTCGGATGAAACACCAGTCCTTCGAGACGTATGCCAACCGCACTGCCCCGACAGCAAAGATGGGATTTCTGGCGAATTTGTCGTCACTCTTGATCAGAATCCGCAGAAAGACCAGTTCGTTCTCCTCAAACTCCCACTCTAGCGTTTCATTCCACAGTGGATCAGTCACCGGTGAGTGTTCGCCATGGTGTGCGATTCCCAACTTGTGGTGTTTGTATGTGGACGTCTTACGTTTCGGAGGCTCGCCTGCGATATCACCGGGTTGGACGAGCGTGCACGTCACGTATGGCTTGATGGCGTCGTCTGGGTCTCTATCCGAGGGAACGGGGAGATCGGTCGCTCCACCAACATGTAGCCGCAATTTCTTCTTTCTGCCTGTGAATAAGTTGCCTGAGCCGCCTGCACGCAGCGCAGCAGGTTTCAGAACATATCCGTCCGAGCCCGCGAACAGGGCTTCATTGAGCTGCATACTCGCGTCGAAAGTCTGCCAATTGAGGGCGCAGATTTGGGCCCCGTTGCCCCAGAACGGCACAGGGTTCAGGTTGAGGGAAGAGATTCGAGTGCCTTTGGGAAATACTCGCATCAGATGTTGCGAGTTATGTTTGCTGATCTTGGAATTGTTCTTGGGCATCAACGATGTGAGACCACTTTCGGAGACGTTGATGAGATGGTGGTGGGGACCGTGTTCTAGCTCGCTCTCGAACCAGGAGTTGTTCATGGGCTTGACTGATTGTGCGTACACACCGAGCTCAGCGAGTTCTGGAATGATACCGTCGGTTGGTGCTTTTGCTTTTTGGTCTTTGTAGGCTTGGCGATCTTTACGTAGCTGTTCGTTTTCTTCCTCATCGGAGCTGGATTCTGAACCGACTTCGCTGGGAAGGTGGTACTCGACGATTACTGCTATTTTGGAACCCAGCTCGGCAAGTGTGACGTGCTCGCCAGTATCCTGCTGTTCCTCCGTACCATGGTCTCTCACGGCTTTGCTAAGTAGTCGATCACCCCAGATCTCTTGCATGATCTGCACAAGTCTTAGCTGGCCATGCGTGCTGCAGTGATTCTCCAGTGAGATGAGGATTGGTGCTGCTCGAGAGCCAGACTCTAGTGTAGCCTCGGAAGCTTCGTGGTCCACAACATCACGGATGGTCTCGCATACTTGGCGGAACGGAACATGGCTGACTCTCGTCCATCCGTGAGTGACTTTGGGTTCATTGGGGAGGTCTTCATTGTCCCAAGCATCGATCTCAACGCATCGTGAACCAGTCTTCAACGCGGTCTCGTAAGCTACAGCCGAGGAGGTCCCATATAGCTGGTGGGCCATTAAATATGTGTTGTGGCTGGAGCTGACGAAGTACTCGGTCAACGGATGGGATCTATCTAGCAGCTGTGGTGATACACTGATGTGAGGTTTGTCCAGTAGCTCCTTGAGTGCTACTGTGGTTCCATCAGAGTTCAAGCCAACATCTTGAGGAGACAAGATATCCTTATCGACAAGAAACTTCCTGATCGCGTGACTGACTCTCAGCTGCTCCTTGGTGATTTGCGTGCGGCGAGCTGCATGACCACCGCCGGCGATGGTCGTCTGGTCGATCGTATCGCCTTTGTCTTCGTCATCGCGTTCCGTCTTGCCGAAGGGGTTCAATTTCGCGAACTTAGAACTGAGGCCTGACATGATCTCTGGAAATGGTACTCTGAGGATGGGAGGTGAAGAGTACGAAACTACGTCAGTTGCTTGAAGGGCGGACGAAAGATCTACCGAAAGGATGTGGTTCAGGATTTCGGTGCCGAAAGGATGCAGACGATACGAACCCATCAAGAACCATCGGAAAGGATATCATTGGCAGCAGTCAAAAAGTCGTGAGCACTACAGTGGAGCATCCAGAGCATACTTACCAACCAAGTCTACCAGTGGCCTTACGGACCTCGACATCCTCGGCCCAGCCAGGAGACTCTGCTTGAGAATGACTGGGCGAGGATGTGTAGAAATACTCATAGATCTGCCTGACAATCACTCATAGGTATTGATGATGCATTGAGCTTGGACTTTGTGATCCGTTTGGTCCCAAAGGCCCTACGCCGTCCGGTATGTAACGAAGAGGCCAATGATGGTAAGGGCTCACAGGACAGACAAGGAGAGTCTAAAGAGGGGTGAAGGGAGTGGTTTCATGATTGTTCTTCTCGAAGGTGGGGTTGGAAACTTGGACAGTGGAGCATTCTGCTGAATGTTGTGTTTGCATTCGCGAGTACATAGCTGTGGTCTGAGCAATCGTAGTTTCCTCCATCTCTCTGCCATCTTGCTGCGCATTAGAGCATTCCTCGTGCCATGCTGAGCATGATCATTGCCTAGCTACCTACACTTTCCTTGGGCTCTTCTGTGGTCTGCCACAAGCGCTTAGTCACGGATGGGACCATCCTTCTTGAAGTCATGATCCGTCTTGAAGTAGTTGATGAGGTATGGGGCACCACTCCGCATGTATTTGGCGTCCTCGGGATGGCGACAGCATCTCTTGTGTCTCTCCCAATCCTGCTTCTGGCACTCAGTGTTACAGTAGACCTGGTCTTTGCAGCGCCCACACTGGAGCTTCGCTCCTTTGTTTGAACAGCCGCCGCAATCGCCATCGACGTAGAAACAGTGGTACTTAGTGCTTGGATACGCTGCGCCGATCTGAGTGCGATCCTCGGCGGGATTCCTGGACCGCATCTCAGCCACAGGCAAGGCACCGACGAGGAGCATCATGCAAGGCGTAGCTTGGGCATTGGTCCATACCATCGCCAGCTTGAACAGTCGATCGGAAGTCTTCGTGGTAGAGCTGAAATCATAGGGTACCCCAGACTGGAAGTTCTCGAGAGCCAGTCTGAATTTTACAATGGCATGAGTTCGCATGTACGCAAACTCGCAAGTAGCGTCGACGAATTCCCTGTAGGTATTGCCAGGTCCAGCGAACATCTGATTGCCGGGAATGGATGCGAATGTGTTGCACCCGTGCGACATAGCACATGCGGCAAGCAGGACGCAGGTCCAGCCACCGAAGGTACAATCAGTCTTTTTCTTCGGGTTGATGTAGCTGGCAACCTGCTTGGCAGCAAGCTTGCTGAGCATGCCGCCATCCAGATGCTTGCGAACAGCCTCTCTAGCGTTCGCATCAGAGCAGTCGGGAGCCCAGATAGAGTAGTGAGCTGGCGAAGGACTCTCCACATTGGCTTCATCTTGAAGCTTCTTCAAACCAGCCACGCGATCGAGCTTGGCTACGACCTCAAAGTCGTTGCCGTTTTCAAACAACTGGTCGCCCCAGTGCTCCGCCGGGTTCATCGCATCAACGTAAGACGCCATTTTGGCTAGTGATCACGATAGAGCTTTCAGACTCGTCAGTGATCAGTGTACAATCCACCGCGAGAGCACGGTGAAGGCTCACATCGCTCAAGTGGCGCTGCTTTATAACGACTGGGGATGGAGACCGACCAACTTGAGGGTATCAAACGAAGCGGTGCTATGCTGACAGCCGCACAGAAGACGAAGTCGAGGGTGAAGGTGATGGAAAAGACAACGAGACGATTGGTGATCGTGACGCGTCTGCCTTCGGCTGATGTTCCCGAAGTGAAAGAGGAAGGCACGACCTGCACATGGGAGAGTGCCAACCTCACCTGCTTCGTCACAGACTCCACTCTACCACAATGCACAATTGGCCACCTCCTTTTGGTCCTTGGCCCTCCGCGCCGCCGGAGACGTATATATGACAGTCTCCGACGACACCAGCGATGAGTCCGCCGACCGCCGCCCGTGCATGCCGGGTGCTGTGAAGATCGCTATCCGTCAACATGGTATGGCGAAACCTGCCCGCGACAAGGCCAGAAGGATCGGCTTCAGCTTTCGCAAAGACTTGCACGACTATCGCCTGTCGATACGGTGCCACTGGTTTCAGAGCCGTGTTGAGAAGGCACTGCAAGCTCGCAAAATCGATGGCGGCTTCCATTACCCCGGGGAATGCCCTGAAGAGAGTTGCTGGTGGCTGTTCTGACTGTGGAGTGCCAGCATTGGCGATGATGAGAATATGGCAGTCTTCCAGCTCCGCACCTGAAGAGCAAGATGCTCTGGCAGTGTGACAGTTTCCAGAAGATAGAGCGTCAATAACTTCGATGGTGTCAAGGTCATCTAAAGCAGCTGCTACCGCGACAGCGCTAGCGTACCGAGAGTGCGCCATAGACTCATATGTATCAGTAGTCACGACCTTGCGACCAGCTGTTTGACTCGCCATTACGCTCTCGCTTGTGAGCAAAGGACACTTGACCAGAACCATAGCCACGTCCTCCTTAGCCACTCCTTCCGCACTCATCAATTCTCTGACTTTCTCTCGCACAACGTCAACATGCGCAGTCGTCCCAACCTCCCACGCTCGCAGCTTCCTTGTACAGCCAACCATTGCACGTAATCCGGTTGGCTCCGGTCTCCCGACCACAAATGTCACATGCGGAGCCAGCACTCCTTCTGTTCCGCCAGAAAAAATTGAGATTGGCAGCTCGGGGATGCTAGCATCCCACGCATAAGAAGCCAACGTCCGAGAGAAATCATTGACACAGCCATTTCCCTCCGTCTTTCCGATGATTCCCAGGATGTAGTCGGGGCCGTAGCCTTCCTCCCTCAGCCGGTTTAGAGGTGTCGTATCGGCAGGCGACGAGGTCGGATATTTGAGAAGCTTCGCATAAGGCATCGTTGTATGAGCCTGTTCAGTTGGCTCAAGACAACTCTTGGATGTCTTATAGCAGCAGCTCTTGATACTGCAAGGCGAGATAAGGTGGCCGACGGCCAACTCTAATCAGCCCGCAGGAGAGAAGACTGGTCCAGCTGTTCGCTCTATTGTGGTCTAGTAAGAGCCTCATTCCATAGTCTTAGCGCCACTCCGAAGTATCATATTCGGGATCGTGACTGACACTTCTCGGGTACTTCCTCACATGGTGCTCAATATCGCGACACCTCGCGATCCACACCTCGCCTGCGCTCCTCTTGCTTGCTAGGTATTTGAGAACGGCTTCAAAGGCCACCAGTCGGGGTCTCGTATTCGTCAAGAAAGGGTGGAAGAGTAAGCTCATGAAGCTCTCATCCTTTATAGCCTTATCGATCGCTGTAACGTATCGCTCCACCAGAGTATCCTCGGATAGAGGAGCCTGTTCATCACCTTTCAACTTCCGAAGTCCAGCGAAAGAGTCCATATAGTAATACGCATCGACGTTCCTCCATCGAAACGGGAGGATAACGATCGAGTCGAATTTGCCACCACCGCTCGTGTCCTGAATTGAGGCATTCTCCGCAGCCGGACTGGCATATCCCAGTCCATGCTCACGACATAGTGAAAGGGTCCTAGTCCCATGGATTTGACCTCCTGGAGGTCTGGAGCCGTCAGTAAACAGAGCAGAGCGAGCAATATTCGCCTCAACCTTTCCATACTCACCTAAACCCGCGGTAAGGCAACATCTTCCCTCTTCCCTTTCCGCTTCCTGTAATAAACCCCTTCAACCCCTCGTCCCCAAAGCTCCTTTCGAAATTCCGTTCCTCCTCTGCCTCTCCTAATTTTGACCAATTCTCATGCTGCCAGCCATGCCACGCGACCTCATGCCCTTGACTGGCAATCTGACTCGCCACAACATCGCCATACTGAGACAAATTCCACGCTTCGATGAAATACGTCGCGTATATATCGTACTTGGAAAGCAATGCTAGCATCTTGGGCAGGACCTCCGTGACGGAATAATGGTGGCCCACGCGTTCGGTTTTGGGCCAGATTCCGCGATTCAGGTCGGCGGCTTCGCCCATGTTATCTAGGGTTAGAGCGATGGCAGCTTTGGCATCCTGAGGCCATTTGTAAGCTATTGCCATGGTGGGTGGAGTGCTAGGGAGGGGAGTTGCAATGTTTTGATGAAATTCAGTTGTGACTACAGACCATGAGTTTAGCTGATGCCGAGGTCGTCCAAAGCATTCCCGGTAGATTGTTCATCCGAGTGGCCGACTGCCACATATATCTCCGTTGCTCTGTCGATGTCCGCTGCTCCGACGACGATTGTTCTCTCTATCGTGAGGTTCACTCATGCACAGGTACACTTACCTACGGTTGAGCTCCAGACAGCTTCCAAAGACAGTAGATGTCAACCGCTGACGTTGTACGTCGCACTGGACGCACTACATGTGCTCAATTAGAACTAGAGCCGTTGACGACCAAGCCCAACTTGATCAGATGAACAACGTTGTGGATCTTGCTGACCCTTCCGCCAGCTTTCTTCGCCCATTTTGCATGAAAGTCCTTCGACATATGTCGAGGCTGATACTAGACGCCTAGATTTATGTCAGAAAAGAAACGCTGCCGTGATGTCGAGATGGTCCATATTGGCCTATCGAATGTCTTGATTCTTCCAGCATCAAACCGTGCCTTTCCGTCCTGACGACTCCACTGTGACCCAAACCGGACACGGCGATGTAAGCGACTCCACCTCGCCGTATATGTCTCTCGCGCACTGCTGTTTGCGAAATCCAACGAGCTAGCCTCTACGCTACTTGAGCATCTGGTGATAGCTCGCCCCGAAGTTGGTGAAGATCAGATCGTCTTGCCCGAACGAGTGGGTTGCGCCAAAGGGTGAGAGCGATTGCTGAGACGGTGATGACTTCTGGCTGTGGAAGTGATAATTGTCAGTAAGTGGTCCTTTTTGTTACCGAGCAGTGAAGATTGATGATCTGTTATGCTGACTACGACCAAGTTCTCAAATTTTTCTGAGCAATCAAGATTTTGTTTTTACGAGTTCAGCTTGGCCGTGAAGTGCCATAGGAGATGTTGTGGTGCAAATTCTTCGGTGTCTAGCATGGATGCAATCAGTGCATTATCAATGCACTTGTTGTGCACAGCAGTAACTTGCTGTCGCTGCGAGGCTACCGACGCAAGCCATCTGGACTGATGCGAGTCGAGCGATCTCGTGAATGCCTACTTCTTCCCTCTGGAGCTCGAATTGACAAGCTTCTTCTTGATGTGCTTTGGCATTTTCTCCCTCCTCTTCTCTCGCTTCTCTTCCTTGACAGCTTTCTTGTGCTCTTTCTTGGCCTCCTTATCCTCAAATCTCTTCCCCCGGGGCGGCTTGCCATCATCGCTGAAAGCTCGCTCCTCGTCCGATCCCTCGTCGTCATCTTCGTCGTCATCTTCATCTGCAGATCTTGCATTTCCGTTATCCTGCGTGTTCTTAGAGGCCAGCAGGTCCTGATATGGTAGGGAGGATGTGTCGCCTTGCTTGATTCTTTCACCATCCCGCTCGATGTCGTAGACTTGCTGCAAGTTCTGCGGAATATACTGTTGTCGGAAGACCTCTTCGTCTGCTGCCGCCTCTGCTTCATCGGCAGCATCTCCTTGTTGAAGTTTGAGCTCGTACATCTTCTCAACTGTATCTTTCATGCCTTCAATCTCAGTGCTTCCTGACTGAGCAGTGACGAAACCGAATACCGAGCGCTCCGACAGCGTATCAACACCTTTTCGCTTGAAGAAATCCGAGATGTTCTTGATATCCATGCGCAAAAACTCCAACGATCGAGGGTGATCTGGCTCGACTGATTGCGAGACGTCAATCACGAAGAGGCGCTGTTTGTGGAAGAGCAAATTGTATTCAGACAAATCCGCATGTACAAGCCGGCATATATGATACATTCTGCGCATGTAGCAGAGAAGATCCAGGTAAATCGATTGCCATTTTTGGTTGATCTCTGCATCGGGGAGAGATGTATCAAATTCGACATCGCGCAATCGTGGTGCAGGCCAGCCCTTGGAGCTACCCAAGAAGCTCATGACGAGAACATGCGCTTTGAGGTAGACGGGCTCAGGGCAGGGAATACCGGCAGCATGTAATCTTCGCAAGTTGCGGAACTCTTTCTCTGCCCATACCTTGACCATAGCTCGATTTGAGGACTTGTTGTAGCCTTGTCGGAAGCGGTGCTCGCCCGTGACATACTTGTCCCTGTCCTTGAAGACCAGAATACTCGTCTTGTAGACCTTGATGGCCCTGTTCAGCAACTGGACCGCGGTCTCTCCCTCAACTCCTTCCTGCGGCGTTGTAACGGCGTGGTAGACATTTGCTTCCTTGCCAGTAGACAGTACACCATTGATCTCTGAAACGATATTGCGATTTAGCATCTGCAGCAGAATCATTCGTGTTCGCGGGTCCAACACCTGCTCGCTTGTAGCTCTATCACTCTTTTCTGCACCGCCATGTAACTTTGTGACACCGCCTTCGATTTCGTTCAGCCTTAACTTCGCAGTATGCTTTGACAAGCTCTTGATGTGATCGTCTATTGCCGCCTTGGTGTTGAGCTGAGGATTTGCCTTTGGTTTCTGCGACTCGGGTATGGAGTTGTCGTTGAGTTTTCTCTGGCGGTTGTAGGCTTTGGTATAGTCTTGTGGGTTACCGATAGCAAGTTGATCGTTGATGACATCTTCTTCGTCGCCCGATGGCTCGAACAGATCATCGTATTCCTCGTCTTGGTCGAAGTCTTCGCTTACCTGTTGCTGTTGGTCGTGTGCGCTGCCCGGCATGGCTGATCGCTCCCCTACATAGCCTTCGTTCTCGACATAGTCACGAGGAGGTAGATGTGCTCGGGCGGCCATGTTTTTCGACATACAATATGATGTGTGGTGTCCAGAGTGAGGACTGAAGTGTGAGTCGAAGAACTAAAAAAAGTTCGGGGCGTGCCTGTGACGATGCAGGGACATGCACAACGTGGAGGCGACCCCACCACGACGGTCGAGCAGTCGTACCAGTCGTGCATAACTAAGAATTTCTGAATTCCTGATCGACCACATTCTACACTGTTTGCCATTTATATACTCGCTATAGACTCTTTCCTAATATAAAAGCGACTCTATAGATAAGCTTATCCCCTAACCTATCGTATGCCTAAGTTTTAGCGATTTGTGCTAGCTAGAACGTGCGCGATACGTACGTATTCTATGTTTCTACGTACGCATTTCGGGCGCAATCCCACCATTTTATTTAGGCCCCCACCCCCGCAGTTCGAAGCAGAGGACGAAGCGGAGGGGACGAAGCCGGTATAGGGGCCTAAATAAAATGGTGGGATTGCGCTCGTAGAAACATAGAATGCGCACGTTCTAACGAGCCAAATTCACTAAAACTTATGCAAACGATAGGACAGGGGATAATGATCTTGTCTATAAAGTCGCTTTTGTTAATATCAAGATGTAGCGAGTGCATTAAGGGCAAACAGTGTAGAAACTGGTACATCAGGAATTCAGAAAATCGTAGTTATGCACGACTGGTACGACTGCTCAGCCGTCCCACGCGCCGTCGTTGAGCCGCACCATTCATCTGTCTTTCGCCTTGGCGCCATCTACAGCATACATTCGCATCTAGTTTGCTTTCATGTGACCTCGAATGGCAGCCAGACGGCCGGCCTCTGTCTGCGCACTCTGCCAAGCTCGCCATGTCGCCCTCAGTCGCCGCCAGATGAGCTCCCGAACACGCCTTCGCCAGACCGCCGTTGTTGCTCTCCACGACGAAGATGGGAGCTTTCTGTCTGATCTTGCACGCCAGGCCGAATATGGAGAGCGAGCAGAAAGAGCACTAGATAGCGTGAAAGAGCGGCTAGATGGTTCACTCAGAGAACTCCGCGAGGCCGTCAGCGAATACGACGCGCTGTGGAAACAGCGAGACGAGCGACTATACATGCTTCGCAAGCTTCGTAACCAATGGCCAGAAGTCCCCAAAGGCAGGAAATCCAACCTCCATAAAGAGCGTCCTATCCTCCCAGAGGCCAATGCTGCTCTGGTCCCTCATGATGTCTTCCGTCGAAAGGTCAGAGAGGTTCACACTGGCAAACCCTTGCGTCATGTCCTACGTGTTCAGCTGCTGCGCTGTGAGCATCCTAGAGAGATCCTCCGTGTCGTCGCTGTGGCCATGATGGACCGCTCCATCGCCGAGAACCTCGCTCTCCTATCTGAACCTATCATGCGCGCCATATACCGCTGCCGTCAGAACGTCTCAGACCCGGAATGCCTGCGGTGCTTGACTACCATCATTACCCGCTTCCAATATGCCAAAATCTACGTTGCACCGCAGTTAGTGTCCATGGCTCTCAAGTTTGCAGCTCGAGCCCGGAACTTGTCCGCTATGCAACGCCATCTCCGCCATGCAAGGGAAGCCAAACTGTCCATGTCTTCTAATCTCTTCCGCAGCATTATTGCCAAGTTCAGCATCGGTCACCGCGGTCTCGGAGAAATACGGAATGGTCGATGGCGAAGAAGTGACCTGCTACAGGTGCTGATCGGTTTCGAGAACGAAGCACATCTGCCGCCAGCGGAGCAGAATCATCTTGGCACTTTCCTTGACCGCTCTGACTGGCAATACCTTCATGGATGGGTTGCTGTTCTGGCTCGTTGTAAGGCAAGTCAAGCAGTCTGGGATGAGTGGCAAATGTGGGAAAGTAACAAAGCAAGACTCAAGCCCAAAACGTTGTTGTTTCGAGAACCAGGAACTGGAGAGCGCATGACAACCCGCAGCAGAGGGGATTTCTGGTTTGTCGAGCAGATCACGTATGCAGGCGACGTCGATAAGGCATGGAGAGTGTTGGACGAAACCGGGGTCAGCTTATCAAATCTAAAAGCACGTGTCAAAGACACGCTCCTGGAGAATGTCCAATATGCCAGCAGCTGCACCGACACTATCCGCCAAGAGATGCTAGCGAAGTGCGACCGGGATTTATCCAAGATCGAGAGCGCGTTGGGTGTCAAGTGGGTACGACAAGATGGAGGGGATGACGGTCAAGGACGCCACGAGCTATACATGGATCAGGAAGAAGCTCTAGATAGACTGGGCGATGATGCCTGGAAGTTAGATGAGAACTATGGGTTTCCATGGGAAAATGACCTTGTTGAACTCCAGCAGGAACAAAGTATGCATAACGCTCTCGAGGATGACGAATGAAAGCGAATATCCAAACTCCTGATGAAACTTCACTCTGACCTCTCCCGGTATTAGACTTAGGGGATATCAGTTCCATCATCAGTAAACGTAATATCTACGGCCGCCTCGAAATTCCCGCTTTCAAGACGCAGCCTGCTCTTGAGACCCAGAATGGGCAAACAGCAATGACTTCTCCCCACAAAATCATTCTGAGTGATCTGGTCGTCGAGTCACTCAATTCGAGTTCGTAGCGAATGATGCGAACTAATATCGAGATGTATAAAGAATCTCACGAGAGTGCTCAAAGCTATACATTATCACAAGTATACTCCAGCATGGGTTAAAGTCTATACATATCCATACAAACAGATCAGCGAGTGTGTAGGCGGCAGCAGGCATTAGGGAGCGGGTGGTTTATTGATCTACAGCTGGAAACATCGCATTAAGCAGCGAGGGGAATGTGCTGAGTTTGCAGCGTGCTCAGACTTGGTTTGGGTCACGTCCGATTTACGAAATTCAAATGGAGGCCAGCGGTTATCTCACGCGCCAGTCAAGGTACATACATTTCGCCCGGCGAGCTCATCCTCAACATCTTCGTCCCGTGCATCTTGCTTTCGCGCACAGCTTTCCGAGTCTTTCCCATATGGCGGCGTTATTTGCTTCTTGAAGCAACATGCTTGGCCGTGATCCCAGATGGCCTGAAAGCCAACGAAGCGGAGTCCGTCGCTCGATAGTGCGCACATCCGCCATGTAGCATCGTCAAAGCCAGGTATAGTATTGTAAATGCAATTAGCTCGCTCCACAATAGCACTACCTGTAGCACATCAGCGGTGAGGTCTGGAAGCAAATGGTAAGCTTTGGTATCACTTACGTAGGCGATCGACTTTGCGTCGTGCAACATCATACTCCGGTAGCGCCTCGCCGACGAATACCGATAGCAAGTCCTCGGCCATGCACTTGGGACTGAGACCAGGAATACTGCACATCTCTCTCAGGAGTGCTAGCTGCGTTAGGCTTGTGATTGCGTCCAATCGCCGGCTCCATTGACTCTCAGGAATCATCATGAGGCTCCACACCTCATACCAGGTACGCATGAAGCGGACTCTCTCCTTCGGCGTGAGTTGAGGAGGATGTGCTGACACTCCATAGTGTTTCTGACTGAAGTCCGGTGCCACTATAAGTTGTCAGTGAGTAATCTGGACGCGGAGATGAAGGCGAAGGATACATTTCAATCGACGAACGACGTACTCCTCGAACTTTTCGACGGTCCGATCTAACGCTCGTTGGTTTTGTATGATTTTGTGAATGTCACTTGGTGCGGTGATGGGTACACCCACTCCAGGTCCCCCTTGATCGGTGAGAAGCTGGCGAGCATTTCGCAAAAACGGAACGCGAACACGATTGAGTACCAAATTCATATTCTCTTGGAAGACTGTCCGTATTTTCTTGGTCGTCGCAGAGAACAGTAGCACGTCCTCGAGCGAAGGCGATTCGCAGATTATCTTCAGGACCAGCTCCGCGGGGAGCGTAGATAGGTTCTCGGTCTGCTTTGTAACGCCCATAGTTGCTGCTGTTCAGAGCTAGTCGAATGTTCTACGATAATTTGGATAACAATAATGGCGATGGGAGTGATATGGTAAATTGATGAGGTGCGTCTCGAAAGCTTCGATGGTGTAATGCCGTGCCGCACCAGGCAGTGAACTGTGTACACATCATATACACCAGAGTGATAATACATGTAGCCACATTGCTTCAAAGATGACGGACCAAGACGTCATATCATCGTGCCTAGCATGCGGGCATCAGCGAAGAAAAGTCGGCGGGAGGTAATACTGGCATTGTTGCCTCACGACTCGTAATGTCACGGCGTTGGAAGTTGAAGTGAAGCGTTGGAGAAAAGTCAACGGGCTATCTTAGCTGCTTGGAATACGGCGCCTCAGACCACACGCGCTAAACCTTATCGAGTATGTGGCGGACTACAACGATTTGTCGCTTTGTGATGTATATGAACTTGTCTACGTTCATGCAGACAACGTCCTCACCCCGGTGCGATCCAGGCACATATGAAATGCTCGATACTGCCCGTCTGCTACGGTTCGAATGCCTCCTTTCGCTCTGGTTCCAGCGCCTTCCCGAGTCGCAACCCACCAACCTGATCTCCCATTCATGCAGGTGCATTCTGATATTTCTCGTGTAGAGCAATTACCACTTGCTCTGCTCTGCCAACGTAGGCCTCCATTCTTGCCGCCACAATCCCATCGAGGTCGCGGAATTCGAATATTGGTACCTGACGTGTGCTGCCACCATACACTTGCTCCAACCTCAAACCTAGTTTCCCCATTGATTCATCGACTTTCTTGTCCAGAATGGTAAGCGTGTCAGGATTGGTGTCAGAATTCGCTTCGATACTTGCAATCCAGTCGCTAACCAACAACCGAACTCCTTCAACAACAAACGCTTGCAGGTCCATCTGATTGGTCGGCTGTGGGTTCCCAGGATTGCTGAAGTCACAGTAGTCTGTATCGGCACTGTCAGACACACGTCAGAAAGCATTTTCATACATCCCGAGGCTGAGGGTCGCTCACTCGAAATACCCTTCCTCGTCAGTCTTATAACACGCCAAGACTTTGATCAAATTGTAGAGACCATTGGGAAGACGATCCTTGACCTGTCTATACAACCCAATGAAGTTGGTCCGGGGCATGATGCTCAAAAGTATTTTGGGACTCACACCGTCACCCATATCCTTGGCCAACTTGGCGTACGATACGATCAAGGACAGAAAGCCAAGAACATCGTCCCGGACACTATCTGGATCAATGCTCATCGGCCGGGTGCGGAAGAAATCCTTGGTGACAATTGTGTAGCCGCTTCTCTTGGCCGCTGAGCCACCCAGGAGCGGATTGGGAACCACGTTGCGTGATGTTCTGATCATGTCGTAGATAGCTTCCAGAGGCATACCGGAGGTGATTTGAACGGCCCAATATGCGTTAGCGAGACCTGTATCCTCTCTGGGTATTTTGATCGTCCATTTGGGGCAGCTGCTGTCTTTGACCTGAATGGGCATGCCTTCGACGGGACGCCATGCAAGCTTGCAGTGATTAGCGATGCTTAATGAAGGATTCGGATACGTACTATGTCTGCAGCAATCGCTGCGGCAGCACGCTTGACTTGGCCGTTACCGATGGCGCAAGTCTGGCCGTTGATGATGTATTCCGCAGACAAAAACGGGTCAGGCGTGGTATCACCGGTCAATTCCCAGTCCTCTCCCTTGTGGCCAATCCAGTTTTTACCTTTACAGGCATCGAAATCAGCCTTGTTGCATCCGTCAATATCCTCGGGCCATTGCGCGTAAACGTAGCTGGTTTCGAATTCCACACCAAGACCGGCCTCGCCTTTTGCGGGGGCATTGTCTCCTTTGTCGCTCTCTGGTCCAGGAACATCGATATTACCACACAATTCTCCCTCCAACTGATTCGAGTTCGCTCGACGTACGAGATAGAACGTGCCATTGGTGATCTCTGCACGGCTGGAGACCTCCCTCTTGCCGATGAAATGCGGATGATTCTGAATGGCTCGCAGAGTACCTGCCTCATCGAAGACGAGGACATGCTTCTGCTGATGAGGTATTGGCTCGGTAAACCCAAGGGGAAGGAGTAATACAAAGGACAAGAGTGGAGTGATCAAACGCCAGGTCATGTTGTACAAGGTGGATATCGTTGAGGGAATTCGCTTCGTTGGCCATGAAGGCGCATGCGGACAACTCTACAATGATATATATATCTATATCTCTACACTTCTGGTTGCTGCGTCGGACTTTTCTGACACGTATCTTAGACTGACATGATTTGAAGCAGGAATAAGCTTCCCAAAGGCCACGTGTATGATCCTGGCCTGTCAAAAGGCCTCATTCCAACAGGTGTCCTCCTTTGACTCGATGGTAGACTTTGGTCGCGGCGGCATGCATCGACTTCCGATGTGGCGTTGATCTCGGGTGATGATGCGAAACGATCTCTGCTGCTTCGGTCACAGAGAATCGCAGGCGTGGCTCGCTCGCAACCAACGAAATCTCTCAAGCAACACTTTGTGAGCGGAAATTGAACGTTCGTAGGACGCCAGGAGACTTTCACATGCTTGCATAGCTAGCGTCTCACTAGCGCCACCTTGGCACAGTAGCATGAGGGTATGGCTACGAGCGCCGCCCACGTGTCATTAGTCCATCAATACGACACTCTGAAGTTCTGTTGGAGTCCACGCGATTGTCGAGTACAAGCCAAGTGTCACCACGCCGCATAGGCTATGCGGCACATACCTTTGCTGCACAGAGCGATTATTGACACAAAAGCACCAACAAGAGTATTTGGACGACTTTCCCGGGTCCTCCAAGTCTCAAATGTGTTTCATGTCTATCAGTCTTGTGGATGGCGATTACAAGACGACAACTGGCAGAGCGGTATGGCAAAGTTGCTATTCTAGCCAGCACAATACATTCAGCCTGGAGTCCCTTCTACATAACAGACCTCATCTCCGACTCAATACTGTATTCCTCAGACTGCAATTCTGATCCATAACGATAAATTCGATCATGTATTCTTCCACAGTCCTATTTGCCATTCTGTTTGGGGTATCGCATGCTTCCATCAATAAAAGAGATGGTTCTGCCTCTATGCCGTTTCGACCTTCTTCTTTCTTTAGACCTTTACTCACTACTGGGAACACTCCAAGCGTCAGCCCATCATCCGCCAATCCCCAATCGTTGGGCTCATCCCAACTTTCAACCACAGCAGCGGACCTGACAGGTACACCTTCAACTGCTCCTTCACCGAGTTCAGCAAGCATTGACTCGGCCTCCTCGCCGACTACCACGCCTGTCGACTCAAGCTCTTCACTGGTTGCTGACACTTCCACCTTTGCAACACTTTCTCCACAACCCTCAACCGTCTCCGTTACGACCGTTACGAATGTACTTACCACATCGTTATCGGGAACGCCAATGACGACAACAGTTGTTGAAGAACCCACCATCCCGCTTTCACTGATCTCCAGCGTTCCGCCCGTCACTTCAGCATCCATCGCCACAGTTTTCGACAGCAGTGCATACTCGGCACTGGTTGAGCCAACTGTCGCCGTGACTACGACAATAGAGAATGGACTCCCGATCGGTCTGTTCATCTTCGGCGGAGCTGGCTTCGATACCGAGTCAACGATCAAACCTACTGCAGCCTTGACCCCGAATGGCATCGAAGCAATCGCAGCACAGAAGGCTGTCAAAACAGGATTCAACGATCTTCTTTCCTCTCTTGCCGCCTTCAAAGCTACTCCGACCGGCTTTGATCTTCAGGGTCTTGAGAATTCGGCATCTGGTGTAGTCGGGGCGAGCCTAGGATTCCTTGGCGGCCTCTCCCAGGGGGGTACATCGAGTGGTAAAAGTGGCGGTTGCGGCTCAGGCTCGAAGAGAAGTATTTTTGGTACTATCGGGAGCATCTTGCATGGCGTGACAGATCTTGGCTGCGATGCAGCGAATGCTGTGGCAAAAGGAGCATCTGCTGCAGCTGGCGCGGTGAGCAGTATAGCCAAGAACGGAGTCGAGGGCGTTGTAGGTGCCAGACTACAAGCTATCGAAGAAGCCGTCGGTCTTGCTAGTGATGCTTTGTCGAACGTCGTTTCTAAAATGTCGGACATCGAGCAACAGCAAGATCAGCAGGACAATAACGAATCGCAATCGAAGTCCGACTCTCAGTCTCAGACGACATTGGACAGCTCGACTTCTGCGTCCTCTTCATCCTCGACGACCACTTCCACGTCGAGTACAGCTAGCAATGGAGTCGAAACTAACGCCTTCGTGCTGGAGGAGGTCTACCCTACGACGGGCACAGACGGCCACGTGGGCATGGCGACCACGTACAGCACATCGGTCAGCATCGACGCCGAGTTCAGCACCGGAATGGAGACCACGACGTCCATCACGACCATTTCTGGAACTGCCAGCGAAGTCGAAACCAACGTTGTCGTGTACGAAGAGGTCGCCCCAACAACGCTGACCAGCGGCATCATTGCATACGCAACCAGTCTCAGCACAACGACCAGCATCGACACAGAATTTTCATCAGGTATCGGGACGACGACGGCGCTCACGACACTTGCTGAAGGCGCAGAGACGCAAGTCATTGCCGAGGTGACTGCCGCGATAGGGCCATTGACGAGTGACGGTTCGGTGACCACACTAATGTCGACGGGCTGGACGACGCTCATCAACACCAGTTTCTCAGGCGGGATTGAGACCATATATACTACGGACAAGGTACTACTCTGTTCCTTGACAACGGTAACATTCGATGACCTGTCAACTTATGCGCTTCCGACATTCTCATCTATGACCCAGAGGAGCTTGTCATTCGCATCTGGGGATAGCACTTCAGTCTCGACGGCCGCTAGCAATTCAGTCTCTAGCACCACTGCCGCTCCACACCCGACATGCATGCCCGATGGAGCTCCGTGGTATAGTCCTACCAGCTGGTGTGATTGTGGCTCGAGCACCACCTACCCAACTCTCAGCACATCCCCCGACGCCACTGGAATCAACTGCGACTACACCGCGCCCACATCGACAATTTCGCCGGTTCAGACCTCTGATGCGCCAACCAATATTCCGGGGATAGGCGGTGTTCCTGGTTGCGCAGCTCGAGTCGCTGTCCCTGGAACCTCTGCATATTGTGACTGTGGCGGTACACCTGCGCCAACACTGTCTCCAACAGCTTCCAACTTGATGAATTGTGCATATACGATACAGCCGACCTCGTCATGGGATCCAGTCCTGCCGATCACTTCAACTGCGAGCAAGCCGACAGAGTCTCCCAGCATTCTTTCAGGCGGCGATTCCCTGTCGCAGGCACTTCCAAGTCCTACTCGGACGTCCCTGCCTTACGTCACAGGCACTTGCAATATTCATGTCCTGGAGGAAGTCGACCAAGACGAGGAAGACAACAACTGCATTATCGGAGCCAATATAACTGATGCCTCAGGAGCGCAGATCGGATCTGCCCAAGGAATCCATGAGTTTCAGACACCAATGGACATCCCGAGTGAGCTTCCAACTGATTTCTTTCTGACGCCATTTGTCATGGTGTGGTATCGCTCGTGGAACCGGAAGCGCCATTTGCCACCTATGCATTGGGTTGATCACATAAGCTTCGCATATGGCAGCCAGAACTTTACTTCGGATGACGGGAATTGCCAGGTAGGCGCATGGGACACAAGGCATACGCCGGCGAATCGAGCAATGGACTGCAAGTTCACCTGTTGAAGAGACTGCTTTCACGAAGGGTTGCGAAAATGATAGGGTCGTGACGAGAGCGAAGGTTATTGCCTGCCGAGACAAGAGGCACCAGGGAACAATGTCCCCCAGATTGTTCATGATGGCAACATTGTCAGATGCGCTTCGTTGCTGCTGCTGATGATCAGATTGGTGTCGGCGCCTGAGTTGGAAAAAAGGATGAAGAATGTAAGAAGGTTGATAGCTCGTGACCAAGTGTTTCACCCCTGCCAGTGCTCGCCCCACATGTCGGAGTTGATTGGATGATAAGAAAGCGCTAGGAGCGCACGGCGCGTCTTCCTCGGCGCGTGAGTGAAAGGTACGAGTGACCATCAGCACCACTGCAGCAGCATACAAAAGGCACTCTCGCCGTCCGCTCTCGTTGCTGCTCGCACGTCAACAACAACGCCGTGCGCCATGTCGAAATTTACCCTCGCGATTGTCGCTGGCGCATCGGCAGCAGCAGGTGCTGCAGCAGGAGCTGCCATCTGGGGCCAGCAGCAGAAGCCGAAGCAAGCACCATTATCAACGACCACCACTACACCTGCCGTCACAGCTCCCATACCCCAAACGCCAACGCCTTACTCCGCTCAAACCGTCATCCCCATCGCCGCCCCGGTCGACCCTGCTGGCCTCTTTCAATACGGCTTCCCCGGTCCCGTTGCTGATATTCGGAATGCCCCCTCTCTCGTCTCCTCTTTCAATCGCACGACCCGCAACCCACACTGGGTCGCTGAGCACATCACTCCTGCCAGCCTCCTGCTCCACGGCGGCGACCGCCGACACTCCAGCTTCGTGGAAGACGAGTCTATACCCGAGAAATTCCGCGCGAAGCTGAAGGATTACTTCCGTTCGGGGTATGACCGCGGCCATCAAGTCCCCGCTGCGGACGCGAAGTGGAGTCAGGATGCAATGAATTCGACGTTTGCGCTGAGTAATATGTGTCCGCAGGTTGGGGATGGGTTCAATCGAGACTACTGGGCGCATTTCGAAGACTTCTGTCGAAGGTTGACATCGTTCTATCCCAGCGTGAGGATCGTCACTGGGCCCTTATACCTCCCGAAGCGAGACTTGGCTGATGGAAAATGGAAAGTCACATATGAGGTGGTTGGACACCCTCCCAACGTCGCAGTCCCGACACACTTCTACAAGATCATCTTTGCGGAGGATGGCAAGACTGGTGGAAAGGTTAGTTTGGGCGCATTCGTGCTGCCCAATGCTATCATCCCGAACGACAAGCCGCTGCAAGATTTCGAGGTTCCGCTGGAAGCTGTGGAGAGGGCATCAGGACTGGAATTTGCGAGCTTACTGCCGGCAGAGAGAAGGAAGAAGCTTTGTCAGGAAATTAACTGCAGCATAATTGTGAAGCAATATGCGGAGCGTCAGAAGACTTTCGCGAAGGCTTGAGGCGCAAGGATTCTGAACGAGTCGTGAGCACCATCGAGGGTGGTTGTGGAAATGTATGGACATTTGTATCTGTTCTTCTTTTCGCATTCTGCTGCGTTCTAGCGGACCATGGAGTCTACAATACAGGTCTTTCATGGCAAATACCATGCCATACGTCTCATCTTACAAGTGCAGCTTTTTTCACCACTCCTGTCCCCACTTGTCTTCCCATAACGCCTTATAATGCGCATCTCTACCTCCTACAAATACATGTACGTAGGCACGGTCATCAAGCCTTTCGGTCCATATCCTGGCTCCTTGCCTCAACACATGCTTTCCCTTATCCTTCACTTTAGATCTTCTTCACATGATTATCCAGATACGTCCCGCTCACAGTATTCCATGCCGCCATGTACTTCTCCATGCAGTGTGTGTAGCAGGTCGTTTCGGATGAGGAAAGCGAGGTGCCTGGTTTGGGGACGCAGCGTTCGAAGCAGTGTTCGTTGAGTTTCTGGCAAAGGCATTAGCGCATTTGGGGATAGGATGCGAGATTACATCTTGTGGGTAGAGGTAGGAGATCCTTACGTCTATGAGCATACGGGCGTTTTCGAGTGCCATGCGTTGGCGGTATTGGTCCATCAGCTGTTGTTTTGCGTCGGCCATGGTTGCAGTTATTGTCGTGGCTTTAATAGAGATGTGATGGTGGCAGTGATGTGCGATGCGACGTGGTATTGTGCTGAAAGTGTGTCGCAAGTCGTTGATGGTTTGATGGCATCGAAGACGCTCCTCTCCCGGCGCGGAGCTGAGTCCGTTGTAGTGGCTCGGTCGTGCCTGCCGATGCCCTACTGTAGAGTAAGACTAGCGTGTTTCGATGCTGTTGGCTCGTGACGGGATGACTTGTGCCTGGCTCCCCATCTGTATCCTACGACAGCATGACCTTCACCGCGTGATAGCAGCACTTTCACACGACTATAAGCGTGCTGACATGGCGGCGAGGACAAGATTCTTCGACGTTCCTACATAGGCCTCACCTCACCTCCTCTTTCCCCCGACTGGAGTAGGACTAGACGAGGTCATCAAGCAAAGAGCCGAGATAGCAGTCGCCATGGACAAGCTCAGAGAGAGATTCGCCCGTGTCTGGCGGTCTGAAGAGCAAGAGTACGAATCCCTGGCTGCCAGCGAGTCTGATATTCAGCAAAGGCCTGGCTCTGTCAACACCAAGACAACCCACGGCTTCAGCTACGTCGAATATGGCATCTTCCTCCTCCTCGGCATCTCGATGCTTTGGGCATGGAACATGTTCCTCGCAGCAGGTCCCTACTTTCAGCATCGCTTCCGCGGCAACCAGAAGATCTTCGACAATTTCCAGGCCGCCGAGATCTCTGTGTCCACAATCACCAATCTGGGCTCTATGTTGGTCTTGACGAGGTTGCAGGCGCAGGCCAACTACCCGAAGAGAATCGTTGCGAGTTTAGGAATCAACATGATCACCTTCTCATTGCTGGCGATCTCTACTGCTATCACTGCGAGTGCGGAGGTGTACTTTGGGTTCTTGATGATCATGATACTTCTGGCGAGCTTGGCCACTGGGTTCTGTCAGAATGGCATCTTCGCATACGTATCTGGATTCAATGAGCCGAGATACATGCAGGGCATCATGGCTGGACAGGCTGTGGCCGGAGTGCTGCCTTGTATTGCGCAAATTGTCTCTGTGCTTTCTGTGCAGGGAAAAAATAAGCATGGAGAGCACGATGGACCTCCACACGGACCTCCACCAGTACCTTGGACAGCAGCCCTGGCATATTTTCTGACAGCTACTTGCATCTCCGTCATCACCTTGCTGGCGTTCTCCATTCTTCTAGGCCGTAATCGGAAGGCCCAAAAGCACCTTGACAACGACGACACGCCCGACGACACCGGCGACCGCGAAGGCCGTAAACCTATTTCCCTCCTTTACCTGCTGCGAAAGCTCTTTTGGCTGGCTGGCGGTGTGTTCATCACTTTCACCGTGACCATGGTCTTCCCCGTCTTCACCCAGCGCATCGTTTCCGTCCGCCTGCCTCAGGACCAACCTCCGATACTGCAACCGCCTAGCTTCATCCCTCTAGCTTTGCTCTTCTGGAACGTCGGCGACCTAGTTGGACGCTTGATGACAGCTGTGGAATCACTGTCTCTCATTAGACGTCCACGGATTGTCTTCGGTCTGGCCGTCTCTAGAGTGGTGTTTATTGGTCTCTATCATCTATGCAATATCCGTGGACAAGGAGCGGTGATCGAGAGCGACCTCTTCTACCTTGTCGTCGTGCAACTGTTCTTTGGCTTGTCGAATGGTTATCTAGGCTCGACTTGCATGATGGGCGCCGGCGAGTGGGTTGAGAAGGAAGAACAAGAAGCTGCTGGAGGACTCATGGGACTTTGTCTCGTTGGCGGATTGACGGCCGGAAGCTTGCTCAGCTTCATTGTCGCGAGCTAGAAAGGAGGATGGAATCTCGTAACAAGATGAAATCATCAATTCCTCTAACGCGCAGTCATCACCTACGATTTTTAAGGCGCCCGAACGCCACGCTACATGAACAAGAGCCCCTCCACCATGACCATCTCTACCCTTCGGACGGTGCGAAGGAATCAAACAGCCGCACAAAGCTCATAGCACAGATAGCCGCAGTCCCTCCGACCAGCATCATCTGCATGCCGCCCTTGCTTCCAGACCAAATGTTTTTCGATCCGGACCAACCCGAATAGAAGCAAGACTTTCCATACCCGAAAGTGAAGAGGCTGAGAGCCATGAAGGCGAAGGACCAGTACAGAGCCAGAGCGACTTGGGTTTTGTCGACGAAGAAGTAGGGGATCAGAGGGAGAAAGCCGCCTGCAAGAAATCAATATCAGCGGCTTGAAGGATTGGTGGGGAGTGATGGGACAGATGGTGGCGTACCAAGGAAGTAACCCGATGCTATTGTCAATGCGCAAGTGAACGCACGGGAAGCTTCATGCTCGGGTTGGCTATGTTGGAAGTGCATCAGGAATTGCGTCAGATTCGGAGATTTTGACAGGTGATATGTCAGATCGTCTGTGAGACTTGGGGGGAGATCGTAGGGTTCGAAGACCTCGCGTATCGAGCTGATGGTGTCTGGTGATGAGCGGTAGATCATTGACCGGGTATCGCTCAGGGTGGCTTTGTATGATTCTCTGGAGAGAGTGATCAGCATTTTGACCATACCATATCAATAGTGTGGATGAGGGGACACTCACTCTTCGCTCTTCGCCGCCAAATACCCTCCCAAACCCATCGATATCGCGCCGGCCGTCAACTCTGCCATGCCAGCAAAAATCACCACTTTTGTGTTCCCCAACGCCGACAACCCGGCCGTCAGAGCAAAAGGCACAGTCAAGCCATCTGACAACCCGATGATAGCATCAGACACCACTCTCGCATCTAACCTTCCGTTCTTAGTGCTACCATGATGATTCTTCTCCCTCTGCTCTTCTAGGCCTAGCAGTGTGCTTGCTTGCGATTCGAGATCGGTCGAGGAACGACATGGCGAGCACGATCGCGAGGAGGATTTGGACTTCGATCTTTGGTAGGGGAATAGGCTTTCCGCACGCTTCTCGCTGATCGCTATGGGAGAGCGGGCGAAAAGACGTGCTAGCCAGCGCACTGTGGATTGCGTTGTGCTGTTGCTGCTGCTCGAACGACCTCGGCGGGGGAAGGCTTCGAACTGGGAGGTCGTGGTCGAGGGGTGTTGGTAGTGCGGTCGGGATTGGGTGGTTGTTGACATGGTCGTGGATGATCAGCCGGGTCAAGGTACAGTTTCGTTCGTATGTTGGATGGGGTATATGTCTTGCTATATCCGTCGCTGTGTTGTCCATACAATGCTTTGTGATGCTGGAGGCAGAAGGATGTAACACCACATACAACGGAGAAAGACTGAGAGGTATACAGAACAAGAGAAGAGAACGACAGAAGGGAATCTACACACACTTACTACGATCTAGTCCCGACCAATGCATAGACAGGCGCATGTAGCGTAGGAGTGTACGTAGGTAGGTAGTACTGTACATAGTTGCCCACACGGCTACCCCGGGACAGTAGCAGTGACCACTGACGCGGCAGAGACGTCGTTGCATGAAGTGTAAAGCGTGCAGAGTGGGCAAATGCCATACGACGGCCAGCTCTATGAGCCAGTCAGCTGCCAACGTGGGTTGAGTGCATGTGGTTGCCACCCGGCACTGCGCTTTGCTGGATGAGGCAGCTCACTGCAAAAGCTTGCCCTTTCTGCTGCTGTTGCTGCTGCTGCTATTATTCACCTGGACTATCATACGGTGATACGGTCATACTACCTCCACTCTACTGCTCTATGATGCAGGGACGGAGGCTTATACCGCTCAAGCATGTCCGCCCGGGAGCCAATGACACACGCCTCATTTGTCCTGCGTCCCATGTTTCATCGTAATAAGGTACGGGACCACTTGGCCAAGAAAGAAAAAGCGTCGTCGACGGTCCTCCACGCTTCAGCCAAGCAAGACGCGCGGTACGATGCATGCACGTGCATTGCGAGAAGAATGCCCCGTTGGAGTGGCCATCAAAATTTCATGGGCAATATTGATTGATGGAGTGCCCGAGCGGGGAAATTCCGCAGTATTCACGTATCTCCACTAGCTCCAGAAACATACGTGTACGACTCGCAGGAACTCCCAGCATGCCAGTATGCTCCAAAGATCATGGCGACCCTCGCTCCGCGCCATATCGCTTCCCCAGTCGACCGCATGTCGTGTCTGCAAATGCCGCTGCGGCGCAATCGTCAATGCCTTCTCTCCCACCCCACCACAACCACGACATCGATCCAATTTACCCTCAGGGAGCGCACCCTCAACCGACCGCAAGCATCGCATGCAGAGGCAGGACTCTCGTTATCGCCGTCACACACGAGAAGACGCGAAGCAGCAGGATCTCAAGGCTAAGCAGTGTTTGTGCGACGACTCGTTTGGGAAGGGGCCAACATGGCAACCCCTAAGCATCATCTTCAACATAAACCCCTTCATGGAAGAGCTATGCCCTTTGTTGGACCAGGCGCAAAGTCGGCCGACAGCAGACACTGCTCGTCTCAGCGCGCTCATGGAGAGTCATGATTTGACCATGGCTCACTGCGAGAACGTGAGCTTCTGGATCTTCGATCTTACACAGCATACTCCCATAGGGCAGGCACGCGCCAAAAAGCTTCGTCTTACCCTATCCAGGATGGGGTCTGTGGCCTGTACTCTGCGAGTCATGGCAGATGCAGTGGAGCAGCAGAAGAGAAGGCCAAACACTCTGAAAAGTCCCGAGATCCAATATGCCCGAGCTCATTTGACTCAGCTTGCTGCACTGGGCAGGATGTATCAAGCAATGGTCTTGGAAGGCAAAGTCGCTCGAGCTCTGGGCGATGAAGACCGTGCCATCGCTCTGTGGACTCAGGCCATGGACCACGCGGTCAAGTACTCTGATGCCAGAAGCGCCAAGGGAGACTTTAGTCCAGACCCGTTTGAGCTCTCTTCGCCGTGGATTGAATTGACCATGATTCACATGCAGAGGAGCGGACCGCCTCAGAATAAAAACGAGTACGACAAAGCTGTTTGGGCAATGGATATAGGCTGTGAACAGGATGATCCGATATCGCACTTCCATGCCGCCGAGTACAAACGAAAGCACACGCCTGATGGAGGTCACAAGCCGACAGCCGACTGGCTATACCATATGACCAAAGCTGCGACGTCTGGCTATCAGAGGGCCATCCATGAATTGGCCGTCTTCTACGCTCAGAGCGGATGGAAATACATTGAAGACGAGCCCCCAGACCACCTCAAGCCGACGCCTTTCGATTCGTACCCAGTCACTTGGTTGGCATCCACGACAACCACGATGCGGCAGTTTCTTGGCATGGAAAGGCGCGAAGCAGTGAGCGCTCACGATGGCCTCTACCACACTGCTCTCTTTCCCAGCACAGCGAAAGGGAGATTCCAACTCGCTCTCCAATGGCTAGAGGTTAACCACAAGTACTACTACGCGCCATCGTACCTCTTCCACGCCCAGCTACTCATGGAGAAGACGTTATGGGGCATGGCAGACGCTCCCAAATCTGCTCTGAACCTCAGCAAGGACCGCTACACATACGCCTCGAAAGAAGACCACGATGCAAACATTCCCATCGAGAGAGATCCCGAACCGGAAGCCGACGATATATCAAACCCATTCTACAATCCAGAAGCTGCCAAGAAGTCCCTCCGCGAAGTCTTCTTCGCTTACGAAGCGCATGTGCGACGCCAAGGCGTGGAAAGCGCCTTCACAAAAAGACGAAGAGAAGGTGTCTGGCTGGACGCCGAGAGTGTCGATGAGGCTACTAACGAGAATCGACTGAGTCATTGGCCGGAGCACGAGAGGAAATGGATGAGGCACCCGGAGGTGCGCGAGATGTACGAGAACGAAATCGAGGACTTGTATGCGACGGCCAAGGAGATTTGCGATGAGCAGGGCTGGAATATGGTCGATGACAAGGGTGGGCTGCTCTACAGAGCGGTCGTGAAGGTGCAGTCGTTCAAGAGGGAGGGGGGGCGTTGAGCAAGCATGGGTTCATTCTCATGCGTCGACATCGCTGCTCTTAGATCAAGGCTACAGCCCGGCAATTACAAAAGACCGGTACAAATACCCAGATGCAAACACTTCGATCGGCTCCGCAATCCTCGACACCGAAGGATCAAGAACTCCCACTCCCACCGCGTGCCAGCTCTCATCATACACACACAGAAAGCCACATGAACAACAAACAAACGCTTCCCCTCACCCACTCTACATGAAAGCCGCAGGCGTCTTGATCGGCGTACTCAATGGACTCTTGATCGGCGTCGTCGGCGTGCTGCTGCTGCCCATGGCGCCCACCAGCGCGCTCTGCAAGCTCGACCTTCGCAGCGTCTCGGGCTGTCGCTGCGCCTTCAACTTCTCCTTGAGTCGGTTCTGCACGCTGCGGTTCTCGCGCCAGAAGGCCTCGGCCATCTGCGTGTCGAGCACCTGCGTGATCTTCTCCAACTTCGTGCCGGCGGCGTTGACGTCGAGGAAAGAGACGACTTCGAAGGGGTATTCGCGCGGAGTGTTGCGGTGTTTGACGTAGTGGATGTGTCGGGTGACCATTTTGCGGCCCTGTTCATCGATGACGACGTCTTTGATCTATTGGAGAGAGAGAACGAACAATCTGGTCAGCGGGAGGGTTCGTTCCTGAGTAGTAAAGTCGAGTTGGGGGGGGGGTTTTTTTTTTCTTTTTTTTTCTTGGGACTCTGATTTACCTCGACGTCTCTTCCTCGTGAGGTCTGTTCGAGTTGCAGCATCCAACGCTCGGCATACTGCTCGTTGGACTCGCCTACCGCATCCATGTGGCCTGGAGGCTGGAGCAGGAGAGAGACGGGTCGGACGAAACGGCGGCAAGTGGGCTCGCAGACAGCGTGCAGAGCCGAAGGGCCTTCGTCACGGGCTTTTTCTTGCGAGAGGCAGTAGGCGACAGCGGTCTTGTGCATGGTCATGTAGAGCTCAGAGCGGGCCATCGGGCCATTGGTGTCGACGCTACCCATTGTGAATGTAGATTGCTTTTTGGAAGTGACGAGAGCAGAGATGCTAAGGAAAAAGGACGATCCGTTCTGTTGACCTTGACAGTGCTGGCTGCTGTAGTAGGCTGGAACTGTGGACAGAAAAGATGTGGAATCAAAGTCTACTGGTGAAAGCGTACTTTGAAGGTCATATATACCCAGCTTCGCCAATGAGCATGACACGAATGTGAAAGGAGGTGGAGGAGGAGAAGGGGGAAAAGCCACATTGCATCCGCGCCTCTTCGTTGACCGAGACAGCATAGCGATCATAGCTTGCTTGAGTGCCTGGGGGGGGAAGAGGTAAGAAGTGGCCTTGGCCTGCTCCGGCCTGTCGGCACCAACACGTTTTCGACATCGAGGCTGCAGACAACGAACAGGCCTCAGAGTCCTGGAGGAATGTCTGTAAGACAGCATGTGTTCGGAGGCAAGGAACATGCCGTGCCTTGAACGTGCAGTAACTGTGTGGTCAAGCGCAATTGGGCGATCACTTTGAATGGCGCGATAGACATGGCAGGACATTCAATGAAGCATTGGATGGTGATACAACCCCGGAAGGCTTTCGTTACGAATTGAAGATATCTTCGACTCGAAATAATGGGGTTCGTAAATCCTTCAGCTGAGGCAGCTGAAGAGAGCAATCCTGCGAGGTGTCGTCGGCAGCTCACAGCTCTCGAGTCATGTCCGTTTTCGGTAATTCATCCACTGCGATTACGGTCGATGAGCCGGTTAGAATATTGTTCGCGTTGGCCATTTGCAGCGCATTGCTTGCCTGTTTGATCAATAGACCAAGTTGATGATATCGTGACTGTGCTGAAAACTACTGATAATACCAACATCCGGACTAAAACTCTGGAGCGGCTCGAATCCTTGTGGCACACACTCGGAGAGCGAAAGATACAATGCCCAGCGGCTGGTCGCAGGCAAGGCAGTGTTTGTGGGGAATGTGACATGCACCTGTTGGACAATGCAGGCGAGTAAGAGACATTTGGAGCCATTACGCGATCGATCAGAGGCGCCCGTCTCGATAGAGCGCAGCTCTAGATCTCCAGCTATACCCCAGAACATGTTGGTCTTCTTGACGCACCGTTCACGAACAGCTCAGTACTTTGTGAAGACGCCATCGAAATTTCTCAATGTCGGCGGCAATAGAGACCGTTTCGCCGCTTGGTCTCGAAGTCGGTAGCTATTCTTTCGATTGTCTGAGATGAGATCGGAGGATATTCTGAAGCCGTGAGTGAAGGCGTGCTTCAGCAGTAACGTTACCCCAGAAGTTCGCAGTGGAGGATTCGCAGTCCCTCCTTTGTGTGCTGTGCTGCACGTCCCCTGATAGTTGAGAACAGCACTATACACTCGTAAGCTGCAGCATGCTGTTGTCACTGCGATGAGGGACTCTTCACATACCCAGACAATGGCCAAAATTAGGAGACAATGACGACGATGGCCGGTACCGAGAGAAATCCATGTACGACATAGCTGCTCGTCAAAGACTTGGGCATCCGAGACGGCTGATTCAGTAGAGTAGCCGCTTCAAGAAGCCTTCGGCCGGTATAGCAGAAGGAAGAATCCTTTCTCAACGCCCGTCTGCGGCGTCTTTCGCTTGTGGGATTGTCAGGCTCACTCAGCATTTGAATCTCCCGTGCTCGACCTGCTGTCGATCGATCCTCAGGCTGCAGATCTTCTTGTTTGCTCGTACACACGGATGCTGTGAGACAACAGTAATAGCAGCCTCCTCTACGCGCCGTGTGTGGTTGCTTGACGGCTTCTCATTTCAATGGTTTGGCCCATCCTGGCGCTCCGTGAACGTGAATGCGCCCACACCGTACAGTTGGCTGCGCCCTGTTCAGCTGCCATGTCGCTCCCACTTGCCATGTTGCACAGCAGGACGCGGGTTTGCGTTGCCGACAAGTGTAAAAGTCGCGCACGGCAGAGAGAAAATCATGCTGTGCTTCAACATGGATAGTGTTGGTGAGAGGCGCACAGAAGGAAGAGCGATAATAATCCGAACGTGAGAAGCAGGGAGGAAGCCATTCCCGACGTCGGCAGGTCCCGACGAACAACAACAAGAACAACAATAACAGCATCACCACGGCATTAGCCCAATATCCTTAATTGTTTCGACTTCTTGACTACTGTCAGAGGCTCTGATTGTTTGGTTGAGGTACTCAGAGTGCATTCTCCCCCTCAAGTATGGCAAACAGTCATATCCCGACCAGAAACTCGACGCTACTTCCATCCCGACGGAATCCTTCCAGGGCCACTCTAGGAACCTTCCAACCCTGCCACGATCATTACAAGAAAAATGACAATTACAGTCTGTCTGGGGCGTTGTTCGACTCAGACGCCCGACTTGACCCAAGCCCCACTTCCAGACGCGCTCACACCTCTCGACAGTTGTACGAAGGATGCTTCCCTTCGAACGAGTCGTCCTCGCCATAGACCACCTTGTACATCTCTTTTGCACACACTTTCAGCGCACGACAATGCTGTATCTTTCCCGCATGAAAAGCCAGCTCTGCTAATCCCATGAGAGCCAGCACACCGACCGCCTTCGCCTGGCTGTATGTTCCATGCACAAGCTCATAATTGCCAGAAGTGTGATCGTGCACAAGACTGATGCCAAGCCCAACTTGTAGGCAAGAAACGAAGCACTCCTCGGCCACCTTTATAGTCTCTTGCGCTGCGGACTTCCAATTTCTGATGTCGCCGAGCTTAACATTCGCCAGCTGGAGGAAAGCGTTCGCCATCTGTACCTTGGGCAGTCCATCATAATAAGACAACTCGTACGTATGCATCAGCCCCTCTAGTAAGGCCTCGTTGACCGCAAGCATGGGACCCGGCTTGAGCGTCGACTGCAGCATCCTTCGCATATGTAGCGTCTTCCCTGGAACAGCAAGATCAGCCCCGCACAATGGGCACGAACATTGGAAGCTGTTGTTGCGCTTGAGAATGCCATGCCTCTTGTTCACATCGTAGGAATTCGGGACGTATGCCAATGTAAGCTCCTCTCCAGCTGGAATGTTTCTGACGGCTCGAACAATGAAAAGACTTCCGATCCAGCTCCAACAGCAGTTCGGCAGGCATGAGTGATTGAACATGGAAGCTTTAAGCCACAGACCCGGCATTTGATTTGCTTTCGAGGCCAGCACACTATTGGACGGCGTCTCGTTTGCGGGATCACCGCCATCATGGTGGTCAGAGGTACAGCCTGGCAAGATGGTATGCTGATTGTGCTTCAGGATGGAGAGGGCGTGGTAGATGTTGAAGTGCTATGCATCACTCGTCGAGTGGTGTTCATCACCCGCGCATGTTGAGAAGAGCTTCTACATCAGAGCTGCAGCAGAATCCACGATCGTCTTGGCTGCCAGCTGTGACAATAGTTGCAGGACTCTGCCACTCGTCGTCTCACCTGGTAGCACATCGACCATGCCTTGCCCAAACTCGGAATTCTTACTGTCCTTGGCAAGAGCCACCGGCCTTTCGCAGAGCAGCAAGTCTCCGGCAGCCACATTTTGGGTCGCAAACATACCGCGGCCGCTCAGCATACTGTGTCGGGCCTCAAGACTCCCGGTGTACGACGAAACCTCGGGGCATTCTCCTTCACTGATCACCTTGCGAACAAGCATGCCAAAGTCGTACTTCCTAGCAGCCTGTTGCACACGCTCGAGAGTCTCATTGTGGAATTGGACATGCTTGTACTATGGGTTATCCTGCTGCCCGATGAGTTGGACGACGTATTGCTGTGCAAGATCCGGCATATCGCATCGCAAGGCTGGTACCATGGCGAGATTTAGTGAACCCGGCTTCCCAGCTGAGAGCTGATCTATATTCACAGCGTGCGCCTTCCTGAAAGCGGTATGGCAGACGCCCATGCGTGAATGAGTGGCAGAACGCAGAGGGATAGTAGACATGCCATCTTCGCCTTCTCCGAGCGTGTAGAGGTCGATTGCACCGAGAAGATCTCCTCGTATGACTGCATTATCACCTTGCGTACATTACTCCACGTCGTTGGACACTTCAAGTTCTGGAAATTGTGTAATGAGATGAGATCGTGCTGCTGGGTGGTGGTCTGTGGCTCTCGAGACGTATTCGCAGTCGCTGGGGTGGTGAAGACAAGATCGCGAGATTGTATCGAGGGCTGGCACCGTAGTAAGGCTCCTTGTTAGCGACTATCGTCGTGCTGGCTGCCAGCTCAACCCCGAGCGGCTGAGCGACTAACGACCAGACTTCACCCTTGCCGCCGCGAGAATCTGTGACGGAGAAGATACTCCCCAAGTCTCGACGAGTGTCGTCGATTTGAAGATAAATGATTTCGCCATGGTGGCGAGTGTTCGGCTTGAGGTCCTTCCATGTGATCTCAATCAGGGTAACTGTCGCTGTGGTAGATGGTGGGTAGTGTGGGATGAGTTTCGGGAGACTGGTGGGCTGCAGCTGAGTGGCTTGATGTGCCGTCGTTGATCCTGTGCGCTGTTTGAGGCGCTCCAATAGCTTGTTCGTTGAGTTGTCCATAGCGTTTGCGTGGCGTGACGGAAGCAGAGACTTCAGCCGAGCGCACGAGGGAGTCTTGTAACAGTCTGGTGCACGACTTTGCAGGATGCACGCAGCACGAGGTGCGACGTTTGATTCGGGTGCCTGCAAACGTGACAAGGCAAACAGCTTGGTGTTATCCGAAATGCACGAGCCTACCAGATCTTCGTCTCAAGTGAATGCACGCTCAAGTGGCAGCCTGCTTCTCCTTGCCCTGTTCTACCGGCTCGTCGATGAACTGCGGTGGAGCTTCTCCCAGATAACTCGGCGCCTCTCCTTCCATATTGAATTCAGCACCAAAGTCAACCTCGTCTCCGAGCGCCTCCAGCTCAGCATCCAGCTCCGCCTCGTCCACGTCGTCGGGAATGTCGTAGCTCCTGCTAATGCTCTCTTGAATATCGTTGCCAATATCCATCAAATCTGCCATCTCATCCTGCATCTTCTCGATTTTATCGATGTTGACCTTGCCATACTGCTTCTTCAGCTCTTTCTGAGTTGTCTTCATGGCATCCACGGTAGCCATTGTATTTTTGAGATTGTCTTGCATCATGCCCGCCTGCTCCATATTCCAACTCTGCTGTTGCAGCTGATCCTTCTGCCCTTCGTACATCTTGCGTTGCTGGAGAACTTTGATGGCTTTCTGCTTGATAGCATTCTTGCCGGGACCGTCTCGCATCTTACTGAGACGCGTCTGATATTGTTGTAGTTCGGCGTTGAGTTTGGAGAGTTTTACATCGATGGACTCGATCCTCGTATCTACCTGCGTAGTGTTAGTAATGGCAACTCCTTCTTGGCTGTGGAGTACTTGCCTTCCCGATGGCATCGTTGAGGGTGGGCTTGGGCGCATTGTTCTTCGCGCCAAAGAGTCGATTCATGGTGGATATGGATGTGCGGCCGATGTCCTGCGCAGCGTGATCGCTAAGAGGAGACCAGGGGTAGGAAGGCAGGGAGTGGTACGGTTCATGTGTGGTCGAGTTGGGAAGTGAAAGCCTGGATGCGAAGATGGCAAGTGCGCATGTCGATGTGGGGGTTGCACGTGAAGCTGCTAGTCTAGAACTACTCTATCTACGACCTCACTTCTTTCATCGACTGAATATTAACACAAAACATGCCATCTCTGCATGCGATGCTCGTACGGGCAACGCGAGTAAAGGAGAAAACCGGGTGTCCATGCGGAGGCGCACTTTGACCTGCTCCCAGCGATCACCACCTTCAGGCTGTGCCACCGCCTCCAGTAGACACCTTTAATCTTACGAATTGGACGCTGACACTAGCAAAACGGTACTTCTCGACGTTTCAAACCGTGTGAACTGGGACAGGATGAGACGGATGACAGAGATGACCAGGATTTTAGGACCGAGGATGGTTGTGCTTTTCGAGTGGTGCCTTCGCGGCTTACGAAAAGCGCGCAGGATGGAGTCGATCGTGCGATGAAGATCCTGAATCTCAAGCCCAACATCGAACGCAGTCCGAAAGGTCAATGACCCGAAGAAACGCCAAACGCCAAAAGTGAAGCAATTGAAGCTTGGGTTTGCTTCGTGATGCGCATCTCAGTCGGACATAGGGATATTGACTGCTAGCAATAACACCACCATGCAGAGTTGAGAGCTCGAGTGATTGCTGAAGAGCTATTACTTAAGACCACCAGCTATTATCAGACTCTGACCTGTGGTGAATCCGGTTCGCGCGTAAAATGTCACAGCGTTAGCGACCTCTTCAGGCTCGCATAGTCGATGCATTGGTATTGACTCGACCAGACCAGGAAATTGGTCACCACTTGGGAGCAATCCTGTATTGCCAACCATGGCCTGAACTTATCAGCTTCATCACTACGAAGACGTCTTCTGCGGCAGACTCACCGGAGCCACGTCGTTGACAGCGATATTCCAAGGCGCTAAAGTAGTCGACAGATTCTTCATCATGCCCATCATTCCGCCTTTCGATGCAGCGTAATGACAGCCCTGATAGCATCAGCAACTGCGGAACAGACATGCTACGAAGCTCAACTCACGTTCATGCCTCCACCATGAGCAGCAATTGATGACACGAAGATGATTCGTCCCCATTTCTGGGCCTTCATACCATCAACTACACCTTTGACGAGCAGGAAAGGAGCTCGCAAGTTAACGTTGAGTGTGTGCTCAAATTCGCTGAGAGGAATGTCGGAGACGTCGCGGATCCGCTTGCCATACCCGGCGTTCGAAATGAGAATATCGACGGCTCGGCCGTGCTCCTTTTGGGCGTCCTCGCAAAGCTTGGTCGTCTCTTCAGGCGAAGAGAGGTCGGCCTTGTGGATGGTGAATTTCTGTGTATGGCCCGAGTCGGCGACACCATTGGCGACGGATCCCAAGTCTTTGACAAGAGCCTGCACGGAGTCTTGGTTTGAAGCATAGGAAAGGGCGAGGTCACAGCCATATGATGCGAATTGTCTGGCACAGGCGGAACCGATGCTGGAGACTGTGTCAATCCCAGTCCAAGCTTTAAGGCTTGTCTAATGGTCACATACCCTCCAGATGCACCAGTGATAAGGACCAGCCTTCCGGTGATGTTGTTGTTGTTGTCTGCTGCTGCCATCGTAGTTGTTGTTGAGTTGCTCCAGGATGAGCTGAGTCGATTGGAAAGCTTCTCTTGCTGATCTTGTCGGAACGACGGATAAGTACTCGGACGGCAAGATGATTCCGGAATAGATCGACTCTACGCTGGACAGACGACGTTGCTTCACGCCCACGAACACTTTATCCGCATCCCCAGCAGTACGTGGGGGCTCCACACGAGCATAGCACCCTGGTCAGGATGTGGACCGTCGTTTGCCGAGCCAGCCGAGAAAGCCAAGCATCGCAGGTGGGGCATGTACATGTACCATGTCCCCAACATCACGAGTCTCTTCGCGCCCGGTGCACCACTACCAGAACAGCAAGAATCCATGCAGTATCGCTCACCACTGGACATTCATTCATTGACTCTCCATGAGCATGGATGAGAGCGACGACACGGGCGCGGCTTCTGCGACAAAAGCCGACCGCGAAGAAAAGAAGGAGAAGCGCACAAGCAGAGCGTGTCTGAATTGTCGCGCGCGAAAAAGCGCATGCCATTTGTAAGTCCTCGGGTGTAACAGCCGCTGCATCAAAGCAGATCATCAGATCACGCACTATCCATCAGGGTCGATCGGCGAGTGTGGCAGTGTGGCCTCGGGACATGGCGAAGCAAGGAGTTGTCCAGAACCCGATCGGCTATCGAGCCTGAATGAAAGCCGGATGCTAATGAGGTGCATTCCAGACCAACAGTAGATGGTATCGTCACGACCCCATGCGAGAGATGCAAGGCTTCCAATCTCGAGTGCGTGATCGGCTCCAGTAACCGTGGCGGTCGAAGGGTACGCAAGCGGACGCTGGGTCAGGCCGGCTTCGACACGCCGTCGCAAAGTCATCATCGCCAGCCAAGCGAGGCTGCTGCTAGTAGTGCCAACGAAAGTAGCACCTTGACCACGAGGGATTACTCGCAGCTGCAGCAGAGATCTGGATGGACCCCGTCCGAGTACGGCAGCTTGAACAATGGACCAGCCGGGATGAGTACACCTACTCCAGGTATCATGCTGGACCCAGCCCTGGAGGCTGCCGATGGAGAGTCGGTCGTGGGCGTACGAGCTACTCGGGAGAGCTCAACGTTATCTACGAGCAACTTTGCCTTCAACGACCTCCAGAATCCCAGCGATGCTCTTGGGATACTAGCCCAAATAGCCAGCAGTGGCGAAAGCGCTCCGACCTTAACCGTTCCACAAAATGGACTAGCAACACATTCGCAAACGCAGCTAGGCTATGCTCTGGTCAGAGATGGCAGACTTTCGCTGTCAAAGATCATTCAGCTCTTGCAGCGATACAAACACTATTACCATCCATTCTTTCCCCTTGTGCCCGCCACCACCCTGGACGCTGTCAATCTGGCCAAGACAGCTCGTGATGAACCACACCTGCTCACCGCGATCCTGGTCATTGCTTCGAGAGATCTCACAGATGAGCCAAATGTGTTTGTTGCTTGCTCGGAGCACATGCGGTCTCTGGTCTCGGCACTCGCCGCGGGAGGACCGGGCAATGTTGAGACTGTAGAAGCACTGCTATTGCTAGCTGAGTGGACCCCGTACACTTCTCGATCAGATGCTGGCCATGTCGGCAGAGGTGAGGAAGATCGAGAAGCCTGGATGCATGTCGGCACCGCCCTGCGCATCGGCTACTTCCTTGGCCTGGATAAGTACTCATTTTCAGTGCGAGGCGACGATGTCAAAGATCCGCAGTGGCAGCGGAAACGATTGGTATGGACTGCCTGCTACATCAGCGACCGCCAGATAAGCATTCGGCTCGGCAGAGCATTCTGGTCCCGAGGACCTGGTCCGCTCACGACACTCTCCAAATCTGACTTCCCCATGCTAGCTCCCAGCAACCCTGGTGATGAGGACTACGCCAGTATCTTCCAGGCCACGTTGGAATTGACACTCTTATTCTCCAATGTTCACGATGTACTATACTCTAATCCTGGCAATAGTATGAGAAGTCATTTGAGCGGGAGCTACATCAAGTACATTGACGACTTCAGGAGCGCTATTTACGGCTGGAAGAGTGTCTGGGGAACACTGACATGCTCTCCTCATCTCAAAGCAACGCTACTGATGTCCTATGACTACCTGAGGCTGTATACCAATGCATTTGCTTTTCATGCCACTGTCAAGCGCGCACTGCCTCAAATTCAGCAAGGACAAGAGCATCGCCGCTCAGCACATCCACAGCCCGGTCGAGTGTTCTACAACAATGTCGGGGCTGTTGGCGATGCACGGTTTATCTATGAGGGACTCGATGCTGCCAAGAGTCTTCTTAGTATGGTCAACACTTTCGTTGATCCAGAGAAGTCACTGCGCTATATGCCCCTACGCTTCTACCTTTACTCGATCTACTCGGGCGTCTTCTTGTACCGCGCGAGATGTGTTGGTGTTCTTGCCTCGGACGAAGAACAGTCAGTGCGAACCATGGTCCAGGAAACGATCAACCGGCTGGAGCGATCCGGAATCGGCCCTCAGCATCCAGGAAGTCGATACTCGCGATTGCTTAAGCTTTTATGGGACAAGGTCGAGCGTAAAGAGCGCAAGGATAACTCGATCGCTACCCTGAGGAACCCATATCGACCAGGCAGTGTTGGCGGTCCAACACCAAACTCACAATCCTCGACTTTGAATCACGACTCTCCAGCAGTGACCGAGATGATGGGGGATTTCTCTTGGACGGATCTAGATGCCATCGGCAATTTTGCTGTCAACGGCAACGGCGGCACTGCCATTTCCGACTCGGAATGGTGGTCTGGCTTTTTGCCAGCGGACAGCAACAATTTCCTGTACGAGACACTTCCTGGAATGGACGAATGGAATCTTGGATTACAATGAACAGAAGGTGTCGCAAGACGCTGGAACGTTACTTTGAAGATCGACAGAACGGACATCGGAGCAAAGATTTTGCGGTGGCATGTGACAGTGGCGGCAACTGGCGGACAATTGCGGGGGTCTATTGAGCTCTCGGCATATGGCACAGTTTCGGCTCTGCTGGTAGCTCTCTACGTCCTGAACCTGAAGACGGCATTTCTCCTCAGAGCTTCTCTCCCACCGTCTTCCGCGTCCTTATTGTTTCTCCAGTATAATACAATGACGGCCCAGAAGTCTGCCCTGCTTATTGGCAAAATCTCGCATGCTCGCAAGGATTGGGAAGCATTAAATCCTCTGGTAACATTGAAGGTACCTGACGTCCAGGAACACATGAGAATTGAACGGCACTTATTCACGCGTACAGGAATATCCTGAAGGCTCGCGAGAGGATTTCATAAAACGCTGCAAAGATGGAGAGTTCGACGACGTCGTCGGAATCTATCGATCGAACGACTCGACCAGCATCACGGGCCCGTTCAACCAAGAACTCGTTTCTGTACTTCCCAAATCACTGAAATTCATTACCCACAACGGAGCTGGATACGATAACATCGACGTCCCTGCTGTGTCAGAGCGCAACATCGATGTCAGTAGCACGCCTATCGCAGTCAACGATGCCACTGCGGATAGTGAGTTCCAGAACAATTCCACCAGCTCTACCTAGGAATACTGACGAGCCTCAGTCGCCATGTTCCTTATGCTCGGAGCACTTCGCCGCATCACGATATCCTTCACCGCAGTGCGGAAGCACGAATGGCGAGGCAAGAATTTCGGTCTCGGCCATGATCCTAAGAAAAAGGTTCTCGGAATCCTAGGCATGGGTGGTATAGGGCAAGCTGTTGCCTCTCGTGCTCGAGCATTTGGTATGGAAATACAGTACCACAATCGCAAACGACTGCCAGAGTCTGAAGAGCAAGGAGCGAAATACGTAACTTTTGAGGAGCTGATGAAGACGAGCGACGTGCTCAGTCTCAACCTTGCGCTCAATCCTTCGACACGACACATCATATCAGAAAAGGAGTTCTCTATGATGAAAGACGGCAAGCCTTGAGCCGCTTCTCTTTTGAGACACCCCCCAGCTAACACTACGTTTCAGGCGTGATTATCGTCAACACTGCCCGTGGCCCCATAATTGACGAAGCCGCCCTCGTTTCCGCTCTCGATTCCGGCAAAGTCTTCTCAGCAGGACTCGATGTCTTTGAAGAAGAACCCAAAATCCACCCTGGACTCATCGCCAACGAGAACGTAGTATTGCTTCCGCATGTAGGGACGGCGACGTGGGAGACGCAGAAGGATATGGAGCTGCTGGTGTTGGAGAACTTGAAGAGCGCGATTGAGGGGAAGGGACTTCTGACGCAGATACCAGAGCAGAAGAAGAAATGAGTCCAGTCGAGTCACAGAGGCTTGGAATTTAGCTGATTGGGAGATGGCGACAGCTATGCCGCGATGGTGAATGGCCGCAGGATTAGAGAAAGCTTATGGTTCGTCACGATTTTGGCAGCTATACATGGTAAATAGTGACAACGGCTGATTCTCAAGCAGGCATGATGAGTGCTAGCTCAAGTCTGATGACCTGGGTGATCTAATACAAAGTTCTGTTGATACGTGTCGCATGAATCTCCTCGAATGCTCATTTCTGCACGGCACCAATACCTGCAACAGATTCAGATCTCTCAGTGGAAAGTCGTCAGCGTTCACCCACACTCGATCAGCTTCTGATCTGTGTGTCATTTAATCCCTTTCTTCTTTCATCCCTTCTTTCGCGATGTCTCGTCTGGGACGCTAGAGCCAGATTTCGGCTCCATTCACTTGCGAGAACCTTCGAGACTCACCCAAGTCAACAGCGACCTGCTTATTCTACAGAAAGGCTCCACGACCGTTGGACTTCAAAAATCCAGATACACAGTAACATGGTCTCCACCCGCCGTCAACAGTCATTGGCAAAAGAGTGCTCGTCTTGCTGGCTCACTAAGTCCAAAAACGAGTTCCCACGCAAGACACCGATCGAGCAGTGCGAGCATGACATCAAGACATGCGACGACTGTATGAACCAATGGATAGCTACGAGGCTGAACAATGTGTACCAGCCGGCCATCGAGTGCCCAGACTGCAACGCACAGTTCCTGTTCCACAACCTCCCGCCTGCGCTCAAAGCGCGGTTTCAGAAGAAGTCGCACCGCATCTACCAGAGCCTCCAGCCAGAGGCGAGATGGTGTCTGAGTCCGACTTGCGACTCCAGCCAGCGCATGACCCCTTGGGACCTGGAGAATGACTTGTGGATTTGCGAGGTGTGTCACGAAGCTGCTTGTCTGGTCTGCGAACGTCCCTTTCACCTGGACGAGACTTGTGAGGCATATGCGAGGCGGAATATGAGGCGTCTGGTGGAGGAGAAGGTGACGGAGAGGATGCTTGCGATGGCTGAAGAGACGGGAGTTGTCAGGTCATGCCCGAATTGCGAATGTCCGATGACGAAAGATGTTGGGCACACAGAGAGGATCAGGTGTCCTCGGTGTCGGTACTGGTTCAATTGGGGTACAGCTTGAAGCAGTCATAATGATCATTGTAGCTACAGCTGGCAGAGACAGATGTCGAAAAGCAAATCGTCACATTTGCGCGTTCTTTCCTAAAACAGTGTTGAATAGCGCGAGTATCTCTGTTCACTTCTTGCTTATTCAGCGTCCGCTTTCACATGTCTTTTGTCCCACGCCGACGCTGTCCACCTTTGCTGCCGCTTACCTCGCAATCCCTCAGTCACTCATCGAGCGACCACGGTCATACTGTCGCGACCACAATCGCTCAATCCTGGCACCTTCGAACATCGGGCAGAAGGCATCGAAATCTGAAGGCAAGAATGGCAAACTATCGCGAGGTCAATGGACAAGCCCAGTTCGACAACGACGATGAAGACGCGGAAGAGCAGAGATATGAACCAAGAGATAAGAGCTTGGCACGGAGATGCTGGAGTGCGCTCCATGCTTCATTCGGGAATATTTTGATGCTCTTATTGGTACTCCTGCTGGCACTGAATCTGCGAGCGACGGCTAAGACTGGAGACTTCGGCTGGCCGTGGAGCGGAGAATGGATCGTGTATCAGAGTTATGGTCGAGACGAGAGGTTCATGTCGCTAGACCACAAGTATGATCCTATGTGGTCGGATTTCTCAGACGCAAATACCGCCATCATCAATCTGGGAGGTCATGAAAATGGTTATAATGGCTCGATCGCAATGTGCGCATGCTCTGCTCTGCTCATCTACCACGTTGATCCTCCCGACTGACTCGATGTGACTTGTAGGTTCCATGCCTTGCATTGCGTCTGGTCCATGCGACATGCCCTGCAGCGAGCTAGCGTGGGCGAACGTATCGGCGTCGACAACAAGGACGACCCACATTGGCCGCACTGCCTCGACTATCTTCGCCAGGCTATCCTGTGTTCGGCCGACGACACGATTGAGCGAGCTCATTGGACTAATAACACCATCGCGCCAGACACGGCAAATGGAGCTTATATCGAAGGCAAGCTGGACGTGCGGCAGTGCAGGGACTCGGCGAAGTTGTATAGGTTGAAGGACTTGCGAGCAGCGTGGTGATATGAGGGTTGACTGGTGGGAATGCTGGGGCACAAGATATGCGCACGTGGGCTAGCAGCACATAGTCTTTCGGCATTGAGCAGCGAAGCACTCTGGCTGTGCATGAGAACCACGAGAATGCGTCGTGATGCCTGACAAATTCCACCTTGGATATGATCAAATCGCAAACCATTTTCAAGCCTGGTAGATCGCTTTAAAACACACTGAAGATCATATGCTCTAAATCTGAAGGAGCACTCTTGTTCTGGTTCAGCACAATCCAGCTGGCTTCGTCTGAGTATAATGTAGCGAGTCCGTTCCCGCCCGGTGCCCAGTTGAGACTGTTCTGATTGGTCTGTACGTCAGAGATATTGCGACCATGTATCAAAGAAGTCTTGACAATGTTGCCGTTCGTGTCTTCGTAGACAAAATAATCGAGGGTGCCGTCCGTGGTGACGCCAAGGACGCTGCCCTTCGCAGGCCATTCGTCCGTTGGAGCAGCGGAGTCTACGAGCCGAGTCAGTATATTGTTCTGACACTCCAGCGATGAGATATAGCTTGTTAACCTACTCCACTCAAATATGCCATTATAGCTTGAGTTGCCAAGCTGTAGGGTTCCTTGCCAAATAGCACCAGTACCGTTGCCTCGATAATATAGACGGTATGCGTTGTCAGTGCCGAGACTACAGCCGCAGCCAGCGGTAACGTCCACACCATCGACCAACTGATCAGCCACAAAATTTGTGGTGGTGGAAATGTTGCCGGGGGGCTGGGGCCAGTCCACCCTGACCATGCTAAGCTCGCCGACCTGATTACCTGCGATAGGGTCCGTCAGTATTGAATAGATTGATGGTAGGTGCGAGCGATCACTTGCCATACGCAATTCGAACACCGTTCAGGGCGTCTTGCGTCTGAGCAACGCAAGCTGATAGCATACTATTTCCAGAGGCTGTGCTAGCAGTGGACCCGTCAATCATGACGACTGAAGGTAAACTCCAGCCGGCATTGCCACTTGTTTCAACTGTGTTGATATTGCCTTGGGGATCAAGGAAGAACACTTGTCGCTGGGAAAGCGTTAGTGCGCGCGCGACAGCACCTAGTCCGAGTCTCAAGCTCACCTGCGAATCTCCATTGTTGTCGTAGGCAATGGCGGAAATTGGCGTGCCTTGTTGAGCATTTGAGGAGATATTGGTCAGATCGGTAGGGATGTATCCTGCCTGCTTCCAGGTCTCATTGGGATATGCAGCTTCCGTGATAATGCCGTCGGGTCGCGAGAAGTACGTGTACAGTGTGCCGCCGCCGGAAGGGTATAACAGCGCCAATTGAGTGGTATTACTCACTGCGACTGTATCTTGGCTAGTGGTTGTATTTGACGCAGCTGGCATGGTGCCGTTCATGCTTGTGCCGCTTGTTTATATCAGTTGGACGTCTATCTTTATAGACCGGCTGTGCGTACCTGTTGTGATCTGAAGAATGCAACACCGTTCCGAGCACTCCACCTAGTACAGCGCCCAGAACTATTAGCAGCGCGAGAACACACAGAGCGATGAACAGTGCTGGTCGAAGGCCACAGATGCGCCGCTTGTCTTGTCGAGTAATTTCTCCTTTCGGTAAGGCAGGATTGTCTTTGTGATCTTGGCCATAATGTTCTTCACTTCTGGTGAACTGGTCCTCGTCATGTACTGGGTATTTGTCGTTGGGCTTGTTGGTCACCTCTGGACGGTGTAGTGAAGCGTGTCGTGGAAGTGCATCGTGTGATGCCGGGACGACTTCTGGATAGTCCGGAATTGGCACAGCCTCAATGCCAGGGGCACTGCCACGACTATCCATGCCAGCTTCTGCGGCCATGAAGCAAACTGAAAAGGTGTATGAAGATTGCAGAAGGCGAGAATCCTCGCTGTAGCTGAACGGCGCAGAGTCATTGTGCCGATCCTTCGCTCCACACTAACTTTCTCCGTACTGGTGTTGTTGGTTGATTGATCCTGCTTGGCCCCAGCTCTGAGCTGAAACATGTGGCTAAGATAACAATGCTGGTGTTTTGATGGCGTCCAGCATCAAAAAAGTCCAACGAGAATCTCGCGTTCGCCAAAATTGCAAAACTTCAGGGCAATAGACTACAGCGATTAGCCGTCAAGACATTCGTTCCCGTAAGGAAGCGGTGGGATCGCTTCCGTTCATCGAATAGGCAGCTATTACGGTCAACAGCGTCGAACCTTTGAACACAGTCTCATAGTGGCCTTTCTTGACGGCAGCGCTGTATGGTAGTCGTTGAATTCGTCGAAAAGCCAAGCCCGTCCAAGCAATGTAAAAAGTGAGGAGAATATGATACTTGTATCGGGATACGAGATCGAAAGCAGCATCGGGGCCCCTCTTGTGTCCCTCCATGGCTCTTGTTGTTGGTCTGACATGGTCGGAAGTGTGACTTTGGAATCTCTTTTATGTATATTGCGAAAAGTCTCATCAGAATCCATGATGCACGACTACCAGAGACCGGCAGATTGATGTGCCGGATTCGTGTGAACTTCGTGTTCCACGGATGTCACCTTCGCTTCGTGTGATGATCAGTGGTAGTACCGTCAGAACGGGCGACGAGATAGGCATCAATCCTAGACATTTTCATTGGGCCTGCGGGCTGTGTCTGAGCATGTTGACAGCTGATCCCATAGCCATTGCTATTCGCCATACGCGTACCGAAGATTTTGCAGGGCGTTGGGGATCATATCTGGTCAGCTGAAATGCATTCCATATATAGTCTCGCTATCAATGCTCTCGGCGACTCGACCTGGATGCATTATCGGTCCGCCGCTCTCACGTCCTGTGAGAATCTTGATCAGATCCATGTCATCCACTTGGCGGAGCACCCTTGCTGTCGCTACCAAGGCGAGCTAGCGTAAAACTCTATTTCGACGAGGGACTTGGTTTGAGAATACTATCAGCGTGTGACACGTCGACCTCATCCGCTGTGTATGGCTTACTGAAAAGATATTTGCAGCGACAATGGCAACTTTTCCTTGCAGCTGTGCACCTGAGAGTGTCAGGTCTTCATCAGGCTGTGTGGAGTCCACGGATGCCGTGGTTCTGGTGATGGATTTCGTGCGACCGAGGACCAATCAGCGTCCGATAGCGACAGCCTCGGCAGCGACGAAATGCTGTCTCCTCCACCAAGTCTTGGTGACAATCACACTCCTGAAAACACCCCCAAAGTCCGCTCGACTGCCAGCAAGAATCTGAATTGAAGAGAGCGGGAGCAACAATATTGTCTCGCGAAGAACACCGCCGCAAGCATGGCACTGATCACAAGCTTTCCTGGCAATGTCCTCTGGGTACTGCTGGCTGTGGCCTACAACACCTTGAAGTTTCCACTCTGGATTCTCTATTATATTCCGACGGGAACACGACCTCACCCACACTGGTCGCTCAGGCAAACAATCTCGGTTCAGGTCGTCAAGGCTTTCTTGTGGAATGCTGCTACTGTAAATATTGCCATTTCTGTCAATGTTAGGCGATAATGCTTATCCTCTGCTTCCAGGTCGAGATGAAGACTCCCCTTTCTCTGCTTCCCAAGGCTGAGAAGGAGAGATGGCAGGTCGCTAAGCCAGCGGCAAAGAAGGCATATACCGCCATTGCGACCTCCGACCCCACCATTGCTCCTGAGTCTGTTGGCGGTACATGGTTTCCCGCGAAACCAAGTGTGACTGGAAAGCCAAGACTTGTCATCCTTCACTTCCACGGCGGCGCCTACGTTATTGGAGACGGCCGCACCCAAGATGCAGGCTTCGCGTCCAAGACTCTCGTTGCCAACACCATAGCTGACCACGTCTTCGCTCCACAATACCGTCTCGCTTCTAATGCCAATGGTCGTTTCCCAGCTGCGCTGCAGGATGCGATTACCTCGTACTCGTATCTGATCAATGTCGAGGGCATTCCGGCCAATAACATCATCCTCTCGGGTGACAGTGCTGGAGCCAATTTGGCGCTTGCTTTGACCAAGTACCTCACGGAACATGGCAAAGCAGTCGAATTGGAGAAGCCTATGGCGACGCTGTTGTGGTCACTTTGGGCCAATCCCAACAAGTCCCTTACACACGATGCCTTCAACAACAGCCCAAATAAAGACACGGATTATATTCCGGCCGCATTTGGAGCCTGGGGAGCCAGGACTTACTTGCCTGATGTCAAGTATGGGTTGAACTTGGACTCGCCATATATCAGCTTCGAAAACAATCCCTTCAAGACTGACGTTCCGATCTATTTTTCGACTGGAGAGTGCGAGGTGTTGTTCCATGACGACTTGAAGGTTTACGAGCAATTTAATGCTATTCCAGGCAATAAGGTCACATTTCAGATTGAGGAGCACGCAGTTCATGACACCATCCTCGTTGGTAAGCTTGCGGGATTCGAGAAGGAAGCCATTCAGGGTGCGAAGAGGGCTGGCGAATGGCTGCGAAAGATCAGCACGGGTGCCAAGCTCTGAGTGACACGAGACCAATGAATGTTGTGAGACGGGGCGAGCAAGAGAATTCAATTGTATGTGCCTCAATGTTACATGGGAGTTCACATAGATTGAGGTGATTTAGATGTATGTATGCCGTACGAAGACACCAAGCAAGGACTGTTTTCCTGAGTGGTCGATCTGGCCTCGACGCCACCTATGTGCAGCAAGACTGACACCGGCGGCGTTATTCTCCGATCTTGGCTAATGCAGAGATGCATCCATGACAGATACATGCAGTGGAGAGAAGGGTCGTCGGCAGAACTGCACCCTGAGTCTTGTTCTGAACCCTGCGTCAATGCGCACCTTGTCGTCACGAACGGCAGTTCTGGTATGCGGCTGCCGGCGATGCCGAGCTGTGAAAACCTGGTTGCTGGAAAAAGAATGGACATGGCTTGACAGGAGTCAAAAAAGAAAACCATGCAAATCAGCAGGGGTGTTTCCTCTGCGGCTTCCGCATCGAGCGGAAGAGGGGGCTCAAAGTGAATGCTATTGGCGGATGAGGCGTGTTCTCTGCGGAAACTCTATCTCCACACTATTCCCTGACAGTTTGTTCTCGCGCGACTAACCGGCTCCATGAGCTCCGAGCAGCCAAGCCACAGCACGCTACCACCGCCCGTATGTCGTCCCTGCGCTCTGCTCTCGACAACACCATCACATCATGATTCATTCTCCAATGCTTCGTAGCCTTGCTAAGACGTCCCTCTCTGGCGTCATACGGCGCCGACCAAGATCTCGCCCAGATCTGATGATGGCTATCAAGCATTAGCCAGCCTCTTGATCTTAGTCGATGACATGTGGAGATGAAGTGTGGGAGTATAAGACACGCGAGGACGTTACCAAGTGCGGCCATGTCAACGGCTACTAAGGAGATCTCATTTTACGCACCGCTCACCACCTCCTCAGGAGCACGCTTTAACACTCTGTGATCGCCTTCCACTTTCTCGCTCAGCCCTCTACCTCTCTTCGTTGCTGCAGCTCGTCTTTCCGTTCCACCAACTACTACACTCATTTGTTCTTTCACATTTCGGTTCGGCATATAGCATTTCGACCATTGGATTTTACATCACACACTCATTACCAGAATATATTACCACTTGTGTTCATTAAACCAGGAAACATGGTTCGCATCAGTTCTATCTCCCTGGCAGGCTTTGCCGCAGTCGGAGCCATGGCCCTTCCAACCATGCAGTCCAAGAGGTCGGGTGCTTGCATGACTGAGGAGGAGGGTGCTTTCGTCGCCGCCAACTATGGAACGCTCATCGCAAACTACACTAACGAGCTTGCGGACAAAACCCTCGCCGAGAACTTCACCGATTACGCCGAAGGTGTCAATACCTTGATCAACACCTGCCCACAGGGTTCTGCCGCTATATCACTTCCTTTGCTCGCACCAACCTTCAGCTCTCGCGAGCAGTTCGAGATTGGTCAGGGACAACAGGTGGGTGTAGTCGTTCCGTATTTCACGAGTGTATAGCTGATTTTTATAGCCTCAAATCAACTTCGACCAGCTCAACATGTGGGTCAGCTGCAATGCCGTTGTGATCAGATGGATGACCAACAATACCGCTCCAATTGCCAATCCCAAGCCTGTTGTCGGTCTGATCGCCATGGAGGTTATTCCCAACACGAACGCTTCCGCAGACACCAAGACCTACCCATGGTTGATCGACACTGTCTACAGCGAGTTTGACTCCGGTGCTTGGTTGCAGAATCTTCAGGAAGCCGGCATTTGCGGCCCAGCCCCTGGACCATGCGACTCTCAGCAGGTTCCTCAGGAGGCCAATTCCACTACCAGTGCCGTGGCCAGCTCTACAGTTGTTCCCAGCTCTACTGCCACTCCCATTGAATCTACAACAACCGCTGGCTCCGTCGATGTAGTCTCTACACCGGTCGTTTCCAGCTCCACCACCCTTGTCGCTTCCAGCACTGCTGGTGCTGGCTCCGCCGATGTGGTCTCTACACCTGCCGCTGTTTCCAGCTCCACAGCCACCCTCGTCGCTTCCAGCACTGTCGGTGCTGGCTCCATTGAGGCATCGACTGTTACGTCGGTGGCCGTAGCGACATCTACTTCCACCATGACCATCGTCATCAACCCAGACGGTTCCGTCGAGGAGGTGCCTTGCGACGAGTAGACACTCACACCCAACGACTAGATTTTCTTAATCTTACGATGTATATATTATTGTCGCTTTTTGCTTGTAAGCGGGGCGTCACCGTCTGCTTTCATGGTTATTCTTCTTCGATACTCATACGTATGGTGATCAAACTTGGACAGACATCTTGTATGGTAGAAAGGCAGCTGTACGAATGAAGGGACGATAAGATCTGAATTTTGAGCAGAACAATAATGTAATCGAATACCTTTCGTTTCAGGCGCATTTCCAGTGCCATGCTTTCACTTTCCAAATTATCCTGGATTAACCGACTCGGCTGAATGTGTCCCGACGATAGTATGCGGAGAAAATAAACCAACCTCAAGCACTCCTCATCTCCAGTGATCGTCGGCTCCATATCACGCTCGCGACACTGCAGCATTAACTCATTGTCGCGACGTAAGTTTATTTTACACGACTGACGGTTCTAAGGCAGCATGAAGGCCATTGCATACATTTTCATCACACTGCTTTCGAGCGCAAATGCGAGAGAACTATCCCACTCCAGCGTGATATCATTACGAATTCCACACTCAGCTAGCGGAGCATCGATCGAGCACTCACCTTCATATTCCTCATTCTCATTCGAACCTGCATTTTGGGTAGAATTCTTTGGCAATGCGAGTGATCCAAATACCTTCACATTTGACGCTCTGAACACTTTGGTCCAGCATGGTCTCCGACCACGAATTAGGCCAGGAGGCATTACCATGGACTCGATGGTCTTCAGCCCACTAGCCGGAGACCCGGTACGTACGACTAGCTCAAACGGTGGCGTATACCGGACGACGGTTGGGCCCCAGTATTACGAAAGCTGGTCTCACTTTCCGAACGGTACACGTTTTGTATCAACCCTGAATTTTGGCAATGACAGTCTCACCATCGCCCGCGATATGGCCGTCGCTTCAGTCAAGTATCAGAAAGATGTGATTGACTTCTTCGAACTTGGGAATGAGCCTACAAACTACCCAAGCAGTAGATGGGAAAATAGTACTGCAGCCTACATTGCTCAATGGCAAAACTTTACTCAAGCGATTGGAGCTGCTACGAACGATACTAGCAATGCGAGGTGGTTGGCCAGCTCGGCGACAACAGACGAGACAGGACTGCATGTCAGACCAGCAGACCTTATTCCTGCAGGGATCGACTCGACGAGCCAAGTGTCGCAATACTCGATCCACTCATATGTCTTTGCAACATGTGATCCCGAACGAGCAGCGCTAGCGACGACCGAGAACATCTTGAATCACACCGGACTGCTGGAGTACGCCGATACTGAAATCTGGCCATCTGCAAAAGCTGCACTGGACAGTGGGGGTCAATGGATTATTGGAGAGTTCAACAGCATCGCCTGCAGCGGGAATCCGAATGTTTCGGACTCATTTGCACAAGCACTCTGGGAGGTGGACACGGAATTGATCTATGCTGTCCGCAACGCTTCTGCAACGTATCTGCACCAGGGCGCAACACTCGTGTTCCAAAGCAATTCCCAGACGAACACTGCTGCAGACGACGGTAGTCCGGGCTATTCGACGTACGATTTTCTCTACCCAAGGAATAGTTCGAAAAGAGGCGAGCAGCGCACGCTACCAGGCTACGTTGGTCTCCTATTTCTGGCCGAGGCTTTCGCTGTGAATGGCACAAGAGTGCAAGCTCTTGAAACCCCGGCAGGATTGAGCCAGGATCACTTTTCTGCCTATGCGTTTTATGTTGGAGATCGTCTGAGCAAATTGGCCTTGATCAACATGACTCCGTATTATAAAAACTCCACATCCGATGATACAGCGGCGTTCGGCGTATTTGGCGCACAAGTCGATGGACACTTCAGAGGTCGAAGACATGCCTGGGTGAAGAGGATGACGGCCTCGCATGTGGATGAGAAAGACCCAGGAAATGTTACATGGGCAGGCCAATCGTATAAAAACGGGACGGCTGCTGGCGACCTGCGAATCGAAGTGATCCGGAATGGGCTTGTTAACGTGCGTGGAAGCGAAGCAATCTTGGTTTTTTTCGACAGTGATGAAGTGTATGGGCTTGAGCCTAGTAGCCATAGGCAGCCGTGGAAAGACGGATGAGAGGAACTTGAGGCAGTTACAATAGTTTCGTTTGATCTCACTCAAGCACAATGACATTCGTCTTATGTTCAATTGTTTGTAGGGCATCATCGCTCGAAATAGCAGCTACCAGCATACCGATAGGCGCCCGGAGACGTTGGCCTCAGAATCGCTGGCACGCTGAGACCATTTAGCACAGCCATCATGTCTCCTTCTGCAACATCGTCGTGGCCGAGAATGACTTTGCCACCGGCAGAGACGAAAATCTCGTGAAATTCAGGGAGTTCAAACCAGAGCATGCCTCGCCAGAACAGTCTCGTTTCGTACAGTTCACACTGTGCGCCGTGCGGGCAGTTGCCAGGCCTGCTAGGTTTGGAGCGCGAGCATTTCAACTTATCGGTCAGTTCCCGGTAGTGGCGATGTTGGTATATTGGGCGACGAGGATGGTCGAAAATGTTGAGAATGATGTTTCCATGACTGCTTTCGCTCGTGAAGCCTGCCAATTTTCTATCGAGGAGCGACACCATTGCTTCGATGCCGTCTTCAGACTCTACACCGACCTGAGACATGTCTACAGAGTCCCAGCATGCTCGAATCAGCGAGGATAAGGAGAGTGTTGGACGTATGCTTTCGAGCGGTTTCGTCAACTTGTCCAATGGCATGTGCATCTCTGTATCGCCGTAAACATCCAGCGGCTCCTCCATGGTAGCAATGCCAAAGAAGAAGGCTCGAAGAGCAGAGAACAATTCACTTGGCAACCTAGAGTGTAAACGATCGATAATCAGGTCTCGGACAACAAGCTGATTGCGACGAGACATGAATGCTGACATGATATGTCTAGTAGGCCATGTCTCGGAACCTTTCAGTCCAGGCCAATATTTGGAGTTCCGCTTCATACCAAAGCGCCAGTCTGGCACCCATGATGGAGGCGTCTTCTCCGCCTGAGCCCGCTCATCGACGCCATCGCAGCCCAGTAGAATATCCAAGTCACATCGACTTGCGATGATCATGCTTGCCGCTGCGGTATAAGCGAAGTGCCATGGACTCGAGTAGTCTGCCTCAATGGGAGAAGCATCGCGATCATTGACAAGACCAAGTGATCCATATATCATATCCCGAGGGTCGGTCGCTTGAAGCCTTCCACCGAGCAACGGCTTACGCAAGGTGGAGAGGTATCCGTATAGTGTCTGTGTGGCATCGCCGTCGTCTTTGCAATGATAGTGCGCCTGGAACAAGAATTTTCGCCATCCTGTGGTATTGTCGAAAGGATCAAATTTGTCTTGTCCTTCAAGACTTGGAATGCGGAATTGGGCGTCTTTGTGCGACATGTTCACTTGTATCGCAAAGCGCGCCAGCTGATATGGAGAGATCGTAATGTTTCCACTATGCAGGAACACCTTTCTGGCAAGAAGTGCTTCCTGGAGTACCCAGACCCGAGTGAACCAGGGAATCTTAAACACATCGTGGAGTAGTTGCTTCAATCTTTGCCACACCAGCTGCCGAGCATTATCGCTAGGCCTGTACAAGTCGTCGGGGAGTTTCGCGAGGTCATGCCCAGCAGTTTGTGCTCGAATCCAGCACTTCAGGGCTGCTTTCACTCGCTTTTGCGCTTCATCTACCACCCACTTGTCACCTAGATCAGACCACTTGAATGTATCCGAAGCGATTGCAAGCGCCTCGAACATTGCAGGCAGTAGTCGTAAATGCTCAGTTTCTTCTCCCAGCCAGACTAACACCGCAGAGCATCTGCAGTATATTTCGCCCATCAGCGGGACTTGAAAACCTTTCTCTCCATTATCTTCTTGATTGATGAATACCTGATCGCACCAAATATGGTCTTCTCTCGCATGTCTGACAACGTATAGGAGTGCTTTGAGCAGACTAGTCGTTACCAAAAGGTACGAGCCATCGGCGAGCGTTACCGAATGCTCACGCGGCGCGCTGCCCCAAGTATATGAGGGCGTTTGGTATGCTGGCGCATCGTCGAGACTAGTGACTGTCAGCTCGAGGCCACCCTGTGCCTCGATGCCACGAATTTTGAGAAGTCGAATCTGCCGCTTTGCCAGCTCGGTATATCGATGCCTCCGATAGTCAGAGCTGAGCTTCATGTTACACGAGGCGAGCTGTGCTGCAAGACTTGCGTTAGGTAAGGAAGCTCGCGAGATGGCAACTTCGAAGCCGGTGCTGCAGGGTAGGTTGATCCCGCGGAGTGCCGCCAGTCGAATGCACGAAACCGAAGTATGGAGTCGACAACAACATCCTATCCTACAGTTTTCACCATCCGCCAGCATGCATCGAATGCCAGTCAAAGCCTGACCAATCCAAGCCGGGATCACCACTCATGTCCATCATTATGGCTTGTCCGAAAACGTCAGGTAGAGCGTCAATCATGTTGTTAGCCATCGGATCCATGGTCATGGAGATTGGCATAGGCGGAATCTGTGGCTCTTGCATGCTCAGCTTCGCAGTCGTGTTGGGCAGGTCGGCATCCCTCGTTCGCTCCGTCATCTTATCTTGGACAATTGCCACCATCATCGGGATCTCTGCAAGAGACTCGACTTCACGAGCTTCCCAGGCCTGGAAGATGAGATCGTCGAGCAGCTTTACCAGAGGATTGTGGTGTTGTGGGTCGTGAGTCATAACAAAATGCGCCTGGTAGTTGGCATCCATCGCATTCCAGATAGCATCAGCATGCTGCTGCATTGGTCGCTTCCGCAAGTCTTGAACAGCGTGGAAATATGCTAAGGCAGGCATGTAGAATTTGAGGAACCAGATGAAACCATGTGACAGGGGGGATGTCATGAGATGTGTGTCAGCTTCGAGCATGCGAATGGCGTACGCCATGGTTGCGTCTCGCTGTTCGTCTGTCTGAGTTATCGACGAAGCATTGTATACCGTGTAGTGCTCGAGAATGAGCCTGTGAAAGTCAGCAACATCGTATCGAAGGAGTATACAAGCAACAAACATTTTGGCGATCTGACATCGCGTGTTCCAGAGGGTCATGAAGTGCAGCGGTATGTCTGGGTCGCAGTGGGTAAGATATTTCTCCTCAAGCAATTTCTCAAGCGCAAGACACTCTTCGCCCTTGGGTGCAGTAATCCCGAGCAGCGGCTTTCTCGCAATGGCGTGGAAGACAGGAGTGCTAAATTGAATGTAGAACTCGCTGTTTCTGATGATGTCGCCCATGAGGGTTCTTACAACAGTGAAGATAGCATCAGTGGGCCGCTCATACGGTTCCGGGGCGATTTTCATCTCGAGCCGGAATTCTGCATCACTGACGTTGACAGGCGTCTTGCAGTCTGATACTGGATCAAAGGACGAGTGTCCCGAGACACTGAGCTCGCCGATTCGACCGTCGAATAGTACTAATGCCCACCATAGGCGACGACGAAGCTCGGCTTTCATTATGGGCTGCTTTGCGTTCGTTGATTCTCGATGCAGGCCCATGCGTTGTGCGATACGCACTGCAATGCCGAGCATGCAGGAAAGCGATGCTGGGTCGACATCGGGTCTTGCGGACACTAGGTAGAGAAATAAAGCGGTCAAAGAGTCTAGTTCCATGGACCTCAACACTCCGCAGTTGGAAAGAGCTTGCCAGCACGCGAATTGATATCCGGTAAGGAGATCCTTTCTGCTCGCCCCAAACAGATTCAGGCATTCATCTCCGGAAAGAGAGCATACAGCGACGGCATAGACGCTGAACATCAGTGCCTCCAGATCTGGGTGGACAGTCTGAAGATCGCTTGAAGCCTCAACGATTTTCTGTTGAAGAGTCGGAACATGCGTGACCTTGAGCAGAGGGTTGACATTGTCACAGTAGATTTGCCATAGACGAAAGATGGTTGCGCTCGGAGGATGTAGCGGTGTCAGTGGCACATGTGTGCGAGATGAGCCAAAGAAGAGGTGATCATTGGTTTCGCTCATTTGATTCCAGACCTGCTGGACGAATCTAGGCCGTACGTGCCGACGCCATGCGGTGAAATGTTCTTGGTCGTCTGACTCGCCATCACTACATTCGTCTTCGGCTTCTTGTTGATTAAGAGACATCCACAGGTCACTGCAGGAATGTTAGCCTATAGTGATGCTCTCACCAGCATACCTACGACATACACAGGTCCTGCCTTGAGCTTGTCCGCTGGCGTTTCTAAGAGAGGTTCGTCTGGAGAGCCTACCGCTTTGCTGCTGTTACTCGGAGAAATTTTATCGTGAACGGTAGACGACTGAGGATGTAATGGATCAAATGAGATGTTATTCTGTCTTAGAAGGTCCTCATAATGTCGAAGTCGATCGAGGAGGTCTCGTTCCGGGAAGCGTTTCCTTCTCTGACGGGGTATCAGAGCTGCTGGCACACACTGAACTCCAGCTTTCCTGCAGATAGCACAAGGAAACTTGCGATCACATTTAGTCTTCCGCTGCTGGCACAGCATGCAAGCCAAGACCCGTTGAGACTTGCTGCTTGCAGACGCATTCGTAGGGATGGCGTTCGCCTCTGGTGGCGTGTGACTAGGTATAGCCGCCATGGTCAGGTTCGTCTCAACGTCCGATGGTGACGGATGGCCTTGACGGGGGGTTAGATAAATGCTTCTCCTTTCCTTGGAGTGAGATGTACGAGCAGAAGACTGGGAGAGACGGACATTAGAAAGTCCCGGTAGTTGAACCACGGACCCTTCTCCGCGCCCATCATACCACTCACAGTGCCTGTCTCGCACAGAGGATTCTCAAGCACGCCGCGACTTCAACTTTTCGCTCAAACGGCTGCTCGCACATCATCAACATGTTGCTCAGGGTCAGGCATTATATAAGGCATGCGTTCACCGCACTGCGTGTACAAGGCAAGTATGAGCTGGCTGTGTGTTCCCCGCGCTGCAATATCTTCCACTCGTCGTTGCTCTCCTTCACTTCGCAGATCAATCATGATTCCCAGCAATACCTCAGACGTCCTCATTGCCGGAGCAGGTCCTGTTGGTCTGTTCTTGGCCTGCGAGTTGGCTCTCGCTGGAGTCTCAGTCCGCGTACTGGAGAGAGAGGCCAGTCCCAGATCTCCATGGAAAGAATCGACTTTGGGGCGGCGAGGCCTGAATGTGCCGTCCGTCGAAGCCTTTTACCGCCGAGGGCTTATGGACAAGATCCTTACCATGGAAAAACCAAGGCCAGTGGAGATAGACAAAACCAAAGGCTTTCAGTTTGTGGGTCATTTCGCCGGCATGATGATCGATGGGAACAATGTAGACAAGGGCCAATGGTCTCCTTACCATCTTCCCGGACCAGCGTAAGTCGTACCAAGAGTTGTGGCTCAAGCTTCTGTGCTGATCCTAGCAGGTACTGGCCTGGCGCTACCAACTGGTATCACATGGAAGCTGTCCTGGCTGAGAGAGCGGAAGAGCTTGGTGTGGACATCTTGCGTGGCAAGCCAGTGGACACTATCACAGACTTTGACGACAGCGTAGAGGTACGTACTGACGGTGGAGAGGAAACCTGGACAGCCAAGTGGCTGGTCGGCTGCGATGGAGGACGCAGTGTTGTTCGCAGAACCATGGGAATTCCGTTCACCGGCACCGAACCCGAATGGACTGGTTATATTGCGAGATGCGAACTTGAGGATCCATCACTACTGAAACCAGGCTTCCAGTACACCAGAAACGGCATGTACATCGTGGCGGGCCCTCAAGACTATTATGCCATCGACTACGATACAAGCTTCGACCGCTCACAGCCCGTCACACAGGAGCATTTCCAAGACGTCATGCGAAGAGTCTCGGGAGCTCCTGTAATAGTCAAGAACATGCAAATGAGCACAACCCTCACAGATCGTGCCAAACTAGCCGAAGTTTACCGCCAGGGGAGAATCATCCTTGCCGGGGATTCAGCCCACATTCACAGTCCTATGGGTGCGCAAGGCCTTGGACTCGGAATCATAGATGCTATGAACTTGGGCTGGAAACTCGCTGCGACTATCAAAGGTCATGCATCTGATGGTCTCCTTGATACATATCAACCAGAGCGGCAACCGATCGCCACTGAAGTACTGGAGTGGTGTCGAGCGCAGACGGCCATCGTACGCCCTGACGCCCAGGGACATGCCCTTGCCAACATCGTACATAAGATTCTAGACACCTGGGGTGGCCCGACTTCTATCATCGAACAATACTGGGGCTTTGCGCAGAGATACAACTTGGGTACCACCCACCAGCTTATTGGCATGTCCGCCCCAGACTTCGACTTTGTGGATGGTACAAGACTGGGCGACAAGATGCGCAAAGGCACGTTTATCGTGGTAAACTTCGATGACAACTCCGAGGTAGCAAAAGCAGTCGAAGGGATGGGCCCAATGGCCGAATATTGCGGTATCGAAGCGAAAGAGACGTTCGGGATCAAGACACTGGTTGTGAGGCCCGACGGCATCGTGTCGTGGCTGGCGACGGACAAGGGCAACGTCGATGAGCTTCAAAGAGAAATGTCAAGATGGCTAAAGGTACCAGGAACCTCCGAGAACGCAGAGCCCAAAAATTCCTGTTTGATGTAATGGTACCACAGCAATTAATACGCTCCATGAAAGCGGTCTAACAATTTCCCGTCGGGTTGCACATACACGTTGAAGCATCCAGCGTGATTGTGTCGATGAACCAAGTCGTACCACCATCCGTGCTACCAAAGCTTGTCGGCGATGAATCCACAGCAGCCAGCGTCGAGCTGAAATCTGGGTTCGCCTGGCTCAACGTGATCGTGGTGTTATAATAAGAGTGTTGCGGCGTTGAAGAGATGTTCGCATGGCACTCGATCGTATCAGCCAAGCGATAGCCTGGGCCGCCAGGCCAAGATAGCGAGGTCAAAACCTGTCCAGTGGACTGAAGAGTCGTCGTCTGGGTTGAGTTTCCAGTATCGCCGTCCCAGCTGTACACGATCTCGAGATAGTCGCCAACATTCACCATAGCAGCGGAGCCGATGCCTTGAGTCGTAGCAGATCCGCTATATTGGTAGCTTTGAACGCACCAGGCGTCCTCGCCTGATGGAAGACCGCAGTACGTGGTGGTGTAGGCAGGATCGTCAGTCAGGATGGTCTGGACTAACTGATCGTCGTCAGAGTACAGGCCTGGCCATAGGAAGAGGCCTGGTGACGACGGTAGTTGAGGGACCTGGAGGGTGGTAGAGACGTAGACGATGGGCGCATCGGTATCGTTAGTCGACTGGGCGGTATCCCAAGTTGTAGTGGCCTTTCGAATTCGTCAGCTTGGTATGCCTGATCATCTTTCATTGCGTCTGACGTACGAAACCAGCGAATGCTGATCCAATGGCCATCGACACAGCCAAAGTGACCTTCATCGAAGCCATCTTTGCACTCGTATGACCGCTCGGTGGTAAGTGCTTGTGATGGAAGGCTGCAGCCACCTGGTTGTTAAGATTAAGACACACATCTGACTTACTTCTCTGTACCTTTATATGTACCTGCAGCAGTCTGTAAGATGCTATCAGAAAGCATAGACCTTTCGGAGAAGGACCTTTATTGTCCAAGTCCAAACTCTGTCAGCTACTAGGCCTCTTGATGCCGATGCAAGCTATCAGCCTGCACTGCCTCCCGTCCGGTGTCAATGGCATCACCAACGGGTAATATCGAGTTGTCAAATCTTCTGACGCAACATCGCCAAATGTCAAAGCCCCGAAAGCTGGAAGTCTGTACGTCGTGAGGCCATGTTCATCGAGCGCATGACCGTGAATGTCAGGATAAAATTCGCACGATGTCTTTCAAGCCTTTCGGAACTGTACCAACATAGGCAGCTCGACGCTTGTCGGGGACGATCATTCATCCCTCCGGTGACCGGGCTTTACTCTAGGACGGGACGAGGACGGACTATGTATTCTCGCTCTCCGACGACTGCGGGATTTTAAGACACTCTTAGAAAGGCAATCATGCTTGTTGAAAGACTGGTAGAGCATAACGCTCGTCGTGGAAGTTTCGACCTGCAATCATGCTTCCTGGCCACTCTTTTCTGCGTAAAATTGCTATGCTACCGCCAGATTTTATGTGACGATGCGTGTGCAGCTTGTATTCGAAATAGCGAGCCATTGATCCCATTTCGAAACATAGGCGAGCATTCAGTGCATCATAGGCAGATAGAGGCCTCAGTTATCGTCAGGAGCATCAATATTTTCCCATCTATGAGAATGAACTGCCGACGATCGTCATGGCGACAGAATGTGTTAAGAGCACGAGCGAAGTACCAGCTGCTGCTCGAGCATTGAAGACGTGGCGAACGAAGCTGCCAGGCTCGTCTCGGGATGCTGTTCTTGATGTGGTATCAAAATTTTGCATTTGCCTGAGCTTGATACATGTTGATGATCCCGATGCGGCCTGCCAACGTTGCGTCTTAGCCAGCATTCAAATATGCTCACTTCTGGAGCCTTCATCTCGGATCCCAATTATCCATGGCAATGACATAGAATGGTCCTTGGTCAGTGAAAGTGTTTAATCTTGTTTGCTCGAAGGATAAGCAAGAGACTGTGACAAGCATTCTTCCAATCTATGGATCATCGAGCGAACAGCTACAGTTGAGCTCGCTGATGGCTTCGCCATCTTCCAGGCACTGAAGGTGAAGAACGTTGTGACTGGCGAGACGAACATGTATGTTGTCACTGCAAGATTCGAACGCCTAGTGAATCTTTTCGGAGCACTGCATGCTGCATCGTTGAGTGGCTGCCATCTTGATTCACAGCTGCACTGTACCATCATGTATGACGGGCATAACCCGACTGACGGCAAGCATCAGAAAACAGGATTCACAAGTGTGTACGAAATTTCTTAATCTCTTCCGTTGACGTTGCTTCTCTTTTCTGTCCCTCTCACCAACAACCGCATCGGCAAGTCCATAGCATCGTCAAATCGAGATACCGACATTTCATTTTCCAACCACAGCCTGTCATCATGGAGCGGACGACGAGTGTTCGAGACAGGCTCAAAGCCAAACTTGTGAAAGTCGAGTCGAAGCTTCGCAAGAAACCTTTGGTCACAGCAGAGCAGAAGCTGCAAGCTCGGATCGATACTCTTAATGCTCAAGCACAGGAACTAAACGCCGAGTGTAGTCGTTTGCCACAGGAAGCAGCTAGCTACGTGACACGCGCCGAGATCACCAGGCTACGAGAGACTCCACCAGAGAGAGGTGCACTGTTTGAGAGAGACAGCAAAGCTCCGCCAAGCCAGTATGATGCTCAGCTCAAGGCGCACACTATGCTCGAAGCTGAATTTGCAAAGTTCGAAGACCAGGTCGAGGTCTATAGCCAGAAGCTCAACAAGTTCGTGACTTTGGTCGAAAACTTGCAGAAGGGGCACAGCAAACCTAGCAAGCCGCTGGACAAGATAGGACATCAAGTATGATGACTTCATATCTTACAATGCGCAGGCCATACTCATGAATGTGTCTGCTTAGTTCGAAGGCCTTGATAGTGCCATTTGCAACTTGGAGAGCCAACGTGTCGAGCTGAGTAAGGCCGTCAACGCAGTGCCTCTTTCCCAACCTAGATAGGCAAAGTGAGTGCTGTCTACGATGAAGGCAGGGTCTGGTCAATCGTGGTAACTTGATATTGCTCAATGCTCAGTTACGACCGTCCGTAATCTCGTCATTGTAACACAATCATTGTATCATATTAGTCGGACCAGTCAAGATCCATGATGGTCGGTCTTTCGACGGGGGAGCAAAGTCTCCAATTGGTTGATCATCAGTGACTGGTGGATAGCCATGACACCGCTGCACGTGGAGGTGGATTATCTCTAAAGGGGCACTAGAGACAGTAAGTGTCAACAAGGCTGCCCCGGCTCGATGTACCTAGCCAGGAAAGAGAACCGAGAGAAGGCTTGGCAGCTGAAAAGTACTAGTTAGCTGAAGTCACGCGGCAGACACAAAAGCGCAAATCCTCTGCTCCTATACCTGGGGTACCTATGCCGCGTACCTGAAAGCTTCTTCCCATTCGCCCGTTTCGGCTCAGGTGACCTGCTTGAGTGAGCTCTTGCAGCAGCATGTAATGGATAAGCACTCTAACAAGCAGTCGACGCCACTCGGTTTCCACGTGTTCTCCATCCGCCAGAGGCCTTCTGCAGAAGAGCAGCAGGATCCGAATACACGGCAATACACCACGAGAAGATCACATCGCAAATCGAGACTAGGATGTGCTGTCTGCAAGGGTAAGCGGGTGAAGGTGAGTTGCGGACTCTGGCGTTCTCGCAATAAGAGGAGACACAGTCACGCTCACATTTTGGTCCACAGTGCGACGAGCAGCGTCCAAGTTGTGGAAGATGCTCCAGGTCTAAAGTCGCATGTGATTACACTCCAAATCCAGATCTGCCGCGCACGCTCTTGAGAAAGCAGAGTGCGATCGTATCAAGTGCCGCAGCGAAAACACCTCAGGCTCTCATACCTAATCCAACCCCTCCACTTGGAGCAAACGTGCTGCAGCGTAGTCCGCGGAGCCTGAATCTTCTGCGGCACTATGCTGATTTCACAGGCTCCAAATGCGATACCGTGACATGTAGTGATATTCTGGAGGTTACTCAGGGCACTGAATATCGTGCCGATGTGTTGAGACTTGCACAGGAGGTATGTTTACCAGCACGGAGACTTGCTGGCGGCAATTGACTCCAGTATCAGCATTCATTCCTGCTGCATGCCATCCTGGCAGTTGCTGCTTCACATCTCTCGCACTTCGACGTCCAGGGATATGGAATGGCCAAACTGCAACATCTCCAAGTCGCATTAACGGATTTTCAGCACGCCATTAGCAAATCCATTTCGGGTCGGGGCGCCGATGCCATTCTCCTCACATCAATGATGATCAGTATGCAGAGCTATTCCTGGATTGACAGCACAGATCCACGCGATTCGTGGGTGTTCTCCGAAAAGCCTAGTCGACTGAACTGGATGCAGGCCCAGCTGGGCACATTGCCATTGCTGGAGAAGATGGCGCCACACCTGGGTAATAGCATGCTCAAACCCATTTGGTTGCGCTCGACGTATGTTCCGGACGCATTCGTTGGAATTCCAGATGGCATGTTAGATATATGCGGCGTCCACGTAGAGATGCTCGAGGAGGAACTCCGAAGAAATCCGTACTATGAGATGCTGCAGATGCTTGGACCGCTCCTGCTGATCGAAAGGGGTTCCTCATCAATGGTACGATATGTCAGGTCCGTAGTTCCCTCCTGACTGCGTCCCACCTGCATCCACGCGAGCTCAGATGCTGACTTCCTGCCTCAGGTTTATGAATAGACTGACCAGACCATTCTTCGACTTGGTCAAAATGAATGATCCAGTCGCATTGCTCGTTCTCAGCTATTGGTATGCGCTGATGTGCCATGTCAACTTCTGGTGGACCAAAAAACGATCGCACCGAGATTGCATCGCTCTCTGTATGTACCTTGACGAGCACGGTACGCCAGCCGTTCGGTCCCTGCTCACTTTTCCTGCGGAGGCTTGCGGATATGATCTTGCTGTCGTGGCGGTACAAGCCTCGAAGAGACCTGGGCTTTGTGACCGAGTGACTGAGACGGGATGAGATGGTGTCACATCACGCGGTCTTAGATCCGTCTTCCCGGTGGAACCAGGCATGTTGGCCTTGTCAGTCCACCAATCATCCGACAATCCTCTTCACGAGCGTATCTCGAGCCGTCACATTTGAAGTCGCGCGTTTGAAACAGACAAAACTGTCGCAACTTCAGGATCGGCCAGAAGACTGGTAGTCGATGATGAAAACCTCCTACAAACAGAGGTCGAACACGAAGCAAACGACGAACGAATGAGAGTCGATTTTCGGATCGTCAGGACTGACACGACACATTCGAGTCAGAAGCCAGTGACACTAGCTGCTCTTCTCGGCTGTGGGGAATGCTCGGGTCGGGACTTGCCATCCTGCGAAAATTGCGGGACCAACGATATGCCCCAGATTGTGAACCACCGGGATTGTGTACGCCCGTAACCATCAATTCATGTCACCAAAAGCCTGGAGAGTCGTGCGGGGAATATGGCTTGCATCTGTAGTGCTCCAGGATGAAGTTGCAGGCACAGCGAATGCATGATCATGTTCCAGGTCCACATGAAGTCATGATGAAGGGCAATACTGTCCATGTCTGTCAATAAATTCGATACATCCCACCATTTCACTGTTGTCCAACTGGTCGTCAAGCAGCTGGCTTACATTGTGCAAGCTGGCAACTGCCTGACCATCAGTGATGTTATAAATGCGTAAAATCTGAGTACATATAAATAGTGCTATGGCTTCGCTACCCCAGCTGCCATGCCGCAGCGCCAACGGCAAATGCGGGGAAGTTGACTTCCATGCGGGTTCCGGTGGAGACTGGAAGTACCGATGCCCTGGGTGTGGTGCTTCTTGAGAAGCGGATGTCCAGGGCCGTTTTCCTGATGAGATACACAAGTCATCGTCGTTGTAAGACAGTGTACTCGACTTTCGAGCCAGGAGTGGAAGATCATGCCTCACAAGCGAAGTGGCAGCACGGCAGAAGCCGAAACTTCGAGAGATGGCCCAACTGCAGCAAACGTTCGGCGGGAGAGGAAGCGGGCCATTGACCGCGAGTCACAACGTCTGAGTCGAGCGCGTACCCGGACGTACATTGCCCAGCTGGAACAGACCATCGAGGAGCTCAACAACTCAAAGGACACCAGCAATGCCTCGGTCGAAAGTTCTTCCGTGTCGATATCTCAGCTAAAACAGCAATGCGAAGAGAACCGCAAACTCAAGGCCATGATAGGCAGAATCCACCGCATGACACAGGAGGCCGCCGAGACGACATCTAGGCCAGTCGCAGAGGACCGGTCGTCAAACGATAGTCCAGGCAATGATGCTGCAGAAAGCAATATTGGAGGCAGTGAATGTTCTGCCAGTCCCACCACGGACGACGAGATTCATCATGAACTTCCCCTTGCCGAAGTCCCGAGTCCTTTCGATTTCAGAGAACAGTGTGGTGTCCCAGCATTCAACGACAGCCTACGCGACAATGCCTGGACAATTGCGCTGGCATCTATGGCTCAAAGCTCTGGTCTGATCAAGAACCATTTTGAAGATATAACGAATCACTTGACTTCGCTAGAGCTCAGCGATCCATCACTCTCTTACACCAGTATGGTAGAGGACGACGACATTGCGATACGAGTCTGTCTACACGGGTGGGATGAGGCTAAACGACGACATTCACTTGACCATGTCTGGACCGGCATCGAAGCGCTGGATCGTGCAGTTTTCCATCGTGCTCGTGTGATCGAACGAGTTGCAAGCCTACGACTGGTGCGATCAATGATCATAGTGAGTCAAAACTGCTACCACGAACGAGAAACATTTCCAATGGCTGACTGCGTACGCAGCATAAGATTTCTCCAGTTGGACAGCCAGCGCGGCGGGTTCCTGACTTTATGCTTCCGACGTAAGGTGACATTATGCTATTGATGACTCGACACTGCTAACAAGAATCCAGCAAGGTCCAGAGTTCTGTCGACCACGCCAGTCTTATAGACTACTTCGTTTGGTAGGACCACTTCTAGCACCATGTCCTCGGTGCCACAGTCTGACATCTTCTCAGGTCTGATCTGCGAGACGCCTTGATTCTAGGCAATGCTCAATTTGCCTCTGATCTGTCTACAGCATGGTTCGCGACCCATCTAAAGGTCGAATGGAGCTATCGTACACAGGATATCTGCAAGTTCAATACCACGCGGGACCTATATTCCTTCTCCGCCGAATTTGACAATACCTTCGAAGACGCCAACGCCTGGATTTCGCCTTTTGGATCTCACAGCCTAGGTTCGTGCGGCGCAATGAGTGAGACGTTCTTCCTCAATGCGCCAGACCCGTTGGGAAGTATTGATCTGGAAACACAACTTGGTCTTGCTGTCGTGTGTTGAGAGATCAATGTACTTGAAAATGTATTACTGTTCAGTCGGACGTCGGAACGTTGGAACGTCACCTTTCATGGCTGTCCCAACATCGTTGAATGAGCAAATCTGCACTATCACTGAGATACGATGAGTCTTTATGAGTACATTTGTGTTGTATTGATTACGTGATCTACAGCGATAACAATGGGGCCAAAGCTGCCAGACATTCCTCCAGGACAATGCACAATCGACTAAGATCGATTTTCATAAGACATCATAGTCTACAAAGCTGCCTCGTGAGAGGATTATGAATAGCAAATTCGTCCAACAACACCCTTGCTGTATTACGAATCAACAGCGAGATCGGCATATACTTATCTAAAGACGTGATTGTTCCGCAGCTGTCGCCATTGCTGAAGCTCCACATCAGCTTCGTGAGCACCTCCACAAAAGAAAGCTGCCACCACTTCGCAAGTCCTTCACTAGACTTCACACCGATCTACATCGGAGGACGCCATCATGCCGACCGAATTCATTAGTCTCGCTTTCCCTAACAGCAGCACTGAGCTAGCACCGGTTCAAGGTCCGCGCGGAGCTGCCATTGATACAGAATACCTGCAACGATATGCTCGCGCCTTGGATGACTATGACTTCAACTACACATTGCAGCCTTACGACTCGGGCGGGTTTGACCCTTTCACCACAGGGACCGTGATCGCCACCGCAACCAAGAAGCTGAAGATTATCGTTGCGCTGCGACCCAATACCCTCTATCCCACAGTCGTAAGTACTCAGCGCATTACAACTGTTGACAGAATACCCAAACTTACAATAGATAGGCCGCCAAAGCCCTCGCTACTCTCGATCAGATCTCTCATGGCCGTGCAGTGGTTCACTTCATCGCCGGCGGCAGTGATGCCGAGCAGGCCAAAGAAGGCGACTTCCTGAACAAAGTCGAGCGTTACGAGAGAATGGAAGAGTACATCAAGATCCTCAAACGGGCTTGGGCGTCCGCCGAGCCTTTCGACTGGGACGGAAAGCATTATCAGTTCAAGCAGTTTGCCTCGAGGGTAAGACCCGTGAACGGAACGATTCCGGTCAGCGTAGGCGGCTCATCTGACGAAGCATACCGGATCGGCGGCTCGCTCGCAGATATTTTCGGTCTTTGGGGCGAGCCACTCAAGGAGACTAAACAACAAATCGACCGCATCTACGCAGAAGCAGAGAAAGCAGGCCGTACGGATCGACCTCGCATCTGGGTGACTTTCCGACCCATTACGGCGGAGACCGAAGAGCTCGCATGGCAGAAGGCCCATCGCACTTTGGATCTGCTGACTTCCAATCGTGCCAAGGGACAAGGCACAGCCGCTCCAAACGCTGCAACTCCGCAGAATGTTGGCTCGCAGCGACTGCTCGATATCGCCTCTCGCGGTGAAGTCCAAGATCGTGCTCTGTGGTACCCCACCGTGACTGCGACGAATGCTCGTGGTGCTTCGACCGCGCTTGTTGGCTCGTATCAGACTGTCGCTGATTCCATCTTGGACTACGTCGACCTCGGCTGCGAGTTGATCAGCATCAGAGGATATGACAACCTCAACGATGCGATCGATTATGGTCGATATGTACTGCCGAGAGTCCGCGAGGCTCTGGACAAGAGGAGCAAGGACGTTGCGAATGGAGAAGTCTCGCAGGTCGTTGACGGATGATTGGGAGACATGTATGTACTCACTGTAAGGACTACACGGCTATCTGGCGGCACGTAAGACTTCATCGTTGTTCGGTACTGGCCGAAATAGGCAATTCCATCGCACTAGCGTAGGAATCAAGGTGAGTGAATCCGAGTAGGCTGATTTTCCTTTGTTACAGTATATTAACATCAACATTTCTTGATCCGACACCGCGAAGAACAGCAAGGAAGTCGAAAATTGTGAAGTCATCTCGTTGAGTAGCATCGTCATCTGGCCCACTACGACGCTCACGCCACACGTGGGACCACTTTTCCGAAATGTGCCCGAGGGCATGACGCGGCGTCTGCGTAGGGGTGCCAGGGAGGTTCCATTGACGACATTGCAGAAACAGAGATAAAAAACCGGATCTTTCCTGTCTGAACCGTCTCCAAGGCTAATCAAGATTCGATACTTTTGTTGGAAGCACAAACCGACCGACCACATACCATAAATCACAAACCACTCGAACATACCACACTACAACATGGGTCTCCTAGACAAAATCGAGCACAAAGTCGAGGAGAAGCTCCATCATAAGAATCACAATGAGCAACAAGGACATCCTCCACAGGGACAGCAGCAATACAACCCCAGCCCACAAGGAAACTTCGGCGCTGCTCCCCAACAACAGCAAGGCTTTGGAGGGCAACACAATGGGCCGTCAGGTTTCAACAACAATCAGGGACCAGGCTTTGGCGATCAAAGCCAATCACATCACCGAGGTGGTGGCATGATGGAAGGAGGACATCATGGAGGCCACCAAGGTGGTGGGTTTGGAGGAGGACAGGGTGGTTTTGAGCAGGGTGGCCAGCAAGGCGGCTTTGGCGGTGGTCATCAAGGAGGTGGAGGAGGTGGATTTGGAGGACCAGGTGGACACCATGGTGGCGGAGGAATGGGAGGTGGTCCTGGAGGTCCAGGAGGCCGAGGCGGCGGTCCAGGAGGTTGGTAAAAGAATCCCTCAGACATGAAATGATGAAATGACAAGTCTTTTCTCCCCCATGAAGTGATTCAATATGTCTTCCCAAAAATCTCCCTCGCCAAATCTGCGAACGTCATTCCCTTCTCCTCATCCACAACCTCCCACAGATTCGGCTGCGTGAAGACAGCCAGCGTATTTCTGGCAATACCGCTCGCACCCTTCCCGCCTCGAACGAAATGTGGGACAGCTCTGAACTTGCCCCGTGTGAGTTTCTCGAGTGCCATACCGGTCTGAAAAGCTAGACAGTCTCTCGGGATATTAACCTGCGTGGTGCGTCCCGCGCGATCTTTGATCCAGAGACCCGCTGAGGCGTCAGGGTGGGCGTCCATCTCAGGGAGGTCAGAGGCTGCAGGTGGATATGGGGGATGCGCAGCCTCGTCGACAAACATATTCGACGTCAATCCCGTCAGTGCTCCCAGATCAGTATGTGTGCCACACCAGTCGTCTTCCACAGACTTTGCAGAGTCAGGTCTCTCCTCTTCCAGGTCTTTTGGAAAATAATGCAGCAGCCTCGCTTTCGTACTGACACTTCCCCTCACGCACTCCTCCAGACACCCCTCTCGATAGCCTTCTACCTTACTCTGCCCAAAAATATCCACACCCTTGGCTACCAGTCCCGCGACTCGTACGACCAAATCACACATCTCCATCATACATGCCTCAAATCCCGGCAACACATGCTCTGCAGGCCAGACATTTTCACTGACCATGTCCAACAAATCCGGCGCGAAACTCCTCGCTCTAGCCTCCTTCGCTTCATCCTTCACAGGCTGCACATAGAAGGATCCCTTGAACGTGTCAAAGTGCCCATTTGCGAGCTTCTCTTTGCCATGGGACCAGCCAATGTTATAACGAGTCTCTGGTCTCTCGACACTCTCCAGCTCAGAAGACGAAAGATTTGCAAGACGACTCGCATAGCTTAAGAGTCGCCTCCGGAGAGCTGCGAAGCTTTCGGGCAGGTCTTTGACCAGGATGATACCTAAGGAGTCTGGGCCGAAGGCTTCTTCTAGACTTTCAAGCGGCACGGTAGCGGTGTCAAGGTCGTGGAAGCTAACGGTGACAGGTCGAGGGCGCTGCTCAATGGCGCCCATTTTGTCCCTTTCACTCTGGTGATAGTGAAACTCTGATGTCTATGTTGGAGGGGCAGAAATGTCGCAGTGGAGTGCGGCAAGAGATACACGAGCAATGGCGGCACTTATTATGCCGAAGCGGCTTAACTTGCATCGGACTTGCCCGAAGCTGTGTCGGCGGCATACTAAAAAGTCGTTGAGATCATTTGATCTTGATTTGAATACTACTCTTGGGATATCATACGCTACAGGAAAGCAAAAGTATGCATATTCCTTGTGGTCTTTTTCATGGTAGACCCCACAACACCGTCGCTAAAGTATCAGATTCCATCGCCATGCCAACATCTTAACTAGGATCAAAGCAAAGCATCCGCACATCACAGTCCTCACTTCCACTTGCAACTCGACTATCACTCAGCCATGCGCACGTTACAGGCCCTTGATGCCCGGTGAACGTCCTATCGCACTTGCCAGTTCTCGGATCCCATATCTTCATCATGGCGTCTTGACTGCCAGAGATGAGTCGTAGATGATCAGCCGCGAGGGCCCATATCCCTTCAACATGCCCAAAGAACGTCCTCACACACGCCGGTGCTCGAGGGGTATGTGAGTTGGTGAGTGGGTCGGTCGGAATGACCACAAAGCCGGAGTCAGGATCCGCGGGTGGCGTAGGCTCGCGTGCTGGTGGCGTATTCTTGCAGTGTGTATCCCAGAGACGAATTGTGGCGTCAAGGGCGCCAGTGAACATGTATCTCGGCGGCGCTGGTCGATCAGGGTCGCCCGGCCAGAACGATCCGGATTGCTTCTGGTGTGCATTCTCCTGATGTGAGGCCGAGAACGTGATGGAGCTGTCGCTACTGGCATCGTCATCCGGTTCGGGACTCAAATGATCCAGATCAAATTCTACCGGCATAGGCACTACCTGCTGAACATGCCCGACATGCCCGTAAAACGTTTTAATGCATTCTCTGGTCTTCAGGTCCCAGAGCTTGACAGTAAGGTCGTCTGATGCCGAGAACAATGTCTGCGACTCTTGGTCGATCCTGACAGAATTGACCCAATCACCATGACCACGAAGGGAGAATGTGATGTTGGTTTGATTATCCCATACTCGGATAGTCCTGTCCCTGGATCCGGTGGCGGTGTATCGTTCAGTAAAGTGCAGAGTAATGATGCCATCTTGGTGTGCTGGAAAGGTCCTCACGCAAGTGCCAGTCCTCCAATCCCAGACCTTGAGTGTGGAGTCCAGACTTCCAGTGAGTAATTTCTTCTGGTTGAACTGTAAGCATCGGATACCGCTGGTGTGGCCACGCAAGGTACGAATTTCTTCTCCTGTGTTGATGTCCCAGATCTTGACTGTCGTATCATATGAGCCAGTCATCATGATATTATCATCGAATTGCAGGCACATGACGCCGTTAGTGTGGCCTTTGAAGACCTTGGTGGTGCATCGCCCGTGCTTCCAAGCCGTGCCGACCTTGTAGCGATCTTTGTAGACATCCTTCCACGGTCGCTTGCGAGGCGCGAAATATGCATCGTTGCCCTCTATGCCAACATAACCGGTTTGTGAAGAGGAGCATGGCTTCTTGACAGCTTCGATAGCTTTCGGATCATCGTCCAGCGGTCGCTTCAAATGCTTCCGACCGGCAACGCTTTGGCTCAGGCTTGCACTTGCCGCTGATGTGTCTTCTGGAGCAGGTGTGATATCAGGTGACCATTCATTCATGCCTCTACCCGTCGCCCTCAGCTGAATCTTTCTCTTCTCAATCCTCAATCTCTTTCGTTCCAACAATGGCAAACCCCAGCCACACTTGGTACACTTCCTGTCGATATGTTGTTCGCACATCTTGTGCCATACCACATCGTCATCGGCAATGGTCCGCCAGCGTTGGCTGACTTGAGCAGCTTTGCACAGAGAAGCGGTGTCTAGGTAGCAGAGTATGTTAAAGGCAAGCTCGTCGGGAAGAGCAGAGATAAAGTCAATCTTGATGAGGTCGCGAACGCTGGCAGAGATGTAGGATAATTGAGGGAAGCAACACTGAGTGAGAATGCCTTGGAGCATCAGGTTTCGGTGCTTGGCTGGTGCGGCGGAGAAGAGCGACCAGACATGAGAGATGGCCTGCTGATCAGACTGTGACAGACTGGCCAGCTCGTTCTGCAGCTGTTCCATGGAGGGCTCGTTGGCCTGTTTCTTGCATCTGACGTCGGGCCGGTGGCGGTAGCAGAACTTGGTGTTGTTCTTGGCGTCGTCGTGCTCCTTTTGCATGCCGTGCTCTTCTGCGCCGACGGGGTTATACTGGGCGGGAAGGTGCTCAGCGAGAAAGGTTTCGACAGCCATTTCGGCGTGTTTGGAGGCGGCCTGGATGGATATGTTGGGTTCGTCCTCGTTGGCCGCGTCCTTACGAAGGTGATCGTTCATCAGCCCGGCGTGGTCGTGATCATGGCGACAAAGCTCATCATGGCCGTGCGAAAGAGCGCCGGCATCATCGTCGCTGGGGGTAGGCTGCTGGCGCTGATGGTTGGAGAGAACGGAGTGCTGATCGAGGGGTATGCTAGGTATGGATGAGGTGAAATGGTGTGATTCTTGTGCCATTCCGGCGGTATCCTCAGCCATGGCGTTTCACATGTGAGAGGAGAGCGTTGCGGTTTGAGGCTCGCCAGCGATCGTAATGTGTGCAGTGAATGAGCGCGGAGCGGTGTCGGGGTGCGAATGCGCGGGCGGAGGTGGAGGGAGTCGGTGTGCTTTTTCTCGCACAATCTTGCTATTGATTGACGGCGGCGTAGGGCGAGAGGGTGGCGTGTGTGTGTGTGAGTGTGCACGTATGAGTACTCTGGGCGAGATCTGCCGGATCCTGGGATTGCGTGGTGTTGGCAGCGATGTCGTGATGGCAGTGGTGTTGGTCGTGCTCTGTGACTGATTCAGCAGCCGCTTGTCTGGTCCAGAATGCGCGCCCGCCGATAGTGAGTTGATCCCGCGGGATGGTGTGATCCAACCAAGACTCGTCCTCTTTCTTCCGCTTTCTTTGTTTCTTTGTTGGTGCAGATTATTGTTATACCGGATACGAACGCCGTTTAATCGAAGACACGCACGAACTCGTTAGATTCGACTGCTGCTTTACATTGTCTGGCCATACAAGCAAGCATGGTTGCCCTTTACCCTCACGTGCTGCATGAGAATCGCAAGCAGGGTCCTCTGCCGACATGCAAGGGCCGTCCCGTTCCGTTCCGTACCTTCGACCTTCGAGCCTCGTGTCAGCTGCGTGGTACGGAGGTAGGAGATATGTAGATGTTCCAGGTTCATCAACCTGTACTCCATTCCATATCAATAGCAAAACATTGATGACAAAAGAGGCTTCATCTATGTGATTTCATCGCTTCAGGAGCCATCCGCCATCACAATCTCGATAAAATGAGCTCCTCAGAATCTTCTGCCCCGCCCTCCCCGTCACCACCAGTCTCTGCAGCCGCGAGTTTCCACGGCCTGCCCAGTCTGGAGCGCCTTGTAGATTATTTTGTAGCCTCTAAGCGCTCCCTATCCGCCACCTCGCATGTCTATCGCTCGCACGAGCTTGTCACGAGCTCTCGCATCTTGATCGAAGAGATCGCCATCCTCAACGCAAAGAATGCGTTTGCGAAGCGAGGTCTGAATGACCAGATAGACACTCTGGAAGCTATCCGAGATGCACTAGTAGACAACGGAGAGGAAGTTGCCTCCGAATTCTCGGAGACTCTCGCCAGTCTGGACAAAGCTCATATTCGACTCGAGAAGACCTTGAAGACGCTGCAGAGGACCATCGTTGGATTCACCCCAGTCTCCCGAGAGACAAGTGAGGTTTCTGATGCTGAGACTTCTCAGTCCAAAGATCACGAAGAGGAGGGGGAGGAAGAAGAAAAGACGCTCTATCATTTCATCGACGAGGAAACCCACGAAACGCTCCTATCTTCTCTTCGCGGTCTCATTGACTCCTACCATGTGGCCAGAGCGGACTTGGATCGGGCTCTCTTGTCTTTCGAACAGAATATAACCACGATATCTGATAAACTCTCTGGATCATCAGAAAGCTCCAGCTTGCCCGACAAAGCTACCATCTACGATGAGCCGCCACTCAGTATACCGCACCTCTTCCGTTCAATGGAAGAGCACGCCACCGAGATGGCCTCCCTGCTAGAGAACCTCGTCCGACACTACGATCTCTGCGTCAATGCTCTCAGACATACCGAAGGCGGAGGTGAAGCCGCCAAGATAGCTGTGCAATCTGAGGAATTGACTAGAAACACCAACCAAGGACTCGAGGAGAGCTTATATCGCAAGACAGCAGCAGAACCCATATCAGACGACGAGAGGACCGAAATGCTCACTATCCTCGAAAAAGACGCCCTGGAAGTCGAGGATGTGATGACCGAAATTCGTGATAGAGCCGCGGAAATGGAGATTCATTACTCAAAATTATCCGAACAAGCACGAAGAGCCAGGAAGCGCAACCAAACTTTCCGCACGGTACTTGACCATTTCCATGAGACACGTGCTCGCGTTCCATCGCACTTGGATGCGGCAGCTGAGTTTCACGACAAATGGCTAGAGATTAGCGAAGCAATGCAGTCTGAGACGAGCGAGCTCACCGGACTGAGTGCCTTCTATGAACAATTTTTGACTGGCTATGGACAGCTCTTGCATGAGGTTGAGCGGCGGAAGGCTAGTGAGAGGCAGATGCTGAAGGTGGCCGACAAGGCGAGGCGGGAACTGGAGAAGCTGCATGAGGTGGATCGTGTCGCGAGAGAACACTTCATGGAGGACGTGGGTCAGTTCATACCGAGGGATCTTGGTGCTTGGCATGGAATGGAAGACGGAGGGACAAGGTGGGAGGTCAGAGTGATAGAGGATGAAGAGCAAGGACGGAGAACTTGAGTGAGATCCGTGGCGCACGATGAGCATGCCATCATCGAGTGCTTTGACACTCCCATCAAATACATGGACTCGTACTTGCCTTCCTGCATTACAGGCGCATCTCGAGGACTGCTCCAGGCCAGTCCTTCTCAGCAGCCGTGAAGTCACCCATCAGCTTGAAACCTTGGCTCTCATAGTACCTGGATCAAAACGTCAGCACTGAAAATGGCTGAGCACCACACCCTCTCACCTAACGAGCTTGCGCTCGTTGCCTCTATAGCAATCCAGGCAAATGCGCGACACATCGATCGCCTGCGCCTCCTTCTTCGCAAGCTCAAGCAGCACTGCTCCAGCACCTCTGGTAGCCTGCCCCGCCTCTCTATTCGACATGAGGAACGCCACATAGATGAACGGGTCTTTTTCGTCTTGTTCCGGCAGCAATTCTCGTACGTACGCTGCCGACGAGGACGACAGTACAATAGCCGCTGCAGGCTGTCCAGACTCCGGCACCTCCGCAATAAAAGCTCGACACCACTCCGCGCCCCATCCGTGCTTGGCTTCGCTCTGCTGGACCCATTTCTGGGGACGGGAGAGGATGTCTGGCCTTTTGCGAACGGATTCACTTCCCCATTGGCCTGAACTCCCAATTGAGCACAGCCAGGCTACCTGGGAGTCCATGAGATCGACGAGGAGATCGGCATCCGATCGGGCGAAGGATACTTCACGGATCTTGAAGTTGGCCATGGGCTTGTTGATGTGAATATTCATGGCGGAGACATAATTAAGAGATTCGAAGCGACGTATTTGCGCTTTCATAAGCTCAGCTCAGCTCAGTCTTGGCATTGCCAGGCGGCAGCTCTGAGTGATGTCCGTCATTCGCTACTTGATACGTTTTCCTTGTCTCGCTCATGCGCTATCGAGCATCAGCTGTCTTCTGCTTCCTGAATGGCAGGCATCGATCAGATATACGTTCGAAAGTTGCACTGGCCAATACGTTATCTTCCTTTGCAGTCAGAAGCAGTATCTACAACGTCTACGACCAGAGAATCAAAGCTTTCGGAGGCTCGGAATACATCAGGTATACTTATTGTGAGAGGCTGTCTTCACAAGCAGGCTCTATGAATTCCAGCGCCGGGTTGTATGCCGTCGTCAACAGGAGACTTTTATTTCCTTTGGGAATAGTACAGAGGTTCCTGATGCGACCGCTTGTCTTACAAGATATTGGTCGTCGTCTCATTGCTGTGCGAGAATTACTGTATCATAGCTCTTCCACAGTATGTCGATGATGGCAAGGTTATCGTGGACTCATTATCTTAAGATACTTCCCGTCATACCACGTCTGGATGCGTGTTCATGCAACGCTAGGGAAAGGAAATTCTTGGGAACTCAGGTGAGCGTCTCCACTTTTCGTTTGACGCCACTTCCGATCCACGATCACTCGCGTGGCTGACGCATGCAGCAATGCATGCACCAGATGCACCGGGATATGTCGGGGTTGTGTCGATAGGCAAGATGCGGACATGGTGAACTCCTCGCACACCAACACGTTACACCGGCGTCTTTGCAGTGCCATGAAGACTTGGGATTGTCGATTTGACGGGCGTTGCTGCAGCATCATCCGGTGGAGCGGATGTTCTTCCCCAGAAAACAGAGTTACTATGGGCCGCGGGGCGGTCCAGACATGGCACACCTTGCGCTTGCCTCTCTAACGTTACCTCTAACGTAAGATCTGAAGGCCAGATTTCTCGGGCGTCTTCGGGTGCAGCCCTCACAAATACCTCTCGAATCGTCCCAAACACCGCAATGGCCTTGCAATACACTCTCTGACTGGTCATTTTGGAGCGAATCACGCCGCAGTCACGCAGGCTAGAAACGACAGTTCTTTATTTCGTCCTGCGAGTTCTTCCTCTGCATTCCTGCGAGCCACAATAGGACAAAGAAAACATCGCCATCTTATTGACGACCCACGGTGACGACGACGACATCATGAATTGTCCTTCCCGGACAGAACCCGAGGTGCCGAGCGACTGGAATCAAAATCCTGATGCATTGGTATGTTACCTCATTCGTGTCAAGCAAGATTTGCTGAAATAGACGGCTAAACATCATCCTGCAGGCTGCAGACACCACCACTCGCAGCGATCTTGGTAGACTGGCAAGTGCGAGGCTTCACCGCGACCACACACTGAAGCAGGACTCCGGGGCGAATGTCGAACTGCGACAGATTGTGGGACCGGGAGAATGCGAGGAAGCATCGAGGCCGGCTACAAAGAGCGATGGAGGCCTTCGACGCCACTCCATCGCCTCCACTGGGTTTGGAGAGCACATGTTCGAGCAGACGCTCGGCACCGCTGCCTCTCCAAACCCCCGGCTGCCACGCTGGCAGCAACCACTTCACAAGATGACTTCAGTCATCTGGAAGTACATCAAATTCATCGGACCTGGCTTCATGGTGGCCGTGGCGTACATCGATCCGGGCAACTACGCTACAGATGCTGCAGCTGGAGCCTCATACCGTTTCAAGCTCTTGTTCATGGTCCTGCTGTCCAACATCTTCGCCATCTTTCTCCAGTCTCTCTGCATCAAGATGAGTACCATCACCGGACTGAACCTGGCTGAGATGAACAGAGCGCACTGCCCGCCGTGGCTAAACTATGCTCTTTGGTTCTTCGGCGAGGCTGCAGTCATCGCAACCGATATTGCAGAAGTCATTGGCTTTGCCATTGCACTCAACCTGCTGGCACCCAAGCTACCTCTTGTGGCTGGCTGTGCTATCTCAATTGTTGACGTTCTCATCATCCTATTCTTCTATCGTCCCGAAGGCGGCATGAAGGCGCTTAGATTCTTTGAGGGCTTCGTGATTCTACTCGTCCTTGGAGTAACTGTGTGCTTTTGCTACCAGCTCTCTCTGATTGGAAACGCCACGGTTGGAGAGGTCTTCAAGGGCTATCTCCCCTCCAGCGCGCTCGTAGAAAGCAAAGGGTGAATATGTCCCGGCACTCGAATATGACCAACCTTGCTGACAGGTCAACAGGTTATATCAAGCCTGTGGCATCCTCGGCGCAACAGTGATGCCTCACTCTCTCTATCTCGGTAGTGCACTGAATCAGCCTCGCCTCAAGTCCTTTGACATCCAACACAATATCTATCAAGCACCAGCACATTCCGACGACGAAGACGAGAGTGCACCGCAAAAATATCGCCCGTCGTTACAAGCCATCAAAGCCTGTATGAAGTACTCCGTCATCGAGCTAGGCGTTTCACTCTTCACCTTCGCGCTCTTCATCAATAGTGCCATCCTCATCGTTTGTGGTGCTTCCCTCTACTCCGTTGAAGGAGCCGAAAACGCCGACCTCTTCGGCATCTATGCGCTTTTGCACCAACAAGTCGGACATGCCGCAGCGACCGTCTTCGCAGTAGCCCTCCTACTATCAGGCTGCTCCGCCGGCGTCGTCTGCACCATGGCGGGTCAAATGATCTCCGAAGGCCAGATCCGCTGGACCTTGAAACCATGGATGACCCGTCTCCTCACGCGATCCATCTCCATCGTGCCAGCGATCTTGGTGGCCGGTACCATCGGCAAAGCTGGACTTTCCGAGGCTCTGGTGGGATCTCAGGTGGCTCTCAGTGTCATCCTGCCATTCGTCTCGGCTCCGTTGATCTACTATACCTGCCGCAACAAGTATATGACTGTTGTCACCTCGGATGTGAGTGGTAGGCGAGCTAGCTTTAGTGGTGGCGCGGAAGTTTCGGTGGTGAAGATGAGGAATCATTGGATGACTGCTGCTTTCGCTGTGGCTATCTGGTCGTTGATTGTGATTATGAACGTGGCGAATATTGTACTTACTGGGCTGGGTGTCAACTAAAGGGTGCGAAGACGAAGAGTAGGATATGAATATCGTTCACGATTTCATAGGATTTTTACCAGCTACATGTATCCGTCGAAGGGGACTCCTGCCCATGTCGCTGTCAATATCATCATCCCATCCCAATGCCGAAATTGGATGTTTGCCTTTAAATAAACGTCTTTGGAGCACATTCTCGAAGTGATGGGGGATGTGCACTTCCTCACCATCAAATGGTCATCTGGCAAAGGAAGACGTCGTGGCGCCGGCATTGCGAGTCGGACAGCCTACTTCTTTCTTCAAGCCTTCGCCGGCCTCTTCATGCATAGATGTGGCAACGGCTCAGGGTACCCGTACTTCCTCGCATCGAACGGCAGCTCATCGACAACCTGAAACCCAAATCTCTTGTACAGCTCAACACCCTTCGCACTCGACTCCAGATACGCAGGCAGGCGCAACTCATCCGCTCTCTTCGTGCCCCAAGCCAATGCCAACGCCGCCACGCCTCTCCTCTCATGTCCCGGCCGAGTCGCGATAGCCTGCAACAGCACATGCGGCGCTCTTCCAATATGCTTCGTCCTGAACTCGCTGCCAATATCTCCAAAAGCGTCCGTAGCACGCACATCCAATCCCGGCGGGTGTCCAAATTCCTCTTCATCCCTCGCACTAGCTTCGCTCTCGTGCTCCATCTCATCCTCACTTCTCTCTTTCGGGAAGACCCTCCATTGACTGACTCCTACGACTCTTCCGAACTGGTCACTATTGGGAAGCTCGGTATCGATGACTTGGCGGAAGTGCACACGATCTGGGTAACGGCTCGTGACGCGGTGCTGAGCTGCGACGCCGTGCTTGATTGCCGCTTCCGAATAGCCGTTGGGGTACATCATCTCCATGATGCCTGGCACGAAAGCGGTCCATGAGATGCGGTAGTAGAGGTGCAGATCTGCCGGTGGCAGAGGGAGGAGTTTGAGAGGCATCTTAAGCCCTTGGCAGGACAGGTGTGAAAGAGGCTGTGAGCTCGTGCCAACCTACCTTTCGCTGGTATAGAGGAGCCAGTGGTTTGTTTTGGAAGCCCTTGGCTCACTGACTCACATTGAAGCCATTGGGGGTTTGACGAGCACGAAGCGGATGCCAGAGAGAGGTGTCCCCAATCTGGGGTCCAAGCTGTTGTCGGAACTTTTCGGCCCCGTAACAAGTTGTCTAATGTGTCAAGACAGTCTTGCTTCTGTTGTACGGAAATAGGCCTTCCATGTACACCCACACAGCTGTATTGCAGCCAAAAAGTAAGTCATTGCTACTCCTTATCATATGCTCTGATGCTGAACCCAGAACTGTGCCCTTGCCATCCAACACCGTAATTTAAACGCCTCGTGTGCGAAAAGAAATCCCGAGACTGTCTGCCTCATCATCTATACCATATCGAGCGCAGAGGGGAAAGAGAAATAAGAGAGTCATAAAACATCGCCGTCATGAATCATCCATTCATCCCAACCATCCATCATCATCTCCCTCTTTGCTCTCCGTTTTGGTGAGATCCAAGCCGAGATCCAACCTCGGAGCTGCCAACTGCGGCGCATCAAGTTGCGGTGGTGCGTCGTCGCGTTTCTTCTTAGGACTTGCGCTCCGAGCACGCATGGCCTGCTCCTTGACCTCCTCGTCTGTTGGTCCTTGTCGTACGAACCTTGTCGCCCACCCATCTTCCTCGGCAGCAGCAACCCATCCTCTCAAACAGTCGTGAACGTGTGAGTAGAACTTCTCTTTACACGTCCGTAGAACAGTACCCATGACTTTTTCGAAGCCAGATGCCTGCAGCTCCTGTCGAAGGGCATTGCGCGCCGAGGGAGTAGGAACGGAAGCTATAAGGCCATTGAGAAGGTCCATGTGCGCAATGATGTAGGTCGTTGCATCCCACTCTACGCCGCCGATGTATGGAGCTGCTGGTACCGGGGGACGTGAGCCTGGGAAGTGGCGGTTTGTGTAAGTGGCCTCAAGGGTTTTGGCGCATTCAGCATTGTCAACTTGGCTTTGAGAGGAAGTGGGCTTCGGTAGAGGGATGACATTCAATTGGTGGAGGAAGATCCAGAAGACTTCTTTGGTCACGTTAGAGACTTCTCGGCACCAGAGCTTGTATGGCCTTGGAGTTCGCATTCCCAGGACGAAGTCGACTGCGTCCACGGCATCCATCTTCTTGGGCTGTTCGGCCAGGTACTTGAGAATCCTGCGTGCGCGTGTCTCGAGGTGGTCCGGAGAAGTATTGACGGCAGAGGCAAGGAAGTTGACTGTCTTATATTAGTGATGAACATCTTTTGACGTCGATTGACAACTTACACAGCACGTTGATGATGATGGTACGGGTAGAATACTCGGCCGGGCCTTTCTTCTCATCATCGAACAGCATGACCAGCATTGATGGAAACAAGTCATCGGCAACCTTGTTCAACTCCGCCAAAGCACGCTCGGTCGTGCAAATGCCTTTCAGGCACAACAGGGTTTCATGAAGTAATTGGTCTTCATGATCCTCTCGCCACTCAATAGCCATCGTCCTGTTCAGTAAGCCGACGATCTCCGACATCCCATCCTGGGATATGAAGCTGTCCACCCAGGCGACCGTCTCATTACGCAGTAATATCCTAAGCTTGTGCAAACGACCCACCTCGACTTTGGTCGGATCTTGGTTCTTCCGAAGATATTCGATATAGTCCTTAGGGTTGGCAGATGTTGCCTTCTGTCGCCCGAAAGACCCTGTTGGAGTGCTGGGCGTGGCTTGACCAGAGATGAGGCCGTTCTCCTTAGGTATCTCGATAGAAATAGGTCTCGACTTGCTCTGTGAGCGGTGCTTCTTGTGCGGCGATCCCTCAGCCTTGGTCTTCTTGTCGCCTTTGGAGAACGTGAACGTCCTGCTGCGAGTACGAGATCTCTTGTTCGCTTTGGCGTCATCCTCTTCCTTCTTAGTGTCCTCTGCTACCTCTGCAATGTTTGCCGCGGGCGTCGATGTCAGACGCTCGTTGCTGAGTGAGCCAGATGTGCTGCCCTTGGAATTTTGATTTGTCTTGATGAGATCGGCTTTCACTCGCAAAGTCAATGTTCGCATTTGTCGCTTCTGCGCTTCGGCGATATCGCGTGACTGTAGCATAGCTTCAAACTCCTCGTTGACGACCTTGGGATCCAAAGGCTTCTTCTCTTTCTTTGGCTCTGCTGGTGTCTCCTTGTTCTTGCCCTGGAAAGCAGCAACTGCTGCCATAACTCTGCCACCTTTTTTTGCAATAGTGAGCTTTTCTTTAGCTGGCTGTTCCGTGCTGCTCCCGCTGGTCTTCCTTTCAGTAGTTCCCTGCTGCAGGAACCTTGACCGATCCATTGAGACTCTCCCGTTACGCGTCGGTACATTATCTCTTCGCGACTCCTGCGACTGTCTCTTCTCTTCCGAGCTATCTCTGCTACCACTCACATGTCTTCCTATGACGTCCATGAAGCTCTCTGATCGTGGCAATTGTGCATTTTGAGGTCGACTCTTATTCAGAGTTGGCCGTAGACCAGGTTGCTCGAAAGAGCCGTTGAAGTTCCGCTGCTTGCTTGGAGAGTACTCCTTCGGTGTGTACCTCGCAATCTCGTCTTGAAGATTCGCCGAAGACTTGCTGTGGCTGCTGTCTGGGCGCGAAGAACTCGAACTATTCTGCGAGGCAAATTGAGCCCATATGGGCGTATCAGCAGGCGGGCCATTGGCAGAGACAGATGGTGCAGTGTTCTCCTTGTCCTTCTTCAACTGAGCTGTAAGATCTTTGCTCGAGCGATTCATCTTGGCGAAGACTGATGCCAAATTGGTAGAAGACTTGGACTTCTTGGGACGATCATGGCCGTCCATGGTCTTTGTGGCAACTTTTACAGTATGGTCTGCATTTCTGGGGAGTGTCTGCTTCTTCTTGGATGGTGAAGCAGGTGGTGATTGAACATTTCCTTGCCTCTCACCGAGAACACCTCTCGCATTCGAGCGATCCCGGTCGGACTGCTTAGCATTGGCGGCGGACGATTCAGGCGGCGCAGGTCGAGCCTTGGGCGAGACGATGCTAGAGAGGATGGCGTGGGCAGACCGATTGCGCTGGTGCTTGGGACGGCTCGCTGATGTGGCCTCCATGCTGGACGTCTCAGCACAAAGCACACTTGACCACCACAAGCAGGAGGATTGCGAAGAAGTAGCCGAGAATCGATTTGAGCGAGATACAACAGCGTTGGCGTTGTCTTGGGTACAGGCAAAATGGAGTAGTTTGGAATACACATTTTAGTTGACTAGATTAAGCACGTGTGTTTACCATAGCAACCACCACTCTTGCCCTGCATGCTTGGCATTCCATTGTTTCGCTTCATCTTCCGTCCCCTCGTATTGCAGGCCGCTCTCGTTTCACGCATATCTTCGATCTGCAGCAGAAGGTCGCATTTTCGTCCAATATGGACCTGGACGTTCATGCCGTGCAGCTGATATCGTGGTATGGTCGCCATCAAGCTCGCTCGGCTAAGCGCACGGATTTTGAGCGGCGATAACACTGGCGACGTCATGCCTTTCAATGTCTCGACCCTCGCCCTCTTCATTGAGGGAGGGTGAGTTCTGTCTCCCGTGATACTCCTGTCCTACCCTTTGAACATCGGCGAAGAAATCAGTAACCACAACAATAATGGCAGCTCCAATCAAGGTCTTCCGTTCTGGTGCTACTGCACTCATCACGGGCGCTGCATCTGGAGTTGGCCTCGCTGTAGCCAAATTATGTGCATCTTACTCCATGAATCTGATCCTGGTCGACAACGACTCTGCCAAGCTCGCCTCAGCCAAGTCGTCCATATCCACAAAGGCACACATTGAAACGCACGACATCGACGTTGGCTCCTTGGACGCATGGTCAACGCTTAAGAGTGCTGTCGAGAAGGATGGCAGAAAGCTGGATTTCTTGCATCTCAACGCTGGCATTGGCCTCAAAAGCGACTGGACCGACAGTGCCTACTTCCACAAAATCTTTGACGTGAATTTCTTTGGCGTCGTCAATGGTATCAATACTTTCTTCCCACACTTCAACGACAATAATGGCGATCAGAAAGCTGTTGTCGTCACGGGATCGAAGCAGGGAATCACGAATCCACCAGGTAATCCAGCTTACAACGCCTCGAAATCAGCCGTGAAGACGATAGCCGAGCACTTGCACTTCGACTTCGCGAAATCGAGCCCATCGACATCAGTCCACCTCTTGGTCCCAGGCTGGACATTCACAGGGTTGACGGGAGGTGGCAAGATCAAAGAGAAGCCTGAAGGTGCGTGGGCGCCGGAGCAGGTGGCCGACTACCTGTACAAGAAGATGAGTGAAGATAAGTTCTATGCAATCTGTCCGGACAATGATGTGGATTGGGAGACAGATCGCAAGAGGATGACTTGGACTATGGGCGACATTGTTTACGAGAGGAAGCCACAAAGTCGGTGGCTAGACGACTTCAAAGAGGAGAGTGTGGACACCCTCGAAGGTATGAAGTTGGGGGAGAAACAGAAGGGAAGTTCGGCGTGAATACTACTGTAAGTACATACATGTATGAGCGTAAAGGATGAAATGGCATGCCGGTGCTGCGCGTTCCTTACCACCCTGGAGTCTCGCTTTCGAATCTTCGCATGGAACCATCCGCATCCTCGCCAAAAGAAGCCGTATCGAGCAACAGATGCAGGCGCAGAAACCCACTGCAGAAGTTGCGGTGAAGTGAAACCTGGAGCTGCCAGTTACTGCATATAGTGACTGAAGGAACAAAATCTTGGCAGGAACGCATGTGAATGTGCATCTTCGAATGTCAACCTTTCAAATGCCGACAATCATGTTAAATCCCCACACATACATGATAACAACGCATTCTTTCACGATATCTACAGATTTTCGAAAAAAGCAAAATGCTCCCAGTCGCTACTTCCTCCCACATCTCAACCACGGGTACTGCTCCCTCCGCAGTCGCCATGAGCATCGACGAACTCGCCTTGAAAACTCGCGCCCAGAAGGGTCTCACCATTTTCAACGCCGCACTTTCAGCTCGCGAACATTACTACCGTGCTCTCGGACTACAATACCACTCAACTCCTGTCGCCCTTCGTAAGCCCGATACGGGCGCCACGCCAGCGCAAATCCACTGCTGGGAAGCATTCGACGCCAAAGTGACGCCAGAGATCATTCTTCGCATCAGGGCACTCTACTCTGCCCGCCAAAACGCCAAAATCGCTTTGTGGAAGTTCGAATGGCCGAAATGCAAGGTCTTGTGGCGAGAGATGCATGAGGGTATGGACGCGCTTAGTGCAAAATTAATGGAGCTGAAGGATCAGCTGGAGAGGTTTCTGATCGACATTGATATCAAGAGTCAGACAGGCAGGTTGAGACCCGCTCTTGATCTGTGGGAGGACTATGCCAAGCACCAGAATTTCCGGGATTGGCTTGTTATGCTGCCCGAGGTGCATGAATGGGTGAGGATGAGATGGAATCATTCCTTTCACCAGTTGGGCGATCGGGAGGCTTGGCTCATGGCGGTTGAGGCTATTGGTGGAGAGCTGGTGATCAAAAAGGCTGGTTTCTATAGACAAGACAGGGATGAGGTCGACCTTGTGATTGACAGCAGCAGCGAAAGCGGGAGTGAGAATAAGAATGAGAACGAAGGTGAGGCGGAAGGGGTTGCTGGTGGCGAGGTGGAAGTAAGGCATTTCGCTCCATTACTTCTACAGCGTCTTCGACAGCAAAGTGGCCACGCGCCTGTGGCACCGCCTTGATGAAATACAATGCGATTGACACGAACGCTATGTCAGAAAGACCACACAGCAAGGTCTGGAGTCGGGAAGGCTTCGAACCAGAGCAGATAGAGCATACCTGTATTGGGACGTACCAACGGCATGACATGTCTCAGCTCTCGATGGAGCAGATGTTGTTGCGGAGACACTGGCACCTCGAAGGAGAGCAGGAAAGGACGCAAAACACTAGTAAAGGAGAAGGGAGATTGAGAAGTACTGGCCACTAGTCTTTAGTATCCAATCATCTGCCTCAATGATCATTTCAACAGTCCGTCTTCGAAGTGAGGAGGCTGCAGTGAAATGGATACAGATTGGACGCAAACCAGTGAATGTGGCCTAAGGAGCAAGAAGCTCCGAAAAGAGAGTTTGCAAAGTGGTAGTGTGCATTTGTTGGAGGGAAGGAGAAGAAGAAGAAGGGTGTTTGTCAGACAGGAGGTGCAGCCACTGCTAGTGTGTCCTGACTAATCTCGGATATCACACTACCGACTAAAGGACTCGATGCACAGTCGTGGCCTATACGCATCATTGCATGCCACTCACATCCTGGCTATTTGCGTCTTGGCTCGTCAATATCCATCCCGTTCACTACCACCATGTACGTCTGCTCCGGATGCCAAGAGAAGTGGACGAGACGCCTGCATGCGCGGGGTTGGGGGAACTGGAGATACTGACTCGAAATAGCGCTTTTTCCATCCTGAGACGAGATACGTGTGTGGCAACAACAAGAGCTGGGCAGGATCACTTGCTTGGACCAGCAGTCGGCAGGGGGGGAGCGACTGAGAATGGCTACGGCCACCGGTGCGTATATTTCGATGAGAATTCGGGAGACGGACTTGCGACTCTGGACGGACAGGAGCATATCGAGAGGGGCAGGCATCATCCATCATCTCAGTCCGGCACAACCAACGCATAGCACTCGAGCGTGATGGACCCAACTGCAAGGCAATTCACGTGGGTGATGCGCAGCTTGGGCGAGCTCCTCTCGATGGTCCTGGGCCTCCGAGATCGAGCCCACCATCTCCTGATCACATTTGGCATGTTGCTGGGACTAACAGAACATACAGAGTACGCCGCGGCGGATTACACTCGATCACCCTCCATCTCGTCCATCCGATCCCCTGAAGCCCTATCTCCTTCGCTGGGAGCAAGGTCTTCGGACCTCATATCACCAAATTTCCCTACTCGTGCTATCCGGCCGCTGCCCAAAAGTAGGTTAAAGAGCCGGCTCTCACCTGAGCAGGTGTCATCTATCATTTACCCTCCAGACCCGCCCCCAATTTCGCCGACATTGAGCTTTACGGTGCAAGAGAATGGAACACCCAACCAGCAGCGTCGCTTGACAAACGGAGGAGACTCGCATCACGGACACGATCATGGTGTAGTGCACCACCACTGTACTTGCGGTGACGATGGAGACAGTGGCGACGATGAGGTGGAATTTGATCATCCCGATTATCGATATCCGCCAGCAGCCATCGCCAACGGGCATGCTCTTAAACCAGTCGATTCGTTACAGCGGCGACTTATTGAGGCTTCTCGGACCTCTAGCAAGCCTCCACCACCAGGATCAACAGCGTCATCTGCCGACGGCTACGAGTCCTTCGAGAACACAAGCAACAAGAAGAAGCGGAAGATACCACTTTCGGGGACTTCAAGTATGCATCAGAGCCAATTAAGTGCAGAGCTGGCAAGCATGGGAATCAGTAATAATACGCCTGGAGGAATTGAAGAGCATGGTGTGACTGGGACAGCGATCTCTGAGCACCAGCAGTACAGTACACAGGGCCCAAATGCGGGCTCAGCCTCAGGTACGGGCATCAGTGGTGCAGGCAGAGGACGTTACGGAAGACAAGAAGGAAAATTACGGCGTCCATTGACGAATGGAGTCTCAAATGGTACCAATGGCTACAATGCACGTGCTCCTGCTCGAGCTGGCGACGGGAGACACGGTTCAGGTAATTGCATGGAAATGTTGCAGCACGAACAAAGAAGACCAGCTGACGTAAGATTTTGCACACACAGATCCTGGTCCCGAAAACACTGGCGGCATCATATCGCAAGCCATCAAGACAGCCGCTGAGCAAGGTCCTCTCACTCCCGCGGGTAATGGTCGGGACAACACAAGTCTGCTCCAGTCGGCGACTAGTGCCAGCACCTCCGCGACGCCCAAGACGCAGTTCACGTTCTCGTGCGAATCCGAGTCTGCGAACAAGATGGTCGACCAGCCTTCATCGGCATATCCAACAGGCACGCCCACTCCAGCACGCAACATTCCATCGCCCGGCAAAAGCACCCACGGCACGCAGACCACACCGACACTTCCGGGACGTCAGCAGCCTTCCAACGTTCAACGCCCTCCTCCTCCTCCATCCAACGCTCCGCTCGCAAGCCATCAGCACCAACAGGCCCCACCACCGAAGCCTAAGCCGCGTAGAAACCCTGCCAAAGAATATGCGCTACAGGCTGCGAATAGGAAGAAGCAGCAGCAGTACCAGAACTTCCATCATCGTCCAAAGCGAGAAGATATGTGGATATGTGAGTTCTGTGAGTACGAAGATATCTACGGTGTGCCACCATACGCCATGATACGCAGATACGAGATCAAAGATCGTCAAGAGCGGAAGAAGGCTGCGGAGAAGAAGCGGCTTCTGGAGAAAGCAAAGATGAAGGGACGCAAGAACAAGAAGGGTGCTGGCAAGGGGAAGAACAACAATGCCAACAATGCCACGAACCCCGCACCACCCGTCAACTCGCAGAACTACGACCCGAATTTACCGCCCCCCGATGGCGAGGAGTACTACGACGACGAAGAGTACGACGGCGATGACTACGATCCGGTAGGGGACGAGCAGTACGACCAAGGCTACTATCCTCCTCCAGCACCTGCTGGGACACCCGCTATGCCTCCAGCAGGCGTTGGTGGTAGAGCCAGCAGTGTATAGCTTGCTGCGGGCATAGCAGCGGTGGTCGAGATTGTGTTGCGAGTCTGTCCATCAGTCGTCGACATCCTGATACTGGTCCCAATGGTCTCATGGATCTGGATGAAGTACTGCCCGGTAATACATTCACAGCGGTCTCAGCGACGGCCTGGTTAGCAACCTGGTCAACGAAACTGCCGACGGTCTGTTGCCATTCGATGCGCTGTCGTCGTCAGAATCGCTATTGACATGTTCAGCAATCCAATAATGCATCCGGCAGAGACGACTGTTTTTTGTACGGTGGTTGCCTGTTCGACACACTCCATGCTGCTATTGCCTGCTGAAGTCTTGTACATACGGTGAACTACATCCTCCTGTTTGGGCATATGGCGTTGGAATGGTGTTGTTGTTTGGTTCGTTTTGTCCCTGCGTTCCACACATTGCATTTTGCATTTTCCCGGCGCTCTATACCTCCGCTCAGAAGAAACCACAGAAAATACAAATTCGAAGAATAGCACGTTGGGTTCGTAGGCGGATGCAGATGAAGTTGAAGAGAAGGCTTTGTACTTCTTTTACATAGGTCTTGCTCATGTGTGAGAAAGAGAATGTGAAAGGTGAATGGTGCCAGGTCTGCGTGATGTCCTTCCTCTCGTGTCTTGCGTTGCATTTACACACGATGCCAATGCTTCGTGTGGCAAGAGACACGTGCTGTTCTTTTGCCTCGTTCTTGTGAAAGCTAAGGCTTTGGCCCCGCCGTCTTTCTGCTTTGGAGCTCCCGAAGGATTTCGCCCGCCTGCCACCATGCCCCATCCCACTAATTCCCCCATGCCACTTGGACCCCGAGGCATGGCGAGCGCGGCGTCGCCGTAGTCTCCAGCTGAAGTGTAGAGAGCATGGAGCGGCACAGCAGATGGAGAGAAGATGAGCATTGTGCAAGAGATGGTCTTGACCACACCGATACCAACATCCAGTCTTGTCGTGGCCGATTATAGGCGATTCCTGAAACACAGCGATATACTGAACGTTCTTTGACGAGAGTGAAGTGCACGTGCGGCGAAACGGATTGGTTCTCTGCCACACTAACCTCCTGTCTACCTGAGTTACCATACTTCTGTGCAGGGACCCCTCGATACGCCACCATCTCGACGGCGCCCACCTGCACGCGACTAGCTGCAGTTCCCGTTGACCTTATCTTCACCCGGAGTGCCCGCTGGTTTTCAGTTTCTCTTCTTGCCCACCGTGGATCCCAACGACGACAGTCACGACGAGCAGCGCAAGCGCTTGCTCTTACCGAATCAATCAGAACTCGGGACGCGATCTGCGAAGAGATTCATTAGACGCAGCCTGGACAAGGAGGACGAACAGCGCGAAGGTCTTCTGCGCAGAACCAGTCTTGAGGGAGCCTTCGAGATGGCAGAAATTATGGACAAGGAAACGATGAAGAGTCCCCCACCTTTCGAGGCGCATGCGACTCGCGACAGCGACGAAATCGTCACGGGAAAGGGTGACCTCCTTGGTCAGGAAGACACTGACCCAGTACTGAACGCAAAGATGCATCTGGTCAACAACGCAATTGACGAGATCGGCATGACCTGGTACCAGTGGAAGCTATTCGTGTTGAACGGATTCGGATACGCCGTCGACAGTCTGATGCTGCTCATCCAGTCCATTATTGCTGGTCAGGCTGCGTACGAGTTCAATCCTTCCTTCGCCAACGGCCTCACCATTGCCGCTTATGTCGGCATGCTGGTGGGAGCTCTCTTCTGGGGTCTGTCAGCAGATGTCATTGGACGCAAGTACGCGTTCAATGTCTCGCTTTTGATCTCATCGGTCTTCTGCATTGTGGCTGGAGCTAGTCCCAACTGGATTGTCCTGGGTCTGTTTGTCTGCTTGTCAGCATTTGGTAGTGGTGGCAACCTGGTCCTGGATACTGCCGTATTCCTGGAATACTTGCCATCGAAGGATCAATGGTTGCTCACACTCATGGCAATGTGGTGGGGTATTGGTCAGCTCGTCGCCGGCCTGTTCGCATGGGCATTCATGCCGAACTACAGCTGCGACGACCCAGCAGACACTGGAATTCCCTGCGGCTGGCACAACAACGCGGGCTGGAGGTACATGTGGTTCACCAACGGCGCTCTCGTCCTCGTCATGTCACTTCTGCGAGTCACCGTCATCAACTTGCGGGAAACACCAAAGTTCTTGGTTGGCGAGGGTAAGGATGCCGAGGTAGTCGAGACATTGCAGTTCATTGCGAAGAAGTACAATCGCCCTTGCAGCCTTACTCTGGAGCGTATGCAAGCCTGTGGTGTGACGGGAGCTTACAATCAAGGCCGACGTGGCTCTGTCTCGGCGCATGCGGCCAAGAAGTTCTCGTTCAAGGAGGTCTGGGTCCATCTCCAGGGTCTCTTCGTCACAAGGAAGCTTGGTCTTTCGACTTCTCTTATCTGGTTCTCGTGGCTCCTCATCGGTCTCGCCTACCCACTGTACAATGTATTTTTGCCGCAGTACCTGAAGAGTCGTGGCGCACAGGTCGGTGGACTCAGCCCTAGCGATACATGGCGGAACTACGCCATCGCAAACGCCTGCTCGATTCCCAGCCCCATCCTTGCGGGTTTCATGTGTCGCTCCAAGATCTTCTGGGGCAGGAGGGGCACGATGGTGAGTATATTCGTTACGACCTAGTATGTGAAAATCTTGTTGACGTCTGAACGCAGGTCATTGGTGCTCTTTCAACGATGGCTTTCTTCTTCGCTTACACCCAAGTGCGAACTAACGCCGAGAATCTTGGTTTTACATGTGCTATCGGCTTCTGTCTGGTAAGTCAAATCCCTCCCCAGAATACTCCCATAGCCACTACAAGATACTCGGAAAAGTCTTCGATCGCTTCTGGATCTACTTCATCGCTTGCCGAGTGATACTGCCTTGTCTGGGTGAGGGGCCTATCCTCACGCTCTGTCCCTATCACAGAGCGTCCATGCTAGTGTCTGTCAATGCAAGCACCCAGGATCCGGACCACGACTGCCAGTGTGACATTGCCTTGTCTGGGTGAGGGGCCTATCGTCACGTCCTGCGCTTGCCATAGGGCGTCCATTTCGAAGATACACGCATCACAGACGTATGATGTCAGATTCATAGTCAATGATTGCACCGTGCAAGATTCCACAGGTGGTCTGGATTTGGGAATGAATTGCCTTTGATGTGCATGTCCGGGTAGCGAGCCTTCGCTGCACTCTGCAATGTCCATGCGAGTGTCCACTTGGTTACGTGCGTCGGTTCCGCGGCCAATACATTTCTCTTGTACAAAGTAGCCGTGATGGTCGGGAAATTGAGCCGCGAGTGGTTCTAGCACTGAGGTCTTAGTGTATCGCGAGCATTAGCGAATCTCATGGATCTTCCAACGAAAGCGCTGCCCGGAAGGCCTGGACGAATGAAGCTCAACTATGTCTGGCAAGGAGAGAAAGCATCTAACATATATTTTGACAGAACATATACTACGGAACGCTCTATGCGTACACCCCAGAAGTCTTACCTTCTGCCCACCGCGGTACCGGTAACGGCATCTCCATCGGCCTAAACCGCATCATGGGCATCATGAGCGCTGTCATCGCCACGTGAGTTATCCTTTCGTCCGCATCCTACTCTTGTGCTGATCAGAAACCAGATATGCAGACACTGCAACTTCTGTTCCGATCTTCATCTGCGCAGCTCTGTATATCGTCATGTCTATGGTCGCGGTAGCTTTTCCCTACGAGCCCATGGGAAGTCGAAGCTCGTAGAGAGATTCAGCACAGAGACGTGGATTTGTGTATGTTGGATATTGGGTGATATATACAATGAAGCAATCAGAATCTGTCCAAGCCCATGGGCATGCCTTCTTCATCCTCAGTCGGAACTCGACTGGCACGGATGCTGACTGATCTTGAGAACTACCAGGGCCGCTACTCGTGCGACGAAGTGTAAGACATGCGTCAATCTCGAATGTGGAACTCGTTGTTGTCAGTGATCATTCCTGACATCTTGGTCATAGATTCGAGAACGTCAGCAGGGCTGCTAAGTCACGATCCCGATCAAGCTCGTCGCCTGATCGAGCCATGAATGTTTCCCCAATATCAACACGCATCCATATTCATGGCGAGACATTGCTAACAGTGGTGTGGCAACATCAAGTCGTCTTCAAGATCTGGAAGCGAACGAGATGAAAGAGGTGCCGAGGACGACTCGATTACAGCAAGACTGAAGGAAACCCGCCTCTCCCTGCTTCGGAAAGACCATGATAAACGGTTTCAGTGAAGGACGATGATGTTTGCATGTTTCGCGCATCCAAGTGGCCGTTATAACTCGTGGCTGCGTAACGTACACTCGTCCTACACAGTTTCAACTCGAGTATCTGTCTGCGCCTCTAGACTCGACTGACTCATATCCCATCGCAGTCCATGCTGTTCCCGCGGATCGTACACACCCAGCGACGCCACACACTTGATCGAGATGGTCTTACGGGATGTCTTGTTCCGAGGATGCACTGCCAGTGCTGCCATCTTTCTCTCGGTGAGACCCACCCGACGGCGATGATCGATCGGCCCTTCTGAGGTGCGAACGCAGAGAGGAAAAGTACGACGTGAACCTTCCCTTTGACGGCATCTTTTACAGCGGACCGAATGTCAAGAGGCATATATAGATGATGAAAGCGGGTTGTTCGATGTTTGCCCATAGAGAATTGAAGACGAAGGGAACTGTTGACATGTCAGCGGAAATACCGAGCTTCTGCTAGTGATGGCGCTGACCTTCGAAGAGGCTCTGTGCCGTCGGAACGATGTTGATATATTCAATGGCGTAGTGTAAACGCGGGATCAATGTGACGACGCAACTGTTGCGAAGGATTTCTAGCGTCTTGCTGCTGATAAGCGTGCAGGCTTGACATTATCAGCCCGAACAAGCCTTGACCGTGTTCAAGGATCGTTTCCAGGCTGCATAAAGCTTACATTGGACCTCGTGAGCAAGTGATCGTTATCGAGTAGTGCTATTACAGAACAAGTTTTCTGCTCCTTCATGATTAAAATGGTGTAATCACAGCAGGGTCATTCGATCATGGGACTTGTCATACGTGAAAGCATTGGTTCTCTAAATCGCTCTCTCAAGCCCTGTAATTGTCGGTCAGAGTTTCTCAAATTGCTGAGCAAGTTCCAGAATGATTTCTGACAGCTTCTCCGCCTGTGAGATCTGTGCATCGTGGGAAGCGTGAATTTCTCTCGTGATCCACTCTTGTCCCGTGCTGCCAAGCATCATATCCTGAACCTGCACAGGGACAGCTCGATCGTCGGTGGTTTTGATGTATGCACATCTGCCTTTGTAGCCTGGCGCATTCCAGCTAGCAGCGGGAATGGGACTTGTGAAAGATGTCAGACTCGGGCAGAGGCAGGAAGCAACTGCCGAAGCAGCCAATGTACTTGGCTCCACATCATGGAAGAGTGGCGGTCCCGCGTCCTCGCAACGAATGAGATTCGACGCTTCCTGTGAGATCTATTAGCAAACGTAGAGGCAGACCGTCATGACGATGGGAGGTGTTCAGTAGGTCGTCTCACATCGACTTGGATATGAGGTGGCGTTTGACCCCCAGACGCAGCAACCAAATCCTTGCCATCACCTCCGGGGGTCAGGATAGCGGCCAAGTAGATTTGGCCAATGATTGAAGTTTTCTTGCCGTCTTTAGCACGTTCCTCCTTGCTAAGGCCGGACGCTGCAGCACTGGTGGGTAGGCTGCTATAGGAATGGCAAATGACGACCACGTCATGTTCTTCGTTGTCTAGAACCGGCAGTATCATGCGGTCGCGGATGTATTTAGCATCGTCCTCGACAGTGACTTTGGCCTTGGTTCCAGCAGATGGTAGCATGGAAGAGAGCGCTCCATATCCGGCCTTCATCAAGAGGTGACTGAGGAGACCGTAGTGCGCAGGCGTGAGAGCAGCACCGGGTGCGATGACAAAGACTGGCTTCGAGAAAGCTGGAGGCATAGTGCTGTCTGAGGTAGTGATATCTGGACGATGTGAATGTGTTGCCACGATAGCCTGCAGTTTGCAAGATTGAGGGGTCGGGGGGGATCCTGTGGTGTTCTTTTACTTGTGTTCTCGGTAGTGTCTATTCATATTAGGCGCTTCTGCTGAAGGCCGTTGCAAGAAATAGTTTCGAGCTGACCTTTTTTGTGTTCATACAGCTGAGTCCATCACAAGTTGGAGTACGTACATGCGGATTTCAAACCTACCGATGCGCTGTCCTCGAGGAAGACATGGGTCTGTTCTTACTGTGCCATATCACCGCCCCGCAGTGCTTCTGTTGGTCAAAGCTATGCACCTACTCCACCTCATATATTTCTGATCGACACTGCAGCTTGGTGAAGCCATCACAAAGTCTGTTTTTGACACTCTTCAATGTTTATTTTTTGGTTCCCGGCTCTGCGACTTTGAGCAAAATTTCGAGAGCATATCGGGGATGAAGCGCCATCGTCAGTTGGGCGGTTGACCTCGAGAGCTGGTAACTTGATGTTTGGGCTGATTCGTAGCTTTGTCAACACGCGAGGAAGTGACTCGCGGTGATGAATGCTGTACAGCAAGCAGGACAGAGCTGGCCGAGGGGATGATCGAAATCAGGATCCAGCAGGGCCATGGGTCTTGCTTTGGCGCGCTGGATGATCTTGGCGAGATCGACGCAAACTTTAAGCCTGACTTCAACTTCATCTGCATGCTTTTCACCCTTCGGACATACGCTCTCTTCAGCATGCTGGATCGGCATTCATGTAGCTTCTCAGCTGTAGAGACCAGCTTGCCTGCTGAATACCAACGCGCTGAGATCGCTTGCGCTGGCGGAAAAAGTGTGGCGTGCATATCCTACAGCGAGCGGCATTGTCCGGGTTCTGGCGATGCGGCACAGTTGGAAGCACGTGGGAAGGTCGCACGTCCACTGCGAGAAAAATCGTGAGAGCACTAGCCAGCTGGACGCAAAGCATCACTGGATGCTGAAAACACTCATTCTTACATACACTAAGCCAAGTCAATCTCCGCCCTCGCAGAACAAAGAAGCTGCAACTTTCCGCAATTCCATCATATGCAATCCCATTCAAGAGACGCTGACCTTGAGTTAGTACAGGCGCCAAAGATGCCCCTCTTGATCTGCTAATACTTACAGCCATTCATGTTTGGAGGCCGTTCTCGTATGTCACGAAGCGAGTATCGACAACAGCCTCTGAATCGGAAGCGGCGTCTCACTCCTGAAGACCGTTCTCATGTGTGACGAATCGAGTATTGACGACTGCCTTCGATTTATCCTCTGCCTCTCGACCCTGGAGACCATTGGCGTAGGTGACGAATAGAGTGTTGACAACGGCGTATTCTTGGTCTACGGCTATTGGAGAAGCACTCGCGGTGCTCAACACAGACGCGGCGAAGACAATGATGCCAACTTGCATGGTGGAAGATGTGTCTGTATGGTTTTTATGGTCCGTTAAATGGTGATCTGTCAACTCGAGGTAGTAGCGGGATCGATTGTGGAAAAGATGTTAGGATGGAGAAGACGAGTTCAGATCCCAATACCTCAGGACTGTCAACTCTTGTCGGCGTCCATCTGAGGTGCCATAAATATCGCGCTGATCATTTGCAGAGAGGCGCTTCGCAATGCACATGTGGCGAGCGATCACCTTAGTGGAAGGGATTAGTGGACTTTGGGCAAGTCGCGATTGGCCCATCGCTCCAGCCGACCTCGCCATGTGCCTGTGAGAATCGGACCCCACTTTGGCTGTTGGAGAGATTCAGCGTAGGAAGCGAACCTTCAGCTCATACAGCATTCCTGCCGACCAAGAAAACCTAATGCTGCTACCGCAATGCCAATCCACGCTCGAGCCGGATTCTCGGCGTCCTGACCAATGGTCACAATAAGAGGAGCTTTGAGGCACAGTTGTACAAGCGTTGTATCGATAGATCTTGGCTGTGCTGCTTGCCTCGTCCAGATCCGAACAAGTGATAACTCGTTATCCCTTTTCTTATCTCAGTGCAATTCATGGCATGAGTGTCAACGGAAGCTAGACCATTCCTCACAACTTGCAACCACCTGTGTATTGTTTCATAGGTTACCTGCGTTTGTTGCTTCAATTCTGATTCGAAAAGTCTCAACAACGATGTTTTGCTTCGCACGTCGCGACTCAGAAGAGAGCCTTCTCGAGGACGAACTGAATGATGGCGAGGGTCCAGTCTCCACAAAGAAGCGCAGTCGACAGCACACCTACATAGTGGCTGGCCAGATCAAATTCTTCCTCTTCTCGCTCTCTATTCTCATTAAGTGCACATATTTGCAGAGCCAAGCACACAATGTTCGCGAAGATCATGTGCTAACGTGGTCGCCGGCGCTCGAAGGTGTGGAAGGCACGGGTCATCATCAGCGCTTGCGATGGCAGCTTTGCCACTCCGAATCGCTTCAAAGTACCTCCAAGTCCGGAGATTGCTGCAGCATGGGAGGAAATCACATACAGGAATGGTATGATGATATCAGTACTCAGTCTATACGATGCTGACGACTCTAGGAGGCGTCATTGGCATCGATAATGAGACGTTGCTTGCAGTCAATGCTTCCGCCGACTATTCTGTGTAGCTGGCTCCAGAGAATGGTGGCGGGTAAATGGCTTCAGTAGAGGCTCTGCACCAACTACATTGCCTCAACATGCTTCGACAGGCGTCGTACTGGGACTATTATGAGGACAAAGCGGAACCTTGGAAGGACAGCCCGCAGACTTAATTGTATCATCTCGATCATTGTATCGACAATCTTCGTCAGAAAGTAACTATGTTCCTCAGACCTCTTCCAAGAAGATTACTGATGGTCTGCAGCTGATGTGCAATGCCGATGCTGGCATACTGACATATGTTTGGGTCAAAGATCATCCAGGCCCTTTCCCAGATTTCAGCATGTGAGTACTTTCGTGTCGATCATTATCAACTCTATACTAATAAGCCTGTCTCAAAGTCAGCATAAATGCAGAAATTTTGACGCTCTGAAGGATTGGGTGACAGACTATCAATTATTCATAGACGAGGCCTCAGAGATCGAACGAGTGAATGGCGCCCAAGAGCTGGACAGCCCTCCATAAAGACATGTATCTCAAATTTGATGCCTTGAAAGTCCATTGCTCTCTTCCTCAAAGCTCATGTGCGGCCATTGCAGACGGTTCTTTGTGTTTCTGAGCCACCAAGCGAAGAAATACTTCTCCCATTCTCACTTCCCCCGAGTTGCGGACTTTGTCGACTATGTCCATGAACTTTGTCTCCGTGTGGTTGTGTTCTATGGTTTCCAATGCGTCATCGGTCTGAGACTTGCCCAGAAGAGAGGCACCCAGGAGCAATTTGACAGATTTCAGCATGATCTCTGATAGAGCGTGGTTGTTTTCGGCATCGTTGTCAGCGTTCCTACGTGCAAACCCTCCCGGCACAAGACTGAAAGCAATGATGTCGATATTCCGCGTTCTGTCGAAGGGAGGAAATTGCTGCAGCATGAAGTATGGTAGGCTAAATACAGATAAAGCTGCCTGGTCCAATATGGCCGGGGCTATGGGCGTACTTACCATGGCGCTAGCCCTCGTCTTGCTCGCTCCGACTTGATCAAGTCGAACGTCTCATGAAGTCGTTGGTCTCTGGATATGGTTGGAAGAGTTGAGTCTCAGTCTCGAGCCACTCGAGATAGCCACCGGGCTCTGTGCAAGTTGTCAGCTCTGAGGCTAAATATGGCTCTTTTCTGTATCGATACTCAAGAGCTGACAAGTGTTCTCGACAGCTTTAGGGAAAACCTCCTCGGGTATTGCATATGCCAGACCTCGCATCTTGACAAGGTCGAACTTTCCCGTCCAGTGAGGATTGAACGCTTTCGTACAATCGTGTTCAATGAGAACGACTCCCGCGGCATTGTTCTTCCCGAAAGCATTGGCGTTGATGTCAAAACCAACAAGCATCGGCAGATCTTCGTTTGTGAGCAGCTCTGTCGCCAGTACTGATTTCGCTACATCACTTAGCCAGAATCCAGTCCCAAATTCGAGATCCGCACCGGCAGAACTCGACGAGGAGAGTCGGACGGGGGGGTGAATCAGGTGGCCGTCAAGAATAGCATGTTTAATGGCCTCGTGCTGTGACTGAGACGATGATCTTCGTCCTTGTCATTCTTTCGGTGTGACAGAACGTACCATCCGGAATTTTGCTGCGTCTGCATCATAGAATTAGAGATTTGTAGTGTGGAAGCAATAGTGTTCGTCAGAGAAGGGCACAAGAAGAGGAGCTCTTTCTAGCAGGAGCTCATCCGCCGTGTGCTAGGGCCATATGCATTCACTTACATGCCACCAACTTTAGTAGATGCAACAGCACAAGCTCGCATTTGAGCCGTCCATCGACGAAAGGTGAACGAGCAAAAAGAAAAGCGGCTACCGACCGAACTTTATTTCCTAAGAGCCAGACGTCGACATTTTTGACGCCGTAAGTCCGAGAGACGACGATGGTGGTTCCATTTCACGAAGCTTGATCTTGGAGTCCTCGAATGATTATTGTATTAGTAGAGGAGCGAGAGATCGGTCCTGACCACAAGGACTCGGGAGCCGATCTGATACCTGGTCACCTGTGGCTCATGAAGTACTCTGCAGATCTTGGAATGGTCGGACGGTGTTGGGGGTAAGTATGACAACTTCCTCCGATGGATGATTGGGAGCGAGGATGCTGAGGCCGACGCAACAGCCGTTAATGGTAAGGAGGAAGGGGCTTAGTAGCATGGCATGAGCATGAATTGTATCGCTACCATGCCGCAGTGAAGGGAGATTGCCACTCAAGGAAGCTGGAACAAGAAAAAGCAGATCAATGAAGCGATGGCCACGCTGCATTTGAGCTGAATGAAGGAAATGCTTTTCATTTGTACGAGTCGCACCTTGCAAAGTCGATCTCAGGCCACTAGCGTATGCTTACTCATTCACGTGCAAGAAAGCGGCGAGCGCATTCACTTGAGGAAGGTGCGCGTCACGTCCGCCTGGAGCTAAACCTGTCTTCACCTCTTGGTTTCCAACAATAAAACACTATCGAACTCACACACCCTTACCTCTTCTTGTCACACACCACCAGCGGCGACAACATCATGCCATCCACGAAAGTCACGCTCGCCTACGCTGTCGAGGTGCCCATCACGACGCTTGGTGCACATCTCGAAGCCTACCTGAACCTGTTACCTACACTCGAGATGCTGCGGCTCTGCAACCGTTATGGCCAAGGCGAAGAAGCTGCAATCACTCGACTACCAGTGGAATTGGTGCAAGAGATAGAGAGCTACTTATTGAAGGAGGAGCGCCAGAAACAGCGCAAAGCCTGGAGGGCAGACTTCAAGTGCTGGGAGGGCAAGTGCATGCCGATCGACCACATGGATACGGAGAAAATCCTCAACATGTACAACGAGGTACTTGTAGATGGCAGTGATGTTTTCTTCGACGAGGACGGTGACAGCGACTTTGAAGAACGCACATGTGCATGCGGCTGCTGTCATAGAAGACTCTTCGCCTCCAGATGCACTTCGTACGTAAAGGAGTCTGTTGCAGATCTCCTAGAAATGTCCTGGGACGACGATGGCGACGACGGCGCCTGGTGTGATGCGCATGATAAGAGAGTGAACAGCTGGTTCGGAAAGGTCGGACATCCCACAGCTTCGAAGCGAGGGCAGTTCGATGTTTTCTCAGATGTACTGGAACAGCATTTCGGTCTGCATGCTTGGATCAGCCATACATCCAACAAGACGACAGAATCCCAGTCGAAGTACATGAGCGAAATAGTCACGGGATCGACAGTGGCATATCTGCATATTCCAGAAACCTTCTTAGCGAACGACGAGTGGGAAGTGAATGTCGAGGACCCCAATTATGACCCGAGGAGCATACCGACCGAAGCAGGCAGCTCGCACGATGTCACGATGCCCGCCGTCCCGTCTAGAGCGTCCATGCGTCGTTTCAGTCGCGCATTGAAGATTCTGGCATGCGTCAAGCCGAAGTCGAAGACCAAAGGCCAGACCGTCACGCCGAAGGACAAGGACAAACAGAAGCTGAATCGAACGCCGGATCAAGACTTGCTCAGCTCCACCAAACCAAAGCTGAAGATGCTCATCCGTGATATGGATGAGGAACCGGGCCTGTGAGTCTGTGCCGGCTGTGATCAGTCATGGTGAGACAGTGATCGATATACACCAGGTGGTCAGAGACATAAATGCCTTCTGAGGAATATGCTTAAACGGAAGAACGGCTCGCGAGGCGTTCACAATGAGTCGTGCTTCGGACTCGAACAAAGTGCGCGTGCAAAGAGATTGCTAATTACAATGCGGAGTTTGGTAATGTCCATAGATAATCATCATACGCGGTTCGGACATTATTCCGTCGAACATTTCGGGCGCGAATTTCGAAGCCGACGCGGTCGAACGCTGTTTGAAATTCGACCGCTTGAGAGTTGTGAAAACAGTCAAGAAGATCAAGGTTTCAAGTCACAGTGTACCCCTATGTCTGACCAATACTAGGAGTCATAGTCTTCAAGACGTGCTGTTCACAGGAGGAAGAGGCGAAGGTAGCGTCCACCTGCACGTGGCGATATAGCCCAATGCAGTGACGATCTGTACGTACGTAGCGTTTGGTGGCGATTTCCTCGGCCGAGACGTAGAGCATACAACCGGCGAGGCCAACGTCTCGACTCGAAAGGCTTCCACCGCTATGTAGTAGGGTCAGCTGGTAGATCTACATGTAGCGGTAAACAGTGCGAGAGCGGCTGAGATCATGGGCAAAATATATACTGAGTTGTCGGCCGCGCCTGTGATCGAGGTAGGAGAGTTCTGGTGGCTCAGTCGTCTGCCAACATGGCATCTAAGACGAAGAAAGATAGCAAGCAGCGAGATGACGGCAAGACTGCTCAAGACGCGCCGTACCAGAACAAAGCCTACAAAGCACCAGGTCGACTGGGAGATTCCGAAATGGAACTATACCAAGATCCACGTGCCAATCCGAAGCTGGTTGCCGTAATGGCGCGGTATGGACTGGATCGAAACAGTGCTCCTCCATCGTTGCAGACGCTCGGAAACGATCCCTCTATGTCTGAGTTGGGAAGGAGTATGGCGGAAGCAGAAGCTGGATGGGAGAAGCTATACCAGGCATTACCAAACGAGCTCCCTTCGGATGCGATCGAGTTAGAGGTGGAAGAGGATCTGAAGACGATCAAAGGGCCGGATAATCGTCTACTGAAGTTGCATGTCTTTCGACCGCAACTGCGGGGCGGGCCTTTACCGTGCATCGTTTACTTCCATCATGGCGGGATGACTCTCACACGGACGATGAGTAAGATCAATCGGCGCTGGGTAAAGTCGTTGGCTGCGCAAGGCATGGTAGTGATCGCAATCGACTTTCGCAATGCCTGGTCACCAAGCGGTTTCAATCCGTTCCCAGCCGGCCTCCTCGACTGCTGTGCGGCAGTGAACTGGATCCATTCGCAGAAAGACAGTCTCGACATCCGAAATATCGTCCTTCAAGGAAACAGCGGAGGTGCCAATCTCGCTCTGGCCACCGCGCTGAAGGCCAAAAGAGAGGGCTGGATCATTCAGATCGACGGCGTATACGCAGCTTCTCCATACATTTCGAATGCATTTGACTGGTCTGAGGAGAAGAAGCTGTCAGAATTGCCGAGCTTAGTCGAATGCGATGGTTATCTCTACAATGTCCGATATGGACAGTATCTGGCGCAGGTTTACACGCCTAAAGCCGAAAACCGCACCAATCCATTGGCCTGGCCATTCCACGCCACGATCAAGGACTTGGAAGGCTTGCCACCGCACGTACTAACAATGGATGAGCTCGACCCGCTGAGAGACGCAGGGGTAACGTATTGCCGGAAGCTGAAGGCAGCAGGCGTGAAAGTCGTCGGATCGATCATTCTTGGCCACACACACAGCGCTGACCTGATATTCCGCCAAGCCGTAGCAGATGATCACCTCGCGGCCATCAAGAGGATTGCGGCTTTCGCGAAGTCCACATGAACGGGTCGGAGATTCTGGCCTGGCATCCGAACGCTTTTGGTGTGAAATATCTCCGCATGGCGTTCGATACGTGAGGCAGGAGAAAGTGTCGTTGGCTCGTCGGCTTCATCATCGTCTAGTGTTTCAACCACCGCCTCCAGATACCTCAATCTCCGTCCGCGGTCTCGCTTTGTTCAACCCCTCCAGCAACACACATGCCTTGCAGACCGTCTGAGAGGATAGATAGCCGCATCGCTCGCACTGACCCAATTTTTGTTTCGGTGCAACCCGCACCTTCGAACCACCTTTCTTCTCTTTTTTCGTCCGAATTGGTACGGTGTTCGTGACAGCTGACTTGATGTCCACCTCATTCCCTTTCGTAACAGACTTGATCTCCATTTCACTTCCATTCACAGCCACCTCCTCATCCTGCCTCAATTTCCTTTCCATCTCAGCCATCTCTCCACCACTAGACTTCCCATTCGCAGTCCCGCAACCGCCAACAGCCTCATCCTCAGCTCCCTTCTCCTCTCCACTCCCACAAGCACCTCTGCAATTCCCGTCTGCATCAGGCACCAATTTCGCCATGTCGATCCCACTCCTCACGACATCCAGGATGCTCTCCGGCCGGATCCTCTCCAGATTCTTGATCAGAGTCCTCGCTGATCCTCGAAACGCTTCCGGGCTGTAGATACACTCGGTGCTGAAATAATCCAGTCTCTTGTGATGTGCATACAGCACGATTTCCTTCTCATATGCGTACATGAGAGGCTTACTCCTCTTGACGTTGGTGAAGGAGGCATCTCCAATGCCATTCTCATTTGCCTTCGCACTCGGTGTACTGGTGATGATGCTCGTCGCGCGACCCAGTCGCGGCAGATCGCCTCGCAGCAAATTCATGAGCACCGTCTCCGCCACATCATCAGCATTATGTCCCGTGACGACATGCGCCACGCCCAACATGGCCGCGCCGCGATCCAGCGCCTGTCGTCGAAAGACGCCGCAGTATGTGCAATTGCCCTTCTTGCCCACCTGGGCCACCACCTGATCCATACTCCACCCGTACAACTCCGCATAACTCACGATCTTGAGCGGGAGATCGTATTGCTTCGCATGTCTCTTGACCGCCTCGAGACTGTGGTCTCGGTACCCCGTGATGCCCTCGTCGACCGAGAGTAAGATCAGATCTAGACCCCATGAGTGTCTGTCGTTCAGGGTTTTGAGGACGGAGGCTAGGACCGTGCTGTCTTTCCCGCCAGAGGCTCCTATAGCGACTTTTTCGCCAGACTGGAAGAGATTGCTGGAGGTGACTGTCTCGGCGACTTCGTGCTCGAAGATGGCGATGAAGCAGGATGCACAGATGCGGGCGTGATTCTTCGGACGGAGGATTTGGGCGCGAGCTGTTTTACAGATCTCGCAGGTGGAGGGTGGCATTATGGCAGGCTTTCGTGAGTCGTCATTTATGGAGGAATGACAGAAAGGGCGCATTAGAGTACTTGAGCTTGTGAAGTCATCAAATGAACTGGAGGGCGAAATTTAATGTCACGTGCAGATAAGAGACAGCCCAAATCTATTAGTGACGGCCACAATGTGATGAAATGAATGTTCCATTCAATAGCGCGCACACTGTCAACCAGATCGTGCTCGATGCATAGCACCATGTATGATGTATTGCTCCTCCCCAATGCCTGTCCATTATCAAAGCTGGACTAAGCGATGCATACTCTCAGAACGCCATGAAGCTGCAATCCCATCATCAGCTCCAACCATGCATGCATACCACTCAAACGGTAGCGTATTCAGTTCATGCCTCGTCGCGCCCGAGCCCCTAGCCACTAGTCCATGTCGCCCGCAACATCTCCCTGACCGAGACGGAGTTCGGCAACTTCTGCATCCTCCTGTTCTGGTGGAGGAACTCGATGCAGACCGTCTCCGTACATATCGACGTCTTCTTGGAATTCCACCATATTGTCGTCCATGTTCGGCGAGTTATTAGCGCCTGTAGTGTTCATGGATTCGAACTCGTCATCCCCGCCAAAAGCTGAATCACGGTCCATGTTAGCCGTGGTGCTGTCGTTGTCTTTGTCGTTCTCGACATTCGACAGCAAATTCTGGCCAGCTTGATCGTCCTCCACACCGTCGAAACTCCACGTGCTATCGTAAAAGTCCCCACTACTCATCGTCGGTCTCGTTGTCAGACTGCTGTCGGCTCCAAGAGAACCATTTGCGCCGCTGTGGCCCATCTGGCTGCTCATCGCCCCGACTCCTACTCCGGCTAAAGCGCTCGACGACCCATGCTGATGCTGAAAGGAGTGAATTGGACCGCCGAGCCGGCCTTCCCCCGACTCGCTTTCCTCAACGTCGTCGCCGCTGGCGACTTCCGATGGTTTACGGTATTCGGTGACGATCCGCTGAAGCTCGGGCGGACCAAGCGGCGTGGCGGATCGACGGCGGTAGAAGAGCAGATACGCTGCAGGCGAGATCAACTCATTGGTGGTCCGGATAGCAGAGCACGAAGAATCTACACATGTCAGTTCTTGCTAATTTCAGGAGTGGTATGACACGGTGACTTACCATTATAGTTGTACCACTTGCCATCGAAGAAGTTCTTCGCCATGGCGGTGTAGTGTCCACCACCCAGGCCTCCAAAGTGGCAGTCAACTGCAAAGAGATCGTAGACGTACTCCTTGTCATCCTCCTTGAATCCGACCTTGTCATTCAAGTCAAGGCCCTCGGTAGGATAGTCAACCAGGATGTCGATCTTGTCGCGCATGGCTCGTCCGCCACCAAAGCGCTTCATGTGAACGACGAGAATATCCGGCAGCGTCCAGATGTCCAGCTGCTTGTAGGCTTGGCGAAGCTCTTTGCATCGGTTGCAGTACCAGGCGTTGTCCTCGGACAGCCTCTCTCTCTTGCCCGTCTCTGCAAAGCAGTCTTCGAGCGAGACGCCATGCTTCTTACGCTCGGCCCGCTTCGACTTCCTCGCCTGCAGCGCCTCATCTTCGAAGGCAGGACCGTACCTTCCTGTGTCATCAACGATTCTGTGACCACGCATCTCGTTCGCATCCTTCTCGTCACCTTCGAAAAGACCATCAAAGGCCTCTGGGCGCCAATCAAGCACGATAGCCTCGCCAAGCTGGATGTAGTACGGGCTGTCCTCATCTTGCTTCGCATGGAGCGAGATACCTGCCATGCGATTCTGGCCATACGAAGAATTGTTCTTCTTACCGTACTGGATTAGACCATTTCGCTTTTGACTACGTTCGTGCTTCTTGTTCTTTCGTCGGCGATTCTTCTTGCCACGGCCTGAGCGCGGATTGTTGTAGTTTGTTGGTCCGTTGAGCTCGTCGTCACTATCGTCAACTGTCTCAGCCGATGTGTCTTGACCCCCAAGGACAATATCGGGTTTTTCGGCATCGTCATCGTCGGCGTCGCTCTCTCCGCTTTCGTCGTTCGCCTGATTGCCGGAGCCACTCGTCGTTGTGGAGTCCTCAGATGCTGAAGATTGGACAGATGATCGCCGAGCAGGAGTCTTGACACGGTCGAACAACGACTGTAACTCGTTACGTATGCCGCCGATAGTAGTATTGGTAGAATGAAGGCTGTTGTCGCTGGGTCCAAGATACTTGACGTCAAAAAGCTGATTGCGTAGAGCGGGCGAGAGGAAATATTGGGAGTCCATGAATCCTGCAGGTACAGGACCCTCATTCTCATCGACTGCCATAGGGCTGGCGCCGTTTGTTTGAGGCTCGGTGGGACTAGGCTTCCGGGATATATTGACGTAGTCTTCTTCGGACTGAGCAGAGTGATCGCTGACGCCGGCAGAATCATCGAGCCCATGTTTCGCATCGTCATCAGCGGCGCGGGCTGCAGGAGGTGCAGTGTCTTCCGCGAGCTCCTTCAAAATGGGTCTACTGGTGTTGTTGGAGACTGCAATCAGAATTTTCTTCAGGATGATCTCAGAATTCTTTGCCTCATCTCGCGTCAAAGTGATGTAGAGCGGAAACAGCGCCGCATCGCTGCCAAACGACTTCGCTGGGACTCTGGAGAGGATGGGCACGGCAAAAACATCAGCTTTGGTCGAGTCCATCCCCTCGGCTGGAACGACGTCCTCGCTCTTGCCCGAGCCATATGCAGAGTATGTTCTCTTTCCTGTAGGTGCGTTGCGTGGTATATTTTCGAGCTCGTACATGAAGATGTAGTCATTTGACTGAATTGACGCCTCTGCAAGTGTCATGTTGTCGTCGAAAACCTTGTAAAGCTTGTGGCTCCAAACCTCAGCCATCCACATCTTGCTGGCGTCAGCACCGGCATGTTTACTTGCTAGATACTCCTTCAAGGTCTTGATCGTCGACATTTTGTCCATGTCGATCTCATGAATTACGGGCTTACCATGCAGCGGCACAAAACAGATGCTATGTTGGAACGCGTGGTCCATTGGCAACTGCACGGTCAGGAGGGAGTATGGGTCAAAAGTGACGCTGACCTTATCGCAGACTGGACATTCCATGGTGTTCTTGTAGAAACCACTGAAGAGGTCCATGGCGATGGAGTCGTTTCGCTTTTGATGGTTGCTCCTGTAGACCTCACCGAGCTCGCGTATGTATGCCGGATCCTTAACCTTGGTGTCGTCGGAGTCAGGGTTCTCCAAGTATGGCTTCTTCTGTATTCGGTTCAGATCCTCGTGAAGCGCGTCCACCAAGAAGCTCAAGAATTCCTGCGAGTCTTGCTGACCGTACCCCGAAAACATAGGTTGCAATCGTCCGAGTGTCCGCTTGAAGTCGTTAGGGCCAAAGGCACCGCCATTGCCGTCGTAGATGCCTCTCAAGACACCCGCATATGCATTTGCCATTGCTCCATGGTGACCAAGCGGATTGTCGTTGTTGATTTCCCGCTTGTGTTTGTTACCGAGGAAATAGCAGGCCAGCTCTTCAACACTTCGAATGCACTGAAGAGCAGAATTCATGTAGCACGTGTTGCCGAGATTCGTCAGACCAGTGCATCCACGGGTACGTCCGTCCTTTCGTAGCGTTGGTCGGCCTCTAGCCATGACACTTGGTGCAGGACTGCTTCTACCAGAACCTGGTGCAGACCCAGGCTTGGAGCCAGTGTTATTCTTCAGACTGCGTACAGCCGTCTTCTGGGAGTCCGACATGAACTCCCCGCCCGCGGGACCTCCCTTCTGCTCTTCAAGGATGATGGTGATGAGGTTTTGATTGAGGCCGACCGTATCCAAGACACTCTTGCCATTGTACTTTTCGTTGTTCGTCTCGTCCTTGACATCGATCTCCTCAAGGTCTGAGCCAACTTCTAATTTCGTGAAAGCCTCGGCCTCGATTACGAGTTTCGTTCTCGTTGCCTTCGATGGCGATGCCGATCGAGAGGCTGGTGGAGAGAGCACACCGGAGTTGGCATTCTGAGGTTGATCGACGGAGACATTCGACGACTCCAGTACGCGCCAAACCTTGACCTTCGTGGAAAGAGGAATGCCTGCGGCTTCTTTGGCTCGTGTCAAGAACTTCTTGACTCGTTCCGACCTGGAAGCTACAAGAACAGCAGCATCATCGGCTTGCAGTTGACCCCGGGCTTCTCGGTCATGCTTCAATTTCAGACTTTCTAGACTGGTTCTCGACTTGGACGGTTCTTGCTCATTATTGGCCTGTGGCATCTTCCGAACGGTGATGATCGGAGGATATGTCTCGTAGATAATGTTTGTAGGCACGCCAGGCTCTGCAGTGTTATGCGCATATCGGTACGGCGGATGTTTTTGCTCAGGATGAGACCCATACTCGCCAACAATGAAACCATAAGCTTCGGCGGGAAGAATCTCGAATTCTTGCCCCATCCGAAGTCCCGGTTTGAGAGGAACGTAAGACTTGCCCTCCGGATCTATTAACATTGGATGGCCATAGGCGTCTGGCGCAAGAATATCTGAATTGTCCAACGGGCCTACCATGCCCTCTCTCGCCTCTTTCGGAAACTCGCTGCTCTTTTGGTTCTCCGGAATTCTTGAGAGGACTCTTGCAAGCCACTTGGTTGATATGACCACTCCACGAGTCCCCTCATCAAGCTCCTTGCTGGCAAGTTGCGACACATGCGCAACGTGCTCAGCCATACTCTCCACGGAGTGTGGCTCTTTCTGAGCAGCAGGTAGTCTTCCAGGCGATTGCTGCTCTGATTGTACGCTGGTCGCCGTCGTGTCTAAACTTCCGTCCATGGAGGCCGCCATACTGCTAGTCGCCGTTGTTGCCTGCGTTTGTGAATCACCACCACCACCACCACCACCACCGACCTGACTCGCGGGCGTCATACCGCTCATAGCCGAATCCCAATCTGTAGGACCACTTTCTTCCTCTTGTGTAAAGCTGCCCGGCGCCTTCTCACGCTTCTCGTCCTCCATATCGGCCGCACGTCTCTTTGCAGGACTCGCACTCCGCACCCCAATCACACTCGAAGGACTCGCGACAGCTCTTTGCTGCTGCTTCTCGGCCGATACGTTGGAAGGTGCAGCACCATTCTCACCATCCGACATATCCACGCTTCTCGCAGAGCCAAGAGTGACTTCCGCAAACGCAGCACTCGGGCTCGCGCCTCCCTCTTCTCTGCTCGGCAGAACTTCGTCGTGCAGATGCGGCGGCAGGAAGCGCGGAGGAGGGCTCAATCTCGCGCTGGTGTTGTTGCTACTCGTGGGTGAGGGCGCCTGGCTATCGCTGTTGTTGTTGCTGTGTGTGAGGTGCAGTGGCGAGCTGGAGGGTGAAGATCGAGTGTGTGCGTGCAGTGAGGGCTGGTCAAACAGCGCCGCCGTCTGCGCCTCTCGGGCTGTGTCTTGCGCGTGAGCGGCGGAGGTATTTTCCGTATAATTCTGCGCGCCTAAGGGAGCAAGCTTGCGCTTTTTCTGCGACGAAGCCGTGATGTACGGTCGTAGGTCGCGAGGCTGTCTGCTGTGCGCAGACCAGCCTCCGGCCTTTGGTGTAGAAATATCCTGCAGCGGGCAGGAATGAGGACTTGAGTTGAGGAGGTAGCCTTGTGCTCCTCGGGCACTCGTGTGTGAAAGGCCGAGGTGGAAGATTGAGGACGTCGTGGCGGTGTTGGTGGAGTGTTGTTGCAAAGAAAGAATTGCGGCGTTGGATGGACGTCAGAAAGTGCTTGTCCAGTTTCCGCGCAGCGGCGGTGTTTGCATGTGTCTTGCCAAAGTACTAGTGACAAGCCTAGGAAGCGAGCAACTGCCGCGACGAACGCTGCATTCGTTCCGTCGCACTGCAGTATGACTGTTTCCTAGCTTGTTGAATACAAAAGTACAATGTCCAGCTCAATCATTCGCGATCAGAGGTAGTTGCGTTTGTGCAGCACAAACATATGAAAACATTTATGACTTACAGTCAACACGTCCATCACGCGTCAACAAATTCATTACAAGTCACAACGCGCTTCACACGTGATTGTGGTGAATGATGGACCAATACACAAACTACGTGCATCTATCGCACTGGCCTTTGCTTCAAGATCGCCTAGAAATCACGCCCCGCGTGATTTTCATCGAAAGCTGGAGGAACGCATTGTCAACTCCGAAAAATGCATTACCAATATCGCTCGAACGCATCAGACCCAATCCAATCTCGCGCCACGTCCGTCTACTTCTTGCCCAATCTCTCCTCATCGTGAGCGAGCTTTACATACTTAACGAACGCCTTCTTATGCACCATACCAGCATACTTTCCATCGTTCAGCACACAGATGTATCTCAAGCCCAGCTTGACAAAGCATTCAAACACAAGGTCCATTGGACTCGTGATATCCAGAGACACAGGAGCAGGGTCGATGAAAGGTGTAAAGTCCGTTGGATTGTCGTTGCCTGGCCCATCAGAAGCTCTACGCTCCTGCGCTTCGTCTGGTTGGTCGTCGCGTGCGGTCGTCGTCTCGTCATCATCCATGTCATCTTCGACTGCTTCGCTGACTGCAGTGGTAGGCCGAGTATCGCCGTGGAGTGCTTGGTCGTGCGCATTCATGAGACAGGAAGCGTCTTCCTCGTCAGGCAGTCGATCAAGAGCATATTCAAGGTCAGGTCCCGGTATCAAGCCCACAAGAACGCCGTTGTTCAGGATAGGCAGGCCGCCATCCAGCTCACCTGCCATGTGCAAGTACTCCAGCTTGAAGCGTAACTGCTTGGCCGGCACCCACGGAGAATCAGTGATATCGATGTACCGATTCGGACTAAGCGAGGCAGTAATATCGCCCAGGTCAGAACTGAAGACTGGCCGAACCTTGTGATCCAGGTAGGGATACGCATTCATGTCTGTCAGCAAATCGTAGATACTCAGCGGCTCGAGGGCGTCGGCTGTCCATTTCGCAATCAATACGCCAAGCGAGAAGGGCAAGACGTGCTCCAAGCTTCCTGTCAGCTCGAAGAGAATGACAGCAAGCGTTACGGAAAGTCTTGTCACGCCACACATTGTTGCACCAGCAGCCACGAGCGCATAGACGCCTGGCACAACGCAAGACTCTGGATTGCCGTCATTGGGACAGTTGGCGGCGAAAGCCAAGTTTGGGTACTTCATAATTAAGAGCTGCACGATGTGACCCACCATGCGTCCCAGCAAACCACCGACGACCATAGACGGCACATAGATACCAGCTGGAACTTTGATTCCAAAAGTAACCGTGGTCAGTACAGCTTTAATGATGAAGCCGATAAGCAGGTACTTGATGGTCTCTGGTATCTCTTCCTGGGTCGGACACAGAGTCGAGCTCGAGGAGAAAGAAGTGCATGGAGCAGACATCTCGTAGAGTAGTTCGGCGACCGGCAGACGTGTGTATCGATTCCAGTAGCTGACGACGCCAGTCAACACAGCCACCAGGAAGACTTCGAACATGGGGTATGTCTTGATCACGCCTATACGTCGGAACGTGGTTGCCCAGAACCGAGATGCTTTGATGAACAACGCTCCAAGAGCTCCGCCCAAGACCCCCAAGCAGATGAAGACTATCATTTCGAAGAACTTCCAATCTGTCAGATATCGGACCTCGAAGAGCACAATCTTGTTTGTGCCGTACGGATTGAGTGCCTTGAGCGAGAGCGCTGCTGCGATGCAGCAGAAGAATGTCCGAAACAAGGTCTTGGGAGGGAAATAGTAGCTCACTTCTTCGAGACTGAAGAGCACACCACCAATAGGTGCCCCGAAAGCGACAGCTACACCAGCAGCTGCAGATGCCGATAGGACCTCTCGACGCTTGGCGTCATTGCTCCTGTATTTGGGCGTGAGACGGGTGGTGATGTTTCCAATGCAAGCCGCGATATGGACATAAGGACCCTCTTTGCCGACCGAGAGGCCTGATGCCACACTGAGGATCAAGCCGACAGTTTTGCAGAAAAGCGTCTTGACACCAAGATATCCGTGAAGCACGAAACCCGAGAGAATCACTCGTACTTCTGCCACTCCGGAGCCAGCGGCAGGATAGTAGGTGACAGGTGGACGGGATGCTGCTTCCTGGAACTGACGTGTTGGGCTGATTGATCCCTTGCCACCTTCTGCTATTTTACTAGGATCGTGATGTCGGTCTGCGCCTAGATTCTCATCCAAGGTCGACAAGGAGATAGCAGAGGAGATGGTTGTCTTGGTTCGAAGAGTGATGATGCACGAGAGCGCTGACAGCACCACACACCAGAGAAGGTATATCGCCCAATCGACCCAATCATCCGGCTCGTTGTTGTGTGATATCAGCTGTGACCATCTACTCCAACCGTCGCAGATGCTAGCTCCATCGCAGCACTTCTTCTTGCTTGAGATCCAGCTTGTGGTGCAGTAGCCGCTCTTGAAGTCGAAGACGGTCGCCTCGGTCACATCGATAGCGTATGCGAACAAGGCCGTCAAACACCCAATGATGAAGACAAGCACCCATCCTTGTGCTCCGTCGAAAAAGGCAAGCACTCTGCCTTTCAGATCCCTCCTGCTCCTTAACTCTTTCACACGGTAGGCGTCCGCGATACTGTCGTGCACCCAGTCGGTGGATGTGAACTGATCATACCAGACTCGGTCGTCCCAGTACATCGACTTCTTGGAAGCAACTGTGCCTGGTGTTCCCATATTGACAGACCTCATGAGACCCTTTGCGAATGAGCTGCGTCTACTAGGTCCACGGACGGAGTGGACATAGCTGTGTGAGCGGCGAAGAAGGCCATGCCGTGGAGTGCCCGGCACGCTGTTCGTTCGGTAGTCGCTTCGAGTGAGATCGGACGTCGCGAGCAAGCCCGTTCGCTCGTCTGCCTGTGGACGAGAGTGGAAGCGTAGTCTCAGGTCGCCATCAGAAGTATGCGAGGAGCCCAGCGGCCGGGCAGCACGTCTGTCCCTGCTGTCGACAGGCGACGAGGCCTCGGTGTGGGACTGGAAGGCGTTTCTATAGGCATTTCGAATTGCTTCCGCCTCTTGCGCACTGATTTCATGCTCTTCCTCGTTGTCCTCATCGTTGATGGTGGGGTTGTTGTTGTTGGAGACGAAGCTGCGGTGAGAAGCGTTAGACTTGGGCATCGTCGCGGAAGCTGCTGCTGGCCCTGGGCAACGCTGGCTGTACCATGGCAGGGTCTAGTGTATTGTCCTTATCACACAGCGGCGGCTGGAATGAAGGTGAGGCCGTCGCTCTCAGCGTCTAACGGGCCTTTGTGTGTTTGGTGCGCAGAGAGTGTGGGAGTGAGTTCGCGTGCGTGTGCGGCGGGGCATAGATGTGAGCATGAGCATGAGCATGAGCACGTATTCGATCACGCGGTAGACAACAATAGACTACGCCGGTGGCCTCAGGGATAGCATGTCATGCTGGTGTTGTACGCCCGTGATTCAGCCTGGCCCCGAAACACCCTGTCATAACAGCACAGATAGGCCAGTCATCAATCATCCTTGCTTCCTTCCATCCTCTATCCCCTTCGCAGCTGTCCGTCGGCACTCTTATGTATACTCTCTTGTGAAGACGGAGCAAGTCATGCGGAACATCAAACGCTAGAAAGGTCCACGGTGTCGAGATCGGCAACACATGCTGCAGGGCAACAATCCCTGGATGGACTGTCGGTGTGAAGCTCGAGAATCATGTACTGTAGACTACAGTCATGCAAGCCGAGCCATCTCACCGTCGCTCGATCTGGTCGTACTGCACATCCCTCGGTACAATGAACGAAACGTCTACACATCAGATCAGACGCCGCAGGGCGAAACGACGTGCAGTCTGACACCATCAACAGGGTTCAACCAGATCCTTGGACGCGAGGTGAAACCCCGTGCCGCCTGCCAGAGAGCTCCAGAGAGCTCCAGAGAGCCACACCACCCACATGCACCTCAAACGTCACCTGAAAGTCCTGAATCAGCAGTCGTTGAAGCACGGGACATGCTCGCCAAAGCACAGCCTGCACTGCCGACTGGACAGTTGTACTACTACTACTACTCATATACAGTACCTCACTACTCCTCTACCCACCTAAGAGAGCAACGTATGCCGCAAGACTTTGTGACATTCTGATGAGGCACGCCGTTGTGCCGCACTCACGACGCGCTGATGGTCGTGATGAGCACAAGACGTCGTCGGCAACGATCACGCGAAGCTCAGCCTCAGCCTCAGCCTCAGCACACTCTCGAGGTCCAACAGAGAGGGCGTCTGGGATCCTACAGCTGGAAGTGTCTGAGCCAAAAGCTCTCACACACCGATTGCGTGGCGAAAGCAGCGATGCAACATTCAGGAGCAGAAGAAGCAGAAGACCGGGCGTGTGTTCTTCAAGCTTGAACGCTGCGACGTGAGAAATTCTTGCCGCAGGGTGGAAGTAAAAAATCTAGTCCAATAATACAGGTGACACACGATCTGGACGTCAAAAGTCTCAATGTCCTTAATCTCGATATGGGAAGCTCCTTCACAGCAGGGTATATAAAATGCAGAACAAACAAACAAACAAAAAAACAGGGCATATCTCTCATGACTGTCTGAACAAGGCAATGGTCTGCACGAAACCATCCTGGTTGTCAGGCCAGTAAGCCACATTCGTACCGTTGACGGTAATGGGCCAGTGCGTGCCGACCGTGTTCTAGAGTTCATTATCAGCCTCTTAACAACTCGAAAAAGTTCCACGAAAGACGAGATTACTTACCAGATTGTATATAGATACTGGACGGCTTGCGCCTTCGATAGAGACAATCTGGTCCTGACATTTGACGCCATTGCCTTGATCTGAGCACGATGTGCTGTAGTTGTTGAAGAAGGAGTAGTGGCCAGCTCCATAGGTGAGGATATTCTGTGAGTTGACAATGCGCAGGCCATAGCCGTTTGCGTGTGGGATCGCGGTGTTGTTGTCCGTGACGGTGTCCGCGACGAAAAAGGATGGGTCGGTGTATGACGTGTTGTAGATGAAAGGGATCTTCCCATTGGGATTGGGCTGGTAGTATGCCGTCTCAGTCTGGATCTGACCCTGGAAAACGTTCTTGGCATTGGCGAATTGGTATTGGTACCAGGCGTGGTGTTCGACAGCCGTGCCGACCAGCCAGACGGGCCCGTTGATGCTCTCGTCCAGGAGACCGCGGGCAGAATAGATTGTGATTTGCGTAAGGGCTGGGTCCTCGACGTCGTGGTCTGCAACCCATAGCCAGACGTTCTCAAGGTACAGCCCGGCGGAGTTCTTGGTGATGTGCATGGTCAGGAAACCTGAGATACAGTTCTGGTTGAGGTTGCTAGAGGTGATGCTTGTACCGGGAGTTTTCTGGCACTGCGAGACTTGTAGGTTCGAGCCGGCGAAGCCGCCAATACGGGCGTGGACGTCCCAGAGGCCCGAAGGAGTTCCAGCAGGAGCTGCGAGATTATACTGGAACAGTATCGCGCCCTGCTGTTGACCTCTGGTGCTGACGATCATGTCGGACCACTCGATGCTGCCAGTCTCTCCAGGTTTGCCGATTTGTACGACGGGTTGTGGGCTCTTCTGGCTGTTGAAAAAGCTGCCCGACGAGAGAATGACAGAATAGGCTTCGCCGACAATCTTGGAGCCGGCCGGAATGTAGATGGTGGAGGTGACGAGGTAGTCGCCATGATCGACGTAGAGGACCTTGCCTTGGGACTTGGCGCTGTTGATGGCGGCTTGCAATTTAGCGGTATCGTCGGTCTTGCCGTCACCTACGCAACCGGCATCCCGAGCGCTCAGGAACGACGAGACTGTAAGACTGCTGTACGATGGCTTGCTGCGTTGGTAGTACTTGCCATCACTCGTGATGAGTGCGGCTGGGCGGGCATTTGGAGCGATATTGCCAGAGAGGGCACGAGGACCAGTCGGTGTGTATGAGTTGCCAACGGCATAGGCTGCTATGGTAGCCACGTTACCGATGATGGTACCACTGGGCCCCTGGAAAGCGGTCGGAACTCCACTGAGCTTGATATTTTCCATGATTAGACTGTTGGCCTGGGGTGGATTTATGCTGGAGCTCCGACTAGTCACAAAGCCCTGCTTAGTGTTCGTAATACAAGAGTCAAAGATAGTCATAGATCCGACATTGCTGTTGTTGAAGACAAACCCAGCTTGGCAGTTATTGACTAGTAGGGGATCAGTTGATGATTTCTGGGCTATAGCCAAGTGAGCACTTACTGTTGATGCCCTGGTAAGTCCAGCCCCAGTCCCAGATCTGATTGACAGCCGTCGTCACACCGTTGAAGGTCAGATTCCTCATGGTGAATTGTTGATTCCCGACGTTCAAGCCTATCGCGCCACCATTGAATACCAAATCGTTCATGAAGCCACCAGAGCCAGATTCAATGAATATGCCAACATGCTGTGTTCCGGCGGCAGCATTCATGTTGAAAACGATGTTCTGAAGGCTCGTAGCTTGTCCCGTGGGCCAGTGGACACCAGCCAGACTGCTAGAAGCTGGCACAGCCGTCATATCGATGATAAGATTCCTGATCTGTCTCCAGAAAATGTTCGTTGCGCCATACGAGAGGTTCGGACCGTTATTGTATGGATCCCCGTCGATGACACCGATACTTCCTGCCGGGACAGAGAAGTTGGCTGTGGGCTTGATCACAGGTAGGCAGAGTGGATTGCCGATGATCTGAGTGTAGTAGTAGTCGATGATGGTCGAGCTGACGATGTATGTTCCTGCAGGGAAGTAGACCACGGCGGGAGTCGTGGTCGTCGACTGACAGGATCCAGGAGCGCAGCGATTGCCGCTGCTGATAGCGCTCTGGATCGCCGCAGTATCATCAGTGACGCCGTCGCCCTTTGCGCCAAAGTTCTTGACATTTCGGAACACCTGGTACCCAGATGGGTTGGAGTTGAAAGCTGCCATCCCTTGATGCTTGATGTTCTCCATCCAGAACGTTGAGCAAGTTGCGGCCAGTGCGGCAGCGGCAGCGTCTGCTCTCTGGAATACTGGCGTGGCAAGCGCTTCACTGGCACCGACGGCGGATGTAGGACCTCTATATCTGATGTGTCGTCAGTACTCAGCAAGCAACGATTGCCAGCTGACTTACTGGCTGAACTCCTCCAGCATTGATTTCTGCAAGTGCAGCGCGGCTTGAGCCTCATAGATTTGAGCATGACTGATGCCGAGGGCACCCAGCAGCGTAGCTGCATACAATGGAAGATGCATGATGATTATGAGCAATGATCGAAGCGTTACTGACGACTCTACGTAAGGGGGCATGGCGCCCGTCTTATAAACGTTTCAATGCGATGCAGATAGGTGTGAAGGAGTGCTTTCCAACCACAGTCTGGCCACCAAGGCGCGACGCGACGTCTTCCTCGCCATCATGTGGTTTGCGGTTGGCAGATCCGGCTCTAGCGCTAAACCCAGAAGCCTCCAGTCCACCACCGCAACGGCCGCTGGATCATGGACGTTTAGTATGTTGTCGCGCACGTTTTTCAAGTGGCCGCACCTAGACGAGACGAGGAGGTGTAGTCAGGACATCCCGAGGGATTTCCGGCATGCATGATTGAGGGAGCCGGTCGAGACCTGCAGCTGCAAATTTAGGGTCTTGGAAGCTTGTGGCGGTGGTGCATTGTGATTCGCAGTCGCTCGGATATCTCGTGCCGTTCCAGCATCCTGAAGCGGAATAGCGCGAGCGCCACGTCTGAGCAACCGTGCGGCTCGTGGCAAGTAGAAGTGGCCTGCAGACAGCCCAGCCCAGACAGCCCCTCTACATCTTCCGCAGCTGTCTATGGCCCCCTCTTCTCCTCCACCTTCGATTATATCGTTTCATCAGCCAGCCACGGAGGTCACCAGCACGCCTCCTTGCGCTGGTTCGTAAACCGCGCCTCCTACCAGCTAAATTTTGTACTGCTGACTGGGCCATCTGCTGCTGGGCGGCGATGCGCGTGATGATCTGCTCCAGACATGCGCATAGTGGGAGTGAAATTGATGTAGGATGTACCTGACCCACTGTCAGCTTGGCTGGCATGTTGCAGCATATCCTCGGACGATCTTGCAGGTGCACTTGCTGGCCCCTAGCTCGCTCGTGGAAGCGATCATCGCTTTGAAAGCATAGGCGAGTGACACCTTCTGCTCAAGGTACACTTCGAGGAGGACATACCAAATCAGTCACGCGTAGCCGTGATGTACAATCACCATGGCTTTCAAGTCTTTTCGTGGCTTCAGAAATGCATCAGACGACACACGACTCTTTCGGTCACCACTCGAATTGAAGCCATATCCGAAGTACCTCAAAGCGAATTTGACGATCGCCAGGCTTGCTCGTCATCCCAAGCAGGCAGCACAAAGGGCAGATGATCTGGAAGAAGGTCCGGATATTCTCGTGCGAGCAAATCCTGATATTCCTTGTAAAGTACACGGTAGCCTTCGGGGCTCAGGTGCAGACCGTCGCGGAGGAAAGACTGAAGGATGTCATTGCGAGGTGCGCTCTTGGATCCAACAGGCTCGACTTTCGAAGTGCCATCGCCCGTGAGATCGATCATGGCCGTCCAGAGATCGAGAACTGGTATGTTGAGCTCTTTTCCAACATCGCGAACGGCCTGAGCATACTGTGCAGTCATAATGGCTGTACGTCTGACATTTTCTGGCATGTCGGGATACTTCGCTTTGTCGCTCTCAATGCTTTTGCGTTCGTCAACCGCTGCTGATGGTCAGTACATTGTAGAGATCTGTGGTGCAGGATGGACAGCAACTGACGAGGAGGCGTGATGAAGATGATCCGCATGCCAGTATGAGCTCGCACAGTCGGGTGAGCTACTAATGCCTTTACGTTTGCTTTGTACTCGTCCAACGGAACATGTTGCTGAGGCCCGCCCAAGGAGCCCGGCATTCGCGCGTCGTTAGCCCCGAACCACACTGTCATGAGACGCACCCTCGCGTGTTCAGGTGGGGGTAGGACTCGTGGCAATACATGTAATGCCTGCCTGGTATTATAGCCGCTGTACCCACGATTTACGACATCAATCTTGCGGACATACGCATCTGCGAGAGCAGCACCGAAGCCGAACCCAAGATCCTGATTGAACGACTGTTGTGTGATACTGTCTCCGAAGAGCACTATCTGGTCCATGGCTAGGATGTCTAAGACGATGTGTTAGCGAGCAGAAAGCACTGCCGACGCCGTGATTGTGGAGATGGAATCTGTCTGCGCGCAGGAAAGTGAGCTGGCCAAGTCCACCTACTTTGATGCGCGGCGGTATCTGCTGTCGGCAAAGTCGCGTACAGTGTCAGAATGGCCAGGAACGAGAGAAGGGCGTATACCAGGCGGTTAGAGCCGCTGAGAAGAGCCAGGATTGCTGCGACGACCGCAGAAAAAAGAATGCAGAGACGAAAGTGCTACGAGGCGTGAGATTTCAGGCTTGCGAGAGCAGTGAATTGGCGATGTCGTTTCTAGGTGTGAACTTCCTACTTGAGACAGCTGTCTCGAGTAAGGAACCAAACACCCCCCACTGACATAATGGACCCACTTTGGTCATGAACCACAATCTCAGATCATAGTATATTCGTGCAACGCATGATGCCTGCAAATCTGTAATGTCTATGTCACGCTATCATCCTTGCCGTGCCTCGAAGCGTCAAAATTACATACTCAACCACCTGGCCATCCAGAACTCAGTAATCTGCTTCGCCTCATCGACGAGCCCCATATCAAGCAAAAGCTGCGCAGTGCCTCTGACTCCACTCTCCAGCGCGCTCCATATCCAAGCATGTGTATAGCTTGTATGCTCTCCAACAAAGACGGTGTGCTTTTCCGTCTGGAAGTACGCTGGGAGATACAGATCCTGCTGTCCGACAAGAGGATCACACCAAGCACCAGCCTGATATTCGTTGAACTCCCAGCAGATACGGTCGTATGCGCCAGTATACTGCTCCTGAGCGATCTCGCCGTGGATTTCGATCATAGCTCGCTGGACGTAAGCGACGTGCTCTTCCTCGGTCATGGAGCCGACTGAGCGAGCGCCGACGGTAGAGATGTACGAGGCGAGGATGACACCAGGGCCAGTGCTGTTGATCTTGTAGCTTGGGTAGCAGACGCTGCCGATTTGAGGAATGTCTGTGGAGCCGCAGCCGCCGAAGATGGGATGTTCAAGATGCTCCCAGAATCTTGTCTTGTAGTGGAGTGCGACCTTGCACGACTGATCGTAGTTGAGCCTTTGGATGGCTCTGGACAGTAAGCTTGTGTAGTCAGGAAGACGCCACAGTCGAACTTTGCTGAAAGGAACAGCGACGACAACATAGTCAAAGTCCATGGTCTCTGGCTCGATGTCGAACAGGTTTTTGTTGCGGTATTGGACAGTCATCTTCTGTGTGGTTTCGTTCCAGGCCATGCCTTGGACCGCGGTCTGAAAGATTGTCCTATTGAGCACTTGTGGCGTGAACGCCTTTGGTAGATTTGACAGTCCTTGGTCAATGGTTCGCCACTTTGTCGCACTAAGATCAAAGCGCGGACGTAAGCAAATGTCTTGTACATTGGATGGCTGCTCGCCCTCGCTTTTCTCACCTAAAGTATGCATTGTCATAAAGCCAGGTAGGAGACGCATCAGAGATATCGTCAACCTCGTCCGTGATATTGCTGCTGATTCCCAGATGATAGTTGAGGTACTGGGCCTCCGAAAAGTGGAAGTACCCATTCTCCACAGACCATTTATGTGCCTTGTAGACGTTAGTAGCAATGTCTGCGATAGACACCTTGTCTGTCCACTCGGTCAAGGCACCAGATGCCAGAGCAACGGCGGTAGCATTCGAGTATGTCAAGTTGTCATTTGTCTGGTATGCTAGATTGGCGTCAACTTCCGCAACGGATGGGACGGTGCCATCTGGACGTCTTGCGGCGGTGTTGGCTGGATCTCCATCGGCAGACTGGATCCATTCAATGAAATTGACAATCCATTCGCTAGAATCTCCATTCTGCTCATTGAGCACATCTGCCAGCTGGAATACCATTCTATGATCCTGGATTTGGATCGTCTCGCCGTTATCGTATGCGATCTCGACTGGGAATCTCATGGGTCCCATTTCCTGGTATTGATATTGGTCTGGTCGAGTGCCGTTCAGGTAGCTGGTATGCACACGGCCGCCAATGCGTCCTGAAGCCTCAACAATTTTCCAGTCATGGAAGCCTACCGAGTCCAAGAGATGGGCGGTCATCAACCCGGACATACCCCCTCCAAGGATCCCGATTGTCTTTGACTTGGCAGCAGCAACGAAGACATCATCGGGCTCCTTCTCCTGGAGATATTGAACGCCATCGAACCAAGGGCCCTCGGCGTCCATGATATCGGCAGCCTACGTCGTGTGTTAGCATACTCATTTCCTGAAGCGGCGGCGAAACTTACAGCCTCCCAACGCTTTGACTTGCGAGCTCCTATTGTGATTGGCGTCGAGCGACCCACCAGCTCGTTTCCAGAAAAGGCGTGTAGGCAACCGCCAGAGGATATATCGGTAGGTGGCAGCCACACGAACTTGGTAGGTCTCTGGGATAGATGAAGCTCATGTCGCTTTGCCAGCTCGTGTGAGCCGACATGCGTTCTGCCGAGAGCATGGTGGCAGTCCTCCTGAGCAGTAACCTGGCAGTCGCCATAGTGCAGTGACAAATCCCCGTCGAGTGGCGCATTGTATGTGATGTGCACATTGTGCATGCCTCCGGCTTCTGCGAAGATGTCATTCTCAAATGAGATTGTAGTCGTGCGAGGGATAGCAGATGCCGATATCTCATGGCAGTACAATGCAGCTAGTCCAAAAACTGGGACCAATATCCTGGCCACCATCTTGGCAGGTAAGAAAGAAGATCCTCAAGGTTGATGATACAACAAAACGTGGTGCTTGCATGCTCTGCAGACCTACCTTATAAGTCTCACGACCAGGCTGGGTGCGTGAGAGGCCGGCCTTTGCGGGCAACAAGTGCGCGCCCTAGGCATGTTCAACCCTCAAGATGGAGGTCCGCACAAGGCCTGCTTACACCGGATAGCAATCTAGCTGGCCATGCTATAGTACCAACCCTGCATGCACACAGCCCAAGGAGGCAAAGTAGTGTCTGACTTGCGGCTCCGGTGTGGACGAGGGCAAGATACGATAAGATGCCGCCGCAGCCAAGCAGGTCCGCTATCAGCTATGCCGAACATAATACGACTTTGCCGATCGCCAGTTCACTGGCCATTTCTCATCAGCAGCGATGGTAATCCGGGCAATAGCATTGTAGCCATAACGAGAGGCGCCAAATTCCGGTGCTCTACCCTGGTTCTTGGAGTAGTAGAAGTGCCAGGTTCCAGTGCTTTTTGATGCATCCGTCCCCAATTCAATTCTTGGGCAATAAACCATCAGTGGGTTGTCGTAATCTTCAGCATCCTTAAAATGTTTGCTGCGGGCGTGACCGTGAAAGACCGTGGTTTTCAAGTGATTTCCGGGAGAGTCTTCGTTTCACCCACCGCAAGTGTGAATGTCAGTAAGTAGAGGTCAAAGAAGTCGAGGGCGGAAGCCCTGCAGTGGGAACAGAAGTTCGGCTTGCTGACTGATCACGAGTTGTCTCCATGTCATCCATCAAGCTTCAAGTTCTTCACAATCCTCAAACCCCACGTTAAACACCCGTGCGATACCTACAACATGGCGCGTAATTCAGAGAAGGCGCAGTCTATGCTGTTCCGGTTCCGAGCGCAACAAGCAGCAGATCTCGGCATCCTAGACACCTCCCGTACGCGCCGTCCCAAAGCTATCTCGCAACAAGACCACATTCCCACGTGCGAGCGCTGGCGAGGCCAAGTGCTCAAAGAGATCAGTCGTAAAGTCTCGAAGATCCAGGATCTGGCTCTGAGCGACTACCAAATCCGTGATATCAACGACGAGCTGAACAAGCTATTTCGAGAAAAATGGCAATGGGAGATGCGGATACGAGAATTGGGTGGGCCGAACTACATGAGAGGAGGTGGGAAGGTAGTGGACGATGAAGGGAGAGTGATCGAAGGAGGTGGGAAAGGTTATCGGTACTTTGGGAGAGCCAGGGAATTGCCGGGTGTGAAGGAAATGTTTGAGGCTGCGACGCAAAAGCCGGAGGCGGAGAAGAAGGAGACGAGGCATGAGTTGCGTGTCAGGGTGGACGCTGGCTACTATGGCTACAATCTGGACGAAGAGGACGGAACTTCACTGGAGTATGAGGTATTGAAGGAAAAGGAAGCCTTTGATTCACTGATGGCCGAAGACGAGGCCAGAGATCCGGAGTGGGAGCCTTTGCCTGGAGACGCTGGTGATGGCGTGCCGTGGCGACTACCAACCGCGGAGGAAATTGAGGCCGAGTTGCTCGAGCGTCGTAAACGAAAATTACTGGACAAGCTCTAAATCTGCACCTTCGTGGCAGAAATTGACCACAAGTCTGGCCGCGATTCAACTCAAGCCCAGCACATACATGACAACTCGTACGTTACGTCGAATGTTATAGGCGATGTCCAGCCTTGGATGAGGAAGTTGTGGAACGCTTCTTGAGCTTCGCATTTTGGCATGCTAGACCTCCGCGTTATCATACAGAAGTTGCCGCGCTCGGCCTTGGAATGGCGCATATCTCGAATGTGTCCTAAACTTTCTGAAGACGCTCAAACCTTGCTTTCCTGGGGAAGGTCTAGCCCGAGACCAATCCTCCCAAGTGGACGATCTCGTTCTCACGAGGGAGGATATCCAATCCTCGTGTCGACGAATGAAGATGTCGAAAGTATTACCTTTCGAGCTCGTCGCCTTGGCTTTGACCCTAGATTTGGCGACAAGGAGCTACGAAAAGGCACGGGTAGCGCTTGATTTGTGCAGCATCTGCGGCAAGCGTAGGCACGACGTGCGTGCTGCCCTCGCTGCTCAACAAAGTCACTCAATTCCAGAGATCTTCACAACGAGCATGTCAGTATCCACCTATCCTTAATTCATTGCAAGTCAGTGGCATCGAACAACCCGCAGGCCTCTTTGAGAGTCACTCAGCAACCCTTCATCTGAGCGACTTCAAGCGCTGAGCGGAAAGCAAATTCATGCGTGGTATTCCATGAGTCGCGGCATCTGCTACCATTGCTGCAAGACCGTAAAATCCACGTAACATCTCTTCCGTTAGTACTTGGTCTCTTTTATGCCTGCGGTGTAAGCGTCTTCATTGATATGCTGCGTCATCGTCACGCCTTTCGTGCCAGGATTCTCAACATCGAAATCCAGCCGCTCGGGAACTTGCATGCCGTCTTTTGCGTATCGGGACAGCACCGTTACGCTTTGACCGTCCCTATACAGCCACAAATCGCCAGTGTCTTTCTGCCATTCTGTGACCTTCTCTCGGAATGCGAGGAGTAGGGACTGGTGCTCAGGATCGTTTGCAAGGTTTTTGATTTCTTCCGGGTCGGTCTTGAGGTCATAAAGCTCTTCCGGCGGACGAAAGAGGTAATCTTTCAAGGACCGATGACCGACCATGACCGGCGGCTCCATGTTTCGGATCTCCTCGAAAGCGAGCGAGGCGTATAGATCTGCGGCGAAGGGAAAGTCCAGTCTCCAGGCTATATTGCGATGGTATTTGTATCGATGAGTACGCAGGACTCTGGTTGGCCAGTAGTTTTGCATCTCGTGGAAGGTATGTGAAGCGAAGATTGAATGCTGCCAATCCAGCTCGGGAAGAAGGTCTTCGTGATCCATGACTTGCAGGAAAGAGCGCCCTGATCGTGGCGGAGACACGCTACCTTTGAACTTGAGAGATGGATCGAGCCCGGCCCAATCGAGCATGGTGGGCAGGATATCAATGAAAGAGACCATATTTGGATTGGCCATACCTTTCTTCGCACCTGGTTGTCTTACGATGAGCGGTAAGTGAATGCCTGCGTCGTATAACGTCGTCTTGGAGTTGATAAAAGGTGGCCCATTGTCGCTCGTGAAGATCACAAGCGTATTATCGGCCAATCCTTGTCTCTTCAAAGCTTCCAATATCAAGCCCACGCCAGTATCAGTCCGATTGATGGCTTTGTAGTACTCGACGAACTCAGCTCGTGTCTGAGGTAGGTCATTAATCCAATGTGGCACTTCGACTGCATCTGCTATCACGTCTGGTATCGAGATCCTCTCTCCATACTGCTCAGGCACATTTCCAAACTCTCCGCGCGTCTGAATATCGCGATGTGGATCGATATAGCCTACCGTCAAGAAAAACGGACGCTTACTCTCCTTGGCACTATTGAAGAAGGCTTCACCTTCATCAGCAGCCCAAGCGACATCTCTCGTGTCGCTTTCTTTCCTCACGCTCCACGGATAGACCTCGGGTGGGCCGACGTGGATCTTGCCTATGATGCCAGTCTGATACCCCGCATCGTTGAAGAGCAAAGGTGCCGAGTCGATGTGATGGAAAGTCTGAAAGTGAGATCTAAACCAATGGAGTCCGTATTGTCCATTCTCATGTGTGTGCAGACCGGTGTAGATTGTGGAGCGAGACCCTGAGCACGAGGCTGTACTCGCGAAGGCATTGTCGAATCTAACGCCTTCGCTCGCAAGTCGGTCGAGGTTAGGCGTTTTGACGGAATCGCAGCCATAGCAGCCGACGAATTTGCCTAGATCGTCGGCTATGAGGAGCAGAATGTTCTTTTGGGGTGTTTGGGACATTCTGTCTCTTGATTTGGTTGCTGATCGAAGTGAATATCGATGCAGTTGCAAGTGGTCGGCTGGGCTTGCACTCTGAGAAGACGCAACTAGGTTGATGACGTCGCGCGACAAGGATTATTACTTAGCGAGCTGTGCTTGCTTGCTTGCCTGCTTGCCTGCTTGCCTGCCACACAGCAGGCACACCGGCCTGCGACGGGCCTCTTAATCAATCCACCTGTGACTGTGACTGTGACTGTGACTTGGCGACAGTGCCTTTCTAAGCGATGCACTGCCTCTCTACACTGCAGCCCGACGATATGCGATGAGTGCCGTTTCCTTGCGCTCATTCTTCTTCCTGGTACAACATCAACATCAGGAGCCAGTATAGCGCCACCGCGACGATGGTACCACGGTACGCACACGACTCGTCTTACGACAGCGACGATAGCACTCTCGTCGACGAGGGACGTCGCCGCCCGGGTCCTCGTTACCGCTCGCGCTCAGAAGATGACTACTTCGGACCTAGATCCTCGAGGCGGCCTTCGTCACCGCAGCGCTCCCGTTCGTTTCGTGATGATACGAAAACCTCATCACCGTACAAGACTGTAGGCAAGGTTGCGCTCGGTATCGTCTTCGTCGAGGTAGTCGCGCACGTTTTCTCGAAGTGGGCAAAGGGCAAAGCAGAGGACCGAGAGAGGGAGCGTAGGAGAGAGCGCAAGCGGCAATTTGAGAGAGCCAAGGCTCGGAGGCGCAGGGAGGAAGAGAGGTTGGACAGAATGCAAGAAGAGCGCGACAGAAGAGCTATGGACGAGGAGTGGTATGAGGGCAGCGAGGTGCCGACTGCTAGGAGGCTGGGCTATGTCGAACGAGACGAGTCGCCGAGCAGTCCACCGAGGAGAATCGAAGCAGCGCCCGAGTGGGACGACGAGGACGATTACGAGGAAAGGCGACCACAGAGACATGGACGATCTCAAAGTCGACCCGCTATGGGTATGAGGTCGCCATGATCATGTGTGTGCACGGATGTGTGACTACATCGCAGTCGTCATGATGAAGGACATGTCACAAGAATTTTGCACCCTGCTCCTGTCTTTCAGATCGCCAGGCCTGGCCCTACCCGAGCATGATTCACAAGCCATACTACTTTCACTAGGGGGACTTCCGCCTTGCGACTGAAGTACGACAGACCACTCCACAAGGGTGTTGAGCGGCAGTGCATACCTGAGAAGTATCGTCGAACGCATAATGGAGCCGTTCAAGCAGGTCGGCGATCTGTCTCGTGATATGCGCAGGGTTCACTGCTCGATTGACAGCATTCCTGAACACGACAGCACTTCCGCCCATGGACCCATACTCGCAGAATAGATCTGCGTCAACATCGCGATCACGTAACGTAGACTGGAGATGTTCCGCGCATTCAAGGATCGAGGTTCAAGAACGATTTTAGGGTGACTATCAGACTGTTGCTTCGAACAACCTGAATACAATGATCGGGATCAGACTCAACGTCCACTGTCTAATAGACACGGAATCAAACCCACCATAGCAGCCCGGACAAGGAGTTGAGAGCTGTGAAGCAGATGTTTCGAGAGGGAGGTAGCAGATCATCTCGAAATGATTGCAGCAGGCTCGACAAGCACAGTCAGATACTCTTTCATCATCCTCACTGCTGTACTATTTTCGCGGAAAATGTTCTCCCCAAACCGCTCGCTCCTTCACACCGGTCCGGATGCAGGATTTTGGGGCAAAATCTGGCCCTATTGAGCTCGTTACGGACTGACACAGGTTTCTTCAGCTGAAACGCGGAATGTAAGCAATTGACTCAGGCATTGTGGATATCGATGTGCGTCTACGGCACCTCTTGCGACCACGCGGTCATATACTGTGGACGTGAATCGACTCGCCGTCGCGGATACAGCTCTTATATTCTCTTTCCCGGATCGGAAAACACTCCAGTCACAAAGTCATATTATGCCTTGCACGGACTAGGCTATCGTTGCTCGAGCAAGAAAATACAAGACTGCATGCAAGAAATAAGCTGGCAAGACATATATGCACAGTAGTACAGCTCGTAGCTGAGAGTGCGAGATGATGGCAAATCTTGAAGCGTATATGAGACTGCCATGCCTTCGAAAACCAAGAATTCAGAACTCAGCCGTACGCCGCACTATTAATCACGTCTGCTGTCGTTTCGAATTGTCTCATGTTGCTCTTCATGTGTCAGCATGGACGGTAACAACAAGAACGCTGAGTATGACCCGGGTCCTGTCTGCTGCCCGCCTCCTCATTATCCTCCACCGCCCTCCAAAATCCATCTCCCAGCAAAGGCCAAAGGTTTCTATCACAAGCTCACTTCTACCATCTATCCACCCGGCATTCAAACCAGAGCCAACCTATTTTCACAGGCAGCCTCGTACCAGTCCTAAACAGCCGATAGCAGACATGGATCGCCCGCCTGTTCAGAATCACACTCAACCGTATAACGAAAATAGTGAATATCCCGTCTCTCCTCCACCCAGGGCCAAGAGTGACCGCGGCGCACCAGCAGCCGGCCCACGTATTGGCCACGACACTTCCAGAGCTCAACTGAACGACAACGTGCGTCCCAGACCACAAGTTCCTGCTTCTGGTCACCTGGAAGGACTGCGTCCAGGCACGAGAGAGTGGGAACGCAGACGAGTCATCAGATATCGCCGGGACAGCTCGGCCTCCAGCGACTCTTACCCGTCAGATCGCACTATTCGTCCTGGGCAACGTGGAGACCCCTACGACAGACCGAGGAGTGATGGTAGACGGCCCAGAAGGCAGCACAAATCACAACCAATACAGCAAGGCCAACAGCAGGTACAGAAGAAAAACGGCTTTGATCTCGGAGAGATCATCACTCCGCTTCGCCTTGGTATTATGCTTGGGTGCTTTGATCTTATTGGTGGGTCGCTGTCGATTTGGATGACTAGGAAGCGGTTTGGGAAGGCCGCGCAGTTGGAGCAACAACAACAACAACACCAACAACAACAACAAGCTGCGGCCGGCGGTGTAGCTGGAAATACACCGCGAGAATCAGGTCGACAAAGCAGACATTCACGGCACAGGCGAGAATCTGACTACAGCTTTGACTCTGATGATTCAGAAGAGGAGGAGCGACGTCGTCGTCGTCGAACGGAAGATCATGTTCGAGAGCAGCTGCGATTTGACTACGATCGCGGAAGGTCTGGTCGCCGTGGTGGTCGTCGTTGAGTCTGAGATGGACATCCAAGGTTCTGCTGGTTCAGGGGCGGAGAAAAGACATCTTTGAAGTGAGAAGCGCGCTCGAGCGCAGTTGCGCCTTGACTACTATCGAAGTCACTCGGGTTGCTATGGTAGTGATCGTTCTATCCGAGACTATCGGTTGATCCTGTATCTCACTACTTCTTCTTTGCCAGCTTTGCCCTGAGAGTCTTACTCACACGTATCATTGCACCCTCAGACGATTGCAACACCATGCTTGCCAGTTGACCGTGATGACCACCAACCTTGCTAGACTCCATCGCCACTTGCAGATACTCATGGCGGTTCTCATTCTTCTCCCCCAAGCCGACGACAATGCCTGCGTACTTCATGAGGACCGCATTGAGAATGAGACGGCACATGCGGCCATTCCCATCTCTGAACGGGTGAATATTGACGAATCTGTCGCAGTACTTCGCAGCCAAGGCAACGGGGTCCAACTTGTCTGCCTTCTGAGCGTTCGCAAGATCTTTCTGCAAGCTTTCAATCATACTCTTCATCTCCTTGGGAATCTGGGGTGGTCTTGTGAACTGCTTGATCCCGGCGTAGGCAGCCTCATTCCCAACACGGTACATCTCTGCAATGGATCGAGTGCCATGTACGCCAGCACCTTCGCCGCCTAAACCTTCCAACAGGATCTTGTGAGTCGTCTTGATAAGCTCTTCAGTCAAGGGGTTGTCAAGTCCCACAAATTGCATGACCAGGTGTTGAAGCGCTGCTGCGTGCTGCACGACCTCCTGACGACCACGAGCGATTTTCTTACCGTCCACGGAGCTACGAATGCCGGACAGATCATCTAGCTTGCGCTGATACTCCTCGCTCCTGGGAGCAGTCAGTATGTTACAGAACGGCTAAACGGTCGTGCTTACCTCTCCGTGTACTCATAGACCTCACCGCGAAAGATCTGCTTACAAAGCTTCAGTGTCTCGTCCAGATCCAAACCTCGATTGCATCTATGATTGGAAGCATAGATAGCTCGAGCCATCTCATCTATCATTGACTCTTCCAGAACATCATCACTAGCACTGCTCTTAAGCATATCCTGAATCTCAGCCATGATGCCCTGAGTAGCTTGGAAGCGTATCGACACATCCAACGGCCTGTCTTCCACGTCGGGATTGACGCGCTACTGATCATCATAGAAGCGATAGTCGCCGCTCATGCTGATCGTGAACATGGCCTCTTGACCAGGCATTGTTTCCGGTTGCAGACGCAACGATGGTGGCTAGGCTCTGCTGAATGTGCCTCGTAGAGACTTCGCCAGGGATGCAGTAGTGGTCTTAGTAGTCTTTGAAGAGCTCGGAGAGCCTTTGCTTGGAGAGCCTTTGCTGGAACCAGCAATGCCCAGTCTGGGAAACATCTCAGCAGGGGAACCTCGTTTGCTCTTATCAGTACTAGGCGATATGGGAGACTGGGGCGTCTTGGGAGTCTTTGGGGAATTGGGATTTGACGACATCGTATCTGTGGCTGATCAGAGTCGAGATATGCCGATCTGTGAGTATCTTACAAGAGCTGTTGGGGTGTACGAAAGGTCTTTTATACTACAGACGGCTTGCTAATCTCATCGACAATAGTTTGCTCGTCGATGTCTATGATGTTGTAGAAGACAACAACAATATGGCTCAATTGCCTTCAATAGAGGGCCACGGATCACGCCAGACCAATCGCGACAATGCCATTGCCCAGAGACCCTTAGAACCATGCAAACTTTCTGATAACAATACAAAGTACTGTACCAAACATGAAAACCTTCCATCGTTCGATCCGTGTGCTTGCAGGAAGAGCGCCGTGTTCTCCACCCGACTGGTGGCGCATAATTGTCCAGTGGTCTTAGAGGTCGTCTAACTCCCTCAGAATGCACGTCGTGGTATTGTTGATAAGTTGCTACTAGAGCGGAAGGTCAATCACCCACGGAGCATTGGTAGGTTGATTTTTGTCGTCCATAATGGCTGCGTTGACCATCAAAGTGTCTTGTCCGACCGCAAGCATCACCTGCTGTGCTACTTGGTCGGGTCGACCACCAGCTAAGATGCTGACTGCCGTTTCTGCGCCCCGGGAGTCTCGAGTTGCCCATTTCTCTACCTTCGTGCCGTATCCCTCCTGGATGTGTCCAAAGCAGTGCATTGGAGGTTTCGATTGTTCTATCGCTCTGAGAAGAGTTTCGCACCCCAATTGTTGTTGGTGACCGAAGTCCAGAATACCTTGGGGCGGCCCGTGTGTCATGACAATATCCACATCTTGGGGAATACTCCATCGGTTGGCGTTCTTTGGGTAGCCGAAAGCGTAATCCCCAAACTCCGGCTGGTACGGCGAGACGAAAATGGAGAACGTAGCGCCGTTCTTCAAGGTGAACTTGTGGGTGCCTTCGGTGAGATAGGTGACGTTTGCTTTCTTGGCGAGGGGTCCCATCATCAGAGCGACAGCTTCGTCGTGCTCTTCCGGCTCATCGTCTTCTTCGAGATGAGTTCTCCAGTATTCGCCGTCGAGGCTTATATCGTGATTCCCAGCTATGACCAGCTTCAACTCGGCATCAAAGCTTCCAAGCAGGTGAAGGGCCTTCTTGTAGGCGGAGAGGCCACCGATTTGTGTAAGGTCTCCGCAGTGGAGCAAGACGTCGACCTTGGGCAATTGCTGGCTAAGAGGCGCGAAGGGAGCCTCGTCACGCTCGAAGCCGTGAGTATCAGAGAGCACCGTGAACTTGGTAGTTGCAGACATGATTGTGGAATCGCGATATACTGTAGAGCTGGTGGATGGATCTTGTCAATGCTTCGTGAGTGGGTGTTGATAGTCGTAAAGGTAGAAAAGCGGTGATAGGGAGACGCGAAGAAAGTGCACGGCAGAGCAGAGCCAGGCTCTATTCAAATACTTGAGAATGATACAATACCTTTCTGGGAGCTTACCCTCGAGCCGACAATACCGCTGGTCTCGACATTTGCCATGTTGTTGCAAAGTCAGTTGTCCTTGAAGTGAGGACAAACTGGGCACTCCAGCGTACGACCAATCACAGATCTGCAGACTAACGTAAAGCACCCAGGCTCCAACGTACAGTGCTGATTTTTGAGGCTGCTAGCGTGCTCAGCGTGCATATGAGCATGGCAGCGATCACTCTCAGTAATTTATATCACGCTAGCGGCCTCGAAAATCAATCAGCACTGTACCACTTTAAACAACACACTAATTGAGCTGAAGATGGCTTGACTCTTTCCGAATCGAGAAGTTGAAAACCTCAATCATGCCGCTAGTTCCTATGGGCGATATCGTCAGCTAGAATTTACTGTGTGACTTTTCTGGACCCACAAACACATGACCATTTCGTCGAATGGTCGCATTTCTTCGGTCCCAGATCCCCAGTATAACTCCCGGCGATGCGCAAACACCTGATCCGACCAATTTCTAGGCCAACATGTGAACATGGAGCCACTGATGTGGCTCGCAGCTGATGATGATGATGATGATGACAACACCACAGCTTTATGTACCGGCCAACCTCCACGGAGCGACCGTGACCCGCGATTCACCTCGACGTCACTGCATTCTCGTCGGGGCGCACTGAAACAGTTCAGCTCACGAGAGCACGCCCTTAGCGTTACATCAGGTGCGCAAGTGGTTCTTTCTGGCGATACTGTCTTCCATTGCTTCGGTGCGTCCTTCGACGGTGGCGTCGAACCAGCGCCGATAGGGACAAGATAAGCAACGACAAGCTCATCCGTCAGCGAAACAAGCTCGTCCTCCGCACCAGTGGGTGGCCACAACTTCGGCTTGGCCGCGTCGACGGCTGGATCCTTCGTGTTGCGTATGGAACCATTCGCCAATCACGAAATCGCAGGTCTATCGTACATCGTGCTTCCGCCCTTCCCGCTGGTCCTTCGATGGCTCGTGAGGAGATAGCAGGCCGACCTTGCCGTGTCTTGAAAGCTACCTTCCTTTTTCGCCGACCAATCTTCAAGCTCGCACTGCTCGTTACGCACATGGCAGGTAGTAGCGCTAAGCATGCACATTCGGTTGATCTCAAGTAGATATATGATAGTAGGTCGACCTTCTCTTCGAACCCACTGCTGCTACCGAGTCTCTGCCAATTGACCAGGGTGTGAGCAATCTCGACCATGGCTTCCAGGCCCGGCTTCGCTCGACATGATACAGACCGTCATGGGGACGATTTCGCGATACCCTCTGCATCGAAGACGTACGAGCTTGGAGAACTGGACCCCAAGGACGGAACATACGTCGATGTCAAGGAGGGTGACAGCACCCAGCTGCCAGACTACGAAGATGCCGGCGATGGATTCACTAAAGTGACAGGACCGGTCGAGACCGCCAAGGATCTTGTCACTCAGGTTCTTCACGTCGACGATGACCCGACGCTTAGCCCCTATACTTTTCGCTTGTTCTTCCTCGGTGCGTCGTGCAATCATGGCTGTTTGTTCGCGATGGTCCTAACCTGACACATAGGTACCGGTCTGTCGATCTTCGGCGCAGTGCTACAAGAGATTTTCTGGTTCAAACCTCAGTCAATCTACGTCTCCGTGGTCTTTCTCACAGTCATCGCCTACGTCCTCGGAGAGTTCATGGCTATGGTTATTCCTCGAAAGGGCGTTTTCCGCTACCTCAATCCCGGACCGTTCAATCAGAAAGAACATGCCGCAATCACGATCATGGCTTCTGCCGCCTCCCAAGCCGCGACCTCGACCGAAGCCCTGGCAGCGCAGCAGCTATTCTATGGCGGCTACCCAAGCCGCGCCGCTGGCGTTTTCTTGACACTTTCATCCCAGTTGATCGGATTCGGACTTGCGGGTCTCATGAGAGAGGTCCTAACTTATCCAACACGAATGATCTGGCCGATCAACCTGCCCGTTGCGACTCTTTTAGAAACGCTACATCGCGATAAATCCGAGACCAAGCGCCGTCTGAAGATCTTCTATATCGTGTTCGCATGCATATTTGTTTGGGAGGCTTTCCCTGAGTATATCTTCACGGTACTTACTGGAGTATCGATCTTCTGCCTCGCGGACCAGAAGAACCTGGTCTTCACTAATCTCTTCGGAGGTGCTTCTGGAAACGAGGGTCTTGGATTTCTCTCGATCTCATTCGATTGGAATTATATCGCCGGTCTATGGTCACCACTGTGGTACCCTCTTCAGAGTTCAGTGAACCAAATGATTGGTATCATTGGATGCTACATCCTCTTCATGGGTACGTATTCGATTGCCTTCCAACGCGATTGATTAATATGCTGAGACTCTCTGCAGGCTTCTACTATGGCAATATGTTTGAGTCGCAGAAGTTTCCGTTCCTCTCGCAACTCCTTTTTAACGGCACATCCAACGGTACGAACTTCGTCACGTACAATCAAAGCTTGGTCCTCAACGAGCATTTCGAGATCGACGAGAGCAAGCTCGCGAATGAGAGTCTCCCGTACCTGACAGGATCCTACCTTGCGTACCTGATCACCTCCAACATGGGAATTACTGCGGCCCTGGTGCACATGATGATTTGGAACTTCGACGATGTCAAAGCGGGCTGGTCTTTCGCTTCGCCTACGAACCTTCGGAAGTTGTTTCGGAAAGATCATTGGACTTTCTGGAAGAATCAGGAGACTCCCGAGGAACGTTTGACTCGCAAAGAGAATGATCCCGACCTTGATCCGCATTACAAATTGATGCTCCGCAATCAGTATAAGGAATGTCCCCAGTGGTGGTGGGGATCCGTGGTGCTCGCTTCGTTCGTCGTCGGCATTGCGTGTCTATATGTGATGGAGGTATGCTTGATCAAAGACGATGCCTGATTGCATTACTGACGTGTCGTAGTCCACCTTGCCATGGTGGGGATTCATCATCGCTATCCTCATCACAGCAGTGTTTCTGCTCTTCCTTGGAGCTCAGATGGGTTTGACAGGCTTCCAGTTCAATACTCAGCCAATCTGTCAGATGTTGGCGGGATACATGTTCCCCGGCCGGCCGCTTGCGAACTTCTACTTTACATGCTACACCTACAACAGTCTCCAGCAAGGTCAGCTTCTTGGTAAGGACATGAAGCTTGCACAGTACGCCCATCTGCCACCTCGGTGCACTTTCGCTGTGCAGATCGCCGGTTGCTCCATCGGAGCGATTTTCAATTGGATCATGATGATTGACATTGTGGAAAACCAAGCCGACATCTTGAAAAGTGTGCAGGGCACGAACATCTGGTCTGGCCAGAATATCCAGCAGTTCAATTCGCTCGCCATCTCTTTCAGCATGGCACATCATCTCTACTCCGTTGGCCAGAGATACCAGTGGGTCACGCTGGCATTCTTGCTCGGATTCCTCGCGCCTCTACCGTTCTACTTCGTCCATCGCTTCACGAAGTGGAGGGTCGCGAGCTACATCAACACTTCCATCATCCTGTGGTTCATGGGCAACCTCTTCGTCGGTATCAACAGCTCCATCACCTCATTCTTCATCATCGCCTATATCTCGCAATTCTACCTGCGAAAGTATCATCCTCAACTCTTCGTCAAGTACAACTATCTGGTCTCGGCGGCGCTTGATGGTGGAACCCAAGTTCTGGTCTTCATCTTCACGTTCGCAGTGTTTGGAGGGAGTGGGAAGGCGGTGCCGTTCCCTACGTGGGCTGGCAATCCAGATTCCGATGTTCACAACATCGATTACTGCATGGTGAATCCTGCGAATAATGCCTAAGACGACGACAGAGGAGAGACAACGGAGAGGTGTTATCAACGTCCTTTGCTACACATTACAATCGTGGAAAGTAACGTACTCATAATACGATCATCAACGACATTATCCCCACCTCCGTTTCACAAAGTCTTCGCCTGATTGCTAATTACTGCTAAGCGCACTGTCCTTGTCACGAGCCTCCCGGAGCTCATCCTCATAAATCTCTCTCAACACACCAGTCTGCGCGACACCACCTGTCAACGCAGCACCGCCAATCTCTTTTACCGTCGCAAGTGCACCAGTAGTCTTCTTGTAATACGTGACATCTGATCACCAATCAGCAAAAACTCCGGTCACCACACAGGCGAAAAAAAGAAAACCAAAGAATCTCGAAAGAATCTCGACAACTCACATTTAGGCTTCACTTCAATCAACGTCATGCGCGGATCCTCTGGCCCGCCATCATGCACGCCGTCCTTGAGATCCCCAAACCAGGCGCTCACAAACTTGGAATAGATCTCCTTGATGCGCGGATCGGAGTTGGAAGCGGTCGTGGCCTCGCCCGTCACGGAAGCCCAATCCTGCTTGGAGGAGTCGTGGAAGCTGATCTGCACTTGCTTGTTGCCGCTGATGTCGACCATCTTCTGGCTGTTGGCATTGGCCAGGAAGAGGAAATCGGGGCCGGTGCGTTTGGAGATGGCCATGGATCTCGCTACGGGCTGATGAGGAGAACGCAGTGGAAATCAGCGGGAGTGGTTTTCTTTTTTTTTTTTTTTACAATTCTCATCAAAGGGATGATATGTGTGCGGAGAAGAAGCTTACGCCGATTCCATTGCGAAAGGTGCTGAGCATGCTGATCTTCTGACTATCGACGATGGCGTAGAAGTCCTTGAATTTCGTCTCGAAGGAGGCGTCTGCGTCGTATTGTTTGACGACGGAAGGATCTTGCTTCGCGTCGACCTCGGACTTCTTCAGTGCTTCGGGCATCTTGAAGGTGGTGGTGCAGGAGAAGCTTCGGCTGGGTTGTTGGACTACTACGAGGGGAGAGAATTTCGGGAGTATGAATGATCTGGGAAGACGGATGGTGAGGGACATTGATGGGTTCGGGAGGTGATGTTATATCTCGATGATGATGGTGAGCTGCAGGTATTATGCTACATACATGTACATGAGTACGTGTCGTGTCGTGTCGTGCAGATGGGGATACAGTAGTGACGCCCATCAAGATCATTCGGGTCCGGACTGAACCCAATTCTCCGGGCTCGAAATCAACGATGATGGATGATGCAATAGTTTTGGAAAAGAACACGCCAGGACAACTCCAAGCAGAGAGGCCAAGGACGATCATTCTGGATTTCGCATCTGCTATTGATACATGTTATTTTTAAAACGCCATGTGCCTTCATGATGCCGTGATCTGCTGCACCACCTTCCGGCACTGGGCAGCGCGTATTGTACCGAGCCACCTTCGATTGTACCGATGTATTGTTCCGGGCCGCGCGAATGGCTCTTCAGAACTCTCACTCTGTGTCCCTAGCATTGGTGCTGTCAACACATCCGGATGGATTCTGCATCGTGGGTGTTGGAAGTGTACATCTGTCAAGCTGATTTCAATCTGACTCCAGATTTCGCGTTTCGTGGTGCAGGTCGATGCAGCCAGTCTCGAAAACAGAACGCGTCTTCCGTGTCAACAACACCCATCCTCCAACCAGACTTTCCTGATCGCATAGAAGCTCGGTCGCAGAAACACATAGTCCCGTTCACCGACAAGCTCCTCCAACGGCCTAGCGAGCGGCTCAAACATCGGTGAAAGTCGAAATAGAGAATCGACGACGACCTCCTTGAGCAGCTGGCAAAACTCTCTTGGATCGCTGTAGATGTCGAGAGACTCTCTTTGACGTTGTCGAGGCAGTAAGTCTGTCAGACTGATCGCTTTCATGGAGTAAGACGCTGTGTCAGAGACGTCCCAGATGAGGACGAGATCGCATTGCCTTTTCGCTTCGGGCTGGAATTTGCTCTTGCTGCTGCTGCTGTTGCTGCTGCTGGACTTGTCCCGATGGACCAGAACCAAGTCGCCAATTTCGGCCACTTGGAGGTTGCTTTCGGACATGTCTTTCTTCAGCTTTGCAGCAGGACGACAACTGACTCGGGGTAGATCAGGATCAAGGGAGAGAAAAGAAGAAAGTGAGAATCATTACCCCCCAAATTGGCAAAAGGCAGAAAACTACGAGGTTCCCAGCGATGGTTACAAAGGCCCTTTTTGTGCGCTGGGCATCGTAATCATGATCGTGATCGTGATACTTTTTGTGTAACCCACCTCACATTCCCTTGCATACGTGTTACTCACTCTACCTGATGATCATGAGGCCGAAGATCCCGATCACCTTTGACCAGTATACCAAACTCCAAGATACGTTAGGTGTGTTGTTCACGAAATCTGGTTGAAAGCTTCGATTGGTGGGCAATGTGCTGTCAGGTATTCAAGTATCTTGCGGAGAGAGAGAGAGAGAGAAGAAAAGAGGAGGTGTTGATTCGCGCCGCTGACGATGCCCTCCCCCCCTCTTACTCTACATACTTGCCCCGCTCGCTGCTGCCCTCTTGTCTGCCATGTGTCGCTGCATGTACAGAACTTGGCGAAACGTGGCATCTCAGACGTTCTGGGAGCGCAAGGGAGGTTAAAGTACCCAGGACGCTGAAGAGCGCGAATCTGCTTTCACGTCGGCGCTCGGCTCGTTTCAGCGCTTCCTGAACAAGGATTCTAATACGTCACGTCATATTGCACAGGAGATGCACATGGCCAGAACACTCCTTCAAGTTAATCAGTGCTGGACTCCGTACGAGTTGAGTGTATTAAATTTCGATGCCTCTGGTCGAGACTGTTCAGCCTCAGGCAGCCGTGTGGTTAGGATGCACCTGCAGTTCGGTTGTAAGCTGAGACACTGCTATTGATCATTATTAGGTTTACTTCTTAAATTGAGTAAAGTCTTCTCTAGAGAAGGACAATCAAGAGTCAAGAATAGAACCGTGAGGGATAAAATAGCAGTCAACGCCGACTGAACTCAGTCCTTTGCAACGCTTCAGCAATACCAACGAATCCGTCCCAACACCATGCTAAATCGCTACGGAAAGTGATCGTCTCAGGCCTCAGCTGAACGCATTCGAAGACTGGAAAATCCATACACGCGTCGCGCATCACGCAGGACCCGAGAACATACGCGCCTCCAGCTCTAACAGCCGTTGCGCGCTTCTATCTCGACCGCCTCCACTCGCTTTGTCCTTCATGCTCAAGCGTGCGAACCCAGCAGCCATAGGCGCATATCCAGCCTGATCGTCAGGCGTCGCCGACCTTGAAGACTTGCGGCTGAATTGCTCACTCAGCGAATTCACAGGCGCGGATGTCGTGCTGGGACCAGGTGACTCCAGCGACGTGCGACTGGTCGTTGAACTTGTCCGCGAAGCAGAATGGCGGTCTGATGAGCGGTAGAGGGAGGCCGGGAGAAAGCTGATGCTGTCGGAAGTCATGGCGCTGGTCAAAGCCTCACTTGCGTACGAGGTCCTGGGTGATGTGCAACTTGCTTCCAGTGAGCGTCGTGGTGTCGTAGGTTGACTCGGGGGCGGTGTGTGTTGCTTCGGCCGGGCAGGAAGGACGTACGAGTGCTGTGACATTCGCTTCTGCCGAGTCTGAGCGCAGGCTACGCAGCGGTCCAGAGCATCGTCCGACTGCTTGCCGCAGGTGCAACTTGAGCGTAGACTTTGCATATTGCCTTCAGAATGTCGTGTGGCTGGATGTTTGTGTCTACGATCGACGATGGGCGGTATAGATCGTGAAGTTCCAGGAAATCGGAGTCGTTATTATCACTGCCCGCTAGACCAAGGTGTCACCAATGGCTTGCAGCTCTTCCAGCTCAAGTATGCCGTCGGCGGCTGCCGAGTATTGTCGTGCAACACCTCGAGGCTGATCCGAACACCCCGAGCGAGAGTAGGACGAGATGTTGAGCAACACGAACAGAAGCTGTGAGGGAGAGGGCCAGTCGTCCGCCGAGCAAGTCCTGGTGCAACAGTTTCTGCAAAACAGAGAGAAAGTACAGTACGTCGAAGCAAAGGCGTCCAGGCTACCTATAGCAACCACTGTTCCGCACCGCACCGCACCGCACCAGCCGATACAATGCCAGCCCGCACTGAAATTGGCAATCGGAATTCGGTGAGCTCGCGCAGGAGCACCCTTGCACGCGTGTCTCGCTCAACTCAATCCTGAACTGGCTCAGCGCAGAATAATGTCCGCGCGCAAGCCAGATATTAGCGAGATGCATACAGCAACAAGATTCCACTTCCCAGGAACATCCGCTTGCCGAGCCTGCCGGAACGAGGTCAGTTTGGCTGTGGATACGCAGAATTGGTGGATGGCCCTCTCGTGGTTGGTCAGAAAGCACAGCGAGCATGGAAAATGCGCTCTGGCCGCGCGGAAAGTGTGGTTACGCCACGTGCGATGAGGCCCATACTGGGCATGGAACATCGTCAGAGGCGTTCGAGGGCGTCGACGGAAGAAGGGCGAGAAGGTGGTCTGGCGTCTCCGCGATGGCCGGCACTGCGCTGCTAGTCGGGAGATCGTACGCACATCCGAGCACACACTTCACAATCTTGATGAGTCGCTGAGTCGTACAAGACGCCGTGCGGCACTCCTTGGCCGTTTCAGCACAAGAATGCAAAGTCAAGGCGTGGTATTGGCTCTGCAGACAGACAACAATGACATCGTCGAGCTGATTGTTGGATCTTGGGCAGAGCAACGGGTCCGTGTCTGTGGTGGTGGGACGCCGCGGCTGCTGCCCGAATGATCGGCTGGGTGGCTGACGCGATGAATTACCTCTACGGTCCCCGATCACTGTACCTCGACGGCTTGAAACCTGCATCGAGAAGTGACCGTACTGCATGCTCGCTCAAACTTCTCAAACAGGACATTGCTCCCTTGGGTAAGGTTAATCCAGATGCGCTTCCTGGTCTGGCATAGTCGTGTTAGGACAAATATAGAGTCCTACTAAATTCAAGAATATCTAACGCAGTGCCATATACGAAAGTCGACTTCAATACTCGTCGCCCAAAAGCTGTCTACTGATTGTTCATGTACCTCTGATAGATGAAAGCATTCCTCCTCGATCGGGGTATCACTAATTGATCTATTGCGTCTCCTCGACGATTTCCTTTTCCTCGTAAGCGGGTGCTGGCTCGTAGGCTGGCAGCGACTCCTCTTCCGTCACTTCCTTCTCGACATCCACTTCATTCACGCTGTCATCAGTGAGGGTGACACTTGTGTAGCCGCGACGACCGCCACGGTACATCTTGATCCACAAGAAGCCGATGATGCGGCCGACGATCAGTCCGACTAAGCTTGCAGTCATGCCAACTGCGATTCCAGCCATTGTAGGAACAAGAACCGCGGCGAGCCCACGGCTGAAAGCGTGCATGAAGTGATGCCCGTGGTGATCGTGATGATGAGGCCGCATGTGATGAGGTCGTCCGTGATGGTGAGGTCGGTGTGCGCCCTCCTCCGGCCTGAAGTGAGGACGATGATGACGTGGAGGCTCGCGCTCATCTGAACCTGGGCGGAAGTGGGGTCCCTTGATATGTGTGGGAAGTCTGCCATCATGAGGCTTACCGCCCTTCCGACCATGACATCCTGGCGCCTTTCCCAGGCCCGTGAGCTTGGAATTAATGATGTTGCGAAGTCTGCACAGAGCAGCCGGCAGCATGTTGCATTCCTTGTCCTTGCCGAATTGCGGCTTGTCCATTGCAAAATCCACCAAGTCGGGTGGTGGTGGGGGGAACAAGAGATCGTCAAAGTCCTCGGGAGGTGGTCTAAAGAAATCATCAGGCCTTGGGACGGCTGGCGCCTCGGACTCAGCGGACACAATCATGAGGCCTTCAGGGAGGTCTAGAACGTTGACGGTGATCACATCCAGGCTGACAGGCTGGTGCTCAAGCTCATAGATCGCGTACTCGATTGGGATGAGCATGTCATGGCCTTGCTGTCTGATGGTAATGGATTGACCGGTGACTTCAACAGGCGTGGTCCCCTCAATTCCTGCCTCAATGTCCGCCACCGAAGCGCCAGAGCGTACCTGGTCGACGTAGACCCTTGGTGAGCCGAACATGTCCGCCTCGAGTAAGCCCAGGGGGTAGATGGTCTCTCCATTGACCTGGAGCCTTTGTCTATCGTCGGAGAGCGTGAAGTTGACGAGCACACCCTGTGCACCACCCTGCACCCAGAAGAGAGGCTCGTCCTCGCTGTCTTCGATATGTTCCCTAGGCGACGAGGAAGAGACTGCGCACTCGGAGCATGGTAGTTGCACGACGGCGTTGGTAGCGCTCACAGGGCTGGTGAGACGAAGGGTTGTCGCGCCGTCATCACTGGACAAGGCGACATTAGGTGGAAGCAGGAAGGCGCTGGCCTGCAGCGCACAAGCCGTGAAGCTGAAAAGGCCGGCTAGGCGGCTCATGGTGACGGTTGCAATCAGTCCGAAGGATATTAAATTGTCGTGGCGTATGTGCAGGTAGAATAGGTGGCACTGCCAGTGGTCTGTCGAGTCGACGACGAGGTGTGGTTGTAGGTGACAGAGAGGCAAGAGGGAATCGAGGTTGCCTTGCCAAGCCGCGCGTCAGCGGACAAGGGAAGGTATGGTGAAAGCGCACGTGATACCATTTTGTTCGGTCGGACCAATGAGAAGTGGCCAGATGTCGAGTCTCTGACGGACCATCGGCTGAAGTGGACTGCGCCTCCTATCTCCTCCTATCCCCCAACTGCTCCTCCTAACACTACCGCGGACACCATCGTGGATCCTCCGTTCTCATCTCCAACTCTTGTCTGCTCCACCGGATCGTATCAAGCCACAACCAGAGAGTCTAGAACATCTGGTAGAGGGGCTACAGCATGAAAACCATCTATTACGACTTGAGCTTGAGCTCGAGCTCGACAGCCAGTGGGCCAATTGGATGCGCAATGGTGCAGTGCCCAAGTGAAGTAGGGACAAGGACCTAATCATGAAAGTCGCTTGTTTGGTTGCTCCAGCCTACAGTGCTTGCTTCCTATTTCGATGACAGAGTACGCTTGGGAGACTGGTAGTTTGATGCCTCCAGAGTAGTGAACTACACGGTTCATCAATGACTATGTTTTGTGTGACCATGCAGGGCAAACAATATGTGGTTTCGGCGACCAGACGTCTTGCAGTGCCGAGTGCGTGTCGGTATCGTTGTCATATATCGGTATCGCTCTCACATGTCCATGTCGTTGTCAAACGTCAATATCGCTGTCATCTGTTGTTAGAAGTTGTCAAGGAAATGTCATGTAATGGGAGAGATGTGCACCCGTGAAGAACCCGTTACCCTCACGCGGTTCACCTCCGCGTGAGTGGGGGCGAAGATAAAAGTCGAGCGTGTCGAGCTAGTCGTGAGATCATCCACTTTTGGCAGCTTCTTCCTGCAGCCATCATCAATCTCCATCTCCAACCACCGACCCTCTCCTACCACCACAAAAGACATCCAAATGGCAAGCAAAAGCATCTGCTCCGCCTGCATACGGGCTCTTCGCCAAGAGCCCCGGCAACATATCAACACGACATCTCTCAACCGCCTGCCTCTCTCTCAAAGAATCCAGCACCAACGAGCATACGCGACCTCAAAATCGACAACGTTCAACCCAAGCACCCTAGCATCACCTCGTCCCAAACAAGGCTCTCAAGCTCCGCCTGATATCAAACACTTCGACCACGACAAATTCAATCCCACTGCTCAGGATGGCACTCCAAACCCGCCCCACCCATACCGAGACAGCAAGCAAGCTCCACCTCCCCCTAAAGACTTCAACTACGGCGCAGACGCCGCTCTTGACAACCGCGCCCAACTCCTCGCCGCATCTCTAGGTCGCAGCGTCACAGAACCATACGTAGCCTACGGCCGCACCGAAGACCTCTTCCTCGAATGCAGTCGTCAATGCTCCTACACCATGCCCTCCGCGCTCTCCAACCCTCCCACGGACCCACCGATGAACGCAGCAGGCGAGCACCTAGGCGAGGGCACGGGATTCTGGCTGACGCCAAAGAGCAAAGGAGGCCTAGGACTCGACGTGACGTTTCAGAGTTGGGCGCAGGTGCTGTATCTGCACATGTGGATGCTCACGGTGCGCTTCCGATGCTTTCCGAAAGAGTACGTCAGCAATTGGCATCAGAACCTCCTCGACCACTTCTTTTACGCTGCGGAGGATAGGATGGCAACATGGCACGGCATGTCGGCGCGAGGCGTCAGGAATAAGAATCTGAAAGATCAATGGCAGATTTGGCGTGGCGTACAACTGGGATACGACGAGGGTTTGATCAAGGGAGACGTGGTGATGGCAGGTGCGATCTGGAGGAGTATCTTCAAGAGTGATCCAGAGGTGGACGTCGCGGATGTCGCGCTCGTTACAGCGTATGTCATGAGTCAATTGCAACAATTGAGCAAGATGGCAGACTTTGAGGTCACGGATGGGAGGGTGAAGTTCGGTAGCCCGAAGAATGTGCAGCATTCGCTGCAAACGGAGAGTTCGCTCATGAGGAGGCCGATCACGGAAGCGGAATTGAAAGAGCTCAAGGCGGACGCCTGACGGGAAGGCGTGGAAGTGTATGAATGCTGTAACATAATCATGCCCGAAGACAAGTGGGTATCTTGGTGTTGGTCTCATAACAGTTGTACCAGACCATTTATGAACGCCGTGACACCGTGCTTTCCCATAGCGCCTTTTGGAGAAGTAAAACCCCACTGCTAATCGGTATACTGAGGGCCATCATCCTCCTGCTTCGCCTCTGCCTTCACCTCCAGTGGTCGCGGCTGCGTCTGCTGCTTTCGCATTTGCTCCGCTTTCGCTGCCTCGTGCTTCCTCTTCTGCTCTGCCTCCCACTGCTTCTTCTTCTCCTCTTCTCTTCGTTTGTCATCTGCTTCTCTTGCCTTCCAGGCCTCCTTGATCGCCGCCGCATGGCTGATAAGGTCCTCCTCCGACACCGCATCCTCGATACTTTCCACCACGCTGTTCACCGTGCTTATATGATTGGCATGCTGCTTGTCGTCGCGGAAGCGCGGAAGGCCATCGTCGAGTTTCGGCCGCCACAGACCCGTTTTCGCATCACGCCAGCATTCTATGATGCGGAAGTCAAGCTGTTCGTTCATGCCTTTCATCGCATCCCACTCTTCATCGGTCACGTGAAGGTTTGCGAACTTGGAGTACTTGCTGCTGCTCTCGTTGATGTGGAGTTCCATTTCGGGTTTCTGATCAAAGTCTTCGAAGGTTCCTTCTTCATCTTCTTCCATGGGGAAAGCGCCGATTTGTAATCTGAAATCGATCGTGTTCTCGTGTGGAGGCTTCCATTTCAGGATATGTTGATCAGTGCCGGGCTGATATCCAGTGGTTCTGCACGTGAATATGAGGCCATCATTGATGTGTGGGAGCTGTGGTATTGTCTCTTTGAACATCTTCAGCATGCCGTAGCCCAGTTCAGGTCTCTTCATGTTGATCTGGAAGGGTTGGACTTCGGCCTCTGATGGCCACGCTTTAGCATAAGCCTTCCAAGGCTGAAACACCAGGGTCTCTGCTTTGCCGAGTCGCGAGTTCAGGTTTCGCGTTATCAGGCTCTGTCCATCCACGGCGAGCGCATCGAAAATCACGTATGTCAACTGCTCTTTGCCGTCTCGAAATCGCTGGCGCACGAGCTCGCCATCTACTATGGTCTTGACATGCCATGCGTGTATGTCGAACTTCTCTGCGGGATCTTGGCTGGGCGGCGGTATGTGTAGGTAGCCCGGCTCGATGTAGTAGTAGTCATTCTTGCGATCGATGAGGAATTGAGCTTCGATGAACGGCACTGGATTGTCTGGCGAGCGGTTTGGGTTGGCTAATTGTGTAAGGTAGAGGAGACATCGAATGCCGTCAGTCTTCTCTGCGACGAAGTAATCTGTTCGCTGGAGTTCGTAAAGGTGCTTACGCGCGAAAGACACGGGCTGGGCGCCCGGGAAGCTTGTCGTTGGGCGGTTGAGGATGTCGGCTACGCTTTCTTGGTGGAAGCGTGCTGAGTCGCGGTCGAGCTTGATGGTGTTGGCGAGTGTTTCGAGCTTAACCGAAGTACCCATGTTGTCAGAGGTGAGGATAGCCTGGAAGGATCTGAATGGCGACAAGTGTGGACAGATTTAAGTGAGGGAACAATAGTATACCCTAGCGCCGAGCGGGACCCTTGCATGTGGAATGGCCCGCGCGAGCAACGCTTGTAGAGGCGAGCTTCTGATCTGCCAGCAGACTTCACTCCTTCCCCAACATTACAATGGCGATTTCTGAGCATTGCCAGATTTGTTGGTCGCTGTCTATGGAGCCGATTTTATGTTCCGGTGTAATCCAACGATGATTGCGCGCCTTACGAAGACATTATCTGGTAGTACTATCACGAGCTGACGGCGGCCTTGCGTACCTCGCTATCGCTGACACGGGACTCGCGCAAGCCAGCCCACGTTCGCTTTCCAAATCCGCCACGTCTACTGAAGCATGAGACGACCGCTGTCGTATGCTGTCTGGTCACGCCAATTGATGTGTCAACGGTGGCTCACTTTCTGCTGTCAAGAGATCTACAACATCCTCGCTCTGCTTGTCACAGTCGATCTGATCTGTCGACGTCGCGACGGATCCCATCTTGTCTCCCTCGTCCATGTCGGCGACTGAAGCCTCACACATGGACATTTTGGGTGAAGTTCCGATCGTAACAAGAAGCTCGCAGCACTACTTCAGCTGCCAAACTCTGGCGCTAGCCACAGATCAAAAGGTGAATGGGAAAACTGACATGCGACAGAAACACGGGCTGCTGTGAGCTATGGTACTTCAGCTGCAATCTGGCAGGCTACTGCTCTGGACACGTTCAGTCCAGGCATTCTTCGACATACAGTCGTCCGAGACCACGTGACGACCTTGACAACCATGCACGTGCGGGAGTATGTCCTTGGATCGAATCGATCTTGTCGAGATGATCGGCATCGTGAGGCTGAACTCTATTTCACCTCTTCATTTCACCTTTTGGCCTTTCTACGTCACATCAATAACAACCGGCAAATTCTCTTTCCTGCGACGTCGTTATGAGTAACACACTTCCGATAACATTCAACATCGTCTTGGAAATTTAAGAAGAAGGAGAACAACGGCAAATGGTCGTGTTGTGGGTGTGTCAGAGCAGAAACCGAAATCCACGCAGCCCCGCGGAGCCGTGTGCTGTAAGCTTTTTCTAAGGCACTACTATTCAATTAAAATGTCGTCACTACCGATCGACTGCTCATTGAACGCAAAATGTTGATACAGTAATAAGCCTCTTCGGCCCTCTTTCTCGATCATCGTCCATCGCGTCGCATTATACCTGGACCTCAATACCTGCAGCATCATGGCCTACGAAGAGAGGTCATCGAACGACGAGAAGCCGGCCAAGGATAGCCAGGACAACGATGTCGATCTGGAGAAGCAGGAACACTCTCAACGGAAGAAATCCCAGGACGACAAGGACGAGGAGCGCGATCCCAATGTTGTCGACTGGGACGGCAAGGATGATCCCCAAAACCCCATGAACTGGAGACCTGCGCGCAAATGGGGAATAGCCGTGGTCATGGGACTGATGACTTTCGTGGTTACCTTCGCTTCGTCAGTCTTCAGCAGTGCCACAATGGTGACTGCAATGCAATTTGGCGTATCCTCAGAGGTGATGATCCTTGCCGTCTCCCTATTCGTGCTTGGATTTGCCTTTGGACCTATTGTTTGGGGACCTTTGAGTGAGCTGTATGGACGCAAGCTTCCGCTCTTCGCTGGCTTCACTATCTTCGCCATCTTCACAGTCCCAGTGGCAGTGGCACAGAACATCCAAACGATCATGGTGTGCAGATTCTTTGGAGGGTTCTTCGCTTCTGCGCCGCTCGCAGTGGTCGGTGGCGCTCTTGCAGATTTCTTCGATCCCATCGATCGAGGTGTTGCCTTGACACTCTTTGGAGCTTCAACATTCATTGGACCTACTATGGGGCCCATCCTGGGCGGCTTCATCACGATGAGCCATCTTGGCTGGAGATGGACCCAGTGGATTCAGCTCATCATGGCTGCACTCTTCGGCATCATTGGCTTCTTCGTCATTCCCGAAACTTACGCGCCGGTCTTGTTGCAACGCAAAGCCAAGAAGCTCCGATACAAGACCAAGAACTGGGCTACCCGTGCCCCAGCAGATGAGAAAGAGATCAATATCAAGGAGATCGCCGAACAATACATCCTTCGTCCCTTCAACATGCTGGCCTTGGAGCCTATCCTGGTCCTTGTCACCTTATACATGTCTTTGATCTATGGAATAATCTATGGGTTTTTTGAGGTCTTCCCAATAACTTTCCAAGAAGAACGTGGTTGGAATCTCGGCGTAGGTGCGCTGCCCTTCCTCGCTGTTCTTATCGGCGTCGTGCTCGGATGTCTCCTCATATCCCTCATCACCAAGACCCGCTTCAAGCACATCCTCGAAGACAAAGGTCTCATTCCCGAAGAACGATTGATCCCCATGATCATTGGCGGTGCTCTCCTTCCCGTAGGACTCTTCTGGTTTGCATGGACCAGCAGCCCGAACATCACGCCGTGGCCACAAATCATCTCCTGCGTACCCATCGGAGCTGGAGTCATCATGATCTTCTTGCAGGGTCTGAATTATATCATCGATGTTTACAAGATGAACGCCAACTCTGCCATTGCTGCGAATACCTTCTTCAGGTCTTGGGTCGGAGCTGGGTTCCCACTGTTCGCGACCCCGATGTTTCACAATCTGGGCGTGCCTTGGGCGATGAGCCTGCTGGGCTTCCTGACAGTCGCTCTCTTCCCTGTGCCGATTGTTTACTACATTTACGGAGCAAAAATTCGCAAATTGTCGAAATACAGCCCAGATTGAGCGGTCGCCCTGCCCGGGATAATTTCATGCCAATGAGGGTATGTGTACGAGTAGATGAGACACGATCTTGAGCTAGTAGACATCCTAATCATAATCAACCATTCCTTCCGACCTTCAAAGTACTGCTCCTGAAAGTCCCCATATTCCAACCCTCTACAATCTAAACCTCCATCGAGGATCGGCATCACCCTGCCACTCTCCTTCCTGGCTCACCTCTGTCGCGGCCCTCGCATCCCTCTCCTTGTTCAATTTATTCAGATACCACCACAACGTACTCACAACCACAATATTGCCAACGAGATATCCCATGGCGACCGAGTGTCCTACGATATACCTCGGTCCATCGTTCCCGCGATACAGCTGCGTTCCGATCACCGCACCCACATTACCGATCGTAATCTGCATCGCGTTTGCTGTGGCTCGCTTCGTCTGTCCGCTGACGTTGATCGCTGGCCAGCTCAGGCCGAGAGCGACGGCGGGGTAGATGCCTGCGGCGGCGAAGAAGGTGCCCAGGTAAGAGATGCCAGGGCGTGCGGTGGGGTTGGTGTTGGAGAGGAGGATGGCGTAGCCGATGATGGCGATGAGAGCGAAGAAGATGATGAAGGGCGAGCGCTTTTTGTATTTCTCAGAGACAATGGCAATGATTACTGTGAGGATTGTGGCGAGAGCGTAGGGCGGGACGGTGAGGAGTTGGGCTTCCCAGGAGGCGTAGCCGAGGGCTTTGATGATGGAGGGCTGGGAGGGTGAGTCAGTTTTGGGTGCTTGGAAGAGGTAGTCGAGATTGTACTTACCAGGAAGAGTGAGAGGGTATAGAGGGGCAGACTGAGCGTGTGGAAGACTGCGCCGTAGAGCCACACTTTTGGATCCTTGACGGCTGTCAGGACATTGGCCCACGAGAAGCCTTCGTTTTGAGTCGCATCGCTGTCAACCTTGAGACGAGCATTGACCGCGGCTCTTTCGTCCTCGGTGATGAAGTTGGCTTTCGACGGCCAGTCAGCAATATACCAAAATCCAGCCAGAGCAAGGACGCAAGTCGCGAGACCTTCAATGATGAAGATCCAGCGCTTGACAGATATCTGTTAGCGGAAAGGTTCTTCAACGGTGGGTCCAAGGCAAACTCACCCATCCAGCATAATGAGCAACACCCTTTCCATCGTTCGGCTTGCCCATGAACGAGATTCCATACGCGAGGATACCACCAAAAGCACCAGCGAGCGAAGCCATAGCGAAGAACAGCGCAATGCGGAACTGTCGTTCTTCCCTCTTATACCACATACTCAGATAGAACACCACACCCGGGAACAGTCCACCCTCCGTCAGACCCAGGAAGAGTCGCACAACCAGGAATCCTGCAACTCCAGTCGACCCTCCATTGTACACGATTACACCCTGCAGCGTCGCGACGACCCCCCACCAGAAGGTAAGGGTAGGCAACCAGATCTTCGGGCCAATGCGCTTCAAGATCACATTCCAGAGAACCTCGAGGAGGATGTACCCGACGAAGAAGATGGTGAGACCGGTAAGATACTGGTTGGCGGTCATGTGTAGATCGGCCGTCAGACCCTCCAAACGCGCATTGGCGACATTGCTGCGGTCCAGGAAAGACAGGAGGTAGAGCAAGCAGATGCCAGGGAGGAGATGGCGGTCCAGTTTCCGGACGAGCTTCTTCTCGTTGACGTTGTAGGGGACCACATGCTCTTGCTCGCTACTGCGATCAGACTGTGCCGCGAGGTTTGCTTCTTTGCCATAACCGCTCGGCTGCTCGGTCTCGTATGCTCCCGTCGTGGTCGCCATCGTGTCCCTCTTCTCCAGACTGCAAAACTGGGGAAAGCGGAGAGTGATAGGTGCAAGGAAGATGGCAACAGACCTTTATAGATATCCCCGCCATCAAAAGGGCACATATTGGATCGCGCACATGGCGCGCAGGACCTAACGATCATCGAACCAATCTCATGTCAGTAGACTGCAGCACGTTATGGCCGCCGCCTTTCTGGGGCTTGATGTCGTGATTCAAAGATCTGCAGCGAAGAAGCTCCCATGTCCATGGAGCGTGCCGAGCCGGTGACACCCTAAGCGACAAGCCGGCAGCTTGATCGTGCAAGGGTGCATGGATCGAATAGCGCACAACTACGTTGTATAACTAGGTAAATCGAGATGAGAATCGTGTTGGGAAGCGCGAGCGAACAACGTAAATGTCACACACTGATGTCGGACTTCGTAGTCAAAGTTACAGTATGTAGCAGTGACCGGGTCTCTCCATCTCACCATTGAGCATACCGATCACGGCACAGCATCTGCGGAAGTGCAGACCTACCGTGGCACTTAACCCTTCTTACTGATCCTTCGATGGTATGTTTGATGAATTCTATTCGCCATCATGAGGCTGAATGTCGTTGTATCCTATGCCGACCGTGCTTTAGGTCGTTGATGCCACAGCAAGATAGTTGACTGCAGATCGCACACTGCTTCTCCTGCCCAGTTGATACATCTTATGGCTTGTTCGATGTAAGCATCTCTTTGAGAGCATTGATTTCCTGCTCATGCGCCGCGATTGTGGCTTTGAGCTCAGCTACATGCACTTGAGCAGTCTCGGCTTCGGTCTGCCAGTGACCTGCGAAATTTGCCCCTGTCAACTCCTGCTCGAGGTGCTTAATCTCTTGCGCTTGCTGATCAACTTTGACCAGGGCCTGCGAAAGCTCGTGAGAGATACGAAGTACGTCTGCTTGCTCTCGGACGCTTGCGATCGTGCGCGCAGCCAGCTTCTGCTCGAAGTCTCGGCGCTCGACATAACCCATATTCCCGGGCACTTCCAAAGTCTCGAGCACTTGCTCAGTGGTCTGCTTTGGCGCAGGAGCTGGTCGAGCAAATGGGAATTCCTCGTCGGATTCACTGTGGTCTTCAGATGGGATGGTGGTAATTGCGCGGCCGCGAGAGGCATCGGCACTGCGTTCCTCCATAATCGTCTGAGCAGGAGCGCCACGCATTTCCTGCTGCTCGCGCTCTCTCGCGGCCGTTTGCAATCTTCCTTTGTCGCGCGCAACCGACTCGCGGGCACTCTCGGCAATACCACCCAATAAGGTGCGATCGACGGCATGCTCTGGCGAGGGCTCGCGGCGGATGAACTTGTTGATTCTTGGGAGTTTATGTCTTGGCTGCTCCTTGGCACTGAAAGTGGGAGCACCATACTTCACTAGCATATCTTTCGCAGTGTATTGGTTGTGCCCATGTGCTTTGGGATTGTAGTCGATATCGCCAATTTGAGGCTTCCGCTTGCGCTTCGGCGGCTCCTTGGGTGTCTCTGAAACGTAGCGGTACATGATCGGCTCGTAATCCTTTTCGCCAGTGAAGAAGTAGGTGTCACCCTTGCCAATGATCGCCGTTTGATATTGGAGGTGTCCATCAGCCTCGGAATTCTTGATTGCAGGTCGGCCACGGTGCGGGCGACGAGCGCGGATCTTGCCTGGACCACCAAAGTCGTGCGGCCAATTCACTATGAGTTTTGCTCTTGGTATCTCGGACTTAAGGACATCGTAGGTGGCGCGGTCATCTAGCATAACGAAACGCGGTGGTTGATTCTTGGGTGTCAACGGACCGATATCACTCTGCATCGGTCAGCTTTCATCAACAGTCCCTAGATGCAATTCCTAGCCTACCTGAAATAAGCGCCATCGAGATTCAAGTGGCAATGGCGGCCCAAGACGATCGTAGAAGTCAGTGCCTTGGTCGCCTTCTTTATCGCCTGGGCGCCAGATCTCACGCTGGTAACCGGTGAGGGGTTCGCGATAGATCTTGCGTTCTGAATTGGTGGGGTCGATCAATGTTGGGTCGATCACATCCTGCATGACAGTATCGGCATCGCCTTGAGAACCATCCAAGTGGCCAAGGTCTGCGTCTGCGTTGACGACATTGTCACGCGGTCCAGCCTGAGGCAACCGAGACTCGACACCGCCGTTGTCGTTAGTAGCATTGTAAGGGGTGTCAGGACGATCTGGAAGTAAGGTCAGTGTGATGAGATCTGTTATCTCACAGGGGGCCTCACATCGTATGACAGGAGCTGGTGCTGAAGGATTGTCCTCGACAGGTGGTTTCTTCTTCTTGGATGCCTTCTTCGGCTTGAGTGGTACCTTTGCCTCTGCAGTAGTGATGAAGAAGTCTCCAAGCGCCATTTCGACGAAATGCTAAATCGCCATGGAGTTGCGTTGGTCGACGATAGTTGATCTGTTCCGTATTTTGAAAGAGAGCGAGTAAGTCTCGGCAAACTGCGAGGACCTTCTTTTGAGGCGCGCTTGCTCAGTGCTGCGGTCGTCGCTGTCGGTGGAGAGGTGGGGGTTAGAAGTAGAAGCGGGTGGAGACTTCCGTGGCTTAGGCGAGAATGTTGAGAGTCGCTTATTGTTACTTCCACCTTGAGTTTGAAGAGCATAAGGAGAGCACTGCGGATACTGCAGTGTATTCGAGGTCCACCCTACCTACCGGCTGTGGAGGAGTGCGTTGCGGTTGTCGCCTCCAATTGTACTTACCGTGGCGGGCAATGACTTGCGATGACACGTGATTCAGAATTTAGTCCAGTGATGTGTGCCTGTTTTATGCAAGAACTGGCAAGCCTTCGTTCACTTGCAGGTTTTCTGATGTTGACGAAGATAGATTGAAGGTGGAAGAGGATCAAGAGTATGTGAGATTGAGTTCGAGAGATGTCTTGGCACGCCGAGCCAATCAGAGGGTGCTGATTCGGCGGGAGCTTCTTCTTGCAGCAACAGTCCATTCGCATCATAGACCTCACCAGTCCTCATCGCCGCCACTGCTTCCACCACCTCCATATTCACGCGTCTGGTGTTCCTCCCAAAGGCGACGACGCCGCACTTCTCCATCTCCATCTACGACAGCAGCAATTGCAGCCGCCGCCATGCAGTCCACTCGTGCCGGCACGACGGCCCTACGCTCAACCACCGCCACAACCTCCTCTCTCCCGAAAACAGCCATTCGCGCCCTCTCCACTACCTCCTCCGCTCAGGCAGTTTCTCAGGATGTGCAGCAGAAGCGCGGCATGGCCACTGTCCATGACGCCCCGCCAGTTGCGAGACACGGAGGTCTCAAGGACCAGGACCGCATCTTCACCAACTTGTACGGCCATCACGGAGCAGACCTGAAGAGTGCCATGAAGTATGGTGATTGGTACAAGACGAAGGAGATCCTCGACAAGGGTCACGAATGGCTCATCTCAGAAATCAAGGCCTCTGGTCTGCGAGGACGAGGTGGCGCTGGTTTCCCATCCGGCATGAAGTGGAGTTTCATGAACTTCAAGGGGTGGGACGAGGACACCAAGCCACGATACCTCGTCGTCAACGCCGACGAGGGCGAGCCAGGAACTTGCAAGGACCGAGAGATTATGCGCAAGGACCCTCACAAGCTTATTGAAGGATGTCTTGTTGCCGGACGCGCAATGAACGTAAGTCTAGTTTGACAATGTGGATGTGAGGACAATACTGATGCGCATGACAGTGCACTGCGGCATACATCTATATTCGTGGCGAATTCTACCACGAGGCCACCGTCCTGCAGCGTGCTATCCAAGAGGCATACAAGGCCGGCTTCTTGGGCAAGAACGCGTGCGGCTCCGGCTACGATTTCGATGTCTACGTCCACCGCGGTATGGGTGCGTACGTATGTGGTGAAGAAACGTCTTTGATCGAGTCGTTGGAGGGCAAGCCGGGCAAGCCACGCCTGAAGCCGCCGTTCCCAGCAGCCGTTGGTCTTTTTGGATGTCCTTCCACCGTCGCCAACGTTGAGACTATTGCCGTCGCACCCACCATCATCCGAAGAGGTGGCTCGTGGTTCAACAGCTTCGGACGTGAGCGCAATGCTGGAACGAAACTCTTCTGTATTTCTGGTCACGTCAACAGCCCATGCACAGTCGAGGAGGAGATGTCCATACCTCTCCGAGAACTCATCGACAAGCACTGCGGAGGTGTCACTGGTGGATGGGACAATCTCAAGGCTGTCATCCCCGGTGGTTCTTCCACTCCCATCCTTCCAAAGAAGATCTGCGATGACCAACTGATGGACTTTGATGCTCTCAAGGATAGCCAGTCAGGTCTCGGAACCGCCGCCGTCATCGTCATGGACCAATCAACAGACGTCGTCCGCGCCATTGCCCGTCTCTCCAAATTCTACCACCACGAGTCTTGCGGTCAATGTACTCCGTGCCGTGAGGGCTCTAAATGGACCGAGCAGATCATGCACCGCTTCGAGAAAGGTCAAGCTCGTGCTCGGGAGATTGACATGATGCAAGAGCTCACCAAGCAAGTCGAAGGCCACACTATCTGCGCTTTGGGAGAGGCTTTTGCTTGGCCTATCCAGGGTCTAATTAGACATTTCCGACCGGAGCTGGAGGCGAGGATAGCTGGTCATGCGCAGAAGAGTGGTGGTGAGGCGCTTGCGGGTGGCTGGGAGCACGATGCAGTCAAGAAGGGTATGCTCATCTCGCCTGGACAATAAACTGGTGGGCACCAAGGTGTGATTTGTCTGTATCAGTGCGGTTTATCAAATGCATTTGTACATATTCTCCTATGTCTTGATCGATCAATATCGGCGCATCGGGATCAGTGAGCATAGTCGAATGGAGAAACTTCTCAAACGTGGCCACATTCGTCTGGCAAACTACACGAGATCTATCGACAACTTTCTATTGTCACGGGAAAGCGACAGCATGAAAACGGCCTAAACGTATTGACTGGTGGCTACATGTATGGGGGATCACTGTTTCGACCACATGCCCACCACCGACCGTCATTTCCCCAACCTTTCCATATCCTCGGGACGTTCTTTAACGCAATCCAGCACTTGGCACGGGCCTTCTAGTTTCGTCCACGCCAATTATCTCTGCGTCCATCTCCGTCCCCACGTCCGCCTTGGTCACGACGACCACCGTTACCACCTCGCTTGGGGAAGAAATCGAAGCGATCATCTGAAGACATGCGAGGCTGCTGTGCCCGCATACCCTGAGGACGCTCAACGTTCAGACCCTCGCGCTCAAGCCGCAGGTACAGCGCCTCTTCTTGCTTGAGAGTCTCCACGGAGTAGCCACGAGCCATGCTCTCCTTGACCTTCTTCCGCAGGAGATCAGTGAAAGTTGACGCCCGTGGCATATCGACGCCCATGCTGGCGAGGAAGCCTTGGAAATTGTCGACTTTTTGAATCTCGCGGACCTTCTCTGCGATGTATGCTGCTGCTCCGCGTTGAGGCGCGCCGTGGCGAGCGAACATGTCGTCTTTGAGCTCCTGCAGAGGAATCTTGCGCTGCGTCTTCACCTCCTGGCCATCGACGGTGTTGATCTCAGTCTTGGTGCGGCTCCTGCGCACGACGTGGCGCATCAGGTTGCCAAACATGAGGAGACGGTAACCTGTCTTACTGGCTTCAAAGGTCTTCTGGAGACGATAATGAGAGATGGCTGAGGTTTCCATGAAGGCGAGCTCTGCGAAGCCGTTACTGAGCATGAAGACGACGTTGCGAGTGATGGCCTCGACGATGATGGCTTTTGACAGCTCCTGCGTGACGTCGGCATCGCTGATGAGGATGGCGATAAGGAGATACCCCAGATTGGGAACGCGCTCCTTGTCTCGCGTGCCGGTGGAGAAGTCGTAGATGAGGCGATTGGCATCTGCTACAATCTCGGGTCGCTCGATGGCGAGGCACAGCAGCAGATGAAAGAGGTTGAAGTAGCTCTCCACGGCCTTCTCGGACGCATGAGTGAGAGTACTCATGACTTCGGGACGGTGGTACGAATACAAGGGGCGATTGCCTTTGGGGCTCAGAGATGCCTCCGCGTCTTTCGACAGTCGGACCACGATATCATTCATGAAGCCGTAGATGACGTTATCGAGTGATCCTTTGATGCCGGCCTTTTCTGCGATGCATGTCAAGCGGTCGTCGATATCCTTGCGCACACGCAACCAATGATTGTCGGTGATAGGTAGTGGAAGCCACAAGTCGAACTCCAGACCTTGGACAGACTTGCGAATGTTGAGATCCTGGTATGCCTCGCGCGATATGATATCAAACTCTGATTCAATGGCACGTGGCTTCGTGGTGACTTTGACGCCGATCCCCAGGTCAAGGGTCTTGAAGCCCTCTTTGAGGGTGAAGCACTGAAGTTCTCGCGTGCGGACGATATTGTGGCTCCGCAGTACACGACCAAAACCATTCCAAGCTTGCGCGGCAAGAAAAAGTTCTTCGGTCTCCAGATGACCGCAGACGAGCAGCAGCAGCTCTGCTGGAAGGTCCACGAGTTTCCGCCAGCCAGCGTGAATTGGCACAGATGCTGCCGCGCCTTCCGTCTCGCCGTGTCTCTCGCTTGAAGAATTCGTTTTGGAAAGGCCTTCCGGCGACTGTGACGGCGCAGCCATTTTGTGCTTGCCGAAGCCACACAACTCGTGGCCTGCGTAGTCATCTATCATCGGCATGCCGCCGTAGAGCTTTCAATACTTCTTCAAGTTCTCGGCGGGATTCTCATAGTCCTGCTCGAGATTGTCACTTGCGAAGAAAGAGAGCATCTGCATAGCTATACCCTTCAACGTGTAAGCTGGGGTGAAGCCGTCTCCTGCTCGGAGCAAGCTGGTACAGATCCAGTCGTCGAAGACATTCGGGTGTACGACGTCGCTGTCCATGCGTATGAATGGTGGATCCAGTGAGTAACGGTTTGGGAAGAAGACTGTCAGGTGCATAGACGGCTGGTCATCAGGTGTCAATATCAGGCAGGCTCGAGTCAAATTTGCCTCGTCGATGTGCAACTCGATGCCAGGATATGGTTTCTGCTTGATTTCCTTGATCTCGTTGAGCAGGCGCTGGCGTAGCATAGTGTCGTATGCATTCAGTGCCATGTTCGTGGCGAAGAACTTAACGAGTGGAAGCAGTATGGGCCGCGAGTCTGGATAGAACGAGATCTGGCGTGATATGCGTCTTGTGTAAGGGTGCCATTTCGTGGGTGATGCTGCTCCGAAGGGCCGGCAAGTATTCCAGTACGCGGTTTTGCCCTGCTCGTGATCTGGTCTTGCTATCAACTGAGCGCCGGGCGCGCTTCAAAGGGGAAGCGGTTTGTGAAGTGTTTGTCGCAGCAGCCGGACAGCTCTTGCACGTGGTGGAAGCAGCGAATCGAGTGAGAGAAGTGTTGCGACGTGTTTTCGGGAAGCTGCTGGTGAAGTGAAGGAAACATGAAGAGGAGCTCACCACCCGTAGGCGGCCTCAGACCGGTGTGGATGTTTTGGAAGCCTCCATTGTCCAGGAATGGAACCGCTGCAGGTGACCACACCTTTCCACGAAGGTTTAGATCATACTACTTCATTTTTCTTGAGTAACCTGGAAGTCTACAGAGACGGCTGTGTGCAGGCATATGGCGACACTTGGGCGCTCAGCTGTGACAGGTGTGCTGTCAACTGCATTCCATGGTCATCGTAAACAAGATATCGTAACATGATCATCTCGAATGGCCATGCCTCTTGCAGCAAAGGTCCGATCGATTCGAGACTTGTCTCTCGAAGTCAGCAGCCAATAAAACACCAGCAGCTGCATCTCTCTTTTGATGTGTTGGTGGAGGAGATGTTGAAGAGGTGTCCTACTTAAGGAAGTAGACTTGTCAAGCTGGGCGGGGCTTGACGTCGATGAGAAATGGCCAAATGTCGACTGCTCATCACTTTGCTGGAAGAATTGAAGCTGATATTGTTCCAAAGGGTAACAGCACGTATGAAGAACATCAGGGCGGTGTGACGATGCCAGAGGAGTCACTTCCTTGGTAGTGGCGTGCCGTCGGTATAGCTTGGGTGTGAAGCTTTCCCTCTGGCCATCTCATCTTCCACTCCCCTTCACGTCCTCCTATACTGCTAGACAATTTCGAGCTTTGCTGGCAGCATCTTAAAGCCGTTGGCTTGCGAGAGAAGTGAGAGGCGTTCAGTAGCTAGGCCATCGTGTCGTGGACTCGGTAAGGAGCTCCGGTACGACGATACTTTTGTGCGAGGAACGAAATGAGGAGACAAGAAGCCGAAACGTCAGGTCGACGGAATTGGAAGAGCTCCTTCAACGAACGATTTGTGACAAGCTTTCTACGGCATCACGCCGTGCCAGATTGTAGACTTGTAAGATTTTACTCCACGAATTCCAAGGACAGACAGGCGGGGATATGGGCTAGTCAACTCAACGCAAACTATTGACCGCTTCTGGACTGTCGTCGATGCTCACTCATCACATTGATGCAACGTTTTCGATGTAACGCGTTACGCAGTGCCGCCGAGAACCCACGGCAAGCAGCTATCGCGCTTGTCATTGGCGATGCGTTCCGGCAATCATCACCAAAGGCATAAACTGTCGATGTTGAGGCGGTCATCAACGGATCGTGGGGCGTCGTAGCCATGCGCGTTCAGTCACCCATTCACTGGTGCCGGGGAAGAATCAAAAGGAGCCGTGATGGTAGACTGGCATAAGCTGATGGATGGGATGCCGTACGAGGAAGAGATTGGGCGGTAGATACGATACACCGCTCGCTCCTGACGTCGCACTTTAACCCTATTGGCTAACGAATCACAGGCCGAACACAGGGCCATAGCGTAGCAGCATCGATGGGCATGGAAAGCAATGGTTCTTCCCTTTATTGTGCAACTTCTGGATGAACATACAATACCATCAACATTGAGCTTCTTCGCTCAAGACCCCATCATATTGTGGTGCGCTATCCATCACATCTCACTTACAGACTACAGTCTCACCTCACGCGTCACAAGCCGCACACGCCATGCAATCTTCTTGAGTAGTGCATCATGGGCCGATTCTTGCAACCCGATAGTGACGGCAAGTCTCCGAGTGGTGAAACCGCTGGATGAGATGGAAGCTGACGAGGGCTTGACGGCCGTCTTCCTCTTCCAAATGCTCGTCTTACACCACGACCGTCGATGCGATACCCTGGTCTCACGATGCTGTCTCGTCAGTAGACGCAGTTTGGATCTCGCCAGAACAGCAAACAGATCGACCAACCACTCCACTGACGAGTAATCGGACTATGCATACGCTCTCCTCTGGTCTAAGCCATTGCAACGACGAACAATGACTCGGCCGGCATGCCTCGCGTACGAGGCTTGCAACACCAGTACACATGACCACATGTTCATTCATTGACTACCATGAGTGAGACGGCAAGCTAGTGCGGACGACAACGACTTGAAGACGACACAATCCGTGACAAGAAGTCAAAAGGACGGGTATGCCATGCTATTCTGACAAGTTGCTCTTCAATGTGGTCCTATCAGCGCTTCGTTGCAGCATACAGTCCGTTAAGTAGCCGCTACTCACAACACTGAGCGGTCGCCATGAGTGGTACAGACTATGAAATGTTACTCAACCTTGCGGACTTTCCTCTATGCGCTGTCACACAACGCCCAGAAACTGCTAACCGTCGGTCGTTCTGAAGGGTGCCTGCATATCTCATGCAGGTCCCCGACCTTTACAGTACGAACCACAAGCGCGTGAGCATGACATGACGCACTGCCACGTTGAAACATTCAATAACCTCCCATCGGCCAGAGTCCTCGAGAAAGCGGCATTGGAAATATCCTCCCTTCGTTACAATTCGTACAAGCAATGCATCCAAGATTTCCCCCATCGCTCCTACAAGCCCGACGACGACGACGGAGAAGACGAGGAGGATGGGCCCGTCGCGCCGTCTTTTCTGTCAGGCGCCGTTGACGCCTTCTTCCTCAGCGTGTACAGAGGTGCCGCTGCCTCCCTGCAGTCGCCTGACTCGAAGTGTCAGCTGAAGAATAGAACTGGACGCATGCCAGCGCAATCATATTTCTTACCACACTTCTCATCCAATCGATACTCGACTGCGACAACGTTTGCTGGACAGCGCTTATGGGTCTCCTGATACTTGATGCCTGTTCCCTGCATTAGCTGCATGTCGATGACCTTTGACCTGCTTGACGTCCTTACACCAGGCACGAACGGTGTACCGGAGATGGCCGCATGCATACTCGACTTTGGCTTCGATATTCATCAGTCTCGTACTTTCTCCAGGTCACAACTACCAGCTGACTCACTGTAATCGCACATGTTGCCAGGCGGACTGAGTCTCGAATGTCTTGGCGAATGGATGGGAATACCGCGTCGAAGCACGTAGGTCGATTGAAAACAACGTGGAATGAAGCCGGAGAGGTTGGCACTCACGACTTGCTATCATACTCGGCCAAGCAAGCGCGTTTGCCGAATGAGCAAACTCTACGAAACTGATTTGTTTTTGTTTTCCTGCTACCTCCCGGACTAATGGCTACAGCAAATTGGACACTTCCACAATTACAAGGTACAGTGTATCAATTATGACCCTCACAACACGAATATATGTGACACATGAGTCCCACACAAGTTGTGTAGCTTTGTGCTACACAACAGTCGATACTATACGTACACTTCGGGGGCCGCAGAGGGGACGTGCTTCGGACGAGCACGTTATGGAGTACGAGACTTGTCTTGTGGACAAGCCAATGCCGTACTACTCTGGTAGGCAAAGGTGACGGGCCGAATCGGCTTTGAGAAATGCCTACCTGTCACCGTCCCTACCACCTAGTAGATCACTAGTGGGGCTCCTTCTATGCTGGGCTATAAGTCTTCGAGGGGTTGATGGCCATAGAGAGCGAATGGGAAGGCAGAGGAGGCGACTGGAGCTCGCCATTCGTTGGGACCTCGCCCGCCCTTGTCATGCTTCCCGTGCGTGAGGTAAAGCCGTTGAGCGGTGTCTGGACCGAGGACAGTCAGCTCTAGATCTCTGCAAAAAAGATTGTCCCCACATCGAAGAGAGGAGGTGGTGGTGGTGGAAGGATGGAGTGGACCAGGGTCACGCGTCTATTGCCGCCGCGAACGTGTTAAATTGAAGAACCGGGGTCTCACCACCACGACCTGTTACCTTTAGACTGTACCTTTCAACTCCCTTGCTGACGTGTGGAGGATAAACACGGTGATTACTGCCTCCGTTTGCCCTACTCTGAGATACTGTCACGGCTGTCTGGGGCTCTCACTCTCGTTTCGCGTGGCTCCGGCTCGGTGGGATCCTTCTTCCTGCGGCGCGTCCGTGCTCTATAGGACAAACGCCCATGACAGTGGTATGAAGTAACGGAACAGAATGCTTCTCGCTGACGTCGATGATCAGGGTATTCAAGCGAATGGCCAAGAGCATGAAAGGATCCATGATGCAAGTTTGCGATTTGACTTCTGGCCCGAGTGAGATGCTGTTTCATCTTCCTGCTGCTGGCAGCCACGTGCCGCGGTAAGGCCTCTGTAAATGTGCCGTTCTGGCTCTGTGGTCCGGGAGCTGTGGCCCGCTGATGGTGATTCACTGTCAAGGCATCTCGATGCATCATCATCCTTGCTGGTCGATGTGGCAATCTCCATCGCCTCGACGGTACCCGGCATGTGCATAGCCGTTGCGGAGCGGCTGATGGCTGTTGCTGATCCTACCGTCCCAAAGCGTCGTACGGTCTGCCATGCATCACGCCTCCCGAGGGCGCAGCGAAGTCATCTGGTGATAAATCTGAGAGCGGTGAGTGAATTCCATCCACCAATGATGGTTTCTTATGCTCCTCTCTTATGATCACCAGCGCACTCATTCCAACCCTTTCTTTCTTCATCACTAACAATTTCACCGTCTCAAGCACTCGTCCGTGGTCGCATCCTCTTCATGAAATACATCGTCCATCCAGCATCAGAGATCGATAGTCGTGACGCAGATATCCAACTACACTTTCCAGTCCAAGTTCCCGCAAACGTAGCTCTCCAGTATGGTGGCGGGATCCACTATCACGCCCCTTTCGCCCAGCAGGCACAACCCCAGCAAGTCACTCTAAATCCCAGATCAAAAAAGTTCCAGGATGTCGTTCGGCCTGTCCCATGCTACGGGCGCGTTTCTGCTGCACAAAGCATGCAGCTAAAAAGAAAGAACATGGGACTAACAGCCAGAGCTGCTGCAGATCTTCCTACATATATTACAGTACCTTGCTTGGCCAGATGCCGATACTAGTACCGTCGGACGCTACACCGCGAGCCGATCCTCTCTCTCTCTCTCTCTCTCTCTATCTCGACCAGCACACACACACACATCTCGCACGTGAAAGTGGGAAACTTTTTCAAGCCATGGGGCTGCAGATTTTACGAGATGCGAAGGTGTGGTAGACGGCAACCGACAATTCCTGTACCTGCGTTAGCGACGGCCGTCCAATGTTGGCCGTGAGGAGCTGGGCTGCTACCTGTAGAGACGCGCACTGGGTCGCATGAATGACTCCAGGATTTGAGAGCGAACAAGTCGGTTCAGCTAACCTGGTCTAATCAAAGCGAAGATCGTGCTTGCAAGCGAGCGTAGCTTGACCCTCAAGACCAGGATTGAGGTGGCACCTTGTTCATGTGCAAATATGACGGAACTTCTCACTGTAAGACGAGGACCGGGAGCAGAACGAAAACATGGAAGCGTCGATCAGCAAGAGCGAACACATAGCGACGCTACGAAAAGTGTCAGGAAGCAAGATCAAGACTGCAAGAGCAAATTCTACACTGTGTGATGGTATTTCTAGAACTGTATCGTGACATTAAACATCTGATCGACTTACACCAGACCAGAGAAAAAAAAGGAGATCGACGTTACCGCTATTCGAACCCGTCTCCGCTCTCGTCCGGATCTAGCCAGCCTCTGCACATATCGACAGCTCTCTTCCACTTGTTGAACATCTTTTCTGACTGTTCAGGGGTGATATCGGGACTGAACAGCTTTCGGTCCTTCTGATTGATGGCTTTGAGTTCCGCGAATTCCTTCCATATGCCGACCGCGAAGCCGGCGGCGATTGCTGCTCCTAAAGCCGTTGTTTCGCGCATGGCTGGTCGGTCTACCGGAATGCCGATAATGTTGGCTTGTGTCTGCATACAGAGATTAGAGTTCGACATGCCGCCATCTACGGCCAGGTCGGAGAGCTTGTGTCCACTGTCCAGCTCCATGGCGTCCAGGATGGCTTTCGTTTGAAAACAAGTGGCCTCTAGTGTGGCACGCGCGATGTGGCCTCGTTGCGTATGCTGGGTAATGCCGAATATTGTGCCCTTGGCATCATCTATCCAGTATGGCGCAAACAGACCTGAAAAAGCAGTCACGAAGACCAGACCACCATTATCCTCGACTGAGGCTGCAAGGTCGGAGATCTTGTGCGAGTGGGTAATAAAGCCCATGTTGTTCATGAGGAACTTGACGCCTAGACGCAAAATTAGCATGAGTGACACTTTTTACAAGCAGCAAGTACGTACCAGATCCTGCCACAGCGATGGACCCTTCAAGTGCATATACTGGTTTCCGATGCCCTCCAAAGTCGTATGCAATCGTTGCAAGCAGCCCGTGTTTCGAGATCACGGGCTTCTCGCCGACATTGTAGAGCAGGAAACAACCTGTTCCGTAAGTGTTCTTTGCACAGCCAGGAGTGAAACCTTGCTGACCAACGAGAGCTGCGGATTGATCGCCCAAAGAGCCAGCAATTTTCATATCTGCGAGTGGACCAGTCCTGAACTTCCCGTATGCTTCAGCATCTGACGATGGTGCAACACGGGGGAGATGTATCTTGTCCATGTCGATTTCAAAGAAGTCGAACAGTTTCTTGTCGTACTTGACCGTGTGCAGGTTCATGAACATGGTACGAGATGCATTGGTAGTGTCGCTGACGTGGAACTGCTTGTCTTTACCGTTGAAATTGTACAACAGCCAGGAATCAACAGTTCCAAATGCGAGACGCCCTGCATCATATACCTCCTTGACCTTTTCGTCATGACGCAGAAGCCAAAGCAATTTGACAGCAGATGGATATGTGGAGAGCGGCATACCCGTCATCTGTGATATGTCCAAGCCTTGCTCTTTCTCCTTCTCCTTGAGTTCTCTGACCAGACCTTTCGTTCGTGTATCTGGCCAGGCAATGGCATTATGCAGCGCTTCTCCTGTCTCAACATCCCACACAAGCGTAGTCTCTCTCTGGGTGGTAAGGCCGACTGCTCGAAGATCGTGAATGTCATGGCCTAGCTCGAGGAACGTGGCTGTCGCTTTCTTGATGCAGACCTCGGCACTCGCCAATAATTCCTTGGGATTATGCTCGTGCCAGCCGGATTCGGGGTAATGCTGCTCAAACTCGTGTTGATGGCTTGCTACAGGTTGTCCCACGCCGTCGAAAATAATGAAGCGCGAGCTAGTCGTTCCCTGATCAAGAGCTCCAATAAAGAATTTCGCGAGAACATTCTCTTTACTGGTAGTGAATCGTGGCAACCCAGGACGCTGCGCCGTCTTCAATTCACCATGCGATTCTGGGTGTCGCTGAGCGTGATTCGTTGCCGCTCCGGCGAGCCTCATGCCGCTTGGCAGTACATCTGAGGAATTTGGCATGGACGAGGCGCGTTGTAGCCCAGGGCGCTGCGGTACCTTGAGCCCGCTATCGAATTGCGGGAATCGCTGAGCATGGTTCGTTGATGCTTCATTTTGTTTCACACCGTTTGGCAGTTCCTCTGTAGAATTTGTCGGCTTGGGAGCTGCTGTCTTGTCTTCGAAGTAGGCCATGACTGGTGGTGTGTAGAAGGATGCGTGAGCAGCCAGACGTGCGTGATGTTTTATTTTTCAATGCTCTGAAGATACCCACCGCCGATCGCAGAGAAAGGCGTGGAAAGCTTCCAAGATGCTTGAGGGGTCCACGAGATATGAACAGGGCGAAGTTGTCTTGTGAAAGCGGACGCAGAGGAGGGGAGCATTGAGAAAGAAGGGAGTGGGAGAAGATACTTGCCAAACCAGACGATCCCGTGCGTAGGAATGATAAGTTCGGTGAGTTCCATCATTTTTTTCGCAACGATCGACCGTCATAGGCGCACCGAGCAGGCGCGTGACAGAGCTGCGAAAGGTGTGTGCCTGATGTAAGAGCTGCCACGGGTCCACACTCCCCCACCGCGTGGGTGGAGCGCAGTGGAGCCAGCAGCGGCTGGTCCGTGGAGACGGCATTGAGAGACAGTTTTCAGTGGCCAATATCTGTCTGAAAGGAGATGCTGTGTGCTTCGGTCGCCATGAAAACACGCGTCGGGCTTGGTAGCAGTATCTCTTTTGCCCGATGGAGCATGGCATGGCTGTTGGAGGGGCAGCTTAGTCTATCGGGTCAGGGAGTCCGTCAGACATCGGGCAATGCAGGGTGGACTTCCTGACGTCGGTCGACCCCTCCACAGTCCGACCAGGTCTTGAGTTTTGGAAGTGATCGTTGGAGAGAATGGTATGGGTGAGCTGTACAGTACATAGACTTTTATTGCATTCATATCAAGGGCACAGCATACCGTGCTGAACGCAAACGTTTTCCACTTTCGACCCCTGTCCTAGATGCAAGAATGAGCTCAAAAACATAGCTTTCAGCAGCCACTCCAACGTCGCAAATAATGTAGATACAAATGATTCATTCCAACACGATAGTTGGTCGGTCGTCCGCTGCTGCCGTTGCGATCCCAGCAGTGGCTTTGCGAGCAGCCTTGCGTCCATCCTTGATGACCTCGCGAAAGGAGGGAAGGTCGACTATGTTCGCCGTAGACCATGTTTGTCTAATGCCTGCGGACTCATTGAAACTGGCCATTTTGGTCACGTACGTCTACTTGATTGCCTCCCGATTCGCGATTATGCTTCCGAAACGATTCCACTCGGTGCGCAGCGATGGATCGTCGGCCCGGACCATCAATTCTCAGGCCCCGTATTGCCTGCCGACAGCTTCCTCCCAACCAAGCACCAGATGTCGGACGAATGTCGTGACAATGAACTGACGAGTGGCTGAGCCCGTAGCCAAAAGCCGTTCTGGGTCAACGAGTCCGTACACGGGATACAGGAAGTCGTCCAGAACATGGTCGGCGTCGGGATGGAAGAAGCTGGACTTCTCAGCATCGCCGAGCTCGTGGTGTTGAAGGTGTCTGTTGAAGTGGAGAACAGGCCGAGGAGCAGAGCAAATCGAATTTTCTCTGCGGGTGGAGAATGAGATTATATCATTTACAAATTCGAATCATTCTCATCCAATCACAACATGGCACTTTGGGTTCGTACCACGATCATCAATCAGCTGTAACATGTGCTAACTCATCATAGCGGAGTGGTTAACGCGTTGCCCTGCTAAGGCAATTCCTTCGGGAGCGTGTGTTCGAATCACACAGGTGTCGCAGATATCATATTCTTTTGTCTTTTTACATCAATCGCACCGATTTGGCAACTTGGTCAATTTAAATAACGTCTGTCCATTTCTTTTGCCTGCCAAACACAGTTTTCTAAGGTAGCAGCTTCGATTAACAAAGTCTTATTTGAAATATGTGTAGACATATGATTTCTTGTATGTTGTGATGCCGAGAGAAGAATAGGTTCAAAGCGAACAACTACAAATCTGAGAATGTTCTCGCCGACTAAATAGACACACATTTGTCGAAACCGTTTTATAGATTGTTATAGATGCTTCTTAAACAAGTTTACATCTGCAAGAATGTCTTAGATCGACGTATTGATTCTCATCGACAGATGAAATCTGCTTACGATCGTGTACACTACGTTCGAATCAAAGACAACATCTGTAGTATACCCGTTTCGAGAGAGAGAGCTCAAGCCAACCTTAACGCTGTCAAGAAACCTGTCCTTCGACTCTTATTACTAGCATCCACATTCGACTTTGTTGTGCACCTTGTTATCTTTAAGAGTCAACTCAGAAGCACCTCAAAAGTCATCTCAGAAATCATCTCAAAATCATCGTAAAAGTCATCTTAGAAGCATCTTAAAAATCATCCCAGAAATCATCCCAAAAACATATCCGCATGAAATACGATGCCCTTCACATGCCATAGGGCGCGCGAGCACACAAGCAGGAGGTAAACCCCGGACACCACGTCAAGTAATTCAGGCAACCCGCCTTTTCTTTCTCCTAGGACAATGTATTATCACGCAAGGATTGTTCAATTCCACCCCGCAAATTTCACTCGCATATAGGGCCTCTATAGCTGTGTTAGCTGCCTTTGTGAGCCCCTTCGCTCGTGGATCGCATTGTCCGAGCAATGCAAATAAGGCCGTTTGTATACCGCTTCGATGCATAGCCAGTGCCGCAATGTCTGCGACACCTGTGTGATTCGAACACACGCTCCCGAAGGAACTGCCTTAGCACCGTAGTCTTGGTCGAAAGGTGGCGTTCAGCGTGTCCACCACAGCGAAGCATGTCAAGCAATCGCCATTCAAGTGACCAGCGCTCACCTTGCGCGTTGTCCATGCCGTGAAGACTGCGAGGTCGGGGTCCTTACCCCGTCAACGATCGTGAAGCCCGCTTTCCCGCCTCTCCAAGGCATTACAACATTAACGAGAGCATTCGAGACAGCCTTGTACCTCCAAGAAGACGTGGTCGACTACGCAACTGTGCAGCATGTCATAGCGTTGTCCGAACGTGATACCATTGCGCAAAAGCGTGCCTCCATCTGTGGAGCCCCTCATAGACTGAGAGTGCTCGAGCTTCTCACCCAAGTTTGTCAGATACAGCCCTACGAGGTGCCGTCCCAGGATATTGGCGTTTGTACCGCTTGTCAATGTCATGTAGCTACCGTGGGGGGTGAGCAAACCAGGTAGAACGGTCTCGTGCCACTCCAAATATTCGTGTGATAGTACCGCTTGTCAAGTGATCACGCCTCCGTGCAGTTTGGTTACCATTCTGCATGAGAAGTTAAGATGGCCTTTGTTAGTCTCAGTGGTATGGTGTTGTATCGTATGGCTGAGACGTAGCTGACCACCAAGTCTAAATGTGCTACTTCCTAATCCGTCTCTATATCAAACCCTCGTGAAGATCCATTGCACGCCGACGAGGTATCCTGAATGCGGCAAGCATACGCTGCATAGAGTTGCCACATACGAGGAGGAAGGGGGCCTCATCGCTAGAAGCTTCACCGGCGATGGATGCTCAGAAGTTTGCCTCGACGTCCTCGTCCTTGATGACAATGACGCCCTGGAACTCTCTATATCCGTACTTGCCAGACGCAAAATTGCTGTGGCGGTTGTGGTGACCAAGATACGTCCAGTGTCCTTTAAATCGAAATCGGACCTGGTAGATTTTCGAGTTGATCGGTTCTCCGAGAGCGTCATCATGGCAGGCTTAGCAGCACGGTCGATCATTTTCCTGTCGAGAGACGTGCTGCTGGCGGCATTGTGTTGTTCGAGTGATGGCCCCTTATGAGCTGCTTTGCCTGTAGAGAGCGGCGGTGAAATACACGACGTGAGGCCAGAACATCGCTTCAGCAGAGTAACGTGAGCCATATTAGAGTCTACAAATCAAGTCCTCTCAGACACCATTGAGCTCCCGCTTATAGCACTGTGATGCCCAACACCAGCGCCCTCAAAATCAAATGCACGTCTCCTCTCTCGAATGCCACAGGCTGCCTCTCGACCACCTCATCCACAAAAGCCCTCAGTCTCTCCCCCGTGGCCTCCGCCCTCTCTTCCAACTCCTCCTGATGATACCTACTCTCCGCCGTTCCCAGACTCACAAACGCCGCCCTCTCCATCCGCATCTTCTTCCCCAGATCGAGCGCCCACTCAGCGTATCCCGAGGAAGACCCAGACACCTGGATGGGACACATGATCGTGATACGCTTCACACACCTCAAGAAGCTCGTCGGCGCTTCTGCGAAAAACTGTCGTGTGAGGTCATTCACTGCAAGCTTGGCTCCTCCGGCTCCAACGGAGACGAAGAACATCCTCTCGCGGAAGAAGACCGACAACACCTCGTGTCTGACAAGCTTGCTGACATCTGCAACAGGCGGTGGACAGGCAAACTCTCCGAGAGGTCCGAACGGCAACGAGGCCTGATACCACTCATACACCCTCATCCTGAGCTCCGGCGGCAGATCCAAGAACTTCTCAAACACAAACTCTGCGTCAGCCTTCCTCAAGATTCCCGTAAGCACCTGCTTCTCGCTTCTTCCACTCCTGAGCAGCGGCAACCTTCGCGCCGCACAAAACGCCCTCAGTTCTGCAAGTTTGCACTTTTCGTAATCGATCTGACCTCTCTGCTTCCTGATGTAGATCGCGTTCACTTCGTCATCGTTGAACTTCGCTGCTGCTGCTGCTGCTGCTGCTTCGGGGCCGAAACAGTTAGTAAAGATCTCGCTAATCTGATTTTGACGGCCCCAGGTGTCGATAATGGCCAGGTCTGAGCAGCTTTCCAGGTGCCAGAAGTTTTGACTGTCTATCGCGTCGACGCAATCACGGAAGTAGACCATGTTGTGTGGTAGTCGAGTTTGTTGTCGTTTTCCTGCTGATCGAATTGTGGGATGAGGCGCGGTAGGAAGATGAAGATGTGCAAGAAGGAACAGGCAGCTCTTCGCGCTAATTGCCTTCCAAGCGAGGCACATGCAGCGTTCACGTGCTACACCGTCAACACCAGGCTGAAAACATTCTTCTTCACTGTACACTGGAATACCTTTCTACTTACATACACACACACCCTCTCTTTCCATATCGCCCTCAACGCCTCGATATGCAGCCGCGGTGCTAATCCACTCCCGCATAAAGATCAACGACGATATTGATAGCGGCCACCAGAATTTCCGCCGCAATGAGCACGATCACGATCCATTCTAGGTACTCCCCTACAGCGTCAAAAGTCAGCATCTCATTTCATTTCCACATGAGAGGACAGGTCTTACCATGCGTGTGACTCAGCTGATCCTTCAACACAGCCAACAGATCTGCAATCACACTCACTCTCTCTTGCAGCAGCGCAACCCTCTGGTCCATCTCCAAATAACTCCTCACAGCCACGTACACTGGCTCCAGCTGTGGTTCCGCCCACATCAGCTCCGGCGCATCCAGGACTGATCCTTGTAGATGTATGTTGATTCTGAGAATGAACAATTCTCCAATTTGCATGTTGATCTCTTTCCGTGTGAGGTTGATCCGTCCAGTGGTAGCAATCTGCGATGGGATCCCTTGCGTGGTCGAGATTGTAGCATCGACCAGATCTTCGTATAGTGAGGTCTTCGATGATTGCGCGAGAGCATGCGAAATGGCGAGTTTAGTCATGTAATTCCTCTTTTCTCGCAACGAGATGAAGTCGTTGTAGATCCGCGCCTGGTATTCCCGCGTGTAGTAGAAGTTGAATTCCTCCGTCTGCACGTCGTCCTTACTCAGCTTTTCTTGCTCGAATTTGGATATTTCCTTGAGGAAGCGCTGTTCTTCTTTGAGTGTCATGCCCCATATGACAACGACGCCGTATTCAAAGAGGAAGACTTCGGGTATGTGTACTGTCGTATCCAGGTCTGGCTCCATGGCTCGCTCCACACCCATGATAGCCGTGTCGTCAGACGTGCCCATTCTTGCTGAACCGCTCGACTCTCCTATATCCAATGCTGACTCGCTGCTCTCGCCCGTTGTGAGATCAATGAGATCTTCCCTCCTTCTCTCAGCATTCTCTTCCACTTCCAGCGCACTATCCGAGAATCGTCTCTGCGGCTGTGATTCCACCCTCTCAACCGGTTCCATCCTTTCTTCCCGCTCTTCCTCACCAATGCTGTCCCCTCTCCGGCTCGACGCTCCGCCATCCTTCCGATAAGAGTATGGCGAGTAGATGCACTCATCAAACAGCTTCGGATTCGTGCTCTTCGTCTTCATACGTCCCTTCAAGAACCGCATGAGATCGTCAATCCGATAACTGCTCGCTGTGCAATACGCAGTCACTCGCGGCAATCTCTTCCTATCTTCCTTCCCCAACCTCGCCGCGTCTCGTCTGGCCGTCGGGTCCTTTATCCTGGTAAACTGGCTGTACACATCTCTCCCGCTCTCCTCATCCGGTCCGTCGTCGCCCACATCAGGATTAGGTAGAAGTTTGAGCTTCTGCGCTGTTCGCGTCGTCCGCTGCGGCCCGATCTTCGAAAGACTCGGAAGCACCTGCAACGCTGCGCCCGAGCTGTTCCGTCTTCGTAGCTTGTTGTTCAGCGCGGACAGCGGTCCTCCCGTTCCTTCGCGCGCAGAAGCTGTGGTGGCGGTATTGGGTGACGAGCCTGTCCGTGTTGGGTTAAAGGGAGGTATGCGTTTCGGCGGGCTCGAGGTCGAGATCTGTGGGTTGAAGGTGACATTGCGAGTTGGTTTAGCAGGTGGCATTGGACGCGGTGCGCTGCTCGATGTCGGGAGCAGCGGTGATGTCTCCGACTCGGCGTTCGTGGTCGAAGCCATTGTATGGGGACTGTGTATGATGAGGTGTTTGTGGTCGGAAGGATCGATTGTCTTTATACTTCTATCTGCTCCCACAACTTCTTTCTAAATTCTGTTTAGCAGTGCTGCGATTACTGCGGTGCAGATATCATGGCAAGATGTGTGTGTGAGGAGAATGACATGTGAGGCGTGCGTCTTGTTTGCGTGGATGGTGACACTGCAGGAAAGCTGGCGCTCGAAGCTTCGACGATCGTGCACGGGGGTCAGAGCCAGTCAGCTTCAGCACACGTCATGATAGGCTCTTCACAGCATTGCCCATGTGAACAACCACATTGATCGACGGCTCAAGAAACATCTCTTTGAGTGACTGGCTTTTATGTGTGATCTACCAAGATATTTCAAGTCTCTTGATGTCGCAAGGAGACAATCATCTCAATGTCACCCAACGAGGCATTGGCTGATGCCCAAGTTTCATGCATGAAACACCATAGACCTACAACTGCACATAATTTGCAGGGAATGATCCCATCCTGCCATTCAATTCTCCATTCCACCAATCATCTTGATTGTTCGTCTTCTTCACGACGCGAATGCGGTCTCCCTCATGAAATGCGAGATCTCCTTCATTCTGTCCCTCGAAGTCGTACATTGCCGTGACATACTGCGCCTGCTGGCTGGGCATTCTCTTCGCGGGTACCGGTGGCGGAGGCTTCTTCTTAGCCGCTGCGACGCTCGCGGCACTCGATGCGAAGGAGGCTGCTGATGCCCTACGAGCCTCTTGTGCGTTATTAAAATAATCGTTGCCTGCGACCGAAGCATTTGGCGATAAGCCATTGACTGGCGTGAGGTATCGCGAAGGTGGTGTCGAATTGGTGATGGACTCAGTGTAAGGCGGTGGCTGTTGAGGCGTTGGAAGACCTGGCATCAAGCTCGTTGCTTTCTGGTCGTAAGGAGCATGAGTGGAGCCGTATGAGGGCATTCTCGGCTTGCTTGACATTGGTATTCCAGGAAAGCCAGCTGATGTTCCAGGGGATGGAACACCCATCGTACCAGGTCTTGGTGGCTTAGGTGGGGCGACTTCTTCATTCTCCTCGTATGCTGCCCCAGGTCCAGCACTATCCGCACGATAGGAAGACGAGGCAGGCTTTGGCATCAAGGCGTTGTTGCTGGGACGCTTGACGAGCCCTGTTGCCTTAGAGCGGATTCCCAAGCCAGTGTATGTGGAGGCCTTTTCTGGGAGAGTCATGTCTAGACGCACTGCTTTACCATTCGCCAGCGTCCTCATTTCGCTCTCCAGTTCTCTGCGGAGGCCTGTGAACTGTGCGTCCCATTCACTCACGATCTCGGGATCTCCAGGAGCGGGTGAGGGTAGTCGTTGTGACCGACAATACTGATCCAGATTCGTGTAAATCTGGCCGACCAGGGTTGTTTGAATCATAACCTGGTTGGCCAGAATATACGGCAGCAGACTCATCACCGCGTCTACAACAGGCGGAAACGTTGTCCTCACCTGGTCGTCCGCAGTTTGATAATCAATCTGAGCCTGCTGTAGATCTGCCTCGTGCTTCGCTAATGTGGCCTCCTCCTTTGGGGTGCGAGTCTTGTTCCTCGCGTGCTCTGTGCGACTCAGATACCGCTCGTAATCCAACTTTGTGTTCTCTCTATGCTTTATGGTCTTCCTCAGCTTCTTCGTGTTCATCTGCGCATCCTCAAGCGGAATCATGATCTTGTTCTGTATCATGAGGATCTCCTGCTGCAGATCCGCCTTCATCTCCGAGTACATCTTTTGCAACGCCAGACACTTCTGCATCGTTCGCGGATCAGTAGGCTGAGGTCGTGAGCGCTGGTCGGGGTCGTTCGTAGGCTCGATCGGCTTGTATAAGTTGGCGAAAGCCTCGGATGCATTGTACTGCAGTCTGAGAACATCGTCCCAGCCATCCTTCCATGTCTTGAGGTCTTTAAGGAGCTGCGATAGGAAGTTTTGTCAGTTGTTGTTGTCGGAGGCCAGTCAGCAGAATGTATAGACGTACGCGATCCAGCATGTCCTCGGTAGCCTTGAATTGTGTAATGACAGCGCCCACATCGACCTGATCCGCCGACCGTTTCATCATCTTCCCTCCCAAACGCTGCATCGACTTCATTTCGACGGTGTTGCTCGACGCGTGTCAGCCGAAGTGCAGACCCAATGGCTTCCCGCGCCCGAGTGAATTGTTGTGGTGATTTCGACCAGACTCGCGTCACCTGTCTGGCCCGCAAGGTCAATCCACGCCAGCAATCCAAGCACAAAAGCAGCAAACAAAGTCGCGAGAGATTGGTGAAGAGGTGCAGAGGACACGAAATAGGACCCAGGCGAGAAGCTGAAACAGCGTTGCGGCGTCGAGGGCCAAGAATAGGTTAGTTCTGGGTGAATGTGGGACAAGATCGAGGCTGTGAAGGAGGAAGATGATGTACGTGCCTCGTCAGCCTCTGGCACAGCACTTCAGCTGGCGGTGAGGATGAGGGCAAAGGAATTGGAGCCACACACAAATACTGCTCCGTTCGTCGAGCATCATTCTCTTCACTCGCCGCACGTGCAAAATCTTTCGGAGTTGAGTCGACGCCGCTGCTGCTATCGTTCTCTGTGCGCGGGGAAGATGCCACCATGCAGGGCCCAAAAATCAACAGCTCCCAAGCAGGAAACCCGTACCTGTAGCCAAGCTTACTATCACCAGTACCACGATACTCTTCAGGGGCACAACCAACATCTTCTTCAATTTCTTTCACGCTGGGTATCTTACATGCCACATGATACATGTATCTCTCACAGCTTGCTCTCTGCACCATTGCCAGCACCGCCACTCATAACAGCATCCTCGTGTCCATACAGCACCCATTCTTTGCCACCGCTCGTGCTCCACCATGCATGGCACACTCTACTTCTTTCAGGGTCCATCTCACCAGTACCCACGAGACAATGCCAGAAATGTTCCTTGCAGTGCTCCCGCATGTTGAAATCCTGCACATTGTGAACCATGTCTGCAGTGATCGGGAGCCACTCGTCCAGCAAGTCTAGCGGAATCTGCGTGAGGCCATCAATGACGGTCAGTGTAAGAACAGCCTGCTCGGAGAGCGGGACTGGATTCTCTATTGCTGCCTCGGCAGACTCCGGGTTGATCGTTATCGGTGTTGCCGATGCGTGGTATGATCGCTCGTGCAGAAGTTCGAGCAGAGTGGCCGGCATCATCGGCTCCACAAGTGACAACGGTGAAGGGGGTGAGGTGATCTTGAGTAGTGCCTTGAATGCCAGTCGGAACTGTCGTGCCGATAAATTGGACGGAAATACTCTGAACAGTTGCTCCACATAAAAGGGTAGATTCTTGAGCGTGGCTTCCGCATTCTGAGGAGCCGAGAAGATTGCGAGAGTCACGCTGTGTGCTGCCTCAAAGATGGGCAACAGGGGTCCTTTGCCACCAGCAGCGAGATAAGACGTTATGGAGGGCACTAACAGCTCGTCTGTGACGTCTGTAGGCAGGACGAGGGTGAAATGTTCTGCTGTGTTGAGGAAGAAGAGGTCCAAACACCGGTCCAGTGGATGTTGAGCCACGACACCCAGCTGCATGGGTCTGATATCGCTCAGGAAGTTCTGCAGTTCACGAGGATATACACCAAGGACATCCATCGCCGTAAAGTAGACGAAGCTGTACTGCGAGAACGTAGCAGAACCTTGTCTAGTGCTGATGAAGTAGAGACTTCGAAGAACGTAGAGCGACTGCCTAGCCATCCTGGGCGCCAGTGCGTCGCTGGCGAGGTGGCCATCTCCTAACAAGCGTCCTAAAGCACTTCGAAGGATAATGACACTTGCGAACAGGACTGGTTGCAACAGCTTCCACAGCAGTGGCGTCGTAATCTTGAATGTCACATCTTCAAGTCGCTCTTGTTGCTCGATGTACTCAACTCCAGATAGTTTGTTCTGCCGCCATTGTGTCAAGAGTACCCTGGCAAATCCTTGCAGATCTCCAACGGCGGCCGCAACCAAACCTGAATCCTGAACTTGGTCCACGGCGTGGCCAATCAATCGCGACAGAGGTCCCAAAGAGGATACGAGCGGGCTTTGAAGCATGGATTGGACGTGCTGATATGAGGGAGAACGCTCGCTCCACTGTAGTCGCGAATTCGCTAGCACCTGTACGTCGCGGTCGAGGGTTCCCAGGAAATACCCAGACCGGAGACCTTCAGATGAATGAAGTGTAGCACGCATGAGCACTGGGAGGAGCATATCGTAGTCAATCTTCGACCTCTGGTAGTCGGATATGTGAGGGAAGCAATGATTAAGAACCAGAGTTATGGTCGCCAAGCCCATATCGTTATCCTCAAGTGTTTCCTCGAGTGCAAGATTGGTCGCAGTGATTAGAGCAGCCTCCACAGTAGATCGCATACTCCGCGACAGGTTGCGGTCCTCTCGAGTGCCGAACCCAAGGAGAAGTCCAGCAATCACAAGCAAATGTCGCCAGCGTGGTGAGTGCTCATCCGCACCACTGATGATCGCCTTGATCCAGTCATCCTTGGGCAGAGTCCGCTCCCACTGAAGTTTGGCAAAGTCCTCGTCTGGAATTTCCTTTCGCACCACTTCCTCATGTTTCAATAGCGCTTGTGCAGCGGAATGAAACACACTCAGGCATCGCATGGACGTCCGTAGGCCTTCCGCCCGATGCCATATGGCTGGTGATGCGAGGAGCTGACTAGTTAGAAGCGTGACATTCAGTGGATTGTTGAGAGTCGTGAGAAGCGAAGACGTGGTCCCGAATAATCTGGGAAGATGTTAGTTGGCCTGTTGCATGTATGCTTCGTCGTCGACATCGCTCACCTCGGAGTGTCCTGCTGGTCTGTGTATGTCTGCAGCGCCCTCAACAGCGTTCCAAGCAGCCTATCTGCGGGCATTTTGCCGCGCTCTACAGCATCTGCTTAGACTATGCTTGTTATTGACATTTGGACGGTCTCACGGTGAATGAGGTTGCTGTCGCGTTGATGTTGTCAGGAGCGCCTCGGCTTCGGAAGGTACTGCCGAGTAACCCTAGTTCTAGCTCCTGCCTCACTACAATTCCGAGCATCCAACAACGAACGCCTCTACCTTGTACAATACATCATAAGAATATCCTCTCTTCAAGCTCATGCACAGTCTTATAACTGACTGTATCTTCTCGATTTGATATCTTCCGCTCTAAGAACCGCGAATCCCTGACGAAAGATCACCTGACCTTGCCTTCTTGAAAAGCCTATAAAACCAGGATGAGGTATACATATCTACTACTCTCATCAAAGAAAAGTGCATGTGATCATAGCCTAACACATTCAAGTCCCTCACACACATTTCTTAAACTCGAAGTCAACCCGCGACCAGAGTCCTACTCTCCTCCAAAATTCCCTTCGCTGTACTGGCCCTTTCCCCTCGACGGCGCGCAGGTAAGGTACCTCTACGATGCGCGCTCTATGTGGCTTTTCACCCTCTACTGGACTCTCATCGTCGTTGGCGGCGTACATCTAGGCGCCGCTGCATATGCCTGTGCCATACAGTGGCGGAACTGGAAGCTCATCTGGATTGCCCCGTTGATTTACGCTGTGATCGGTACGGCAGAGGCTACGATTGCAGGAAATGTCATCGGTGGCTTGTCAGTCTTCTTGAAGCAAGGAAAGAAAAGTGTCATTTGCTGACTATGCTGAAGATTAGGTGCAGTCTACACTGCAGGGTTCTTTCGGATGTCGACCTGGATTCCGTTGTCCTGGGGAATCATAAATGCTTTGGTACTCATCCTGTCATCTTTCGCCATCCAGGGCGGATTGTGATGCTAAGCATCTCAGCACAATGAGCGGACATCATCATTGGCACCGGCAGGATTGCATCAACGATTCATGAATCATTATGGGTATATACGCAACTTACTCCTTCGGCCAAACATGCGCTTCCGACGCCGTGGTCATGATTTATCTACAAAGCCACACCTGGGTGCTCTAGCTGGCGTCGAGCTGTACCAATGCCGTCATTTCCACCCTCCTGGTTCTCTCCCAGCCAAGGCTTCTTTGCCTCTCCTAGGACGCCCTCAGTGCCGTAATATACAAAGTGGCCGCCGATAATCAAAACGAATGCAATCGGATACAAATAGTGGATGTGGTAGTGGAAGACCTGGATGCCCACGACAACGCCCCAGAAGTTTCCAGTCAGCAGTCCAATGTTCAGGAACGCCGCTGATGCCATGCGAAGAAGGACGGGAGTTGCGGAGTAGAACCACGTCAACAACAAGGTATACCCAGTCAGGTAACCGCCGACCTTCGCATTCCAAGTAGCAGTCTGGAACGCATGGCGATCGAAAATGCCCGCTTGAACGCCGTTGATGAACATGCCCCAGAATGCAAGCTGGCCGATAACCTCATAAAGAGGTCGCTTGCTCACGAGGAATTCCTCAAAAACGTTCGACAGGCCGTAGAATGTTGCGCCGGCCAATGCAAACAAATCGCCTTTGACCTTGTCGACGGTGGGACCTCCGTTAGATCCAGTAATGTGGTCAGAAGCAACGAGCAATCCGAGGCCAGCACAAGCGATCAATATGCCAGCATACTGAAAGATGTGGTATCGCACCTTAAGGAAGATGAGCGAAATGGCAACGACTACAGCGATGGCCCAGAAGTTGATGAGCTGCGCCGAGAGGATGTTGGTGTAGCGATACGCCAACACGGTGAAGTAGTTGCCCTCGACATCGCAGAAAGCCAGGATGAAATACCTCCAGCCATCTTTCCACATAAGTCGTAGCCAGCCTTTAAAGCCATACTTATAGATCGTGGTGGATGAGTAGATGAGGTTCAACAGAACATAGTTGAACAAGCTCTGGAACGCCGGGATAGAAGTGCCCTCAATCGAGAGCAGGGTGCTCAAGGTGTTTGTTCCCGTAATGGTCACAGCAAGGGCTTGCGAGAGGAGCAACACCATCCAGAATTGACGATGCTTCAGATAAGCGAAGCGCGACTGCCGTCCTTCGAGCTCCGCGACAGTCGTCTGTACGGGAGGCTGCTGCGAAGGGTCGGCACCGACCATCTCGACCGGACCATGATGTCCAGGTCTGGGTGAAGATGCTGCGCTCGAAGCCTCGGCGCTGGTCTCGCCACCCTTGGGTTGGACGGTGATGCGCTCGAGGCCGCCATCACCGCTCTCATTCCGTGCTATCTCACCCGCGGAGGGACGGCCACCCCCGTAGAAATCCTTGTTGTCTGACATGGCTGACGACTCGACTCTGCCCTCGTTCCCGTCCAGATGCAATGTGGCGCTTGCTTTCCGCAACAAAGTTCGCAGGCGCCAGAGAATAAGGTTGAGACTGAACGGCGGGGACGGGAGCTTTTCACATGCAGCGTGGGCGCAAAACTCCAGAAGTCGCTCACGGTTGATGGGGAGCTAGAGAGAGCAATGAACGATAAGAGACAAGGTTCCAATATAGATGAGGAAGCGGGAAAAAAAGTATGAGATATACTTCTTCGCGAGATGGCCAAAGTCTTTTTTTCTTCCTTCTTCTTTCCTGGTTGAGAGTTCGGGCTGGTGGAGCTTTTGCACGTGGAGGGGGCAATGAAGGGTGCAACGCTTGGCCTGATGTGGGCTCGTCTCCGCGCTCATGGTCGTACCGCCCTTCTAGAACCCTGCTACGGACTTCGGCGATGAGCCGAATGTGAGCGTAGTTTGCTTCTCTCTTCTGTTCGAGAGCTATGTGCTTCGACCTTGTGGCGGCTTTCACTTGGGTTTCGCCGTACGAGAGATGCAGAGGGGCCACCGTAAGTATTGACACTACCGTTGAAGCTGACGAAGAGACTTTTACCTTACGCGACGAGAAGAGGAGCCGCCACGCATGAGAGGCTTTCTGGACGCGTTCAGGTTGAGATCTGGGCTGAAACTCTGATACGGAGACGGAGAGCGCGAGATCTGAGACAATATCCATTGATGAAGCTCCTAGCGCACCCAGCACGTGGGATGCACGACGGACACGATTCATGTTCATGGCTTTTGTCATCTCATGCTACCCACGTGGTGTTCTGAACGTGCAAGACGAGGATCCCAGGGAAGAATTGCGCGTGGGCTGATTCGAGCCATATTGTGTGAATTGTACTCTGGAGAATATCTCATGTGTGAAGACGTTATTCTTGTGACTTCAGCCCCAGCGCTGGGCCAGACTCCCTGATAGAGGTATAGAATCGTATATGAATGAATCCCCTCTCCCTTGTGGTATCCCCTGTGCCGTAATGACTGATGTTACAAAACGCTGTTCCTGCAGGCTTGTATGCGCTCTGCTCCGCTTGCCTTCCCGTCCTCCCTTAGTCGTGTAATTGGTCGCTCAAACGCTCATGTGGTATACAAAAGAAAGGCGCCTCTCCGGCCGAATGTTCGCAACGTCTCGTGCCCATCCTTGCTGCCTCGGAATTAGATGAAATGGTTCCCTACGAAGGGTGTTCACACAACACAGCTCGTTTGCTTTACTTCGCAGCCGTCTTCCTGCCAAAGCTCATACTGAGCCGATTCTTCTTCTTCCCGACGGCTTTATCATTTGGAATGGGAGGGACCTCAGGCACGTTCTCCTGCGCTTTGACTGGCTTGGGTCCGTCCGAGTCATTGACGGTGATCTTGCCGCCGTGTGTAAAGTAGGTACGGGGTCTGCTGGTGCTGGTAGCCACAGAATAGGCAGATGCTGCCACCGACGGAGCTCGAGAGGAGGCTTTAGGGTAGTAAACCCTGCCGTCCTCGGAGGTATTGTCGCTATCGTCGCTCCTCTTTGGACTCGTCTCTGCGATGCGCGTTAGTGAATGGATAATATGATTGTGCTGAAATATGTACATACCCTGACTGCTCAGTGGACTTGGCTTGTAGGGTCTGTTCGATGGAGCGATCGATAATGTTCCCCCAGAATAACTGCCGGCGAAGTGGGTCGTGGCGCGGCGAGGACCCATGCGATTGCCGTGTCCGTATGGACCTGTGGCACTATTTGGTTGGCCAAGAGCGAGGGCGGCTTTAGCATTGATTGCAACATTCGGAGATCGAGAGCGTGCCTCTCTCTGTGGCCGATCGTCCACCGGAACCTCTCCCTTGAATGCGTAAAGCCCAGCACTGTCAGGCAGAGCCATGTCCTCTGCCGCATGGTTTTCTGGAACGGGGGTCATGTTCGACTTGGCCCATGGCTTGGAAAGTTCTGAGAGACTTCGCTCACTCTCGCTCCGAACGAGAATGCCGCGCCGAGGCTGCTCCGATGTGGCAGAATCTCGCGATGCCGTGGGAACCTGTTCTGGCAGCTCTTCATATGATTGCGACGCTCGTGCGGGCGCAAGCATCTGCTTCGGCTCTTCGATTGCATTCGCAGGGGCATCAGCGACAGGTGGTTCGGCCTGTCGTGCAACTGGTCCGGCACGGTTAACACGAGAGCTCTCTGCAATAGGTGGCGGTACAATGATCGGTGCTTGCTGAACGACTTCTGGCGCTGCAACATATGTTCGCAAGCTGGGCTCACTCGGAACCCGTGTGGACAGTGCTGGCGTGAATGGCGGAGAGCGGACTGGTGGAGAGTGGACTGGTGGGGCTGATGGAACCGGCTGGCTCTCTTGCCTCGGTGTCACCCTGGGCGACATCATGGGTGCCTTCGCATTAGGTATTGGTGTTGAGGACTCGGGACCAACGTGAATGGTCCGCACAATGCCAACGACACGGCCATAGTCGTCAATGACTTCTCCACGGATGTTGACTTTCTGGCGCACACAGTCGAGCAGGTCACCCTCAACGAGCTCGCCAATCTGGTCGCCTTCCTCGTCAAGAACTCGACCTTTCTTGTTGACCTTGAAGCCTTCCAAAATCGACAGAGGTGGCCGGGTAGAGGCTGACCTACGCATGGACGAAGAAGAGCGAATTGGTTCTGAGGGTGCAGAAAACGACGTGTCCATGTATTTGTACTTCGCTGAGAAGTCTGGATCCTGCAAAGGCTCGATGAAGGATGGTTCTTTTTGCGTGGCTGCCAATGAGAATGCTTCAACAGCAGATTCGGGTTGTTGGTAGGCGAAAGTGTCCTTCGAAGAGCTTACAACAGGGGCACAGTAGAAGTTTTGCATTTGTTCCAGAGTGGGCTCCTCAGGCGGAACCTCGAACCTGGTCCGCTTGTGGATCTGCGCGGCAGATCTGTTGGGAATTGATTGTGTGAAATCAGCATCCAGGTCGATAGGAGATCTCGTGCCGTCGCGCTCTGCGCTGGGAACTTGACGCTGGAAATAAGAACCGCTGTATCTATGGGTGTTTTGTGGCTCCTCCGAGAGGATGCTCTCACTAAGACTGTCTCCTCCTAGCTTTAGCTCGGGCAGGTAGTCACTGCCGCTGCGCGAGTGACCTTGCTGCGGCTCCTCGTGGTAGTTGTGCTCGCTAGGTACTCGGGAGTGCAAGGCAGAGTATGATTCATTGGAATCGTATCCCGAGTCTGCGTAGTGGGTCGGAGGATGACCCTGCTCTGAGGGCTTCTGTCGTGGCATGGAGTTGTTGTCGTAGGATGGTGCTGCAATCGCTCGAGACGAGTAGAAGTCACTGCCAGAGCTCCTACGAGGATTCTTAGGCGGCACTGGGACAGCATCGTACTTGATTTGCGGCGCCTGCGGAATAGGAGGAGCTTCAGGATCGGTAGTGTAGAAGACATCCCTCGAGGCATTCCTCGAACCACTGAAATATCTCCTCGGTGATGTCGGTGCGGAGACCGGGCCTTGAGATCTTGCGGCCATAGCCTCTGTGCGACCGCGCATCTGTTGGACGCTCGTGCTCGAGCTCCTGTTCATCGACCTTTCATTGATGGGTGTGTTCGATTTGCGAGTGGTCTCGTCCGATGAGGCTTTGCTCTTGCGAGAGAAAAATCCCATATTTGGCAACGCTCCAGCGTTATATCTGAACGCTGTGTGAGTTAGAGACTGAGTGGCATGTGTCCAGCCTGGTCGACGATCTCTAATGTTGGAGATGATGTAGTATGGAGTCAAGGGTAGTGCTGGATCAGGGGAGGGTGAGACAAAAAGTCCGACATGTGGCAGACGAGGGTTGTTCCTCGTTTTGACTGCATCCCAACAGCTCCCACGCGACACGCCAACATGCCTGCTACAGCTCCTAGCTCTGAGATCGCTTTGGGTTGGAGTCCCGAATCGTGACAGCGCTGACCCGATCCTCTCCACTTCGAGAACGCCTCGAACCCAAACGGGAGGCGCAAAGCCTTGAACAGCACAGAGCTGAAAAGGCGCACTTAGGTCTTGTTAGCAGCATGCACGAATCGTGGGCCGGACTCTCAGAATTGTTTCGCACGACGGAGGCCCTTGGACCCCGGTCTCGTACGCTTCCGCACACGATCCTTGGCATCACTGGCCAGCACAGCATCAGTACCTGATCTGACCATCCTCGGCCTTACTGTGCTATAGTAGCATAGCAGTATGCAGCAGCTTCCCGAGACACGGCACCGAGGCCGGCGGCCGCCAGACGGAAGCTTTTGAGCCTCAATCTCGCGGCGGTAATGAGGAGCATGAGACTTTGCGATAAGCAAGACCTTGTCATATCCACAGCGTACATACAATCTTTGGCTGGTTTACCAAGTGGAGGCGCGTTCGGACAGAGATACTCTTCGACAGCCACATTTGCCACGTTCGCTTGCGCGCTGATGACAATCGAACGGCATGTACTGCTCAGTGCTGCATCAATTATGCCGCAGGGATTAGAGTTTTAGCCACGTCGAGACCGCGTTGAGCCGGCATCGTACACATCTTGGTCATCATTCAGCAAGCCACGGACGCTTCGACCGACTCGACTCTGACGCGATGGTACACCTTCACCACGGCATCGGCGGAGCATGCACAGAATCTAGCCATCCATTTTGTGGAAGTGTTGCGGGGATGAATCCGCTGGAAGTGTTGCGAGCTGTGGCCGTGGCAGGTGTAGCGGGACCCCCACAGGATCATTAGAGTCAGGCAGACACTCCGATGCTATTCCAGGCGATCATCCCTGAAGTGCTGCTAGCAATAATAGCAGAGCGCTGATAAGTATATAATACAACCCGATCTTGCATCGAATGCCGCATACGGCAAAGCCAACGACACGGCTGTGTCCCAAGTCGTCCAGTAGTGGGACACGACTCGGTGCAAAGGAGGAAGTGGAAGGAGAGCCTCCTTATCATTTTTCCCTGGTATGATTGAGGCTCTAGGGCTCAACGTATGTTGATCTTGCAAGACAGACTGAAATCTGGGCACAGCCGACGGCCACTACTGCAGCTGTGTTGATGACTTTGTCTCGTGCCGCCGTGCAAAAGCAGGATTCGTTGAAGTAGAATTATACATTGCTGTTTGCAGCATCGATCATGCAGCTTCCTCTGGGCAGTCCGTCCGAAGTGGCAAGGCAAACATATTCTCGATGTGACAGCTTCCTTCTTCAGGCACGGCTTCGGAAAACTCTACTTTTAAGGTGTCGCATGGTGTCCTTGTCAACCAGACGACTGGGCGATAAAGATCACCACGTGTTAAATGCAGCTCTTGGTGTTTGAGTTCTGCTGGGAACTGCCGTGAGGCTATCGCATACTCCATGCGGTAAGCTCTATCGCAACGACTCAATGACTTTTTCTCTTCCTCAGTGTGTAATTGTGTCACCTCCTTACATGGTCTCAGTCAGGCGTGTGAAGGCGGCCGTCCACTGGGATGCCGTCGGTCACGCCGACGAGGCTTCTCTCAGTGGCACTACAAACAACCCATGCGGCACCCATTATCGCGGTTTCGTGTACTACGGCGCGATCGTCGTTGCAGGTTGTTCTGTGCATAGTTCCGACGTCGAACATCGAACAGGCATTCATGGGACACGTTGTCTGCCTATCTACATCGTTGTTCGGCGTCCGCTGCCGTGTCTTCGCCGTGCAAGAAAATCAGGTCTTTCTTGACAATCATTTCTTGGGCTTATAGAGGCCCGTATCATGAGTCCTTCTCTGCCGGCCGGTACCTGGCCGTCCGTGCAGCGCGAGGCTTGCCTTAGGAGGCAGGCCACGGGACCAGAAGCCTGCCGATCCATGGTACTCATGTTGACTACGGGTAGCCTTGCGGCGCTTGGTGGTACCTCCTAGGCATTCTGCTGCCGGCTGGTGTCGCCTACTCACACGATATGCAGCTTTTTACTGCGAGATTGTGACTTCTCCCTGCGAGATTGTACAGTATCTATATCTTGCTGATAGACAACAGCGGCTCCTGACGAAGCTTTTCTTACATCTTGGATCGGGTATCTCGTCCGAAGCGTTGTGCAGTCGCGCCAACTTAGAAATTTGACTTCTGCTGTCAAAGGTCTTAGCCTTCGGACCATGATCGCCAGTGGCTGGAACACTCGAAGCGGCGTGAGCGGTAGGAGGTAGGCGCGACCTTCGAGCTTTCTGACATAGCCGGGGACGATATCGGGCGAGAACTTTATTCGGCGCTCAATAAAATGCGGAATAAAGCTGGGCATGCCTCTCGTACAACGCGCCTCGGAAGCCTGAATCGTGGACCATGGTCAATATGCAGAGTGTTCGTGTCTTAAAAGTGCTGTAAGTTACGGGGTTGTTCTAGATGCCTGCCAGAACAGAGAGCGGGGCAAACCACTGTGCCCGAGGTCGGAAGTGGCTTGATCATGGTTCGTGTCTCATACTATGCGACGCTCCTCTTCAGTGTCAGTCGCAGAATAAGCTTGCATCAGGGCAGGCGTGAAAACACTCTGCGCGTCATCTCTTTGGATTGACACAATGGCACCCGTAGCGACAACTCTCGTGTCCGAGACGAAGGCAAATGCTAGTGTCGGCGCTTTAGGAAGGACAAAAGACGGGAGGCCACTGAAGATCCGATCTTATCCCAATTTTGGCTCTCTTGAGGAGGAGCGACAATATAGGAAGGCGCATTTAGCGGCAGCGTACCGCATCTTCGCGGAGAGAGGTGTGTCGTGCCGTCAGCACCTAGTACGATCTTGTTAACGGCCATTGTCCAGGATTTGACGAAGGCGTTGCGGGCCACATCAGTGTCAGAGATCCAATCCTGACAGATCATTTCTGGCTGAACCCGCTCTCGAAACACTTCTCCCAGATATCGGTGTCTGACTTGATCCTGGTAGATGAAGAGGGCGAGATCGTGATCGGCGACGAACCAATCAACGCAGCCGCCTTTGCCATCCACAGTGAGATACATAAAGCCAGGCCGGATGTACATGCTGCATGTGAGGGCAATAAGTCAATGGAACATCGCTACAGCAAGCTGATGTCCATCAGGCCATGCACACAGCGTTCATGGAAAAGCATTCTCAGTGTTCGGCCGAGAGCTCGATATGATCACTCAGGACAGCTTGAGGTTCTATAAGGTGAGGCTCAATATCAGCCTTGCCCATTGGGGAATGTCTGCTGATGTTCTTGGATACAGAATCATGCAGTATACCCTCAATTCGGCGGAGTCGTCCTTGACAGGGAGGAGGGAAGTAGGATAGCAGCTCATCTTGGGTGAGCAAATTGTGCATGACAGAGCTTCGTTAGGCCCGGTTGCTGATACTGGCATTTGTAGAGCTGGAAAGGCTATCATACTGCAAAACCACGGTCTGCTGACAGTAAGTACGCTCCACAACCGAAGGAGGTTGTCTTACATTGACCATGATCTAGGTTGGCGAGACTGTTGATGCCGCCGCTTTCTGGTTCATTTCGTTAGACAAGACATGCCACGCGCAGCTTCTTGTTGATGCCGCAGCACAAGGCAGCGGCCATAAGAAGACCTTCATTCCGGATGAAGAGGCCGCTTACAGCTACCAGCAAGTCGGCACTCCGGCGAAGGGTAGGCGGACCAGTCCGAAACGCAGCTCGATGTTAATGCTAATGCGTATGCGGTGTAGGATTTCTCGGATTCCAGCCATATTACGATGACATCCTGGCGAAGACAAACGGGAGCTTTCTCAAGTAGCGGTCAGTGAATAATTAAAGATGGAGTACGGGCTTAGGCACAGAGACCGCGTGTCTCTTCGCCAGCAGCCATTTTCAACTTCAAGGTATCCAAGGTGTTGTGCGCAATTGATGTTCCTCGTGTAGTGGTAAGAAGGGAGAACGGGGAACAGGCTCGAATGATTAGAACCTGAGTTCGAAACACGCTAGTATGATGACTGTGCAAACTCTAAGCCGATTCTCCCATCCGCGACGACTTCACTTCCGTCCAATAACGCGTATACACCATTTCCATTAACATCTTCTCGAACGCCACCGTGACTTTGTGCAGTCTGCGCTGAGTGTCATCTTCATTGCAGCGCATCTGACCAGCCTGTCGCCGCCCCCAACTTTCCCCGACGCGTCTTGCGCCTGCTCCCAGGAAGGTCATACGCATCCCACATTCGTGAGAAAGCTGGGCGTGCATTTGAGTTAGATACGACAGAGTATCGGACAGGAGTTTCGGAGCAAAGTGAGCAGAAGGATCCGCCGCCATGGATCGCGACGATCATGGCGGCTATGAGCAGTCGCGGCCACGCGGCCGGCCGAGCAGACGTGAGTACCTCGATCAACAGAAGCTGCAAGCTCGTCTGTATCGTACATTAGCATGCGTTGTCGATAGCTGCGGAATGCAAACGACGAGACATCGCTGAACCGATCCTTGCACTGTCTCATGCCATGTTTTGAAATTTATTCCAAGCAGATGCGAAAACTGCCATGAATCAACCTGACGCTGACCGTGGGATTTTGCAGGCAATGCCACGGATATCGGCAATACTTACGTCCACTGGCTTCACGACAGGAGGCCTAGAGCAAAAGGACTACGGGGCTTCGAGGCCGAAAGGCCCGTACTCAGCTATGCAGCATCGATGCTGCCGCCTGCTGCTCGGAGAGGTAAAGCAGTCGACACAATCCCCGCTAAACACCTGCACACATCTTTCAACAAGGTCCGACATCCTGTCAACGTGGTCAAATGGACACCGGAGGGCCGCAGACTCTTGACGGGTTCGACTAGTGGCGAGTTCACTCTCTGGAATGGGACTGGATTCAACTTCGAAACGATCATGCAAGCGCATGACAGCGCAGTGCGGGTAGTGCAGTATGCCCACAACGACGAATGGCTGATCTCAGCCGATCAGGAAGGCAAGGTTAAATACTGGCAGACAAATTTCAACAACGTGAAAGAAATTCAGGCACACGAAGATCCAGTGAGGGACTTGTCCTTTGCGCCCAACGATTCAAAGTTCGTCACCGCTTCGGACGATGCCTCGCTCAAGATCTTCGACTTCGCTGCAGGTGTGCCTGAGTCACAACTCACAGGTCATACCTGGGACGTCAAGTGTGTTGATTGGCATCCGAGCAAAGGATTGCTAGTTTCTGGTTCGAAAGATCACCAGATCAAGCTCTGGGACCCAAGATCTGGCCGATGCTTGACAACTCTGCACGGACACAAGAACAATGTCAACATGACCAAATTCGAGCCTAGCCGAGGAGCTCTACTAGCATCCTGTGCGAAAGATCAGACAGTTAGGGTCTTCGATATTCACATGATGCGCGATGTCTTCCTGCTGAAAGGTCACGACAAGGAGGTAAACTCACTTACTTGGCATCCTTTCCATTCCTCGATGATCTCGACAGGCAGCGCAAATGGCGAAATGTTTCACTATCTTCTCGACGAGCAGAACCCGCCTCCAGCCAGCCAGTTAACAGTTTCGCCATACGACTCGCCCAACCCAGCAGACGCTCCAGCCCAAACAATATACCCAGCCCACAAAGTCACATACGCGCACGAATACAATATCTGGAGTATGGACTGGCACCCGATGGGTCACATACTCGCTTCCGCGTCCAACGACCGTGCCACACGCTTCTGGACACGTCCGCGGCCAGGTGAGGATAGTTACATCAACGACAAATGGCACATCGGGCAAGACGCCGCCGAGCAAAAAGGTACATGGCGCAAATCAGAAGCGCAGGCTCGCCGCGAGGAGGAAGAGGCCGAAGCTGAAGACGAAGACGGTCTTGAAGACCAGCAAGTGCACCAAAAGTCTTTCCCCGGCCTGCCTGGCCTCGCAAGCGCAGGCGGTGGTATTCCCGGTCTTGGTGGAGCATCCATGCCTATTCCGTTACCCACTGGCGCTCCAAATGCGCAGAATTTCCCTCCTTTCCCACCGCCGGCGAGTGTCGACATGGCGGCTTTGCAAAAGGCTTTCGCATCTGGGCAGGCGCCGCCTCCTCCACAAGGCTTCGGTCAGCCGCCCATGGTGCCACCGAACTTTCCAGCACCAATGCTACCACCCGGCTTCGCTCCGCCTGTCGGGTATCCGCCGCCCTTGTCAACTGGCCTGCCGGGTATAGGCCAGACGTCGACACCGACAGGAGGTGCTGGTGGCTCTGTGAGAAAGCGAGGACCGCTACCGAGTCAGGCCGATAGCTTGAAAGCCGAGATGTCGCAAGGGCGGTATCTCAAACCAAGATAGGATCGTGCTAGATGAACCTTCAACTTCAAAGAAACAGTCATCTCAAACCCAGCCTTGCTCCTACGTACTGATTGAATACACTACTACATCTGCCACGATGCACTAAGACGAATCGCCTCGAAGGAAGATGGAGCGAGGGACATGCATGATCAATGGTCAGAAACTTGGAGCTCCACGCGCTGCCGCATGAGGAGTGCAGACTTTCTCACGTCAATCAGTACCTTCGTTGTCTCTATGATACATTTCATACAGTAATGCTTTATTTAGGATATGTCCTACTGCCGATGCGCTCATGTAATCGACGCCGCAAGGTCTCTTGTGGTAGCGAGAGCACTCTGTCGCGAGGGGAAGTCATGCGGAGTCCTCTCACCCAACGCCACCACGAAGCGACATGACCCGGTTGATGCTTCGCGCTTTCATGACCCGTGACACTGTTCCGCATTCCCTTTCCCAACACTATCGCGGCAGTGTCGCCTGTTCAAAATTTGACTCAAAGCGCTCAAGGACGCTTTCTCCGCAAGATGCTGCTAGCCACCATTCGTCTTCTCCGCCTTTTCCTTCTTCATTCCTGAATTGTCAATCGGCTTGATTGAAAACCTGCCCGGATTGGAAGGGCCTTCATTCTTGACTTTGAGGCTTCCCTTACGCCTCAGAGGAGGGTGCCCGTGTCCAGAAGAAGCTTGTGATCGCGGTGATTCGGGTGTAATAGTGGCATTCTCATCATATTGAATGCTCATCGGACTTCCAACTGCCAGTGCAGAGCCGCTCTTGCCTCCCATCGAAACGGAGCTGTTCCTTCGCTTGGTGCCGCCCATCATCTTGTCCAGCTCATCGTCGTCGTCTTCGTCTCGCCTGCGTTTCCCAATCGATTCTGGTGGTGATGGCTGTGCTCCGGGCGACCCGGGTGATCCGTCAATAGGCACAGGTCTTCGGTCTCGTCCTCGTTCTTCGTCCGAAGTGACCGAACCGCTCTTCTTCGCTCTAGGCGTGTCCGGCGAGCTTGCGAGAATATCCATATCGTCATCGTCATCGTCGTCTGGGTAATCCACAAGTGGCTTCGTTGAGTTCACGTGGCCGTTCGTCAATCTTGCGCCAGGGGCGGTCGGCAGTTGCAATTCATCGTCATCCCCAAGATCACCGTCCAGGTCATCATCCGTGTTAAAGTATGCGTCCTCATCTGCATCCGGTTCCTTTAGACCTTGGAACATCTGGCGACCATTCATTGTGCGCCCTCTCAGGGCATCAGGAGTGTCTGGTTCTGTGGTGAAGCTCGTGCCGTCGCCATCTGCATTCGCGCCGGGGAGATACGGATGTTGCATTTGCTCGTACCTATGCACAATTGCTTGGAAAGTGTTGACATACGTGATGCCTATGAGTCTCTCCCGATAGGTCTCCGCCAGGTGGTATATAAGCTGCTTGATATTCTCGCGCTTGACGTAGTCGAACAGCTCTAAGCAGCAGCTGTTTAGGAGATTGTCTCGCGGCATTGTTTCGTAGACAATATTCAAGATCGGCTCAAAAAGCCGGTGCTGAATGAGTTGCCGATTATGGAATTCGTCCTGTAGGCCAATGCATGTCCGGAACCATTTCAGTGCAATGAGTTTCATGTACTTCTGCGGTGCTGTGAGCAGTTGCGCCACCCGGGCATGCAAGTTCTCTGCTAATATGAACAGCTTCGCTTGGTAAGCGTGCTGCCTGACGAAGAAACAAAGAACTTCTACCAGATGTGTGTACAAGCTGGTCTGCTGAACGCTGAGTCCGGTCATCGACTGCCGTTGTTCCAGATCTTTAAGGGGCTGGAACAATCGTCTTGCACCCTCATCGTAGAAGTTCTGAATGAATGCTTGAGTCTGCGGTGTCATCCGAGGTCCGTTGTGGGGATCGGCCTGTCCTCCGCCTCTTTGCTTTGCGACGAAGTCTGCATTAGCCATACCAACGTTACTGGAAGATGGGTCGAGAAGAATTTTGATCGCGTCGGCCATCTGACTCTTGACGCCAAGGTCTACCTCAACCAGGAGAAGGTCGATCAAGACGTCGGTAAGCGGCATTGTTTTCTCGCTGATCGCCTTGAAGATGTGGCTGCGCACCAGGGGTGCATCATGGTCGATGAGAGATACTAGAATGTCCGTCCCCGCAACGCGGACCGCCGCATCATGATGACGAAGAGAGTAGACGATCACAGTGAAGAGACCGTGACTAATGAAATTTTGATAGAGCTGTGCCCGCGACGCTGCCTGGATGTTCTTCGATACCGCGCAGCAATTTTGGACGAATAGAACAGCCTCCTTCTTTCTGTTCGCGTCCTTCTCGTCGTCTCCAAAGATAGCGAAGAGCTCTTTGAGAAAACTCTGGTTCGATTGGAGGTGATTGACTATGTCGACCTGGTGGAAGAAAATGAGAGAGTTGAGCACAGAGAACGTCGGGTCGTCGAGAATACGCGCAAGCACCACGTCTTTGAGGTACAGTAGGCGATAGGTGTAGTGGATCTTCTTTTTGATCTCAACGTGCTCGATTTTCACAACTTCCTTGAATTTGGAAGTGTCGGAAAGATATTGGCGATGATTGGCTCGATGTGAAGGAAAGTCCGGATCATCTGTCCTATGTCAGTTTTTAGCTGGTCACACCCATGCTTACAAAAACTTACACTCCAATGCGCCAACGACACCCATAATGGCTTGGTCGGTAACGATGAACTCGATTATGGAAGTGTCATTGAGCAGGATGAGGTGCTTCACGATCGCACACAGCTTGTGAAGATCTTGAACCGTTTCGCGTTGCTCTGCCTCCTTAACCAATGGCGCCAGCTTCAGGATGTACATTTGTTCCGGGCTCATGACAAACTTGGCCAGCGCATCGCGGCCTGCGGCTGTTGCCGACGCATTTCGGATGGCCTCTGCCACTTCGTCCAATTTACCCAGCGCAGGATCTGGCAGGGTGATGGGGTGTATTGGATCCAGAAGATCATCTGAGATTCCGTCTTCGAGTCGCGACTGAATGTCGCTCACGAACTCCCATATCGATGCGCATCCGTCGGCCTCTTGGAAGCTGAGGGCCATGTCCACGCCGTTGCTCTCCGTCCACACGATGAGTGTCTCCTGCTGTTTCTGGTAGCCATCATCCTTGGATATTCGCGTCTCCAGAAGTGTGCGATTAGGGTCATCCTCACTATTGACGAGTATGCGCGCATCGAGGTGCTCCGGAGGCGCAGTAGGGTCGGAGAAGACACTCCCGAGGCAGAAGCCAGTGCCGCGGTCGTACCAGTCGTTATTCCTCAGCTCATAGACCTTGACCCTCTTCTTGTCGTTCGCAGGAGCGAGTGCCATGGTCGCACTGCTTGCTCACGGCCCCGCCAGCTCATCCGTATCGAATCGCGATGCGCCGACACGAGATGGGGCGGGACGAATACCCTGCGCGAGCCTTCTAGCCTGGTCGCGTGAATGCGCCCAGCGATTCCAGCTATGTGTGTGCTCTGTTTTCAGACAGCGGTTATATCGTCGGCGGAAATGCACGTTCGGGGAGGTGGTGGCGGGTGTTTTGGCGGCAAACCCTGCTCGTGTTTTTCTCGCGGCTGGCGCGCAAATGATGCTGCGCGTCGTCGGGTTCGCTGCTCAAACAATATACTCAAAGGATACGCGCCGGGCCGTGTCGTCGTTGTCGTCGTCGTCGTTCGGGGACGTGGTGGAGTGGGTGTGGTTGAGGAGTGAGTCTTCTGTGAAAGCCACGCGACCAGAGGCTAATCTTGGAAGGCGGTAGCGGCGCTCTCCCGACACCCACGGCCCTGCTCTTTCTGCTAATGTTAAAGCCACAGCAGAGTGAAGTGCTCTGACCGTGAGCCTATGCTTTCCCACGACGCGATGCAGGTGACGTCGAGATTGTGTTTGCGGTTCGTGGTGGAATAGACTTCGCAGCTCAAGACTGCAGTCATCAGCGGGCATCTGGATGCGCCTCTCCGATCACCTCACTCACTCACCCGCGCTAATCAGAGTCGCGGGAGTTGCCGCGGCGCACGTCATATCGTCACACGAGCCCGCCGAGTCTGTCATCACTTTTCCGGCTCCACGGTCTCCACTAGAACACCGGCTATACACATGTACTACATGTACATGCATCATGAAACCCTTCCCCAAGCTCGTCTCATCCGAGGTCGTGCATATTGCCGGGAATGTAAAGGCTGTTACTCTGTGATATTTGGCCATCCATTGATCGTGTCTGCCAAACGACTACTGCTGGAAGGTTTGAATGCTTATACGGAGTCGATCTTCTCCACTCCCACATAACTTTCCAAGGTTGATACTGATCTGACCTGCTCGGAGAGCACACTCACTCAATATGCCCATGAAGCACGACTGGTCACGTAGTCACTCTCATGCGGATCAGCTCTTGCGGTTCGATTTGACCGCGGAGCGAGATGGCCTGCTGATTCCAGAACAAGATGAGAACGGCTATCGGATACGAGAACAGCCATACGGCACGAAACGCGAGGTGAAAGTCATCCTTATGGGCGCCGGTGCCTCGACGCTCAATTTCCTTAAAAAGGCTGAAGAGCAGATGGAGAATTTGAAGATCACTGTTTACGAGAAGAACAGAGATGTTGGTGGGACATGGCTCGAGAATCGATATCCTGGTGTGTTGGCCAGCATATCCTACTTGGCCATTTGACTAAAGTGGAGCAGGATGTGCGTGCGACATTCCTTCTGTCAACTATCAGTTCAGTTGGGCGATCAGACTGTGGACGCATTTCTATTCATATTCACCAGAAATCTGGCAATACATCAAGGGTCTCTATACGGAGTACAACCTCACAGAGAAGTATGTCAAGCTGAGACATCAGATTGATCACGCGGAGTGGGATGATGAATTGGGGAAGTGGAAGCTGAGAGTGAAAGACCTGGAGTCCGGAGCAGTGTTTGAGGACGAAGCTGAGTATTTCATCAACGCTGGTGGTGTGCTGAACAATTTTAAGTGGCCTGAGGTTGAAGGCATCAAGGACTTCAAGGGCAAGCTAATGCATTCAGCCGCATATGAAGAAAGGTACGACCTGAAGGGCAAGAGAGTCGCTGTCCTAGGCGCTGGCAGTAGTGGCGTGCAGATTGTAGCCAAAATCCAGCCTGAAGTCAAACAGCTCTACCACTGGGTGCGTTCGCCAATATGGATAACCGCTGGCTTTGCGCAGACATGGGCTGGAAAGGACGGTGCCAACTTCGCATACTCTGAAGAACAGTTGCAGTACCTCAAAGACAATCCAAAGAAGTACATGGAATACCGCAAACAAATTGAAGACGAACTCAACCAACGTTTCAAGTTCATCCTGAAAGGCTCAAAGGAAGCCGATGAAGCCCGAAACTTCTCATGCGATCAAATGTCCCGTAAGCTCAACAATGATCCTCGACTTTGCGACAAGATCATTCCCAAGGACTTCAATCCGGGTTGCCGCCGACCTACTCCTGCTCCAGGCTACCTCGAAGCCCTGGTCGCACACAATGCAACCATCTTCACCGAATCTCTGATCAAGTTTACACCATCTGGCTTCATTGACCACGAGGGTGTAGAGCACGAAGTGGACGTCATCATCTGCGCAACAGGCTTCGACACCTCCTGGCTCCCGCGCTTCCCATTCGGCGCTCACGGTAAAGACCTCCGCGATATCTGGACTGCCGAAGCGGGTGTGACCTCCTACCTATCCATCGCCATCCCCGGCTTCCCCAACCACTTTACCTTCTGCGGTCCATATGGACCTCTCGGTCACGGCAGCTTCATGCCGCTCATCGAGCGCTGGACTCGGTACATGTTCGACGTCATCACCAAAGCTCAGATCGAAGACATCAAGTCGTTCACGCCTAAGTGGGGACCTAGTAGGGCTTTTCGTCAGCATGCAGATCTGTTCTTGAAGCGAACGGCGTGGACGAGTCAGTGTAGTAGCTGGTTCAAGCAGGGGAAGAAGGATGGGCAGGCGGCTGTCTATCCGGGCAGTAGGTTACATTTCTTGCACTTGATGGAGAGGCCTAGATTTGAAGATTACGAAATCGTGGGCTGGCAAAAGAATCTCTTTGCATTTCTGGGGAATGGTGAGTCGCTCCCTCTATCGAGTTGTCCATTGTCAGACCACTTTTACCTTTTCTTTCGGTCCCAATTCGCTGCGAATGGCAGAGAATGTGCTGACCTGAGGCAGGGTTCGACACCAGGGAGAGTGACGGGAGGGACATTACCAACTATCTTGGTTGTCTAGACGAGGATGGAAAAGACCTACAACCACAGTATGGAGAGGAGCTGTTACAGAAGTTGGCAGGATGGGCGGTTGCAGAATAGTGTGAGTTGTGCATTCCCTTCTCAAACAGAGCGCGCCTGGCATGCGCATTGACAATGAGATGAGCTCAGCTCCCAAACAGCATTTCTTAGCCTGATGTCACTGTCTTATTCTACCAGATTGAAATTGTATCATACCACCTGTGCAAATCTGCGATAAATACGGCTGTTGTCCAGTGTGTCAAAGACGGCTCTCTACGGGGCACGCCACACAACCTTCTGAAGACTCATTGAACTGGTGAATGGGAGTCGCTCTACCAGTGGCTCTCGACGATGTGCTTCATTATCATCAACGGTGGGCTATCTTCTCCGCCGTACTGCACTACCTCTACCACTTCTCCTGGAACGAGAGCACCCGCGGTCTCATGGCAGCTTCGATTTTCGCCAACCGAGTCTACGCCGCAGCTGATTTCTACGAGATCGCGCCCTTGCGCCTTCTAGCCGCAAGCGGCTTCAAGTAGTAGCTCGACTCGCAGAGCTCTCAGACCTTTGTCAAGAGCACTCAGAAACACAATCTCAACTACTAGACATCAGTCACAGAACAGACTTGCCTCCTCAAGCCAGATCTTCGCGCACACGAAGTTCACAGACTGGACGGACAACAATAGCCTTGAGAGTGATGAAATACCGGCGAACGTGCCAGGCACAGCCGTACGGTGCTAGTGTAACCTGCTCGCACATGAGCGCCACACAGATAGCACTCAAAAAACTTTGAATTCGCGGTTCGATGAGGGACTATGCGAAATACTTCCCGACACCCTCCTCTCCCAGTGCCTCCTCGATTGACTCTCCTCATCGAAATACGGCTCCTCGCCGATCCCCACTGCCCGATTTCCACTTCTATCCCCTAACCCATCAAAATCAAAAGTCGCACAATGGAATGTACACCTATTGTCCCATATCGCCACATCATTGACGTTCTTCCACTTATGCCTGACCTGTAGATCATGATTGTCTTTCAACAGCGTCTTGAACCATCCCAGGAACATACTGCTCTCCTCGGCTGTGACGTCGTTGATGTATTGGGCGTGCTGGCCGACAGGAAAGATGGACTTCCAACCTGTCACCGGATTGGTGCGGACAACGGGATGAACGGAAGAGAGGGCGTCGCCTGTGTTGTGAGGAGAGCCGCGGGGTTTGGTGTAGATGGCGAAGCCGCCACGGCGGGCGGCTTCGGTAAAGTCAGGACGGGCGAAGGTGCAGGTGAGGCTCTCCAGGAACTTTTGAACAGGAGTGGAGATACGATCGTAGATCTCGTAGCCTGAACCCCAGAGGGTATCGCCTCCAGTCTTTGGCAATTCCGTCAACCGCAAACTCGTGTAATCCGCTGGCACACTCTCAAAAGCAATGTCTGAGTGCCACTGATCACTACTCTGCTTCTTACTCGACCTCTGACCCTCCGTCGGCACCGTGTAAATCTTCTTGAATAGCTTACTCGAGATTGTCGAGATCTCCTGGTCAGGATCCCGCTCCTCATCGATCTCGCCTTCGGAGTTCAGGACCGGATGGATGTGTAGGGTGGAGTCGGCTGGCTTGCCGGAGAGTTCACCGAGACGTTGGATCAGGCGCTTTTGCAGATCATTCGTTAGCTTGTCCTGCGCGCGGAAGAAGACGACGCCACGGGAAGAAATGGTGTAGGCTAGTTCTGTGAGAAGCTTGTCGGTGTTGGGGGATTCGAGCCATTCAACAAGATTGGCCTGCGATACAACATGTCAGAGCGCTCATGTTATGACAGTGCGTCTTGCACGTACGTCGGGAAACTCCCTCCCGATGACAGGCGTCAGATCCACACTCTCGTACTTGTCCAGTGCACCTGTCGGCTTGAGTGGCGACCTCTTGAGCTTATCGCCAATCGCAAGACCATTCTTGATCGTCGAGATGACGTTCTCCGATGCATTGTCAAGTTGTGTCGCAATGGGTGCCATATTTGCTTTTGGTATTGTCTGAATGAGGCGAGCAGTATCGCAGAGCTATATATGTGTCTTCTGGTAAGCCACTTTGCATTGCGTGCTCCCCAAGCTCGGTCACGTAGCAAAGCCAAGGTGCAAGAAATGCAGGGTGCAAGTCGCCTTGCAGAAGCGATAGGCTCAATGATGGTCAGTCATCGTGCGGCGTCTCAAACGGGCAGGAGTGGAGTGAGGTGAGGTTAGAAGCTCTAGCTCCAGAGTGCCTGAGGTTAATGATACACGCTGATATCGCTCGAATACTCTCTATACCACATTTGCCGCTTGCTGGCCATCCCATAGTCGCCTGGCATAGCTGCTTGTTCCGATGACTTAGTCCCTTGGACCGCTGGGTCATCTGCACCGGCAACGCATAAGCCGCCCTTCCCAGGCTCAACTTCCCTCTCGCCCAGACTATTGCGACAACATGGCGCTGATTCCCGCCTCGTCCACGCCTCCCACGTTGCCCGCACCGAAGATGTCGTCAATGTCGCTGCTAGCCTGATGACTCATTTTCCGACGTTTGAGCCTTGGGTCGCCAGGGTTGCTGCTCGTCGAGGCTGATGGTATTTCTCCTGACGCCTGGCGAACCTGGCCGGCTGACATGAGCGTGCGCAGAAGCTCTTGCGTCTGTGCTGAGGAGTCTTGGTCTGACAACACGGGTGGAGGTGCAAAAGCCGACGATATTTCGCTGAGGTGCACCTGCTCTTCTTTGAACGATTCTGCCCCTGTGTTGCTAGATTCGCCGTTGTCTCTCATTTCTTCTTGCTGGGGCGGTGGAGTGAAAGACTCAACGTCTGGAGGAGGTGGTGTGAATCCCTCTGTCTCGGGACGTTCAGGGTCTGGCTTTACCCAGTCACCACCATCAGATTGTCCATTCGCTTGTGGTGCATCCTGACCACGCATGATGCTGTCTTCGACCTCTCTGACCGTCTCGGCGATGTCTTCGATCTTGCTGCGCAATTCCATAGATGTGGTCTCCTCCTCTGCCAATTTCGTCCGGTTGCCCTGGAGAAGCTTTTCCAGACTTGCGAGCAATTCTCTGCGTGAGGTTATGCTCGCGTCCACCGCACCTGAAGCAGCCCTCAATTCCTTGACCAATTGGCCCAATCTTGCCGCGCGAACGGGAGGTGAAGGAACTGCGACGTTCGGATCGGTCATCTTTGCATACTGTGAATTTGCAGTGTTGATCGGGTTCTTCGTCGCTGCTTCTGCTTTGCTTAGAGCCATTTGTGCTTTGTTCAGTGCTTCCAGCTCGTGCGCAACACCACCAGCGCTACCGCCAAAGAGAGATCCACCGAGCCTAGCACCTCCTCCCAGAGTCTTTCCTCCCTTCTGCTTGTCGAGCTCGTCTATCCTTTTCTCAATCTGCTCTTGAATACGGGGATCGAAAATTGATCGTTGTCGCCAGACCTCGACTACCCTGCGCAGCTTGCCTTGGACTTCTTGCGTAGCACCTTTGTAAGCTGCAGCAGTACCTTCAGCGATAATGGGCTCGAATGCGACCAAGAAGTCAGTCTTCGAGCGGGCACGCGACTGCTGGACGACTTCATTGGCAAGGTAGACAAGATTCAAGCGCTTTGACATGTTCGACTCCTGCAGCCGACCCAGCCATAATGAGGCCGTGCGGTCGGCGTGGCGGCGGTGGAACATGATCCATTGCGCGACTGTCACGATGCTGTCTTGCGTCTCGTTCAGCGAGTTGAGCTTCGCCTTGACAGCATCGTCGGAGTAGGACATGATGGGCAACTACATATACTAGAGCTGATGTACGCACTCCAGTCTCAATATCGCCTGACGTCGGTTGGCTCCTGTCGTTGCGGCGTTGCGAAACAGAAGGTGTGTAGGAGGAAGAGAAAGAAGAAGTTGAAGAAGTCGAAGTGGAGAGGCTTGCACACCTCGCCTGGAAGCTTGCGGCGGAAGACGCGCGAGTGGTGGTGGGTCCGTGCGTGCGTCCGGGGGGATGCTGCTGGCACGTTAGAAGCATGCCTGTGCCATTGAAGCAGCCATCTTTCCTCACCTCGCAACATTCAGCAACCAACCACCATTGACAACTCACACCAGCTGCGATAGCACTACAACCAGATCATCCGCGCGAGACAATACCAGTGAACGAGTGTGTTTCGTGAGACGGATCTCGTACCGCTAGGGGGAAAGGAAGACAATCAAGCTGTCAACAGGCACGCAGCCATGGCCGACCGATTTCCTTCACTAGACGAGTTCGATGCGGGTATGCATATGCTTTGCAGAGTTGGATCTGAGTGCGGTCTAACATGTGAACAGGCAAGACACAAGCGCAAGGCTCATCGCTCGATGCACTCGACTCCGCCGAGCCCTCCGACTTCTTGGCTCGTGAGCGTGCTGCGTTGGGAGAAGATGCGGAACAATTCACTACCGCTCAAGATAAGGCCGCCACAGTCGACGAAGACGACGATGACCTGTTGGGCGGCGGAGCTGCTCCCACAAATGGCGCATCTGCTGGTGATGACATGATGGGCGACTTCGAATCCTCTTTTCCAGCCGTCGACACCTCAAACGAAGCTGTCGCGCCCGGAGGCTCAATCACCGGCTCTACTATGCCTTACCGCGCACCACAAGCAACCGCATACCAAGATTACGAGGACGAGCCAGAAGTGCTGCGGGAATGGCGTGAGCGTCGAGACCTCCAGATTCAGCATCGCGATGAGGTGTCCGCATCAAAGAAGGCGGAGACTGTCAAGGCAGCACAGGAGGCGATTGACGAATTCTACGAAAACTACAACAACAAGAGGGATAAGCAGGTCGCGCAAACGCGGAAAGAGGCTGAGGAGTTCTTGAAGAACCGGGAAGACACCACTGCCGGAGGCACCAGCTGGGAGAGAATCGCAAAGTTGGTAGATCTGAGCGGAAAGGGCACGACGGGTGGTGCTGCTGGAAGTGGCAAGGCAAAGATGAGGGAGCTTTTGATCAGCCTGCGGAAAGATGAGAAAGCACCAGGCGCAAGCGGCGTATGAGTGCTTTCAACAGTGTGTTGTATGTGCATAGCAGTGATCTGCGGTACGGAAAAGGGCAGACAAATGATACCAGACACGAACTCGATCGCTGGCTTTTTCATCAGGGGTAGCGGCGAGGAAGCGCCTCGCCATATGCCATGATAGAGGAGACCTTCATAGCAAGGTGAAGCCTTGCACCCAAAGTGTCTCACTATCTTCACCTCCTGGTTGCCAAAGTGCGTACTGTGCATGCTCCGTAAATATATTCAATGGTAACGATCGCAATGCGGAACAAGGTTTATGTCTTCCGAAGCTCGGTAATGAGTGCAAGTAAATAGACTACATGTACACGTACGTCGTGCTTGTCCAAAATAGCTTGCTGTTATTACAACCTCTTCTATACGCAGATACTCTCTTCACATCCGTGCAATGTGTGCCTCGAAATGTACCGCTACTGCCCTTGACTGTTCATCCGACGCACTGCCGCTGCGATGGGCTCTTGATCCACTGCTTCTCCTGCTGGTCCTCTGTACCGCTTCACGCCTTTTGTGATAACGTGGACCAATACCTACTACTGACTTTATGTACCAAGGGTCCGGATTGGGACTCAGACAACACACGGAACACGAAGATGGAAAGTGTAATGGGGCGTCGTCACCGCCCTTGTATGCTTGCTTGCTTCAATTAGACACAGAGGGAGACACCGCCCACCATGTGAACGCCAGCACACGAGTTATCGACAGTATCTGAAAAGCTCACCTTTGAGACTACAGTTACAAATATTGTCAAGCCGCAAAGGCACTATCAACTGTGGCTGCCTGGCTTGCCATCACGCCCGTGATGTACGCGGCAACAACATCCGTCAGAATCATGGTCATGTCGGACACACATGGCGCTACGATCATACCTATGCAGGCCGAGCTTCCCAAGGTCGACATTCTCCTTCACTGTGGAGATCTTACGAGCAGAGGACGACTATCCGAATACGAAAGCACTCTCTCCTTGCTCAACAGCATCGATGCGGAGTTGAAACTTGTGATTGCTGGCAACCACGATGTCACCCTCGATGCCGATTATTGGAGGACCTGCGGGCCAGAGATTGATGAATGCGAATACAGCAGCAGCACCGCAGCGGCAGCCATGAAGCTCATGAAGGGACGCAAGGCTATACAAGCTGGCGTTGAGTTCTTACACGAGGGCTTGCACAGCTTCGAACTACGATCCGGCGCCAAGTTCACTCTGTACACGTCGCCATACTATCCAGCATCTGGTGACGGCACCTTTCCACACATGGCGTAATCGGTACGAGTCAAATCAAGATCGTTATAACCCTCCAGAGAAGGCGACGAAGTACACTGAGGCGATTGCTACTAATCCTATACCAGACTACCCAAAGGTTGACATCGTCATGACACACACGCCACCACTTGGTCATCTTGATCAAGTCAAGAACAGTGGCTACCTTGGTTGTCGCAGCTTGCAACGTGCAATCGCACGTGCAAAGCCAAGGCTACACTGCTTTGGCCACATTCACGAGGCGTATGGCGCCGAACGAATCACATGGAGTGGCTTGTTACCGGACTACAACGATGAGAAGAGCATACGCTCGCGACAGATCTGTAAGCCTCTGTTGGAATCTTATCTTGATGTCAGCGATACTGCTCAGTATCCCCTGCAACATGGCACCGACACCTTAATGGTCAATGCGGCCATAATGAACCACGACAACCAACCTGTTCAGGCGCCATGGATTATTGACCTTGAGCTTCCAATGGCTACATGAAGCAGGCGGGAGAAGCTTCATGCTTTTCGATGCTGCGGATAGGAGGAAGGGCACAAGGAGGTTATCAGAGCTATATGCTATCGTCAGGGATATATGAAGATGTTGCTTCTGAAGCGATTCATATCACGTGCGTCTCGACACAAGAACTTCAGAACCTTCTAGTACTATGCCCGGGACGAACCATATACATTGCCTTTTCATGGGCGCCAAGCATGTCTCTCTCAGTAACGCTCATCTCATATGTGTCACATGTGCATATATTTCATGATCCGTTTACATATGCAGTGTTCCTGATGTTCGTGGGCACAGTACTCGTATTGAATAAGGTTAAGTAGCGGGACGTCCTCCGAAGCTCGGTGATGAGTGCAAGTGCAAGTCTACCAAGAACCTTGTAGTCTTCGTACTTTGTAGACACATCGACTCTACCAACACACATAACTACGACCACCACTTGCAGCTGATCCACGAGTTCACCCCCTATTCCTGTCGCGAATCCCGCATGCTGACACGACTGTCTACACTCGAATCGCTGACGAACCGGCTTGTGTCTCCCGCGCGTCATCGACCGCAATGCCGACAGCCAGACACCAACGATAGTCCATTTCGAGCGAAGGCGGCATATACGATTCGTAGAGAGCGTGGCGGACAGTTGCGGCAATGGCCATGCGCGGGCCAAATATGTTAGCGCATCGTGCGTGGAACAGCTTGGGCAACGGAGCGTTGTTCACCCACAGAATACAGAGCTGCGCTGTAAAGGATCTACGTGCAGCTGAATCGCCCATACTGGTTGGACTACGACAAATACAGCCCATCAGTCCTGTCCAACAATTGCGAGTTCTATCGACGGCGCGAGCCTCGATCTTTTCGAGACCAGCGACTGCTTTGGTCAAGCAAACAGTTGCAGTACAGCGGCGGGTATTGCAGATGTCCCAGGCACAGCAGAGAGAGGCAACTGCTCACACCAGTCAGCACGTTGGAGTCAAGGAGCAGTCGTACAGAGACGAGGTCAAGGGATCCGTGGATCCGGCAGATGCTGAGGAAGACGAGTCCCAAACATTTAAGAAGACTGAGAAGGCTGCCCAGGCTTCGCAGGTGAACCTGAGTGCCAAGCTGTCCAGTCATGGTAAGGATGGTGAAGGCAAGACAGGTGGCGGCTTTCGCGAAGTCGTACGTCTGTTGGCCATCGCGAGACCAGAAGCGGCTACTCTCAGTCTGGCGATTGTCTTCCTCCTCATCAGCAGCGGCATCACTATGACCCTGCCATTCAGTATTGGAAAGATTCTGGACGCGGCGTCTCTGGAGAAGGGTGAATTGTTCGGCCTGAAGATGGAGACATTTTTCATTGGCCTTGGATCACTCTTCGCTGTCGGCGCCTGCGCGAATTATGGACGCATTGTTCTTCTCCGGATTGTTGGAGAGCGCATTGTGACGAAGCTGCGAAGTCAGCTCTTCAAGCGCACGTTTGTGCAGAATGCCGAGTTCTTCGACGCCAACCGTGTAGGAGATCTGATCAGCAGACTTGGTAGCGACACAATCATCGTGGGCAAAAGTATTACTCAAAATGTGTCTGACGGCCTACGGTCTCTGGTCTCTGCGACAGCTGGTATGACGCTGATGGCCTACACCAGTCTCAAGTTGACGGCTCTTCTGGCCATTGCGTTCCCTCCGATCGGGATTATGGCGTTCCTATACGGAAGAGCTATACGGAATCTGTCACGCAAAATACAGAAGAATCTCGGCACTCTCACCAAGATCGCAGAAGAGAGACTCGGTAATGTCAGGACCAGCCAGGCTTTCGCTGGTGAATTACAAGAAGTGCATCGGTATAATACACAAGTGCGGAAAATCTTTGGACTCGGGAAACGAGAAGCATTCATCTCGGCATCGTTCTTCTCTGCCTCAGGTTTTATGGGCAATATGACCTTTTTGGGTCTGCTATACGTGGGAGGTGGAATGGTCAGGGACGGGATCCTCACAGTCGGCGACTTGACAACATTCTTGATGTATACTGGATACGCCGGAAGCAGTCTGTTTGGATTGTCAAGTTTCTACTCAGAACTTATGAAGGGTGTTGGTGCTGCCAGTCGATTGTTCGAGCTTCAGGACCGCAAACCAACGATCAGCCCAACCAAGGGAGACATGGTAAAGAGTGCAAGAGGACCAATCGAGTTCAAGAATGTGTCTTTCGCCTATCCCACGAGACCAGCGGTCTCTATCTTCGAAGATCTGACATTTACGATTCCACAAGGAAGCAATGTCGCGATCGTAGCTCCGTCTGGAGCAGGCAAGTCGACAGTAGCCAGCTTACTTATGCGATTTTACGTCCCAACCAAGGGCGCAATCACTATCGCAGGCCGGGACATCGAGACGATGAACGCGAAACAATTGCGGCGCAAGATCGGATATGTCGGTCAAGAGCCTGTGCTATTCTCAGGCACTATCGCTGAGAACATCGCGTACGGCAAACCTTTAGCGTCCAAGAGTGAAATTGTCGCCGCTGCCCGCCAGGCGAATTGTCAGTTTATTAGTGATTTCGTAAGTAGTTTTGCACAGCACTTGACAGAGCATCGTACTGACTTTGTGCAGCCTGACGGTTTGGAAACATTTGTGGGCGCTCGAGGCGCGCAACTATCGGGTGGTCAGAAACAACGTATTGCGATTGCTCGTGCCCTTCTAAAAGACCCGGACATCCTCATTCTGGACGAAGCGACATCAGCTTTGGACGCCGAATCAGAAACGCTCGTCAATCAGGCACTCCAAACACTTCTGCGCGGCGACAACACTACAATCTCAATCGCCCATCGATTGAGCACCATCCAACGTAGTGATACCATCGTCTGTCTTGGATCAGACGGCAAGGTTGCCCAGATCGGTCCGTATGCCGAACTTGCTGCCGACAAGGAGGGCGCATTCGCGAAACTCATGGAATATCAAATTTCTGGAGGGGAGCCTACGCCAGCGGCCAAGAAGGAGGACGACTCTCATTTGACCGAGGAGGAACGCATGCGGAAACGACTGATCGAACATGACCAGAAAAAGGGTCGCGAGAGCCAGGACGATGAGGATGGCGTTGCCGTTACAGAGCTTGAGGACGAATCGCAGTGGGAGGCTGTCAAGGCCAAGGATTCAAATCAGCACGCCGCAGAGACCGTCGTTGAAAAGACTGGGCTTAGAGACGGCGGGTACGGTGGCAAAAAAGGATATGGGAAATGAGGAACATTCAGATGTTGAAGCGAGGCATTTCAATGGGCTCAGTAGTCCCACAGTTGTACAGAAGATGGATCTCAAATAGCTCTCGGGAGAGAAGCATTGTGTTACTCAGCTCAATAATGATAGCTGCCTTGAAGGCTAAGAAACGCATTGTCTTGTTCGTGTCCAGACATGAGGCGGAGCAGCAATGGTGGTCAAGGAACACGTATGTTTTGTCAATCAAAAGAGTATATATCGTACAGTCGTGCGGTCGTCTGATCATGTCGCCGTTCAATCATCATGTCGTCTATCCATATCGTCTATCCATATCGTCTATCCATATCGTCTATCCATATCGTCTATCCATATCGTCTATCCATATCGTCTCGCAATTGTATCTCCACTATTGCTTGCACAAGAAGGCAAGGATCAACATCGGGGCATCGTCAAATGCAAAGCTCATGATGTGAGCGTGGCGAAGTTCCTGCTCTGCCGTCACTGTAGCTTTGTTATTCTCCACAAGCTCTCATAGTCGAACGACACTCTAGCTACCTCGAAAGACACGTTTTGTGTGAGGATGGGTCGAGCGCATGGCGTGGACTACGCCTCAAGCCTGCTGTGCATGTGCTATTACGCATCTCCGGTCTCACTGCGTTGGTCAAGCTCCTCGCTCCCAGCCAACGCCAAGTCTACCAGTCGTCGTGCTGCCTCGCGATTCGCATCAATCTGATCCTGGTGTTGGCGGGATGCCTGTTGAGCACGGTCTACAGCCAGTGGCCGGCCTCGCTTGGAGTTGAATCAAGTTCCTCTTGTGGCCGGGCAGGCCTTTTGCCGCGTGTTCGACGTTCTCTCGGATTGGGACATCCCGGGCAGAACGAATTGCACTGTCTGTCCTGCTGAGCGCAAGGCGTACATGCTCGAAAGCTAGTTTGGCCTGTGAACACTCTCGGTGCGTTCTTGCCAGAAACTTGTCATCCACTTGAGATCTTTCGGAAGAATGCTAAGGACTCACTTGAGGATTGTCCTGGAGATTGCCGAGTGGAGCACGTCTGCCTGGCTTGGTCGACGGTGGGGTCCTGAACGAGGGTCCTGGCATCGACGTCGGTCTCATCGATTTCGACGAGGACGCGGGCGTGTCTACGTCACTCTGGTTCAAATCTGCCTGATGGCGAGTGTTGTGATGCTTTCTTCTTTTGGCAGTGCCAGTCGCTCTGCTCATGGCATGAGTCGCTCTTCCAAGTTGTGCAGCTTCAACTTGAAGTTGTGCTTCCCTTTCTGCAGGAACGACGTTCACGTGCGGCCCATGCTCATCCCAAACGATCGGTGTCAGTGTCGTGAGAATATCGGACTCGCGATTGGTGTCTAGGCGCTCGTCGGATACGGTGCCCGAGTAGCGTAAGTTCTCGTTGGGTTTCAGCAAAGTCACGTGGAGTTCGACTCGAGATTCATTGGCTTCCATCCAGATCCATCCACAGAGGGTCATACAATCTTTGCCTCGGTAGGAGTAAGTCTTCGGATCGAAGGCATCCCACTCGACGTCGAGGTCGATGAACTGCAGCTGAATCTCGAACAGGCCTTCTTTGATCTTGCCCTTCGGATCTCTGCTGGGCGCTCCATTTCGCATAGGAGTCTTGCTCAGGAAGATGCTGAAACGAAGGGAGGTGCGCGAATACTCCGTGTCAACAACGAAAGTATGGGGAATGCAGTCTCCCTTCTGCTGCTGATCCCCAACATTTGCCATCAACGAGACGAGACGGTTTGTGGCCCAGTCCTCGCCGGTCCCCTCCTTATCTTTCGCCACTAGAGATTCATGGAAGCGCCGCGGCCTCTTTCGTCGTCGCGCACCGGGCTTATAGCAGTCTCCATGCCTGGCGCTGTCTAGTTGTTCATCCCTGGTCGTGTACCAGTATCCGATAGGCGGCTTTACTTTCTCAATTTTGGGAAACTGGCGCAGCGCACCCTTTGCGACGGCCAATCGATTCGAATGCCGACGGGTGTCAATGCCTCTTAAACGCAAACGCGACATTATTGCTGTCATAAGGTGTTCGTTTGATGATGCTCCACCTGTAAGTATCAAGTGTCTCACCTGTCGTAACATTAACACAAGCAATTCTTTCATAGTAAGCAATGAACTTACCCCTGCTTGTTCAGGTCTCCGCATGTAATCTTCGTAAGCGGTGCTGACCTGGTCGACCCAGTGGTCGATCCATCTTCGGTACTCTTCGCGGGATACGTCAATGTCATACATTGGAATCCCGTTGGGTATTTCCCGCCAACCCTCCAGTGCCCGGATCGACAGACGAAAGTTTTCCTCTCGACCAGGACGTCTTGACTCCATCTGGCTTCGGATCTGGTGGGCACAATCGTCCTCCTTGAGGTTTCCAAGTCGTCCTAGGACAAATTGGAGGCCCCCTTGACCGTCGCAAAATCTCTGCACGAAGGACCACGCCTGCTCGTCGATCTTGTGAGCGCCGAGCATTGCACCATAGGGCGTGCCTACGGTCTCAATGATAGGCTGCTCGCCTGGAAAGCGAGGCTCGTGCAGGACCACGGTTGCAATATCTATAGTCGCATGACCATTATCGCCCCAAGCAACGGGCGTTCCATATTTGAAGTAGCCCCCGTTGACATATTTTTTCATGTACTTTGCTGCAGCGGCCTCCGGCTCCAACTTCGCATTGAAGTGAACAAACCCTGCGTCACGAGCGGCGTTGCATACGATGGCTCTTGGTCGACTGCCCCACATGGCAGGCACTGTCAAAATAAGCTCAATGGGTATGTTCTCCCAGTACAGCTCATCTTGGTACCGCAGCATAGTCTGGGGGTTTCGTTTGTGGTAGTAGTCTAGGGCTTGCTTGCGTATGTACCTGAATCGCTGCGTGTAGCTACATATGGGAAAATGGTCAGCGCGCTCATCATAAGACGCAACGAGCGTGGCTTACAAGCATCGGATATTCGAAAGGTCTTTCAGCGGTGCACGCATAGCCCGATAGAATCTTTCAACTTCTGAGCAATCCTCGTACTCCTTGCAAAGGGCCAGCTTGAAATTCTCCACTACCCGATGGCCTTCGCCTGGATGTTTGTCAAGGTAATCATCGACCTCGTGGTCGCCATAGCAGAGAATACTTTGTTCTTCCAGAACGTCAGACTCAACTATGCACATTTGCCGCAAAGTCTTCTCGCCACGGGAAAACTCGATAGCTGCAATGTGCGAATCGATGGACGCAAACCCGGCCTGAACGTGCTGGCCGGCAATCTTGAGGTCGCCGGAGCCATCATCCAGGGCGAGACGGAGGTAGTCTTTAGAACGAACCAGATCAGCAGCCATTATGATCAGAAGGACAGTGGTACCTCCTAGCGTGAGCAGTGACGACTGAGCAGAACCGACACGGACGGAGCAAGGGAAAACTGTAGTTGAGACCTGCTTACTTCTGTTGTTGATAAAAACGGTGGCAGGTTGCTTATTCCGCGCCCTTGCTCAATGACCCGACGGTATGGTCGATGTGTGCAACTGAATACATTAGCATGGGGGCGACGAGTAGTTCAGCAAGAGCCTTGATTGCAGCACTAGGGGCAGAGACACGTCATGCCTTCGCTCGCTATCTCGTGCTGGCCATGCTATCGACTGGTCACTTTCTAGACGCGGGTCATGAGTGACTTTGAGTGATTCCTGTGAAGTCGAGGCTGTTGTGGGTGGAATGATAAGTATAATACTACCTAGCAAGCAAGACGGCTGTGTTCAGGGTACCCTGGGCAGTCTAGTCCGGAAGCCAGAGCGCACAGTTGTTGGCCCGGGGACACTGGCATGTAGAGACCGTAGTACAGTACATGGATGGTTTAGTTGCACAAAAGCTGCTCTTGATGGCAACGTCCACGTATAAACAGGGTATGCCTTGTACAACATGAGAGTAGCTGCCGCCTCAACTCCGATCTAAGTCCCCACTGGCAGTCAGGTCTTTGCCTTCTGTCCAACCATTGTGCAGTACTAATTTGTACCTGTATCACCCAGGCCGTCCAATTGCAAGTACCTTCAGGAATGCTGCGCAGCGTTCGTCCACATGTCGTCTCGGTGAGTCTCAGTGGGAGCATATCCAAATACCTGCCCGTGTACAAGTTGCAAAAAACCTCCACAAAACGCTACACTACCACTACCACTGCACCATCTAGCAGGCCGGGCAGGCAGGACCGAAGGAATGCCTGCTGACAGAATTGACAACGTCGCCAACAATCGCACACTTGCGCCCGTTCGACGTCAGACGACTACGTACGATTGCAACCTTGATTCCCTTCCGATGACATCTGTCGCACCGCTCGACATCAAAGACGAAAGCAGTTCGGCAACTATCATGTCGATGCCACAGGCTCCCATGGATAATCATCAAGATCGTAGCAATCATCTACTATTCGCTTGTTTCGTCGCGATTCTGCTTAAGGATATCGATTCAGTCAAGAAGCGGCATAAAAAGGAAGACTACAGATATCGAACCCGAGATCGCCAGGAAAAAGCTATGCGCTGGCTGGTCGAGCACAGATGTCCATCGAAGCCTAAGTATGGACGTATGCGCACTCTATTCCTAGAGGTTCGACAGACTGTTGAGCGGCACATGCGTGATAGACATGTCAACGACGGGCAACGCCCTCGCTGGACTCAGTTCTGGACTGTTGGCAGTGACTTCCTCGACATCGAGTATGTGCAAGAGTGCCGACGCGTGGCCAAAGCTTTCACAGAAGAACACAACCCTCCGAGTTGGTCAGATGGTGGCGTCGGAGTGCAAGTAGCAGGTACGACAGGATTGACGCGGTATTCTCAACGAGTGAGTCCTGGTCTGGATCACCGTCCTCAACCTCAGCCAGAAAGGCGTGGGACACATGCCCCAGTGGAGTCCCGATGTAGTTCCACGTTTCCTTACACGGCCAATGCACAGAATGTAAATCACGGCCGTACGGGCCCATCGAATCCCGAAACCTCGAGCACACTTATTGCAGCGTCGTCCTCACTGCAATCACGCAGCAAACTTCGACTGCTTTGCCCCCGACCAATCGACGCCAGTGTCGCACCTGCTGAGTCCTTGGCAAAGACAGCCTTGCAGTGCGGGATACCGTGCGATGACATGACCGACACAAGAGATACAGCGGACATTAGGCAGAAAGCGAAAAGACTGTGTGGGCGGATTCAACATATCGCCAGCAATCTGATCAGCCGGTTCCATCTTGCTGGAAACTTTCCTGGTCCGCAGCCGGACAGGTTTGACAACCAGGGTGATCAACAGCTCGTAGATGCCTTTATGCTATGCTTCGGGCTCAGGTGGAAACAGGTATTCACTGAGCTGCGCCATCAACAACTTATCCCCGTCGTTGAGGTTACGCGGGCACTCATCGGGGCTCTTGTATACCAGAGCATCTTTCAGCATGGAGCTGCACCCACTGATTACTGGATTTGCGACTCTCGCGACCTTGCCAGAGACCTTCTCGACAAACTATCACCCTACCTGCATTGTGTGAATCACATCGCCTCCCTGCTGAATGACCAACGCCCAGCTGAGTATTACTCGGACACGCTGGACGACTTTCGGATTATGGTACAGGACTGCCGGCAGTTGAAGACGGAACTTGAGAGCTCGCACTATAGTAGCCACAACTTTTTCTGGCCGGCACATGGAGAGGAGCACACCAATCGAATGAGATCGGCAATAGGGCCAAGCGGAACGCACCGGCTTGAGGTTGCATTTACACTGTTCCCAGGCATCGATGTACAATTTCCGCCTCTCGACCAGCCGACAACGCCTTGGCCAGCGCAGGTCTATTCTCGTGGCAAGAGTAAAAGTAGCAAGCAGCCTGGTACATGAATATATTCGGCTGAACCTTGGAGTGACAGATAAATGCCTCTTGTGGGCACTTCACAACAGAAGCTGTCCGATCAGCACGTATGCAAGCTCGGGAACAGAACATCTGTAGCTTTACGTTACGCGCGAGATATGTCAGAAGAGATACGGGGGGGCTTGTGACATACATACCTAGATCGCCGACATATATAAATGTATTTGGTAATCTCAAATCATTGATCTCCTGGATCCTGGAAGGTTCGAATCTCGATTGAAATGCCGCCACCTGCACTTCAGTCTTGCGACCTCGACAATGGTGTTCGTCCTGTAAATAGGTATGGATTTCTGCTCGTGATAAACTCCCCTTCTCCTGCTCCTTTCCCCCTGGGCTCGGTCTCTGCTTCCTACTTGTGACTTGGACTTCGACATGTCAAATGATACTGACAATCGCGGGTGCAACTTTTTTAACTTCAGGTCAACGCGCCGACCGACAAGAGACAGCGCAAGCCAGATTCTCGTCCCCCACAGCAATCGCAAGCGAGAGTATATCTACATGTAACATCATCCAGTACTAGCAATGCCAGCAGTGATGCCTCAGACAGAGCTCGCGCAGCCTCAGCAGCCAGCACAGCGGCCGCAAGCAGACGAATGGACCGAGGTCACCACGAAATCGAAGTCAAGAGCAAAGCGAAGACGAACATCTCCACCACCAGCGAACTCGACAGCGAAGCCTCCGCCTTCTAGAATCCGCAATCCGCCCTCCAAGCATGTCACCCTCGCCAGGGTTCAAATCGACTTCAACAGCAAGATGAAGACTTGGCAGGGCAGCGACTGTCGCAAGACGATCCTCACTCTTCTTGAGAGAGTACAGCCTGACAGCGGCTGGACAGTCAAGACAGCACTATGTCTCGGTAGTGGCAGCTTCAGTCGGGAGAACGTTGAGTGTCGCAAGAGGAGCATGTGGCAGTTCGTTGTCTTCGTCGACTTGGTGCGACATCTGCAAAGAGTAGGGAAGCGTGACCTTGATATGTACGTGCAGGAGCCACAGTACACGGATATAGACAAGGCTTTCCTACAGACGCTCAGGATCAAAGTCCTGGATGTTGAGGCTCTCCCAGATCCTGTACCTGAGGGATATGTGAACGAGGGCGGGTTGGGCTTTGCTGTGCAACATTTACGCTCTGATACATTCCTGTATGAGCCTTTCATGGATATGAACGAGGCTATGCTGAGCGAGATAATCCGTGCGGATATGGAACTATATATTGGGAGTTCGGTGAGAGGGCTGATGGGACGATGGGGAGCAGTTGGTGATCTGGCACGGGCTTTTGAGAAGTGCCATGGGGTCTATCAGTTCCCGCGATTCGAGGAAGATCCAAACGTGCTGGAGGGCTTGGGAATCTACTGGAAGCCAGCAGTTGATGAGGACGATTGAACGAGTGGAGCACAGCTGCCTGCCGTGGCAGAGTACTCGTAAATGCTTTCGAAGCCATGCTCCTGCCAGTGCTGCAGAGATCGGCCATCCTCATGACTGTGGAATCGGCAAGGCACCACGTAAGTGCCATGTCGATAACATACATGTACTCGACGCTTGCTTGATGCCGGACGACACAGGCACGGAAGACCTGATAGTGCAGAGGCATTGGGCAGATGACTGCGAATATCCCATTCGAGATCGAGGACTTCTGACTAGTTGGCTTGACTGGATAATATTCGCTGTGATCGGCCATGAAGATAGTCTGATCCGATGATCTCGATCATATGTATGGCCAATGCGACACCAAGATAATGTAGATGTATAATGTCCGCCGCTTCGTAACAGCAGCATCTCATGTATAGCAATAGACTACTCAGGCTTCATGCCAAACGGCTGCGGATCGACCAACGTCCATGATAACATACAGTCGAAGGGGAGAGGTGCAATGGTGATACATAATCAAACAAACCCACGAGCGCCATCGCCATGCCTCTGTATCCTCCGTCTATCTCTCGCACGGATACAGCACGCCCTATACATTGCATCTCTCCTCGGCCGAGCCATGTATGATGCCAAGGTGAGCGCAAAGGCTGTCCCGCATGCGCCTCGCTGAAATCAAAACTTCCCCCTATTGCGGTCAAAGTGAAGATGCTCTATTCCTCGAAGATCATCTGTCTTGTGACCTATTGAGGTTGTCAGTATCTCTATCCCATTTTCGTATGTCGAGACCACAACTCACCGCCCAAGCACCTGCAACGGAAGCGACAACACCACCAGAGATAATCATCGGCCTGACTCCTCTCGTGCTCTTGAAGACCATTCCACTGATTCCTCCCGCGGCTATGCTGTTCATCGCATCATGCTTTCCCCTGTAGTATCCAATGGTGCTATTGATGCCGTTATACATCATGGCGACCACACCTGCCGAGTTGCCCAGAAATGGTCCTCTTCGCGTGATGGCGTTCAGCGCAGAGTTCAGGCGAAGCTTAGGAGGTGCCGTAGCAGGTAATCTGCCGAGTCCTTCAGCCAGACCCCACGCACCTCCTATTGTGAGCGCGGTGAGATATGTTACGCCGGTGCCGTAGCAGAGATCGTCTGACCATCCCCTTGATGGGAGTAGTGACCGGCTGCCGGGTAGATCTGAGAGGACGTCTTCGTCTAGGGTGATGTAATCGAGGGTGTCTCGGTCGAGGCCGGCGAGCGGGTGCAGCGCTGCGGGATCAAATGCGCCTGGACTACTGATAAAAGAGCCAACATCTTCTGCAGTGGGTGTCGTGAAGGTGGGTTGCAGTGTGGTCTGGTTGGAATCTGCGAACTCTGACGAAGGCGATCCCGAGGTGCTCTGCGTGGACTTTTTGCCGCTGAAGGCGTCCCAGATGCCCATTTTGGCGCTATATGAAGATGAGGATGAGGAGATGGACGGCGAAGCGACGCGACGCTGGCGAGGGCGGAAAGGGCGATGGGCGAGATGGCAGTGGATGCTGAGTCGGAAGTGGTGATGGCACTGCAACTTTTCGCTGCTGCTGAGTGCTGATCGGCGGAAGGGGGCAGCCACACCAGACGCCACACTAGGTGGCTGCCGAGCCCGAGAGTAGCGTGTGAGTCTCGTGAAAATCTTCCACGTCCTTTTCTCCTCGCATCTGCATTGAGATATGCCTTGTGTACCATGGCAATGGCAATGGACACTACAGACGGCCGCGCTTCTGGGAAGCTGCTCAGCGAGGAAGAACTGCGTCGGATCTCCCGTTCCATACGGACATTCGTCCCTCAGGAAGTCGCTGTCAACGACCTTGTCAACCATGACCAGTTAATGTAAGGCATACAGGCGCCAGACGGTCTGGAAGACTGCAGCACGAGCGATCACTGTCGTGCTGACAGGTAAGTAGTATATTTCGTCTCCTTCTGGACAGTGTCTTCTTCACCAGCAGTTCTTCTGGTCTTGGTCCTTCACATCGTGTGGCGGCATGGAACACCCTCTGTTCGCTGATAGACCAGATCGTGGACTCGAAGCTCTCAGGTCTCAGAAAGTGTATATGGGATGATCATGTTTGGCACCGGGCCTTTCATCTTTACCTGGACCACGCTCAATCAGCCCGCCCGAAATCGTCCCGCCAGCTCCTGACGACTTTGACCGATGCTCTTCGTAAGCTTCCTGGAGACGAATCGGAGGCAATCAAGCCAGTCGTGGCACTAGATCTCGTCAGATGCCTTCAAGATTTCGAGAGTTCCGCTAAGGCCAAAGCAAGCGCTCAATTCTTGTCATACTTGCTTTCCAAGGACGTGCTGGAACTCAATGCTCTGCTTCTACCATACGCGGCAAACGGTCTCCTAGAATCTGACGGGCGAATAAGTACGAACATTGACATCATGCTAGAGACGGCATTCCGCTGGCTGGCTAAAGGCGATTTTGGTTCCACTGTTGCGCAGCTGGTGTCCACAATTCTGGACAAAATCCCAGTCGACCAAGACGTCGAGGTCATCAGTAACACCCCTATCTGGGCGAGAGCTTTGGAATGCGCTGCGCTTCGCGACGCAGTGAATGCAGATGCTCTCCGAGCTCACATATTCCCGGTTCTGTTCAAAAGAAGCTCTGCTGACTTTGTGTCTTTCCTCTACGTGCAAGGACTCAACGCTCTAATGCCAACGAGCTACGACAAGGAAGGGCCATCAGTCTTGAACGAGACCCTACTATTTTCAGCACTGTCCACCGGAAAAGATCTCGGTCTGATCCAAGAAACTGACGATTCGGCTCTTTCGAATGACGGGAAATGCCTGCATCTCCCGGTCGCTATCATTGGTAAACTGCTCCTCCGAGCATCGCGTGCAGCTCGCTTGGCTGGATTGACGCTTCTGATAAACTCACCCACGACGACTAGACCGTTTTCAACGAGGACGCTCGGGCTCATCAAGAACGCTTTGCAGGTCAGTTTAGCTGATGCTGATGCTGACTTTCGAAGCGATGTGTTCAGTGCAGTTCAAAGGCTTGTTGATCGAATCCGAGGCATTACAGCTGTTATGGCACGACAGCAGACCGTGACCAACACCAAACAAACGCAGGATATAAGCCCATCTCCAAGCAAAGTGCTAGCGGGCCATCAGAGTTTCCTGGATTGGCTTCTGCGGTTCCTCGCTCAGGATTTGCGATCGACAGCGAGCTATCAAAGACACATATCCGCGCTTAAATGTCTACACATTGTGGCGAGATCTGGATTGGACGACTCAATTCCCATGGACCGCTGGTCTCGGACTGCCCTCGCAGAGACAAAATGGCCATTTCACATACCAATCATGACTCTTGCCCTGCAACAGCTTCTTTTGGATCTACTACTGGATCCGTTTGATGATGTGCGGCAGACTGCCGCCTCCATATTGAACCTGTTCTGCTCAACAGGGAGCCTGCAAACGTCCTGGGAGGATTTAGAAGTCGACAGCCCACTACGTCGAGCCGAGAAGACGATGCTTGCCACGGGGCGAGCTGATCACGCTGACGGAGTTGCACATTTGTATGCTATCTTGTACCGCAATCGATTCGACGTCTCGACTGTTGGCGGCGCGTCAGCTTCAAGTCCAGTGGTTCTTTTAAGCCTGCTGGACAAGCTTGAGCACATGCTTGTCATCGCGCGCGAGAATCTAGCTGAAGCTGTTGCGAAATATCCAATGCACGGCCTGTTGACAAGCCTCCGGTACATCTTAGATTCGGACTCCATGAACAGTCACAGCGACCTCGTTCCACGTCTGGTGGTGGCATTACAGGACGTCTGGAAACTTGTCAGATCTGTCCTTTGTAACGATGCGCCAGAAGGCTATCAACTCGAAGAAGCGGAAACATCCGCCGACTCAACGAAGGAAACATTGAGTTACTGCTGGCGCGCTCTGAAGGAAGCAAGTCTATTATTGAACGTTCTTGTCAACAATCGTCAGCGTCTGGGTTGCGGAAGTCTTGTGGAAGACATGAGCAATCTATGCTTCACGCAGCTTGCAGAGCTCCGCCATCGCGGCGCATTCTCCACAGTGGCACAAACGTGGATCTCTTGTTGCTTACAATGCACGAATTTGACCTCGGCGGGGGGACAATCGCGCCTAGAAAAGTGGTACGAACAAGTCTTGAATATGCTGCGCCGGAATACCACGATCAATACCAGGCGCTCGGCCGGCGTTCCTTCCTTACTTTGTGGTATTCTGATCGCTCAGAAGTCCGACTCGCTTTTGCAGCGCGCTTTCAAGGATCTTAAAGACATAGCACGGCAAGACGTCGATGCTGCTGCGGCCGAGGAAGGCAACTTACCCCAAGTGCATGCCATGAATTGCATCAAAGACGTGCTCAGGAATACAAGACTTGGAGAGCGCTCCGAAAAGTACGTGCCGGTAGCACTTCAACTCGCAGCCGATGCTTTACGTTCAGATGTCTGGGCAATTCGCAATTGTGGTCTAATGCTGTTTCGTGCTGTTATTGACCGCTTGCTCGGAACTGATCAGTCGCACTTTGAGGACGACATCATCTCTCCAAAGCTTATCTCTGTCGAAGAATATCCCGAGCTTATAGATGTGATTCTTGGCCTCTTGCCTCAGCCTGTGTCCTCACCCACTAGATCGGGCGGTCGAAATGAGGGCGTATTCCCGGCGCTACGACTCTTGCAACACACGCGTTTCCCTGCTGCTCGTCGCAAAGACGTCAGCGCCGCAGTGATGGCTTTGACAGCAAGTTCGTCATGGCACGTTCGGGACAAAGCTGCAAGAGCTATGGTTGCATTGCTCCTCAGCAAAGAATCGCACGAGGCGAATGGTTTTCTATCGACAGTCAAGGATGGAGTGCAGCAGAATGCCCTCCACGGTACGCTGCTAATAGCTCAATACTATGCTAAAGCGTTGAGAAGCAGCCACGAATCGTCAGGCAGTCACCTCGGTGAGTACTCTGAAGGGTTCTTGGTCGAATGCGACAACCTCATGCAATTTGCATGGACTAGTCTTTTCAGAGACTGCCGCTGTAACACGACTAAGGCAGCCTGTCTCGATGTCATGCGGGAGTGCGAAGTCCTGTTATGTGCAACAAGTCTAGGTCGGTCACTCACCTTTCGATATTCTCAATCGGCAGACGCTATAAAGCCTGCCCAAAGCCGAGCTGAGGTTCTCGAGACTCTCTTGTCCGCCGCAGCTCCCAATTCAGAAGCTGCTGTCTTTCGTCAGGCCTTTATACGCTTCCTAGCCCAACAAGTCGTACATGGCGAAATCAGCATCGAGCACGAACTGAAGAAATCGCTGCAGATGCTCCTGCAGGTCGCAAAGGTCGACCAGAATGCTTGCGAGTACTTCTTCCATGCGGTCAATGGCAGCACTGTACCCAAGAGAAGTCACGCTGCAGAGTTCATCGTGTGCTTCGCCAATAAAATCCTGGGAGGAGATTTCACGGTCGTGCTTAAATGCGTGGCGCAAGAAGCGCTTCTAGATCTGGTCTCGTTGCCTGACAACGTCATTGCGGAAATGAACAGAGACGGCGCACCTTTTCACTATGAGGCGAAGCAAATGGGTTTGGGCAACCAGCGATATGCAGATAACGATATGCAGCTGCAAGCGATATATCTGGAGCAAATTTACTTCGAAGCTACTGATCATCTCGATCATTCCCAATTGGACCGCATCTTCAAATGGAGCAATCGTTGCGTGAGTGCTATCAATGACGGGAGTATCTACTCTAGAGACGCAGCTGCTGGAGCAATCGATCGCATACAACATCTCTGGAAAGCATTGAACGAAAACAGCAACCTTCAGCCATGCTTTCTGGATCTCTGTATCGCTGTCTACGATCTCTTGAATGACGATGACGAAGATATTCGACTTCTCGGCTCGCGAGCCGCACAGAGAATTTTGGCATCCGAGAGCAGGGAAGTGGTCCCAACATATGAGCCGATTGTTGCCAGCCAGAAGTTACTGGCGTTCTGCGTCTCCCGCTGGGGGGACGATAGAACTTTGGCGACCACTGCTCTATGTCGAGCATTTGGGATCCGAGGACTCAGCATCGTTCCAGTGGCGGAGAAGCTCGCCACTCTCTCACACGGCGACACAGCGCTCTTCGCGCAGGAAAAACAAAACTTGTATATCGACGACGCTCAGGAGATTCGAGTGTGGGCTCGCCTGGTCCAGAAGCTGTCTCCACAAATTCTGTCGACAAGTTATGTTAAAGACGCTATCGGGCAGTTTTCGGTGTGGGTACTGGATGGGCTCAGGACCTTGAAGGAACATGCGCACCAGAACGTAGACGGGCCCCTTGGGTGGAGTTCCAAGCCTGAAATCTTCACACTTGGCTTGCGTGTGATCTATGGCGTTGAAGTGCTCTTCGCTCTGGTCCGCAATACTGGTCATTTGCCGGTTCAGCCGTCAGCTCTCAGACTGGCACTTTTTGAGGCTTTGACTGCTTTTGAGTCTGCTGCAGTCAGTCCACTGTGGCTTTGGGAAATGCAACGAATCCTCACAGAGTCGGTGTCCCACAAAGCGAAAGTTGTGGGCGAGTTTGCAGCCTTGAAGATATGAGTGGTCATAAAACAAGAACTTCTTGTCGTGAATACCGCAATTTCCTAGAGCTTGCCTCCGCTCATGATGCACCAACCAGCGCCTTCGCTAATTCGCTAATGATCAAGAAAGCCAATCCTTTCAATAATCCTCAAATTCCAGATGCTTTTTTCTTTCCTCAGCCTCTTCCTTGGCCACCTGATAGTCGTCCTCGTTGACATCGCTCCCCTCTTCCCAAGCTTTCTCGAACTCTGCATCCTCTCTCAGGTTACCACCATCCTGCATTATTGCCCATATCCCTTCTCTCGCCCGCTTGTGCCTCTCCCGATCCTCTTCTATGCGCTGCTCAATCTGCCTCTTATCAAGCCTGATGCCCTGATTGAGAAAGCCACCCGTATCTCTCGACACCTGCTGCGGCGTTGAGCGCACACTAGCCATAACCCCACCCTCATCCATCTTCTCTGGACTTCCGACTCCACCACCTAACGCACTATCTCTTCCCGCAATACACTCCTCCAATTCCTTCACCGTCTGCCCCTGCAGGAAACCTTTCCCCTCCAACAGCCCCAACACCTTCCTCACCACTTTGACATTCGCTGCCCCACTCCCATCGTCTGGCGCAACCAGATCTATGATCCGCAGGATATCGCGCTCCATCATGCGGATATAGGCGGTGTGATTGGAGGCTTTGGCTGTGTCGCAGAGGGCGGGCAGGAAGTACATGATGTTGGCGCGGTTGTTCATGTTGTTGCGCTCGAGTTGCTCGAGGATGCAGGAGTGCAGGTCGTCGGAGTGCTCGCTGTGGCGGAGGGCATAGTTGGCGGCTTTGTGCGCGGAGGAGGTGGAAGCGTTGAGATGTTGTAGTTGAATGGTGAAGCGCATGCGCACTTCGAAGGGGTCCGCCATGGTTGGCGAGGTATTGTGGTCTTTCGGGATGGGTATTGGTGGGTTGGAGCATATGTTTGACATGAATGCGGACTGAGGTCTGATGTTGGGTCTGTGACATGTAATTGGTCAAGATATAACGGGCGCTAGTGGGTGTCAGAGTCGCTGTCCTTCGGCGTCCATTCTTGCGTGTGATGGCGTCCACTGCTTCCTCTAGCGTCCATATGTGCACATCCTCCCTGCTCACAACCGCCTACCAGGCATTGCATACAAATAGTCTCATCTGGCCAGCTAACGGGCTGTCACGCTGTTGGGAGCTGTGGCACAAGTGGGCGAAGATGAAATTGAGGACAGACCAGACTATAAATTCTAAACTGCAGCACAAGCAAAGCATCCAACGGCGTGTTAGGAATACACTTCCCTGAGCACAGGCGAAGCGACTCGATGAAGGCGTGGTCACTGAACACGAAAGCGAGCTGCCTGAGCTATAATCGAGACAATAGCACCGAGGGTGTTGCCTTCATGCGATCTTGCGTCTTCTGCAACCTCTTCTTCGCCTCCGTCGTCATCACGGAACTCGTCTTGATACTAGGTCTCGCTAGTCTGGCAGCTCCTAGAACCCTCTGGTACCTCCACTCGAGGCTTTCCACATCCTTCTCAAACCACCTCGGCGTGTCGATATGAATGGTCGCCAGCTCAGGCAAATGCGAATGTCCGGTACGCAGCAAATCAAAGACTTTGTCGTGGATGATACCACAGCAGTACTGAGAGCAGTCTTCAATGGTCATACTACCCAGTTGGGGATCCTGCTGCGATTCATGCCACCAATTATCTGTGCGCAGGATTGAGAGAGAGCGCAAAGTGCTAGGCATCAATTCTTCAAGAGGTAGCCATGTCATGGCGAGGCTCTCATCGTGCTCAGTGGAGGACGCTTCCGAAACGTGTAATGAGTAGCTGCCCAAGCAAGCTTCTTTGACCGCCAACTCTTCCAGAGTAGGACCCTCCTTGCATCGACCTAAGACCTGAGGGTACTGATCATTCGCAATCTCACGGTCGTCCACGTTCAGCTTGCGCAGATTGTTCAGCTCATGGCGCATGCTGTCTCCCAGGACTCAAAAATTCGGATGGTATCTCACCACCGTAAACCGGCCCAACGACGGTATGCATCCGGCGAAAGTCATAGTCAGTGAGCAGAGTTCTGTCCAGGTCTTCATGCCGCTTGATAGCCTTGTAGATGCTCTTCGTATCATTCATACTGTCTCAAGGATCCACCACCATCTCCTCCACCATACCAGCAAGATCGGATCTCAATTTCAGAGTCCGCACGAACAGCCGTGGCGCGACAAGGCTCTGACCCGGATACACACGATACAGTAGCGGTGAGACGATCCGGCGAAACCTCTTATTCGCTTTCGTGATGGCTAACAAGGTTGCGAGCAGAGTCTTCCACTCGTCGTGCTGGTGTGTGCAGGCACCGATTGCGAGATCGTTGTTGACGTATATGTTTTTTAGGGGGGAAGATCTTCGATCAAAGACTCTTTTGGCACGTTGATCATTTCGTAGCGTTGGCGTCCGATGATGCCTGCTGGAGGGAATTGGTGTTCTGAGAATATCTGCAGGAGGACCTCGTCGGCAAGGTGTCGCCTTTCCTGGTGAGCTTGATCGATGGAGTTGTGGGACAACATATTGATCTGGGGCTCCAGCACAATGATGGGGACTTTTTGTGTCAAGGTAGAGGCGATGGTAAGGAGTTGAATCCCTAGTACAAACGCTGGCATTGGTTTGCTGCAAGTTGAGCTGCAAATTGCTAGACAGATCCAGTATGACCTACCAGGCGTGCATACCATAGCATTGCTGACAAGGTGTGACAGGTCATATCGTCTCTGTATAGGAATTGTCCTCCAATTGGTGCATCATAAGTTGCGACTGGAAGTATGTACCGTCGAAAATGCTCACCATCACTTTGACCACAATCGCAAATTCAGGGCTCTTGTTGTTCCACTGATTCGCTTCACCACGCAATCCTCGCCAGAAAGCCACTAGGTCGTGCTCTAACCAAATACTTACGGCCCTCATCGAGCAGAAGAATGCCCATGCCAAAAGCCATTGGCAGGAACCAGTGCTCTGCAGGAATGGTAGCTGTCTGGAGCGGACTGTGGAAACTCGGCACATAAAGGAAGAAGATGGCGACCACCAGACCGAATGCGATCGCTGGGAGGAGGAGCCAATTCATGCTGTGCTGTAGTACAGATAGGCGTCGAGTCCGAACGGCAAAGAGGACGAACCATTGCATAACTACGAGATTGACGAAGTAGACCGAACTTGCCGTGTTCAGGATTTGGTTGTACTCGTCCTGGGTCATGCCAACCGGAACAGTGCCTGAGAATCTGTCAGTATAACCCATGATGAAGTGGAGACGATATTGCAGTACATACCAAAACCAAACCATAGGATCGAGAATGAAATGCCGGCTCTTTGCGCATACCAGTACGCCATAGCGAATGAGCATGTAGTCTCCAGGATACCAAAGAATCCATAAGCCTGAACGATGAGCTTCCAGTCGACCAGGCGATCTTTTTTCGCATTGCGTGGTTTCCTGTGGAGGACATCAGACTCCGGCTTTTCGTACGCCAAAGCCGTGGCTGCTACACAATCCGTGAAGCAGCAGATGATGATCATCAGAAAACTAGACAGGATTTGTGGCAAGCCAAAACAGACGTTGGTCATTACGGGCCAGAACTCGGAGAATGAACCGGCAGGGAGCAAGTATGTGATGGTCTTCTTCAAGTTGTCGTAAACAACACGTCCGTACTTGACGGCTTCGACAATGGCAGCGAAAGAGTCGAGCAATACCATGTCAGCTGCTTCGATAGCAATGTCGCTACCAGAGCCCATGGCGATGCCAATATCGGCTTCCTTGAGACTGGGAGCATCATTGACACCATCACCGGTCATGCCGACCGTGAGATCTCGACTTTGGAATTCTTTCACGATTTTCAGCTTGTGTTCTGGAGTCGTTCGGGCGAACACAATCTCCTCGTAACAAGCGAGCTTATCCCACATGCTGTCGTCTAGATTCTCAAGGTCTGCTCCAGATAGCACAATACTGCGACCAGACCTTAAAGGCAGGTCTTTCTCATCTGTAGAACCGGACTTCCTCGAAACAACGATGCCTGCCCTCTCCAGGTAGTCATCTTCGAACGCGAGATGCGTCACATCATCTGTGTATTGCGGCGTCGAGGTGATGATTCCACATTCAGCGGCAATAGCCTGAGCAGTGAGCTTGAAATCGCCAGTCACCATGAAAATACGAATGCCAGCGCCGCGCAGAGTTCGGACCACTTCTGGGATTTCCGGGCGTGGTGGGTCAACAATGCCAACAAGTCCGGAGAGAATCAGACCAGTAGTCGCTCGTCCCAGAACGTCGTTTTCGCACTCTCGCGGTTGCTCGAGAGGATCGAAGAGAAGCTTCTCAAGAGGCTTCTCGGCAAGCAAGATCACCCGCTTGCCCTGCGATGACCAGAAATCTTTCATCTCTTCGAGACTGCGCCGGTCGGCCTCGGACATTGTTCTGACGATGCCATCAGAGTCAAGGTAGGCTGTGCACCTGGGCAGAAGGATATCCGGAGCACCTTTGATCACAAGGAGAGCGTTGCCAAACTTGTCGGAGCTTTCCGACTTTGCAACCTTGATGGCAAACTTGTTCTTGCTATTGAAGGCGATGGCGAAAGTGGTGCGCCATTGTTTCCGTAGCTCAGACACCAACGACATCGATTCTGCGAATCTCAGAATGGCGGAGTCTGTCGCATCGCCGTTGACTTTGCGTTGGGACATCGGCTGGTCCAAGGTCGACGCATCGAACTCGGCATCGTTGCAGACCGCGCATGCATTAGCAAGCTGTCGCACTCCCTCGCTCGATTTGTATCGCTGCTCCGCTTCGATGGCTGATGCAGGCTCTTTACCGACAAGAAAGTCGGTCACGTTCATCTGATTTCTGGTAAGAGTGCCGGTCTTGTCTGAGCAAATGACATTGACGGCACCGAGTGTCTCCACAGTCTTCAAGCTCTTGCAAAGAATCTTGTTCTTCTGCATTGTGTTTGCGACGATCGTCAAACTCGCGGTAACAGCGATCGGAAGGCCTTCAGGGATGAAAGCAACAGCCACAGATACGCAGCTAACAATAAGCATGGCAACGCTGATCCAGTCGGGATGATCCTGTCGGAGCCAGCCGGCCCACACCGCAATCACAACGATGACCATCGTCAGCATGAGACAGACGATGAAGATTACGAAGAAGAGGATCTCCCTCTGAAGAGGTGTAAGACCGGATTTTGGCATGCTTGTGAGCTTGGCAATACGACCGAATACTGTTCGGTCGCCAGTCTCCACGATCAGGCCCCAGGCGCTGCCAGAAACGCAATGTGTACCGGCCATACCGATGTTTGCAGTCTCGAGGTAGTTCCTGTCGGTTGCGTCTACAGACCCGAGCAGCGGTACCGTCTCGCCAGTGAGAATGCTCCGGTCAAAGCGTGCGTCCGAAGAAACTTCCAAGAATCGGACATCTGCCGGCAGCTTGTTTCCGATGGTTACGCGGAGGATATCGCCAGGGACCACGTCCCTACCATCGACTCTTTGCTGTTCTCCGTTGCGGATTACAATACACTCCTCTGGCAGCATCTTTGTGATAGACGCCATGACCTTTGAGCTTGAGAAATCTTGCCAGAAGGAGAAGGCTGCTTGAATGAGCCAGACAATGGCGAGAACAATTCCTAAAGCTAGATTAGCAATGGCAGGATTTGGTTCGCCGAGTGGCTTCCAAGCGATGAACACCAATATCGAAGCAATGAGCAGGATGGTACCAAATCCTCCGAACAAATAGCCAATCGTGTCTTGGAACCATGTTGACGGAGGCGGTGTAGGTACATTTCGGCCGACCGCTTTGAGCTGTTGTGCTACCGTAGTGGCAGATAGACCAAGAGTTTGACAGCTGCCGTACCGAGCGAGCAAAGAATCGATTGACGCCTGGTGGTAATCTGTTTTCTCGTACTCGATTTCTGCTGCTGTCTTCTTATCTTTCTGCTTGTCTTTCGATTGGGGTTTTCGCTGATTGCCGTGCTTTGAGAAGGACTTTCGGTGACTCTCCTCGATGCCAAAGGAGAGAGTTCTGAATTGTGGGGGGAGTGCGATGCTTGGATCGACACTGCGGCGAGCAGTCCTGATGGACATAGACGAGTCTCTGGATCGTGAGCGGAAATGCCCTCGCTCTAGCCCTGCTGTGCTTGTCCGTCGAGGGCGTGTATCGGTAGCATATGTGACGCGCCCTCGACTGAAAGTACGCTCGAGCTCATCGGCAGCATCGATGTGTGCCACCGGCAGCTTTGATGGGACATCCATTGTGATGAGTGATATTATGGAAGATCTGAAGTTACCAGATGCTGATCATGGAAGACGAGGCAAGAGAGGAAGTTGAGATTGAGAAGGAAACGAAGGAAAACAGCAGCTTGATCGACCATATACCTGCTCTAAGCACGCCAGTGTCGCGATACAGCGAGGGGGCAGGGCAAGATTAGGTTAAATACCACGTGAAGATGTCGTGCGTCAAGTCGAGCTTCAGGACAAGCGACGAAGAACGTGCCGGGGCACTGCACAGGATGCAAGCCAAGCCAAAAGCGCTGCGCGATTTCCGGCGCATGTGAGGCATTTTCTCGCACAGCCGATGTTGGACTTGGTCTGGTCAAGCGATGGTGAGATTCCATTAGCAAACAGCGCAAAGAGCACGCACGAAGGAGCCAAGCTACCACGCGAAGTGGAATAAGTCGTTTGGAGGGATTGTGGAGTGAGTGTGATGCGATGGGGAGAGAGGATATGAGATGAGGTCAAGAGGTGGTCGAGTTGAGAAGGCGCTAACGAATATCATGTCACGTGACTACATGGTGGTCTGCCACTGGTCTCGACTATGGCAAAGATACTTGAACCGGCTTGGACCTACCCCTACATCCTCGCCTAGCCTGTGTCTCGGATCGAAGTCGTCTTCATGTGACGGGATGAATATTGGCGAAAAGACACAGCCTTTGTCGTTCTTGCAACAGTCTCGAGATTTATACTTTCGTACAACACCATCTGGCCTGGCACCCTAGATCCTTCGCGGACGATGCGATATGGCAGCGATCGCCACGCTTCCCCCTCAACGACAACTTTTCGCATCATGTCATCCCTCTCAACCTATTCCCCTAACGCATGCACCTTTGCCTGGCCGTTTTCGCGACACGCGACTTCCCTGCAGGAGGCGCGACATCACCTGTGCTTGTCGCCTGGACTTGTCTACCTTGCACGGGTGTGACGTTGAAACCACGGGCGGCCTTTACCGGACCAGGCCATGATGACATCCACAACCTCGTCTTACAAGACTATAACGTCTACATGGTGCGCAGTGGCGACGACATCTGTACCTACATCTACCGTTATCTCAGGGTCCGTCGTCACAGGAAGCAGCTATCCCACCTGGAGCGACTATATAGTCGAGTACCACTTCGAAAATGTCAGCGGAACGTGCCTTAATTACCAAGACTGCTCACTTGAAAGCATACCGTATCGACCGAATCCGGACATTGGAGGTCTTGGAGCCTTGTCGGCCTTCCTCATCACCGCATGGCTGGTGTTTATCATGACAGTGGTGGCTTATTGGGGCGGCCTGCTTCCTCCCGAGTTACTGCGCAATGCGGACACACGATGCTTCAAGGCCAACAGTCGTCACAACGACAGCAAATGGAAACGTACTTTCGACGACATCATCTTGATCCTGAGCGACCAGCAATTGTGCTTCGGTCTTGGTATACTTATCGCAGGATATTACGAAGCCTTTGCTCAGGATCTCGACGTTGCCCATTGGAATTTTGTGACCTATCTCGCTTGGCTGTCCTCTACAGTCCATCTTATGTCTCTGTCGCTGATCCGAGCCCGCCTGAATGAGAATCACATCCTGCGAAATGTTCGGATCGTAGGGATGCTGATGCTGTTCGTTCTGCTTCTGATCGCTTTGATACCGTCAACACACACCAGCGTCCTCTCGAACTGGGCCGACCTTTATAACACGTTTCCTGTCAGGTGAGAAATCGACCTGGGGAAGATTTACGATCATCTCAGACATTCGCTGACCTCCCATCTTTCGCATTCCAGATGTACTTTCATTCCTATCGGAGCTCAAAGGACTGGTCCCGACTGGGCTGTGGTAACGCGCAGCAGCAATCCGTACAGTCGAATTGACCCTGCTGTGTCCTATACGACCCTGATTTTTGTATATCTCTGGAAACTCGGACAGCTCTTCGACCACAGCTCGGCCACCATACAGCATTATCTACGGGATGCGCCGCGATTGCGTCTTCAAAACTGGGTCAAGCGGACGATGCCGGACACTGGTAGCCGCGGATTCTTAAGTCTGCATCATAGCATGGCCAAGTTCTGCTTCCTCTTGTGGTCTGTCTGGGCAGAAGCATTGGACAGTTTCATGGCCACTTTTCTGGCTCTCCTCTTCGCCTTAGCTTGGGGCACCGAACAACTTCTTGTTGCACACTACTTTGCTCCTAGTGAGATTCGTGAGGGAGAGAGCGCTTGGTCGTTTGGACAGATCCTCACCTTGCTTTTGCTGCTGCAACCAGCGTTCGCCATCGTCGAGACCCTGACGAACGCGAAGCCCAATAATCCAGATCTCCGCTCCAGCACAAGCGATATAACACTTACGGAGCCACCAGACCTCAAAAGCAAACCTCTGGCGAAATCTCACACCACCCTATCGACAACCTTGTCTCTGAGAGCAGACCCATGCTCTCTCACAGCGAGCAATACCCAAACCCATCTCGCGGATCCCATCGTATCGCACCTTTATGATTCCAGAATGTTCAGAGGCTACCTCTACTTCGTGGCCTTTTGCTTTTCTTGTTTGGCTGTGGCTGTTGTGACCATGGCCGCTCTTACTGGCGGGTCATCCGAGCGTGGACTCACGGCGCTCTTCGGTCTTGCTGGTATTATCAGTATTGTACCAATAGTAATCACGTTTACGTGGCCGTGTAGTCGCAGGCTGCGATGAAACAAGTCCAAACATCCAGGCCGGGATCGCTCCCATAATCACAGGCACGAGCTGAGCTGAGCTGAGCTGAGTTCTAGCGCGCTATCTCTCGGAGATGCAGCATAGACACATCCAGAGCAACATCGGGATTGCGCTCGATATACAAGAACGCAGTCAGAACCCTTGCTTCCGAAGTATTCGGGGGCGTCTCGCGAGTCACATATAAGGATGATGCGTTGCCACGCCATGCAAAACGTCGACATTGCAACAACGACAACTTCTACACGCCGTCACGAGCTAGATGTCGCACACCACTATCCGCCCAGCAATTCACTACTGGGGCACTCCTGTAGTACTCGTCACAACGATCAACGAGGACGGAAGCTACAATATCGCACCCATTTCTTCTGCTTGGTGGCTGGGAGATAGCTGCATGCTCGGCTTCGGTACCACCTCACAAACACCACAGAACCTGTAAGGATGTGCAACGTAGCCTCTCCACTCAACCCCCATACCTGACCTGACTGAAACACAGGCTTCGGAGTAAACAATGCGTTCTCAATCTCCCATCCGACGACATGACTGCAGCTATCAACGCCCTAGCTCGCACCACCGGCTCAAGCACCATTCCTGACTTCAAACAAAAGCTAGGCTACCGCCACGAAAAGGACAAATTCGGCACTGCGAGATTGACCCCCCAGCCTTCCGAATTGGTAGCGTCGCCGCGCATCAGAGAATGTCCCGTGCAGATGGAAGCCGAATTCGTTGGCCAGTACGGTCTTCTGAGCAAGTCTCTACCTTCCGGCACCACGCTGGCTCACGCGATCGAGGTGAGGATTCTTCGCACGTATGTGAGAGAAGAGTTGCGTCTTGCCGGGTTCGAGAATCGCATAGACACGGATGCCTGGAAGCCGATGATCATGAGTTTTCAGCAATTGTATGGACTTCGAGATGGGAGGAAAGCGGCCTCGAAGTTGGCCGAGATTGATGAGGAGATGTATCGGGTGCTTTCTTAGCTCTTGGATTGAAGGAGAATGGGATGTGGAATTGGGTTTATCAGATGTAGAGAAAGTAATAGTCGGAAGCCAGATTCGATAGACATTGGAGATGACGCCACATTGGCGTGGATCAAGATCACTTGTTGTGAATCTCTCAAGCACCGAATCAGTCTCCCTGACTTGCCATTCAGATCATGCGTGTGGATCGGATGTTGATCCTCTTCGTCTTTGGTGCCTCATCTGGTCATTGGTTCGTAGCCTGACACGTCGTTCTGCTCATGCCTACAAATTGGCTGTGTCTTATCAAGAGGGGAAAACAAGGTGTGGCCATTGTGGACATGCAGATTCGGAGCTTGTACTTCTTATTCAATATCAAGTGTCCTGCAATATCCAGCTGGAAACGGACTTTGTTCCCTCGCCAAGAGGATGCTCTAGTGCTGCGACGACAGCAGCGATACGCAGCTTGATCGGGACTCTCTGCTCATCGGGCAGCAAATCTACGGAATGGTGGACGTAGATGCAGGTGGGAAAGGATTCCTCCAGCGACCCGATCGCCTCGTATAAAGTTGTAAGAAGCTCAAGTTTACATATTTGACCGTCTTGGAAAGCCATCAGCAGCACACCGCCGGTGGTCTCTACCGTCATGTAGTGGATATCGTAGGTGATCGCCGCTCTCACCACATCGTCGAGAGAGGGAGAAAAGTTCTGGTCTAGTGCGGATGCGATGTCCCTTGGTGGGGATGAGAGGTTCTCGACGAGCAAAGGCTCCTCGATGCCGCCTGCCAGCCAGTCATCGAAATCAATATCTACTGATGCTGTTGTCGAGGTAGAACCAGAGGGAATTGCTTTGCATGCGAGCGACGGTGTGCTCAATTTAGATACCATGTCTACACTCGGCCCAGTGGCAATCTGCTGGTTTTGGCGCCGGCTCAACGCATATTCCCGGGGAGTCATGCCTACGGCTCGCTTAAAACATCGATGGAAATGATACTTTGTCAGTCCAGCATCCGAAGCCAGGCTGTCCAAGTTTGGCAAAGGAGCATCCTCTGGCAATCCGTCCAGGAACAGTCGTATCCGGTCGATGGCTTGATCCGCTGTCGGGACGAAGTCTTCTAGCTCAGGCTTGCAGCGCTTACAGGCTCGGTAACCCTGTGCTACAGCTTCTGAGGCTTCTGTGAAGAATTCGACGTTGGAGCGTCGAGCCAGTCTAGCTTTACAAGTCGGTCGACAGTATATCTTTGTCGTTCTGACGCAGTAGACGAAGATTCCATCTGCGGCTGGGTCGCGAGCCCTGACGGCATTCCAGCGAGCGGCTTCTGTCTGGTAGCTCGTCGAAGACATGGTGTTGACGTGACAGATGATCTACAGCGAACAACATGGTCGATGGCGAGGCTGATGTGCTGAAGTGTGTCAATGCGAGAGGATGGAAAGACGATTGCTACTGAAGTGACCAATCGGTAGAGGCGCACACCACGTGATCCACTCTTCAGCCTCTTACCCATTGACCGTGGACTGCAGCTTGGTCGAAGAACGCGCTAAGCCTTCGAAACGCGCGCGCGTGGGAAGTTACGATTCGCGCTTGGCAAAGAGCGGTTTCCCTGCAGCGAGAAACACAGCCTCCTTCCCCGTCATATGCAAGAAGCAGGAAAGACGGGCGATATGCACCAAGCCTCTCCTTCGTATGGAACAGTCTTGCCACCAGCTGTGCACAATTTGATGAGTAATCTATGGATCCGCTGCAACGACAATAAGCTTCTGCCAGGCGAAGCATCTTCCTAGATTGCTTGTAGTGTTTCAAGAATTCCAATCGTGGCTAGGCTGTCGTCAGCACCGCCTCATCCTCTCGTATACTACTACGTGTGACCTTGCGCTTTTACGACAGCGCAGCGCCTGCGCACCATCAACCTCCTCCCGATCTCACCTACACCTCTGACGCCTGGAAGCCCGACGCTCACTAGGTACTACGCAACATCGCCCTCGTTTGGACTGCTTCTGGAGAGATCACACGAGACCCAACATCAGCGGGGCAAGAGCTTTGGGCGCATACAACGGCAGGAAGAAACGACTGTCAGGGCAACAGCGACTGTCGCAAACACAAGAGCGCCAGCACATTTCCGTTAGTGTCGCGAATACCACCCTTCACCGCCGACAACATTGACATACCGCATCACTGCCACTGGCATCGAGCGCACCCAATCGGCAGCCGCGCTGCCTAGCAGCAATTCCAACATCCCACCGCCATGAATCTCACCTGCCCCTCAACGATTGAGGACGACTCAATCGACGAGGAAGCCCTCTGGAAGAACTTCACCTTCCACCATTTTGGCCTATTCCTCTGCGCCGTCTTCGGTCTCATATCCGTTCTCGTATCACTATGGCTGATCCTGATGCACGCGACACACTACCTGCGTCCTGGTGAGCAGAAGCAGATTATCCGTATCCTCTTCATGATTCCCGTCTACAGCGTTGTCAGCTTCCTCAGCTATCTCAAATACCGAGAGTCGGTCTACTTCGAGGTCATAAGAGATTGTTACGAGGCTTTTGCCATATCCAGCTTCTTCGCGCTCATGTGCGATTACATTGCGCCGAGTCTACACGAGCAGAAGGACTACTTCCGCTCCGTGACTCCGAAGAATTGGTTCTGGGGCGTATTCGGCTTGCAGAAGTGCACCGGAGGGGAGAATAAGGGGCCGTTCAGGAAGCCTAGGAGCGGCCTGACATGGTTCAATGTGAGTATACATGCCATCGATGAAGGAAGCCATCGCTGATATACCGTCCTAGGTCATATGGGTCGGCATTTTCCAGTACTGCTTCATCCGCGTCTTCTTCACAGGCGTCTCTGTCCTCACCGAGGCCTTTGGAAAATACTGCGAAGCATCACTCAGCCCAGTCTTTGCACATGTCTGGGTCCAGGGTTTCGAAGCTGCTGCGGTCACTGTTGCCATGTTCATGGTCGTCCAATTCTACATCCAGCTGAAGGAAGATCTTGCCGAGCACAGACCGTTCCTCAAAGTATTGAGCATCAAGCTGGTCATCTTCTTCTCCTTCTGGCAAACCATCGTCATTTCCTTCCTTTCGTCTTCGGATGGACCTCTCAAGCCGACGAAGAGGCTGGCATACCAGGATATCAAGATCGGGATTCCGTCAGTGCTGCTCTGCATTGAAATGGCATTCTTCTCTGTATTGCATATCTTTGCATATCCCTGGAAGCCGTACAGCATCAAGCACATGTCCGATGACCCGCTCATGGCTACTGGAATGGGCTACAGCGGGGAAGCGCCCAAATATCAGGGTGGTACAATGGGCATCAAAGCTATAGGAGATGCTTTCAACCCGTGGGACATCATCAAGGCGAGCGCGAGAGGCTTCAGGTGGTTGTTCGTGGGTGTGAGAAAACGACACGACGATGTCAGCTACCACCCGACGAAGCTCGGGACAGACAGCACCAGCTATGCAGGACCTACCTATGCAGGCACAGGCGAGGCAGCGACAGAGCTACGAAGCACTCCGAGAGGCCGGGCGGGTACCGGCGAAGAGGCTGCAGCATTCGACGATAGGGCGGGACTGCTCAGCTACTCACAAGCACCTGCACGCGCGAACAGCACCAGTCCTTATCGAGCAGACACGCACGACGACTACATTTCTGGTGGTGGTGGGGATCTCAGCAGTGCATCATCACGACCTCCGGTGCGCGGCATGGATCTGAAGCCCTCGGACTTGGTGGACGAGGATGTGGAATATCATCCTGGTGTAGGTCCCGCGAATGGCGTGCACCCGGCTCATAGGCAGGGAGAATTCGGAGATGCGAGCAGTGTGGGACGACCGCCGACGTACAGGACGAACAATCATGATGAAGAGTCTCCTTGGATATAGGATGTCAAAGAGGCAGTGACACGCCCAGAGATGTTGTACGATGTGACGATGTAGTGAGCCATTCAATGGTCTGGAAATTGGCTTCTGGCGTTTTGTGCGGCAATACATGTGGCATAGCATGGCATGGCACGCTAGCCACGGGTATGGGCTGGTGGGAAATGCGCTGGTTTGACCAAGATACCAAGTTTCAACGCATGAACAGTCCTAATAAAAACACGCACAATCTCTATCTCGCCTGCCCAGGAAAGAACTGACAGCTCAACAACAATTCAAGTTGTGATGCCTCGGACACGGGAAGAGCCACGTGAGTGATGTGTGGCGGCAGACGGGAGGAATTCATGCAGCCCTGTGAGCGAAGGTCATAAAAAGTCCATGGTGATGAAGACAGTTTTTTCCTTCCTTAAAACCAGGGGGCATTGTGAAACTTGATGATCGTTGACATGGATGTCATGCGAAAGGATTCAGACTTTTCTGATGAGGTATTCCTACATGTATATGTGGCGGGGTAATCGGGTGATTCGACGCGTTCATGCTGGTCGGATGGTGAGATCTGATGTTGTGTTGTGTTGTGATGCGATGTGCTGGTTGCGACTTGCCGCAAGTGGTTTTTTTACAGAAAACGATCAAATTGAGAGTCGCATATGATGATGGTGATGATGCATAGAAATCGGACATGTATAGAAGATGTATAGCTTCCTTATCCGTGCACAGCTACATGCCGAGCTGTACAGATGAGCTCCAATGTTGGTAGCATGTGGTGAGCCGAATGTGGTCATTCGCGGTACCTGCCTGTCTACCTGCCGCCCGAGACACGAGCAAATGTACATAGGCATGTGAAAGAGTTTTGTTGGTTCGGATAAGGTCGGAGGATGTTTTTTTCCCCCTCTCTTCTGGCCGAAACACACTCCTGACGCCACATGACGATGGGGCACATTTAGTTCGTGCGGTGGTTGAGAATATAAGAAAGATGGAGCTTTGAGCTACTGTTCTATGCTGGTGAGATGCGCATCACATGATGTGTATACAGTACATTTCGAATGGCATGGGTTGTCTTGGTGGAATGCGGCTAGCCGGGTGTTGATTCCTTGGAGCCGTGAGACTGGGGAGCATTATTGTTGTTGAATAGCTTCAACTGACAGCGTGATGCGCCAATAGGCAAGATGTGAGAAGACAAGCATTAATTATGCTCACCCGTTCATTCAGTGCTCTGCTCATTCGCGTCGGTACCTCTGGAAGATCCGAGTTTGCAGAGGCACGCATGCATGGATGTCCCTTGGCGACTTTTCCCCAGAGATTTCGTGTTTGGTGTAATGTAGTCATGCGTTCGGGTGGGAGACATGCCCACATTCCAGTCGTGTTTCGAAGAGATGCGCCTTATCTAAACGTCTGTGGCCGCAAGCAGAGGGAGGGTGTTGTTGTGTATTGTTGTCGTCAAAAACATCCTCACCGTACATCTGCTTTTGATGAGATAGTTACTGTATTATCAGCGTCCATACCATCTCCATGCCGGCATGGAGTGACCCTCGTCTTGCAAGAACAATCCTAGCAACGCTAAATGGGAAGCTCTCTGATGAAGACGAGGTGTACCTAGCTGTCGCGCAATACACCCATACCCGCACCTACTCGAGCCTCTCGCCAGGCGGCTATCGCCAATATCACACCACTGTGACGCCAGACGATACGAAGAAAAGCAGCCGAGCCACACGGGATTCATACATACATTGGCAGCACACGACAGACGGATCTGCAACTTTCACGTCCGCTCGCTCGGCACCTCGCATGCTGCATGTGCAAGCAAGCTGCGCTTATTAGTAGGCTCTTCCTCTTGCTGCAGGTCCCGTCGGTCGAGGTACGGAGCGGAGCTTGCCCACCCACGAGCTGCTGACAGCGCGACGCCGACAACCTCAGTGCTGTCTGTCTGTGAGTGAAAGTTACGTGGACTGGCTTGTCCCGGCATCACAGAAGACAGGCGGGTGTCAGCGCAGGGATATCGCAGGCAAAGGCCAAGGTGTGCATCTACAGTATCTCTTTGGTGTTCGGGCAGTGGTGCAGAAAGTGGTCGACATTGGACTACGGACGAGTGGAGGTGGAGGAGGAGGAGGAGGAGGAGACGGTCGACACAAAGGAGGCACGTCATGATAATCGTTGTCGCTGGTGCATGTACTGATACCGGGACTGGGACCGGGACTGGTACGTGTAGAATTGTCTCCCGGATTTGTTCCACTGAGCGGGCGTCATCAATACGGACTCATTATCTGCCATCCAAGGGAGACCTGGCAGCAGCAGCAGCAGCAGTAACGCCATCCTCATCATCACCTTCCCATACACCACCGCCATCACCAACGCCATCATCGCCATCACCGCCACTACAACGCGCTGACGGATGCTTGACGACAACGATCTGGCTGCAAACGAACATTAATAATAAACCGATTCATCGTTCGTCTCGCATTCGATCACGCTAGAGTCGGAAGCGGCAGGCCAGCGAACGGCAGCGAACGGGCAGGCTCTTTTTGCGTGCGAAGGTTCACGCTTGGGAGTGGAACGAGGTCGCTTAAGGCGCGCATCCTGTCAATCCAAATTCCCGCGAGCTTCCCACCACACTCCCTCCACACACCACGCACCGGCACCACGCACCACACACACTCCACCACTGGAACCGCCGTCTCTCGTCTCTTCTCCTCCTCCTCCTCTCCCTCCTCATCGCCCTCCCCGTCGCCGTCGACCATCACCACTTCACCTATCCGTCGACACCCACGCTCGCTGCTTGCCGTGTGTTGCTCTCATCCACATCTTTTGCTTCATTCCTGCCTTTCGCCGACCCTTCACCCCTCACAACGACGGCCGGGCCGCTCGATCCCAGTCCACTCCATACTACACTTGCCTCGACTCCTTGGCCGCCCCCAATTCTCCACCACCTCGTTCTGTTATCAACTTGAACCCGCCTCGCATCTTGCTGGTCAAGCACTCTTTTCCGACCGACCGACCCTCCGTTCGCGAGCATTCTGCATTTGTATAATACACGACTCGCCTTAATTCACCCACCCGCAACTGTACAACGCGAAGGCTGCTCCGTCACACTCGAGAGCCGCCCTCTCCCGCCAAGCACTTCGAAACACCCCAGTCGACTCGGTCCTACCCAATCGCCAACCACCGCTTTGCATGCTCGTGCTACGCTTTCACTAGCCAGGCGTCTAACGGTGCTTTTCGATACCCTACGCGTCCTTGCTGCATACTGGCATCGCACGCCCAACATTCGTTATCCACCACCATGAAGTTACACAACATGCTGCCATTCAGACGGAGTGCATGGATGGGTAACGCTCTCATCATGAGCACAATCCTTGGAGCCAATGCATTGTCACAGCAATACTGCTCCACGCAGAATACGGGCTCTAGCTTTGCCGCAGGTACGCTGATGAGACATTCCCTTACGCTACGCGTGACACGCGAATCCTGGTCTATCAAGACTGACCTTCTTGCAGTGAACGATATCTATCAGTCCAACGGCGCTTGCCACGATACCTGCAATGGTCAATACGCCTTTGCCATTGTTCAATGGCAGAATTGTTGGTGCTCAAATTATATCCCAGCCCAACAGTCGGATGTGAGCGATTGCAACAAGGAGTGTCCTGGATATCCTGACGAGCTCTGCGGCAATCCAGACACTGGGTATTTCGGCTATATCGCTCTCGATATGGCGCCGTCGGGAACAGCTGGAGCCGCCGCAGCCACCAGCACATCTAGGCCGGTCAGTACATTCCTCTTTACGCGTCTGAGCACTTTTTGAGATTTTTCGGTGCTGCCGATTTGGCTCCCTCGCCTGTAGCATCACACTTGAATCGCGCGTTCCGCCACAGTCATCTTCGTCGACATTGTATCGTTTCTCCTACGACACACATGTTGACAATCAAACTCCACAGTCTTCGACTCCGCAATCTTCTTCTGAAGAACCTGAGACGAGCTATGTGAGTGAAACTGTCGTGCAAACGACAACGCCGAGCCCGACTCTCAGTGTCATGACCTCTTATATTACTCTTGTATGGGTCGCACATTTCTTCATATGCACGACTCAGAAGGAGCATTTTACCACCACCAAATGCATCCAGCTTTTGAGGCTCGTCGTGCACATTTAGAGATGACATATGCTGACGGAATATGCCTGCAGACACCGACATCGACGTCCACGTCCACGTCTACGCTAACACCAACGCCGACACCGACACCGACCACTACCTCAACACAGCAACACACGACGTCTAGCGTTGTGACGTCAAGCACGCCGGCGCCTACGGTCGAAGTTGTGGCCAGCCCAGTAACGAGTGTCTTCATGACCACCATTTCCGGAGCTGTCGTCACACAGACAGTCACCTCGACGCCACAGGTTGTGTCAGGCTCGCACCCGGGAGATCATCTTGAGGTCCAGCATGACAATGGTCTCGGCGCAGGTGCGATCGCTGGTGTCGTCCTTGGTGTTCTCCTTGGTCTTGCATTGATCGGTCTGGCGGCATTTTTGTTGTGGCGGCGACGACGACGCAACAACCTCGACAACCAAGGCCAAGCCGCGAGCGTTGCTGGCTCCAACAGGGAGATGCAACGCAATGTCAGCGTACTTAGCAAGGCCGGACTACTCGGCGGCGTCCGACCAAGCACGGGAGAGCACGACTACGACGAGTCATACGGCATGGCAGGCAGCAATAGTGTGCGACATTCCATGATGTTCGGTGGCGCTGATGGCATCAGCCCAGTGAGTCCTCTGGACAGCAGTCATTCCGGAAGCAGCAGACGGCCTAGTAAGCCAATGGTGTACGACCAGCGACTCAATCCTTCAGCGCTCTTCGCCAATCAAGAAGCGAACGGCAGCCGGATATCCATGCAGGATACACAAGATTACTCAAGGCCTCTAGGTGTCATGAACCCGGACCCTCGATCGAGCTTTGAATCACGATTGAGCCACCAGTAGTCGCCGATGCTGCTGTTCACACTCTCCTTCTTGTTTGACGACTTGACGCTTGTACATGGCATTTAGCGGCAGGGAAATTCTGCACTGGCGTTTGATCTTGAGATATACCCGCGACGGTGGCACATGATGGGCGGCGGTCGGATGGAATATTTGATCTGCTCACTCGACTACTCTTCCACGCTTCCCTTCCACGCTTCTCTTTCTATACTGCTGGGAATAACAGGCACCGGCTTGCCGCGGAAGACGTGCGCATACACTCGACACAATATCGATACCAACACTACTCCACAACACTCATTGCATTCTCACGAGCACACAATTCGCATACACACATTCTTTGGACGGAAAGAGGAGCGCAACGTCGCACGGCTGATTTGCCTGGACTTGTTTGTTCGCCTCTGCTCTTTTTTATCTTATCAGCAGTGATCATCTCGAGGCAACAAGCCGCCAATCGATGGACGACTGACCGGGATGGGCGAGGAGCAGATATGGCAACGAAAGTTGATGTCTACTCTCGAAGGCATGGTACCGCTACGTAATTATGTATTGTATGGATATGACTTCCCCCTTGTCTTTCCAATAGCGGACTTTTTTTCCTCACACTGCACAATGCCTTCCTTTGTCTGAGCTTGCTGACTACTGACTTTGCGCACGATGGAGGAATGTAGCGAGATTACCTCTGCGCCCAACTCAATGCTCACATTCTCCATGGCGATTTTTTCTGCATCATGACTACCAGATCTCGAGATTATCTCCAGGGGAGTGGGAGCGAACCTGATGTCGAAAGTCGAAGAAGATCTCCCATCTCTCTTCAACAACAACAACAAAGACGACGACCCCTCACAACTCCTCTGCCTCATCCATCCCACCACCTCCTCAGAGACCGATGGCGCGGCGGACGCAGACACACAATAGCAACAATAACAACAACAACCCACCAACAACCTCTTCGATCGGGTCTCAAACAACAACGACGACGACGATCAGACAGCCCACCTAGAAATACAAGCATAACTCCAACTAGGAGTAACAATATCAGCGTCTACTCCTTCTCATCGGTGAGCAAGGTTCTGGTGCTGCTGGTTTGTTGGAGCCTGGGATTTTTTGCTCTCGCGCAGGTGGCGGCTGTTTTGGCGAGAGAGGGGGAGGGGTGGCTGGATTGGGCGATCTTGGAGGTTGTATTGTTGTGTCTGTTGGGGGGTGGGTATGCTTATCTCGCATTTGGGGAAAGGAGGGGACGGGGAATGTTCTTGATGAGTGGGGTTTTGCTGGTGGTGGCGGTTTTGTTGGGGTTGTGGTTGCAGCCGCCTCGGGGGATGGGAATGGAGATGCGGAAGCGTATGCAGCAGATGCAAGGATGGGAGGATGGGAGGCTTGAGTTGGGGCAGCTTTTCACGGAGGAAGAGGAAGGGGACGAGGAGACGAGGATGATGATGGTGATTGATGTGGATGGGTTTGAGTGTGTTTTGGCGGATGGTGCGAAGGCGAAGTGTGATGCGCGATGGCAGGTGCTGGATCTGGGAAGTGGTGATGACGAGGGGATGGTGGTTGTGTGGCAGCTTGGGGTGGAAGTTGATGGGAAGTGGGTGCTGGTGGAAGAAGGGAGGAAGCTTGCAGAGGAGAGCTGGCCGATTGAGGAGGCATTATAGTATCGGCATGGGATAATGACTTGATCTGATGAGGACGAGGGACCACGGGCGAGATTGCAGAACAGGAGGGATCCAGTGAAAGCACACTCGTCGTGGCTTCCATTCACTTCGGGGAGCCATTTAGCCCCCCTTTGCTCATGCCAGGTTGATAGAGCTCACGACACCAATCTCCTCGACCCGCTCAACACCATCGCCACCGCGAGTATACCCAGAGCGCTATCCCATGTTCCATCATTACCTGAACATATTCCACCATCATAGAGGCGCGATACCTCATGGAGTCGCAGAGATGGACGAGCTCGAACCGCATACCGACCGACCCAGCCGAATTATAACTCTGCCTCTACCAGCACAACATGCGCGCGTGGACTTTCTTCTACCACCACAACCACACTCCGAGCCTCCACAGCCACAAGCCGTCTTCGACATCACCACGCAACGATATGTAGGAAGCTACCTACCCTCTAAGATCCTTCTGGCCGAAAACATGCACCAGCGCCGCTCATACCGCTGGCTCGACATGGCCGTCGTAGTCTGGTACATCGATCGAGTAGTCGGAAACGTAGTAGCCAAAGCACTTGTGGAGCAGCACGCGTCCGAGCACGAGATCATGCTGCCCTTGGTCACCATCGACGTCGATTCCACGCCGAGTTCCGATGGAATCGATCCCGGAAGCGAATGGACCGTCGCGCGCCTCGCGTGGAAAGCCACTGCTCTCACGGGAGCCGACGAGGCAGTGGGGATGGACGTGACGCTCTTCCCGACGCTCGACGGGTCAGGTCGGATGATGGCTGTGGCGCATTTCCGCACGAATGAAGCCAGAATCAAGATGATGTCGCGAGCTGAAGCGGTACATCTCTCGGGCGCTGCGGCGAGTCATCATGGAGCATCTTGGACGATCTTGTCGGGCGCGCACGAGAAGGTCATCCAGGAGGAGCTCAAGCGCGGTATGCGTCTTCTCCGAGGCGAAGGTGGCTCGAGGTCGGGACGCCCTTCTGCAGGGAAATGTTGACGAGGAGACAAGTCGGTGAAGGGTTACGCCACGATGCCGGTGTTGATGCTCGTGTTCACGACTACGAAGCGATGAGGCACCCTGAGACGGAACTCGACTGGAATGCGCGGATCGTGGGCCCGTTGGAAGAGCGGAGCCTTGGAGGCGCCAGACTTATGCATAACCACTGGCCTTGGAGGCTCAGCTGATTTCTGGGCAGATTCGACTGTTAGAGGCGTTGCTTCGAGGCTCTAGATGGTGGCCGTGTGGGTGTAGGAAGCATTGGATTCCTTGACGTTGGAAACATGTGATAAACTTGGTCAGACCGACGAAGATTGTACAAAGACACAGTTATACATCCCATTCGTATAGAGCTGTAACGAGGCCGACCATTGGAGTGCATGTCCTGACATTGAAGACGTCGATTGTCGAAGAAGGTAGGGGTGGTTGCGAGTGAAAGAGATGATGACACAATTGATGAAATATTAACATACTGGAGAGATTGCCACCCTACCTACACTACTGACCACGCTTTCTTTCTCCACAAGGACTTGCCTCTGCAGGATGTTATTGAGGACGAGGCTCTCCTTCGAACCTCACCAAGCAGTAATGTCGTCGACTTCGGCCTCGCCAAACACGCTGGCCTTTACTTCCTGGACGTCCTCCTTTCTGGGTGGCCAGTTGACAGGTTCCCGCGCCATTATGTCGCTGAGCTCCTTCTTCATGAAGTCGCGCAAGAAGGTGTTCACTTGCTTGAACTCCAACAGAAAGGCATCGTGTCCATCCGGGCTGTCAATGGTCTTGAGCTCGCCGTTTGGGATCGCAGCGGCAAGCTCCTGCTGTTCTGCGTAGGTGAACAGACCGTCGGACTGAATGCCAAGGACTAACGTTGGTTGCTCAATCAGGCCCAATGCCTGTCGCACTTCTTCTGGCGTTGGCGAGCCTGTGGTATCAGTACGTCCACGAGCTACATCGTGCGTATCAAGCTTCCGCGTGATAGCAATGTAGCAGTTAGCATCAAAGCGCTTGATGAATTTGTCACCCTGATAGCGCAGATATGACTGTGCGGAATAGTAGGTGGCAATCTTCTTCCGCCCATTTGTAGGTTTTGCTTCAACTGCCAATTCCGTGGAGCCCGAGAATTGAGGGTCTTTGACAGAGATCATGGGAGAGTGCTCAGGCGAATTTCCACCGCCTGGCGTTCCCGAGTGACGTCTCGCAACGCCTACATTCCTATGGCCGTCGTTGTGGATCGCGAAGTGCTCGCCGTCCGGCGTTTGTGGTCTGCGAGGCCCATTGATGTTTTGCCTGGACTGACTGGGGTCTGGGTGATTTCGACCAAAGCGTGACTCAAACGAGTCACGGCTTCGGTACGTGAGCAATGCAGACATGCGAGCTGCGCCCAGCCCAGCCGATGGCGGATCGTCGAATGGGTAGTATCCGTCATCGTACTTGGGATCGCAATAAATGCTCTGGCGTTGAGCTTCACCCCAGCTGATACCCCAAGCACTGTACCTCGCTGATGTTGCAATTGGTATGATGGTCCTGACGTACTCCTTGCCGAAGTACGCGAACTCCAGCACGAGCATACCGCCCATGGAACCTCCAATGACTGTTGCGATCTGCTTCACGCCGAGGTCATCCAGCAGTACCTTGAAGAGGTTCACATCATCCCTGATGGTGGTCAATGGGAAGTCTGGGCCGTAATGCTCGTTGTCTGGGTTGCCATCTCTTGCCGTGACGGGGCTCGCACTTCCATAAGGACTGCCCGGGCTGTTCATGCAGACGACGAAGAACCGCGACATATCGAAAGCTCTTGCTTCCTCACCGTTCTTGCCTGGCCCGCCCAACAGCGGGCCCCACCAATCCTGCACGTCTGCACTGCCGGTCAAGGCATGACATATGACCATGGCATTGTCACCCGCAGGCGAGAGCGTGCCGTACGTTTTGTAGGCAACGGGGACATTGTGCAGCGTGACGCCGGACTCGAGCGTGAAAGAAGGGACGAGGGCGATATCTTGGTTGGGAATGAGCTTGACGAAGGGATTCTCGCGCTGGTCTTCAGGCTTCATGCGCTCTGTAGCTTTGAGGTCAGCGGTGGGGTCATGAAGTTGTGTTTGCAGGCATTGGGTGATTCACTGAATGTGTACGTGTCGGCGGCGTGAACCAATCCATTGGGGGCACTCGTCATCTTTGATCTTCGAGGTGCGCGGGCATCAAGTGCGGGTGATGTTTGCGAAAGTGTGAGGAGTCGAGAGTTGTAGAAGTGCGAGATTTTGCTGTAGTAGTCAAGCCGTGGTTGGCTATGACTCAGGCGTCTTCAAACTTCTTACGATAATGACATCGCACGTATACGAGACATAAATTATCCTTGTATATGAAGAAGGTACATGTACTTCATGGTACACTCTTTCAGTCTTCGGAAGGCACTGTCTGACTAGTGGCGAGATCAGACACTTTGCAGATAGCATTGTCAAAGCTATGCGAACAAATTGAATTGCAACGCTCATGCAATGCTCAACATCCCAGGCTACCAGCTTGCAGATTCAACTCCTTCAATGCTATCGGACGTTCAGTCTCATCATCATGAAACTCAAACAAGCTGCCGATGCCGGTGTCGTGGACGCTTCGTAACCTGTGCAGATCGTCTACCAATATCCCACCGCAATCCTTCCGGTCGCAAGCGATCTTCCCGGCCTGACATGAAACCTGCTCCCAGTGACCCTTCAGATTTGATGCTTCAAAGCTCGGGTTTGCTCGCTACCAAAACAAGAAATGCCAACACATCTTCCGGCGGGCACCTTGATCCGGACCCAAGCGAGCTGTAACCGAATCGCGGTCGTGGCATCGCAACACATTGTGCAGGACAGAAGATCGGACGAACGAGAGCAGCAACAGGAGCGCGGATACCTTGACGAGACGGAATGCTGTGCTCGCCGTGCCGCTTACTTCATATGCCTTTTGTCCAACCAAGACTATCATCGTCATCATCCGCTTCATAGCCAGCTGCATCTGCCATTTGTCTGCTGCGAGTAGGCGGCGGTCTAGGTGCTGATTGTTCGTGCCGAACACTGCCACGTTGAGAGGAGTGTATACTGTCAAAAGAGCTTGTCGTCTGTCGCAGCTCTCGCTCGATGTGTATCGTACCCGGTCCAGGAGCTGGTACACTCATCACCCTGCACAATATCAGCAGCAATAACATCGGCTTCGTGTTTGATGCAACTCACCACCGAATGATAGCATCGCTCCTTCCCGACCTATCGAAGTTGCTGTGTGGCAATTCTCGCCCTGCCTCCTCTTCGATCGTGCTCAGCGGATCGGGAGTGAAGCGCACAGTTGTCGTCAGGTGCTGATCTGGAGCCAGTCCTCGAGCGTAGCATTCGATACAACGTCCGTTCGGCTGGGTGATCTTCATTCCCCTTGGTTCGCATCGATAATGTGGATCAACATCTTGCAGACACACACCTGGTGTACTCGATACGTGTCCGCAAGAGTAGAAGGTCGTGAATGTTCCCAGACACATTGGAAAGATTTCCTAAAGTCGATCGTCACAGGTGTCGGCCATTGTCAATTTGAAACGAAGTGGTTGGCTACGCGTGGTACACATCCACCGTTGGCGACGGCGGCTTGTTGTCGGTAGAAGCGGATGTCAAAATGTAACAACACAGCAGAAGAAATGATTGGAATCGAAGGCCGGACGCCAGCAAGTACATTACATGAAAATCTTCGTGTCGATGCATTGCGTGGTTGCGTAAGTTCAGGCATCCCAGCATTGGCGACTCAGAGCGACCGGGGCGTCTGCCGACCCGACACTATGCAGTAGCATAGTCGTAATAGCGGTCAACAACCAGACGACAACCAACCGGCAACGGGGTAGTGCCCGCCACACCGCTTACCCCGAATCCTCTCAAGGCAAGATCCTGACTTCCGTCTGCAGTCCGGCTTTTTGTAAACGTTCGAGATATGACGCGCCGAGCGTTGCTGGCGTGAAGATTCCGCCACCAAGATCGTGCGCCATCGTTGTATCCCGAGCAATCGTCACAGCGGCCTCTGCCAGAAATGTTCCAGTCAGACCGTACATGCTGCCGTTCCATCTAATGCGACCGTATGCTCGTTTCGGGTCGTTTGGATCAGTCACATCTGCTTTGGCGATGGAACGCCATTCGCAGTGCTCTTTGCTTGCTTGTCTGGAAATCAAGTCAGCTACAAGCTTGCAAACAGAACAAGAGACAACTTTACTCTTTGGTGGGTCCTTCGCCTGGCTGATACACGAATTTCTTCACTGCCCAGCGGAAAGGTGGGAAAAGCAGAGCTGCCATTCCGAACGTCAGAGCAAAATGGACGACGAGCGCATGAATCGTATTCTTGGCCCTCATGTAGCTGCTGAGTTGGAATCTTGATCCATATAGCTTGCCGCCCTCGATCAATCCCCAAGAACGATTGACGATTGGAGCGTCCGTGGCACCTGATATGCTATCGGTCAAGAGACCCAGGTCTGCATCTGTTCGAATGCCGGTGAGTACCTCAGTCATGGGCCTACTTCTCGAAGGTGTCGGAGGAGCAATGGTGGTAAGTGAGAAGGGCGACATGGCTTTGGCAACCTGGATCAGGCTGTATGACTCCAGTAAACTGAGCACAGTGTCCAGGGTACCTCCACTTGGAGCCGAGTTGAGATCCCAGATCACGTTAATCAGCTCAGAGGTGCCAGTGTTTAGCGCACGACGGATGTGGTTAACCATCATGCTGTTCCACGTCAGTATTGCATGCCATGTCACCATGCCACACAGCCATGAATCATGACGATTCCCGGGAGTGAGGCGTCAGAAGGTAAGGATCACTCACAATGCCATCAGATCTGCTGGGACACTTTCGACACCATTCTGCGGGATCATAATAGCTCCAGTCTTTTTGGCCACACTGTCGAATTTCTTCACCATGTCATAGACCCATGGAACTTCTCCGGTGCAGTCGAGGTAATGCGTCCCACTCTCGGCACACGCTTCAAAAGCTGCAGTGCCATGCCTGTGATATGGACCGACTGTGCTGATGAGCACTTTGGTCTTTTGAGCCAGCTTGACAAGGTCGTCCTTGCTCAGTGAGGCGATCTCGATACGTGGTTGGACACGATCTGGATTCAAGACGCGAAGCTCGTCGGCAAGGGCCTTGAGCTTACTCTCGGATCGGCCTGCGATCGCCCATTTGAAGTCGGTGGGGAGATGGCCCGCGATGTGCTCTGCTGTGTATTTGCCAGTGTATCCTGCGGTTGGCTAGTCAGAGCGGTCAGGACAGCAAATGAAGCCACGCACCTGTCGCGCCGAACACGACACATTCGTATTCTGTAGCCATACTCAGTAGTATCTTACACGTTACGGGCAAGATGGAGAGAATGAGCGATGGAACGGAAAGGGACTGAGGTGGGAGCTTGCAGTATGGTAGTATCTATGTCTAGCGCTACGAAAACGTGATAGAGCTACAGGTGGACCGTGGTGGGCGTTGTCGGGGGACAAACTCAGATCAGGCAATTGGCCGTGACGTGTTGACGAGACATCTGGAAGACTTTCCAGTCTCCACTGTCGCATTGACACGATGATGATGAATAGCCATATGATACTGTCGCAACCGAGGTGATGTAGGCGATGAGCAGGGTGCATGCGCGTAATAGAGCCGTCTCCGCCGTTGCTTCCTCCGAAGGATGCAGATATGGTGACCCATCAAATCGAGCATGAAAATTTGATTAGCATACCTCATCAAAAGCTTCAGCGAATCACACTGACGCTTGGCACTCCGCACCTGCCACCAAACCTGAAATCTTCCAGCCGACTAATGAACAGCAACATCTCTCAACTACACGTCCCTGTCACCATCACACAAACGCCAAAATGACGAAGCGCACCAAGAAGGTCGGAATCACCGGTAAATACGGCACGCGGTACGCTCATTTCCCGATATCCTCTCGCTGGTAGAAAGAGTTGTGGGGAGGAACAGGAGTTTGACATTGGCATCTTTTGGACGTGGACGATGGCGGAAGACATCGAGCTGGCGGAGTAGCACCTTGGAGTATTTCTGACACTTTATTGCAGTTACGGTGCCTCGCTCCGTAAGCAGGTCAAGAAGATCGAAATCTCACAGCACGCCCGATACACCTGCACCTTCTGCGGAAAGGTCTCCGTCAAGCGCAACGCCGTTGGTATCTGGGACTGCAAATCGTGTGGGAAGACTATCGCCGGAGGAGCATACACCGTCTCGTACGTCAAAATGGATGAACGACAGAGTGGAATGGAGGACAAATTACTGACTTCGAATACCATAGGACACCCGCCGCTGCCGCGACCCGATCAACCATCAGACGTCTGCGCGAGATTGCGGAGGTTTAAGATGACACTTCTTCTGCATTTGGGAGGTTCTACGGAGTTTTTAAATGGGCTCATACTCGAGGACGAGAAGAGTACCCTGGGCTGCTAGCGACGTCCACGAAATGAAAGTCTTCTGAACGATCCGACCACCTTCCCGTCATATGCACCGCGGCACGAACAACGAGCACGCGAAGCCTCTCCATTACTTTCTTCTTCACTATTTCCCTTGTCTTTGGTCCGATCCAATCAAAATTCGTTTCGCACTCAGTGCTTTAAGCAACATTTTCACAACTGCCCGCGTACCGTCTGGCGTCTTCTCTCATGTTGCCATCGAGTAAGTCCTCAGTCCACGCTCAAAGCACATCGCAGGTCACGCACTGGTTATCATCGTCGTCTGAAACCGAGATCAGCTGGCAACTTGGCGATCACGTGGGGCGCTAGCCCGCTATCCATCCATTTAAAGCTTGCTCGGCCCTTCCTCTTCCTCTTTCGCAACTCGACAACCAGCAGCATTCCAACTCATGTTGGCGCCTCAACTGGGCTTCTGCGACAACTTTGACAACATCATAAGACATGGCCGACACGTGCATCGTGTGTTTGGGTGACCTGCGCACAACACTCGACGAGGATCCAAAACCGGAAGCTGCCGCAGCATCTGTGCCCGCTGCTGATGATGCCGTCGACGCCAAGAATGTTGCGTTCACCCATGAGAAAAGGTACCACTCCTAGAAAGCCTTGACCACTTCCGCAGTCGTCGGTTCAATGGGCAACCACCACCACTGTCATACTGGAGGCCTCCATGGCCCAATTCCCGCGATTCGATCGCCGGTACCATACTTCCTTCTTGGACGGCTTGAACATCTCGATGATATTCGCCGAATAAGCTTGGAAGGTGAGGTTGATCCCAGCTTTGCGCGAACGCGTGAAGCGGCTGGAGGCCTCCAGTATGCTCTTGGCAAACACGTACTGACGTATTGTTGACAGTATTCAAGACGACGACGAAGCAATAGCACATCTATTGCCCTGCAAGCACGACCTACACAATTCCTGTCTCACGCCTTGGGTCGAGCGCGCGAACAGCTGCCCAATATGTCGCACCGTGTTCAACATGGTCGAAGTCAGTCGGACCGTCGGCGGACACGTTGTCGACAGCTATCCTGTCAAGGACAAGGCTCAAGAGGCGGAGATCGATGCGAGTATGATAGTCGAAGACGAACTGTTCGGCGTCGAGGCATGGGAGCCTTGCCTGATATGCGGAGTGCTCGACGATGGCAATGGATCCATGTATTGTGACGGCTGCAATCGTGCGGTACACGTATTCTGCGCTGGACACGACGATGCTCCTGAAGTCTGGTATTGCGAGACCTGCCTGGTCGATCTGGAGAATGATACCGATCTGCCAGGTATGGCGTCCGCGCTAGGTAGACGAGCTCGTCGTCGTAACGCACACACAAATGGCTCTCGACCTCAGCCTCGACCGCAGACTCGACGACGTCCGCGCAACGACGCGCTCTGGGCAAGGGTGTGGCAGGAAGTCTCACGACGATTGGACCTTGATCTCGACTTTCCCTTCGACGAAGAACCTGCTGTGGACCATCGTACCGAGGAGCAACGCCGCGAGTTCCGACGATGGCAGCGGAGGTTCGAGGTCGCGAACAGTCAAGGCGCAGCCAATCGCCTTCGAGGCATTGCCAATGCGCAACTGAATCCCGTAGCTGCTCCGCCACCCAATCCCGAATCACAGGACGAAATTCGTGCTTGGAACGCCTTTGACAAAGCTAGAGAGTCGCAGGAGGACACTTCAACAAACCGACGACGGAAGCGCAAGGCTACAGATTCTCCAGCGTCACCGCAAGATGAAGCAGTCGAACAACCTCAACTAAAGCGTCCTCGTTTACGTCGTCCACCCGCTGCAGCTGGTGAGCAACCGGAATCTTCCAATAGTGCGGCTCGCCGACAAGTAGAGGAGCCCACTTTCCTGTCATCTCTTCTCCACGAAGTTGAGAACAAGGCTGTTTCTGCTGCGTCCCCAGCGACGTCGGACTTTGGCCACGGTCAACAGTCGCCCCGCATCTCATCGCCCGTTCGGTCGCCAGCATCGTCGGACTGTGGTAGTCCTAATGTAGCGGGCTCGCCACCCCCGAACAGACCCCTGTCACCTCCGCTTTCCTCGGAGCTTGTGCCTGCCACGTCTCCATTGGGTCAAACTTTTTCACCATTCTCGCCAGCTGGATCTCGTTTGGACCTCAATTCTCCAGATATGCTTGTCCGTGGTCGCACGCGCCGACAACACGACGCTGGCGATGGAGGAAGGGATTCTGCTGGCAGGCAATCGTCAACATCGCCGTCCCGCATACTCTCCTACTCTGCGAAGGAAGAGATACAGCGTATGGTAAAGCTTACCCTCAGCGCACGGTATCGCGACAAAGAGATCACGAAAGACCAATATACAGACATCAACCGAGACGTTTCGCGCAAGATGTATGAGCTTGTGGGCGATGCGTCTGCGTTGTCCGATCAAGCAGAGCGGGAGAAGTGGCAGAACGTAGCCAACGAGGAGGTCCACAAGGCAATACTTGTCATTTCGGCGGCCATAGCCGACGAGTGAAGCTGCCTTTTGCAGAATCTGTTTTGAACATGAGCGTGGCGTTGATTGGACTTCCGCAGGGTTGGATTTATACCCTCGGCATGAAGCGATGAGTACCGGCATAATGAACATAGATACCCACAATACGCCATATGATTGTCTTCCTGTATCGTGCTCTTTGACCGCAGATTGTTGTGTTGACTATCGCCTATCGCATGGCTCTCTCGGCCAAGCGCTACGGATTAGTTGCGGCGTTCGGCATGCCAGTTACGCCCTACCGAGCTATTATGTGTCTTAAAGCTCCACGACACTTCCATCCTTTCAACACATCTTCAATCATGACAGCAAAGGAACATGTCGTAGTCGTTGGGTACGTCCACATCTTGCATGAACCAAAACAAGGAACAAAACTGATCTACGTCCAGCGCCGGCGTGACTGGCCTCACGAGCGCTGTGTGGCTTGCGGAAGCTGGGTATCTTGTCACAGTCATTGCTGCTCATGTGCCGGGAGACAAAAGCATAGAGTACACTTCGCCATGGTATTTTCATTTCTTTAGCATTCGCTCTGTTGCGAAAAGCTGCTGATGCGCTGCTCAAAACAGGGCAGGTGCACATTGGCGAACACATGCTACCATCAACGAGCCGGAACAATGCGACTGGGATGTACAGACGCATGAGTACTGGATGGAGCTTGTGGAGAGGGAAGCGGACGATTCAAAATTGGGGTTGAGAGTACTGCTTCCCTTGTGATGTGCAAAAATCGTTCATTCTGAGATGTGGCGTAGACTGACCGCAAAGACAGCTCGAAGAATCCATACATTATTGGGATGGCGAGATTACTGAGGAGCTCTGGTGGAAATGTCATGTTCTGGACTACCGAGAGCTGAGTCTCAACGAGGAACCCGTGGTTTCAGTAAACAAGAACAGGCCGTCTCATGCTGCGCGAGTTCATGCCGCGGCAACGTCCAGAGCCTTTTCTATCAACGTCGACCGGTACTTGTTATATCTGCAAGAACGAGCTCGAGCCAGCAGCGCTATTATCTTCCAAAACCGACTACCCACGGATGGGGGTCTCGAGAAAGCTCTTGCGGCGGCCGAAGGTATATCTATCGCCATCGGAAGAGGCAAAATTCACTGCTTCGTCAACGCATCCGGTCTCGGGGCTGTGAAACTATGCGGCGATACCTCAATGTTCCCCATTCGAGGGCAGACAGTTCTCGTCAAGGGCGAAGCAAAGGCCACGCGGACCCGCTACCACGGTGGCAGGATCGGAGAGGGCAAGACCTTTTACTGCATCGTTCGACCTGGCTCCGGGACAACGATCCTGGGTGGTACCAAAGAGAAGGGCAACTGGAGTGCTGAAGCAGATCCTCAGACGACAAAGGATATTCTGGAGAGGTGTAGCTGGATGGTGCCTGAATTGCTGACAGCACCTGAGGGCGGGTTTGAGGTTATCAGTGCACAGGCGGGATTGAGACCAGGCAGAGAGGGAGGGCCGAGGGTGGAGAAGGAGAGTGTTGCCGGGAGACAGGTAGTGCATGCGTATGGACATGCGGGAGGTGGATACCAAAATTCCATCGGGTCCGCGAGGAAAGTGTTGAGGTTGGTTGATGAGAGTATTGGAGGCAGCAAGGGACAGAATATTTCTGCGAGGTTGTGATATCGCGCCGTGAAACAATCTTGTTGCTGTGCTACCACTAGCATGTATTGCTTCGTACCGCTACTCAGAGTTCATTCTCAGATGTGACAGAGAGCCTTCAGCTTGTGCTATGGCAAGGGGTCATGTCTTGCTATCCCACGTCGTTTCATGCAATCTCAAAGCGACTCAAGATGCAAGGCTCCATGATACAGCGGCCAGCGGCCAGCGTCAACAATATTCGCCTAATCCCTTCGAGAGTCGTCGTGCGTTGTCAAAGCTCGTGCGTCTTGCCGTGCGACTCTCGACTTCCGCTCGCAGCTGTTTGTCGTGCGGGCACCCATATTCTGGATCACTGCGTTCGAACTGCAGTAGAGCCAAGCCGCCCGCCACCCCGTCAGTTTTCCCTGACTCGTCCACCTTCGCCTCTGAGATCCCTGAAAAGTAGTCGGGACGTTCATCCAGCTCATCCATTCATTCACTCATGACATTTCCTCACCACCGCTCCCCCTCTGCATCTCCAGAACCTCGCCCAACAACTTCCCCACAACCCTCGCATTCTCATCCATCACCTTCCTCTCGCCCAAAACGTCCAGCCGTCCACACAACCACATCTCCTGCAACTGTCGAATCAGAGTCTGCACGTCCTCAGCCGCTCGGATCTATCCAGCAAAAAAGGTAAGTCAGTAAATAATCATCAGCACATCATTTCCACAAATTAAGAATTTCCTCTGTTTTTTTTCCTTTCCTTCTTTTTTCTTACGAGGACATACAAGCGCTGCGGTCTCCGCTTTGATCTTGTACTGTGCGACAACCGTCACGCTGCGATCAGTCTTCTTCACGGTGGCCTGCTCGACGATATTGCCGAAGCGGCGGATGAGCTCGGCTTGCATGCGGTCGAGTCGCGCTGGGCACATCGTCAGTAAGCTGGTTGAGAAGAGTGACTTCTTGATATGCTACGTTACAGGTGAGTTCGCGGGTGTTGCGTAATGAAGAATCCATGGCGTGTCAGCAACGGCTTGCTTGAGATTGCGCGGATGCGATGCTCGCGAAGATGATAGGATTGGACGCGCTATGCATGAACCCCTTGGACTTCGCGTGCGCCGTACCCTTTATGTTCGGACAGGGGGCGAAAGTGGACAATGTGTACACCGAAGAAGCGAGGATGGAGTCGAGGTAAGGATGCCACATGCCTGAGGCAACCTTAATTTGCATGGCGGTTGTCAGGCATAATCTGCAAGTAACGAAATCGATATTGGAGAAAGCCATGTTACTTTTTGCTATCAAGTGGAATAGGACTATATACGCCGAAAAAGCAATACTTTCGTGAAGCCACGTCCAAGAACCCAAGAGAGGAGATAGACAATCTGATACTTCATTCACATGCAGCGAATTGCCAGACAACAGCATTCCAGGCACTCGATTAGTCGTCCTCCTCGGAATCCTCCTCATCGGCGGTCTCCAGCCACTCGATGAACTTCTCGGCGCTCTTACGGACTTTGCGCGAGATGGCAATGTCGACGTACTTCTTGCTGGCCTTGCCTCCCCAAGCCTTGAGAGTTTCCTCGGAGACGAGGTCATTCTCGTAGAGTTTGAGCAGGATTGGGCTGACTGATGGGATGAGATTAGGCTTGCGCTCACCAACGAAGGTCTCGAGACCCCCGAGGAAGGCCTTCTCGTGCTTCTCGGAGGTGATCATCTTCTTCAGCATGGCGGCACGAGGCTCAATCTGCTTGACGATCTGGTCATCGAAGAGACACTGAGCAAGGACCTGGAGAGTGCGATGCTTGTGCTCGATGCCCAAGTCTTTGGCCTTGAGGTAGACATCGACATCTTTGACCTTGGTGACATCCCCAAGCTCCTCTGTCTTCTTCTCAACCCATTCGAAGAGCTCATCATAGGCGTTGGGCCCATCTGCAGCGCCTTCGTCGTCGAGAGCAAGACTGGCCTTGAGATCGTCAGGGAGAGCCTTGGCGCGTGCCTTGATGGCTTCCTCAGACATGTCCACAGACCACTCAACCTCTTTGTCCTTCACGTCGGGCTCATTAAGCTCCTTGGCTTCGGCATTGATCTTGCGAGTAAGCTCGTCGTCGCTACCTGCATCTAACTCGAAGTCGCCGTTTTCATCGTCGCCACCCTGGTCGGAACCGCTGTCACCTGGACTATTGCCGTTGGAGCCGTCTTCGCCAGCAGTACCATTCCTCTCGGCTTCCTTGCGGGCCCTACGTTCGGCCTTCTTGGTAGACTTGTCCTTCTTTCCTTTCTTGGGCTGATTCTTGAGGATGAAGGAAGCAAGCTTGTGACGCATATCAGCCTTGGTGATCTTGCCGCAGGCCTTGCAATCGAGCAGGATCTCGCCATCCTTGACGTTGACTACGGTCTCTGGGTTCTTGCAATCCTGGCAGAGGATGTACTTCTTGATGAAGCCATCGAGATAGTCTTGAAGCTTGCTGGCCTCGTGGGCACCATTGATGATCCAGCGGTCATCCTTGGGATCGATGTTGGTCTGCGCACCCAACTCGAAGCCGAAGTACTTAATGACATAGTTTGGTGGACGGGCGAGCTGGTGAGCGACATTGCTCAGATTGACGACAACGGTCTTGATACCGTTACCTTTGCCCTCGACCTTGGACTGTAGGCGCTCCATCTTGTAGCGGTAGAAGGGATCGGCAACATCCCGGCGAATGTTGATGTTGGCCATGGTTGCGGTGTTGTATTGAACCTGAGGGAGGATTGAAATGGTGGGATTGGTGGCGAAGGATACAACGGGCGACGGTCTCTACTTTGAGGGTGAAAGAGACATGCAGTAGACACTTGCCAGCGCTTGCTGCAGAGTGTCTAGGTACGAAGGATGTGTGGTATACACGTTTGGCGAGTTTGCTCGATTCTCTTTCTTGATGGCTTGCAAGCTTGGTTATGCCAGGAGTCAGCCGTTGTTCCGTTCGTAGGAATGACTACGAGGTCTTCGAAGACGGAATGGTTGCTGCTGCGGCGCGGGCGGCGGGTCGACTGGGAAGGCTTTCGCGTGGGACGGATACATAGACCGATGCCTCTTGCTGGGTAGATGACTTTGAAGCGGATGGTTGTCCTCGAGGGATGGGAATGGCGGAGGAGCGGCGAGATGAGATCGCCAATATTGAGCAGTAGGTTTGCTGAGTGTGGTTCAATGCGGTTTGCTATACGGGGCTGCTTTCGCAGTGAGCTAGGTGGCGGCGATGTGGTGGAAGGTGAAGTGCAGGCGTCAGAGTGGTGTTGTTGTGTGCTGGTGGGGAAGAAGCAGGAAGAGGAGGAGGAGGAGAGAAGAAAGCGGCGAGAAGAAGTGGCGGAGGAGCGAACTAGACTAGCGCGGCGAGGACATTTTGGCCCGGCACATGGACTGTATTTCATTCACGATCTCCCATCACATGCCCACGGTATTGTCAGCTGGAGGGCGGCCTTCGCACAGCCGCAGTGGTCCGCCAGCAGGTAGACACACAGTGTCATATTGATCATACACATATCGGGTGCCTCGACGTTTACGATTGTTGTTCGGCGTGACGGAGTGTCAAAGGATGCGTGACGACTGGACCGTTAGCCGGTGACAACGTTTGTCACCCGGCGACCGCACTGCCGGGATCTTCTTGTCTCACCACATCATGCAAGCAATGAAGCCTCGTTGCCAAATAGTGCTTATAATCTGTAAGCGTACATAGCGCAGCAACAATGTTCGCCCTGTGCCGCCTATCTGTGCGCGCGTATATGTGTTTGACTGTTCAACTTGCATCCAGCATCATGACGTGGAGGGCAGGAAAAGCCACAACATGTAATTCCAAGCATTGTCCTCGACGATGCATCTCTTGTGCTGGACGGACAACACACGGCCTCCTGCAAGAATGGCGCCAAAAGACATAGACTACTCGCTATATCTCGTCACCGACTCCACGCCTGCCATTCTCGGCGATAAAGATCTGGTGGCGGTGGTCAGGGCCGCTGTTGAAGGAGGTACCACACCCCGGTTCATGTGAAGACACACAACACTCACACAAGTCGTCAGGGGCGACCGTTGTCCAATATCGTGACAAGACCTCAGATACCGCCGATCTCGTGCGCATTGCCAAGGAGCTTCACACTGTCACAAAACCTGCCAATGTGCCACTACTCATCAACGACCGCATAGATGTTGCCCTTGCTGCCGGAGTCGAGGGTATACATGTCGGCCAGGACGACTTGGACCTGAAGACAGCACGTCGTATTCTCGGTCCAAACGCAATCATTGGCGTGACTGCCAATAGCGAGGAAGAGGCCCTTGTCGCTGCCCGAGACGGCGCAGACTACCTGGGCATCGGCACCGTGTACGCCACCCCGACCAAGGAGAATACCAAATCTATCATTGGTACCGCTGGAGTGCAACAGGTTCTGGCATCATTGGCTTCCAATGGCCTCGATGTGAAGACAGTCTGTATTGGCGGTATCAATGCCTCGAATGCCCAGCGAGTGCTCTTTCAGACGGCATCACAGCAGAAGAAGCTTGATGGCGTTGCTGTTGTCAGCGCTATCATGGCATCTAGCACGCCCAAAGAAGCCACGATAGGTTTGAAAGAGCTATTATCCACGCCACCGCCATTCGCTGCATCTAGATCGAACGCACATTTCTCGCCGCAAGACATCATCTCAAAAGCGCCTGGCATCGTCAAGCGCCTGGCCAATGCTAAGCCACTCTGCCATAATATGACAAACTTGGTGGTTCAGAATTTCGCTGCTAACGTCGCTCTGGCTATCGGCTCCTCTCCGATCATGTCCAATAATGGCCTCGAAGCAGCTGATCTCGCCAACCTTGGCGGTAGTCTTGTCATCAATATGGGCACCACTACGCCTGAGATGCGATCAAATCATCTCAGGGCTCTAGCAGCTTATAATGCCGTAGGCGGCCCAGTGCTGCTCGATCCGGTAGGAGCTGGAGCCACTGAGCAGAGGCGAGAGGGAGTCAAAGCACTCATGGCAGGTGGCTATTTCGACGTTATCAAAGGTAATGAGGGCGAGATACGCCAAGTCTCGGGTGCTACAGGAGTCAAACAGCACGGCGTTGACTCGGGGACGTCACACCTTTCGCTTGAGGACAAAATCACTCTCGTACAGACCACTGCGGCAAGAGAGCATAATGTTATCCTCATGACTGGCAGCACAGATGTCGTCTCGGACGGAGAACGTACCATCCTAATCAAGAATGGACACGAGTATTTGGGCGAGATAACGGGAAGTGGATGTACACTTGGAACAACAATCGCAAGTGTGATGGCAGTGGAGCGGCAAGACAAGCTCTTGGCTGCAGTCACAGGCATCCTGATGTATGAGATCGCCGCCGAGCGTGCAGCGAGGCGAGCACATGTGAAAGGCCCAGGCACTTTCGTGCCGGCTTTCATCGATGAGCTGTACAACATACGGCAAGAGAGTGCCCGTGGTGAAGCATCATGGTCCGAGAGTGCGAAAATTGAGGTACTGTCATAGGTTACAACTCTCAAACCAGTTTCAAAATTCAGGCGAGTCTCTCAAAGCCTGCTCTTCCCACCGATGACCACGCTCACGAGCCAGTCTTCAATCAGCTTATTGGTCTCCTCGGGTGTCTGCCACAGCGCCCAATGTGCAGCAGGCACCTCACCCCAGGATAGATTCGGCACCGTCTTTTCCATTCCCGCCGCCATGTCTCTCGTCAAGACGTCGTCTTTGGTGGCTAAGATGTACAGCGTCGGTTGCTTGATGATCTTTCTCTGTTCCGCTGGCAACTTCGTCTCGTCTTCCCAGTTGATCTTTCTGCATCTGTACCAATTGCACGGGCCTTCGATCCCGTTCCTCATGAACTCTTGAACATAGAAGTCGAGTTCCTGGCAACGAAATTAGTCCTTTCACGAGCATAAAGAAGAAGATGAAACAATTCACCTCTTTGCTCATTAGAGGCGTCATTCCAAAGTCATCCTCCTCAATCATCTTCAGATCCACACCAATCTTAGGATCCATAAATCTAAGCAGAAGGATTGAAAGGTCAGCATATGTCTAAGACGATCGGATGCCTTACGGCCTTTGAGTTGACGAACTTCTTCCCACTGCTCGGTCTTCCGCCGTACATCCCCAGCAGGAACTTCCTCATACTCGCCTCATCCTTGACAACCCTCTCAATCTTCCCATCCTCGCTGCCAAATTGTACTTGATATTGAAATTGAGGAAGGCTGTTCTTAGCCAACCACTCCGAAGAAAAGAACCTATCGCATCGAACTCATCAGCAGAAAAACAACCAGAAAAAAGGGGCCCATCCTGCCCAGATTGACATCAACAGCAGTGGAAAATCGCGTACTTCGACGTCGGCGGAACATACGCAGTACACACGCTGAAAATGTGCGTCACCAGCCTGGGATACCACTGCGCCACGCGATAGACGGTGATGCCGCCCCAGTCGTGCCCGCCCAGGATGATGCGGTCCACGCCACTCGCTCTCGCAATACCCGCGACTGCGTCGGCGTGGGACTTGAATGAGAAATCGGCGAGGTGGGTAGAGGTGCCCGTGTGGCCGTAGCCCATGCAATCGAGAGCGATGCAGCGGAAGCCGAGGGAGAGGAAGAGCGGGATCTGGTAGCGCCAGGCGAAGGAGATGTCCGGGAAACCGTGGATCAGGATGATGGTGCCTTTGGGAGGGGTCGAGGGAGGTGAGGCGTCCAGGTATGCTGCGAGGTTTGGTTTTTATTATCAGGCTTCTGGCAGCGTGATGGTTGATTCTTTGGGGGGGCAGAGCGTACACCATCTTTTGCCGTTGACTACGGTGAATTTGCGAGTCACTCGGGGGTCGTTCACTTTCAGTTTATCGATTTGAGGAGCCATTTGGTTTTTGATATTTGGTTCATATGTCCTGTATCAAAGCTGATATAAGATGGTCAAGTATGGAAGATGAGTTGTCTCGATGTGGTGCACCTCGGCTATAATACAGCCTCCCAAGCCTTTGTAGCTACGAGATACCAGGAATCATGCGTTCGAATGCAATGCTCTGCTTTTGTGTCATTGCCAATTTGTATGAAATAGCCGGAATATTATGGAATCGCAAACGTCCATTGAGGAGTACCTCGATGCCTCAACCTGGTCGTACATGACTACACGTACATGCGGCTACAAGTAGACACACCCTCATGCTATACATCAATACTCCACCGTGTCCTCGTCACCGATAACGACGTGGTCGCCTCCCTCTTCAAGCTCTTCTTTAAAATCATCATCCTTCTGCTCTGCAGCTTTTCCCTCTGCTAAGGATGCTTCGCTAGGCGCAGGAGGATTGCTATTCTTACCCGCTTGATCAACCGCCTCATTCCCATTTTCGCTTTCAGGAATCTCAGTTAGATCGAGTGTATCTATGGCATTATCAAGCATAGTAGGTGCCTGTTCGTTAGCTTCACCATTTGGCTTCTCTGTTTCTAGACTTTCAGCAGCTGCTTCCGGTGCGGTATCGCCGCCATCTGGAGCCGAGGCTGGATGGTCGTCTAGCATAGAGTCAGCCTCATCTGAATGGTCTGTAAGAGACACTAGCTCATCACCTTTCGTGTCACCAATTTCGTCAAGACGCTGGCGTTTCTCGATCTCGAATTTGGCGACTTCTCCTTCAATTTGAGCTTTGGTGTCTCGAATCTGGTCATCGATACGGTCCTCCTCGTCTGAAAGGAGGTCCCATGGGCGATAGTACTGTGTTTACGTGTTAGCTTTCATACGTGGCCAGGCTTGTACATATGAGACTCACGATGGTAGGTTCCGCTTTAGTTTTGAGGAAATTCGCAGCATTCAGCATGGTCTCATGTCGGATGCGTATCTGCCCGGATGTCAGCATCTTCTCTCCTGTGTAAGACTCATGCGTGGCGTAGTGCTTCTGCGCGTAGCATACAAGCTTGGTAGCTCATATGTGATCGCACGCTTCGGCACATGCTCCCACCTCAATACTGACATTCTCCTCGTCAACCTTGATCTGCTCCCTCTTTCTTTGCACAGTAAATTTCTCCAGCCTTCTTTGGCGGTCCTCGAGGCGTTCGTCATCCTGCTTTTGGAGCTCAGCCTTTCTTCGTTGCTCAATTTCCGACCTCCGCTTCGACACTCTATCGCTGGGTGGCCGATTGAGATTGCCCAGCAGCGCGCCAAACAACCTTTTACTGCGCTGCTTTTCGTCTGCTACGCCGCTCTTCTTCCGCGCCTCACGGGGTTCTGCTGCGTTCTGTGGAGATTTGGCGGTGCTGTCCGTGTCGTTCGCTGCTTTCTCGTCGGTCGCTATTGGTGAGCTCTTACCCGGACTAGTCCGCTGTCTCTTGTTTTCCTGCTCTGAAACTTCCGATTGCCGTCTCTTTAGATGATTCGTGTTGCTCGCGTTATCTCTTTCTTCCGGCGCGACTTCCGGTTCGGCGACGGATGAAGCCATGCTGGTGGGATTATAAGCTGTCGCGTCGCATCAATCCGGACTGGGCCTTCACTCACTCGTCTACCCTTTGCGATGTGTATCGTGGTATGTCCTGCGCAGTGCGAGCTGGACGCAAAATGTGAAGACGTGATTAGGGAGTAAGATAGATGCGATTGAAGGTCGAGCTTGAGACCCTGCGGCGCCAAGGAAAGTGGAGAGAGACTCGGAGGGCAGAGCTATATGTGCAACGTAACTAATCCACTGACACGTGCCCAGGAAGGGCGCACATATCGTGACATGAATATATTGCTGCACGGTGACATTATCACTCCTTTCATTGAGTTGTATTTGCTGTCCTTCGCGCTTTCGATATGGCGCGCGCAGCTTCTTTGCCAGCCTTTCGAGCCTGATTTAAGCTGCTCGTCCGTGACGACTCCGCCGTTTTGTATCGCTCTATGGCTTCTGCCGATACCTCGTCCAGGGTGAAGCTCCCCAAATGACCAGTCCTCCACCTCTGAATCATCCACAGTGCTGTGCCCTCCAGGTCAGGCGCGCCACCCTTCTGCAAACGACCAGTCTTGCGTGCCATTGCGTCCAAGAAATCCATGGCCTCATTGGTTGGGTCAGAATACTCAGAATAGACTGTCGGATCATTCAAATTCACCCGGAACAGCAAGTAATCAGCCAGGTTGAACGGTGGCACGACAGTGTCCTTCACACTGCCACACAGCGCCAATTTCAGCATGGCTTCTGAATCCGGCACATACGGCATGAAGACTCCTGGAGTGTCGAGCAGATAGATACCACTAGTACCACTGGCATCATCTGCTTCAACGATTTTCACCCCGGTCCCAATCTTCCTTGTCACGCCAGGTTGAGCACCTGTGTGAGCAGCTTTGCCTTTACCTACACCCTCGCGGCGCAATGTGTTGAGCAGTGAGGACTTGCCCACGTTCGGCATCCCCACGACCATTACATGTGAACCCGTCAGCGCTCCTCGAGTCCTGTGTGCTTCCTTGATAAGATCTAGAATACGGCGAGTATCTTTGGAATTCTTGTGGTCCGAAAAGACGACATTTAATGGATGGTGCCATTTGCGAATCCATTCCTGCCTCTATCCCTTGCCATATATCAGCCAAACCATCTTCGAGCAGCTGCAGCGTTTCTGCTATGTACCTTGGCGTCCTCAGAAGTGCCACCTGAACCCAGATCTTTCTTGGTATAAACAATCACGCGCTCCTTTCCAGCTAGACTCTCTTCAAACATCGGATTGCGCGAAGTCAGCGGTATGCGATAGTCTCTGCACTCGATGATGAGGTCGATCTGCGACAGCATCGTGCGCATCTTCGACAAGCCTGCAGCATGATGTCCCAAATAGTACGATCGGGGAAGAGACTCGAGGGTTGGGAAGACCGTTCGTGGCACGAAGGAGGTCATGGTTCCTGGAGATGGCCTCTGTCTGGACACATGTTTGTTTTTTGTTGTTGTCGATTAAGGTCACAGTGACTGGCGCAGAACTGTTCGAGGATGTCGAAGCCGGTGGTCTGTGCTTGTAAACCCGTCTCTGACCTCGGGCTCCGCTCGAGTCTCTGTGGTTCCACCGTCACTATTCGCTCACACAAAGGACTTCAGCACTTGATCTCGCTGGCTCTTCTTCAGATCGCGGCTTTCCTGTAGCATCACCATCGCGAACGTCTCGCCAATATGTGCAATAAGCGCAAGTCTGTCCATGACAGGAATTGCCTCAGAAGCAAACTAGCAGACCCTCGCCTCCTTCCTCGACTGTCTATTGGACGATGACATGACTCTGAAGCTTCCACTTATCAATTCAAGGCAGCATTTCGATGAACGACATGGCATTAGCGACTCCAGATCCGTCACAAAACATCCATCAAACTCAGCCCTTGGATCTTAGTAATTGGCCGCCAATATACGTCTCCAGCACGCATTTCGAAACAGAAGATTTGCACGAGCTCGAGGATGATCTGACTGCTGCTGGCGCTCTCTTAACCTATGATATAAATGAGGCCAAGATCGTACTGAGCAAAGTCTTGAGTAAGCGTCGCATAGTACTCGACCTCAACAGCAAAGGTCTGCATACAAAGGAGGCCATTGAGGCGGCATCCACGCAATCTGTGACTGGAAAGCGCAAACGTGACGTTGCACAACCCAGTCCAGATCATGGATCGGACACCATTGTCATCGACTCCAGCACTGAATCCGAGACCGATTCTAGTCAGAAGCGCAAACAGCATACAGGTAACAAGGCTCGCTGTGGGCAGGAAACCCAGGGTCGGCCCAGCACGCCTATTCCTAGCCAGTCAATACTCCAACAGCAGACTCACGAAATACAAGTCGCGAAGGTGGAATGGTTTACAGATTCTCAGAAGGCTGGCCACATTGTACCCGTCGATGACTACATCACATACCGTGGTAGCCGTGTCGATCACGACCCAGACAATGTGACGCCAAAGACTGGACTGGCCACCCAGGCTCCTGTCAGCATCATGGCCAAATCCCTAGCGCTTGTGTCTCAGCCTGTCAGGCCCTTGTCCGGCAGTAGTATCCTACAGCGCGCAAAGGAGGACGTACCAGCGAGTAAAGCCCGAATTGATCGCTTCGGCAGACGGAACTTTGGCTTGAGTACGCCATCGGCTAATCCGTCTTCTTGGGAAGCCGGTCATGGCACAGAAGCAAAGTATGCACATCTTCTGCAGGAAACTACGACCGAACATGATCAAGGGACGTCAAGCGACTTGCCGGAGCCTCCGGAGTGGGTGAGGATGGGCGTTAAGTACGCTTGTCAGAGACTGACTCCGAAGCAAAATCCGAACGATTCATTCCTCGATCTGCTCAAGAAGATCAAATTGTCGAGAGTGCTCACCAATGACGAGACGGGCGTCCGCGCTTATAGTACGTCCATTGCAGCGATTGCAGCCTACGATTATAAGATCAGCAATGCTCGCGAAATAACCAGAATTCCGGGCTGCAGCGAGAAGATCGCAAATTTATGGGTGGAGTGGAAGAACACTGGCCATATCAAAGCGGTCGATGATCTGGAGACCGATGAAGACTTGAAAGTTCTTGGGACCCTCTATAACATCTGGGGCGTAGGAAGCACCACTGCACGGCAATTCTACTACGACAACGGATGGAAAGATCTCGACGACATAATCGAGCATGGCTGGGATACGCTCGAGCGCGTTCAGAAGATCGGTGTCAAATTCTACGACGAGTTTCTGGATCTTATCCCTCGCGCCGAGGTAGAGCAAATTTGCGAGGTCATCCGCCAGCATGCTGTCAAGATCCGGGACGAAAATATCCACATCATGATCGTTGGTGGATACCGGCGTGGAAAAGAAGCGTCTGGAGATGTCGATGTCATACTGTCGCATCCTGACGAAAAGATGACGGCGAATCTGGCCGAGGACATCGTCGATAGCTTGGAAGTTGCCGAGTGGATCACTCACTCGTTGACGATATCACTGAACAACACAAAACGCGGCCAACAGACTCTGCCCTTCCGTGCAGGTGGGGGCGGGCATGGGTTCGACACGCTCGACAAAGCGCTGGTCGTCATGCAGAATCCCACTTGGCCAACGAAAGACCGGGATCTAGCCGGGATTTCGAAGAATCCGAACATTCACCGACGAGTGGATATCATCGTTGCGCCTTGGAAGACTGTCGGTTGCGCTATCGTTGGGTGGTCGGGCGGCACCACGTTCCAGCGGGACCTACGACGATATGCCAAGAATGTGAAGGGGTGGAAGTTTGACAGTTCCGGGGTTAGAGATCGTGCAAATGGAGAGGTTGTCGACGTCGAGGGCTACTATAACTGGAAGGGCAAAGAGGGCATAGAGGTGCGGGCGAAGACCATGTTGGAGGCGGAGCAGAGGGTATTCGACAGCTTTGGGCTCACTTATAGGGATCCTACTGAGCGATGCACAGGCTAGCATGAGGTTCGAGTGCCGTGAGATCGTACGTCTTTTGAGTTGAAGATAGTATTCTGCCGGGTAGATACCCGTCCGGCACGTGCCTCCCTAGTAGTGGGCCGAAGACAGCCGCGAAAGTCTGATCTGATCGGGGTGAGTAACAAAGCGCAACGTCACCTCTTTTCCCAAGTTCAGCACGCTGTGCAGTACGGTTGAGCCATCATTTCTCTTCATTCCAGGCATCTTTTTGGTCATACGACACGAGTCTGACTCGCGATAAGACGATCCGGGAGAAGCAGGCTGCAGCAAGCAGCAGCGCGCGTTTGGATTCCTGCAGGAACGCACAATCTCGCCACAGCGTGGGGCTGCTCACTCTGCCGCCCGCGCCTTGCTACTGCATCTCAGCTTCATTAGCTAATAATCCTTTCCGACCAAGGTAGAGCGCGCGAAGTGCGCTGGCGGATTGTGTCTGCTGCGCTGTGGAACGGGGACGTGGCGCGGGTGACTGCTGGCTGGTCACGCTGGTCAGTGGTGGACTGGTGGTATTACTTGCACGATTTTACCACCCGCCTCCCTGCGCAACGACATCATCAACCGCGCCTCGCTCGCTTCGGCCAGATATCGCAGCTGCAGCTTGCCGAGCCGCTGCTGTCACTGGTCGGCAGACCCCATACTGCTGCAGCAACAGCGACAGATCGTCGTCTCACACTCTGCTGCCCATCCTTCGCCCGCCGCCACTGAGTGGGCTGAGGCGGCCCGTCTGCTTTGAGTGCCTCGTGCCTCGTGCAATTCCCATTCAGTCCGCTACCAACCACGCAAGGGGTCTTCCAAGGGACCGGCCCACTCGCTTTTAAAGCATCGGCTAGCGGCACCACGCTCCAAGTATGAATAGCCTTCCCCTCTCCTCTCACCTGGAGCTTTGAGCTATCTAATCAGATCATCGCCTCAGCTCTGGCCTTCTCTAACTTCCTTTCTACATGTGCCACGGTCATGCAGAATCACTACGGCTCCGTGCCTTCTATTCAGGAAACTGATGCTCGCTCAGACGTAGAGAGGGCCGCTGGCTCCGGCGAGCACTCGATCACGCCCTCCGCCAAACGTGAGTCGAGCGACGAGTTGCAACCTCTACTGGACAGCGACACAAGATCGGTCATGTCGGAGCGGAGTCATGAATCGGCACAGGCTGGCGTCAAGCGCTTGGAAGCTATCTCGTCAACATGGTCAAACTTCGGTCTATATATGGCCTACGTTGGTATTGCGATGCTGGCATATGCGACCTCTCTTGAAGGCCAAACGACCACAAACCTCACCATATTCGCCACAAGCGCATTCAAGGCACACTCTCTGGTGTCAACGGTCCTGGTCATTCAGGGTGTCGTCTTGGCTGTCGTCAAGCCACCCATGTCCAAGATTGCTGATGTCTTTGGCCGTTTCGAAGCCTTCAGTGTATCAGTCATCCTCTGTGTTATCGGCTTCATTCAGCAAGCCGCATCGAACAGCGTCGATACTTATGCTGCGGCGCAGATCTTCTACTCAGCAGGACAGACCGGGCTGCAAATATTAATACAGATCTTCATCGCAGACACAAGCGACCTCGTTAATCGAGCGCTCTGCTCGACAATACCAGATCTTCCCTTCCTGGTCAACGTCTGGTTAGGCCCGGCACTTGCGGAGAGTATATTGAACAAACTGAGTTGGCGCTGGGGATATGGCATCTGGGCAGTAGTTCTGCCCATCGCATTTCTGCCACTGGCACTGGCGCTGGTCATCAACCAGCGAAAGGCTGCGATGCGTGGCATCCTGCCCAAGACACCATTTGCAGGAGAGACGTGGTGGGAAACGGCTAAGAGCTTGTGGATCGAGCTGGACTTCTTCGGTCTATTGTTGATCTGTATTGCCTTCACACTCATCCTCATTCCGCTGACGTTGGGTGCTAAGACCGGCTGGAGCAACCCTAATTTGATTGCAATGCTAGTCTTTGGTACTGCATGTCTGGTTGCCATTCCGTTCTGGGAGCGCAACAAGGCCTTGGCACCTCGAGCTTTCTTTCCGCGCACTTTTTGGAAGAACAGAACGCTCATGGCTGGTCTGGCGCTGTCCTTCTTCTACTTCAGTAAGCTCGATCCAGATGATCAGTCCATGGACAATGCTGACCAAATATAGTGGCATTCTACCTCTCCGTCTATCCCTACTTCACCTCATATCTGCTTGTGGTACAAGACTTGCCTTTGACTGAGGCTGGTCGCATTGTGCAGACATTCACCTTCACATCTACGATAACTTCGATCATTATTTCCTTCATCATCAAGTACACCAAACGATACAAGACATATATGACCCTAGGAACCTGCCTCTATACTATTGGATTGGGGTTGATGATCCATTATCGAACAGAGGATTCGTCACCGGCAGTGATTGTCGGCACACAGATTTTCCTCGGAGTGGGTGGAAGCTTGACCCACGTACCTGCGCAGCTTGGCGTTCAAGCGTCCGCCAGTCACTCAGAGGTTGCTGCAGCTACCGCGTTGTTCCTGACGTTCTTGGAAATCGGCGGCGCAGTTGGCTCGGCGATATCAGGAGCTATCTGGACGACAAATGTACCGAAGAAGCTGGCTATGTACCTGCCAGATGAAACCAAGGATCAGGCGGGAGAGATTTTCGGAAACATCACTCTAGCTTCCAGAGGCTGGCCATCAGGCAGTCCAACGCGCATCGCCATCAATCAAGCGTATCAGGAGACTATGACCATGATCCTGATTGTGGCTGTTTGCGTGTCATTGCCGTGCATTGCATTGAACTTCTTCATGAAAGACTACAAGCTCGACGAGATCGATCAAGGCGTCAAGGGCGTTGTCATTGGTGCGACACAAGACAGGGCAGATCATGGCGACACGGAAACCTACGCAGGACCGTCTTCAACGCGGCTGTTGAGTACGCATGGAGACGACGAAGAAGACGAACACGAGGACGAGCAACAAGAGCGACAGGACTCGAGAAGCCGTTTGCTAGGATCGAGGAAGGGCTCATGAGGGACAGAGCCAGCATTTGTGACATTTCTTCTGCTTTTGAGCGACATTGACATGAAGTATGATTGCATGATAGACTTTGGATAACGGCAACGGGAGCATTTGCATGCGTTGCACTGAATATGAGCATTTGGGCATGGATTGGGCGAATGGAAGGGCATTCGATACTTCAAACGTGCGAGCAGCTGTCAGATCCTACGTAGCCACATAGTTGACGGCCAATCTCAGGCCAGCTTTCACAGACAAAGCATCAGCAAAGTCTCGAACGCCGCCTCGCGTGGTTCCTTTGTTGCAGACAGAAGAATCTGCATACATCCCTGTCCGCCCACGCCCGACAGCGGCAGGTTGGCAGCCTCCACACACGCAACAAACAATAGCGTGGAGGCGAAGCGCAGCAGCGGCGGCCAAGATAGCGGGCGCCGTTGTTTGTGGTGTGTGTGTGTCGTGTGTCAGATTTGCAGTGGCCAGAGCGATTGGCGACGTGTTACAGCTGTGTTGTGTATGAAACACAAAAGTGATACGTTACTAGTAGTGATTGTAGGCAGGTCTCGATGCCATCGCCGCCGGTAGATAGAATACACAGCTGAGGACTTGTCGATCGCAGACTTTTGTCACGCGGCATTTCAAGGGACCCCAAAGGGCACTGCAAGCACCGCACGCTCTGTGGCTCTCTCTCTCTCTCTTGTCTCGTCTACCAACGCTCGCACATCCTCACGACTCCTTCCACTCTGCTTCCTCCCGGGCCATGCGCAGCACAGACGTCCAGCTTGCTGTCGCCAATTAACTGCAACGCGTCGCACCACTTCCACCTGACACGTATCGTTGCACGCTCGCTGCGCCCAGGCACAGCACCAGCACCAGCATCAATCCGCCTGCGAGATCCGTCGCGACCGCGCAATCGCTCAGCCACCCTTCCTCGCGCGCTCGCTGCATCAGGTCCAATCCCAATAGCACCACAGCTCGGCATTTGATTGGACTCGGGACGGTATTTGAGCAATAATCACCTTCTAAGAGGGCGCATATCCGGCACATACCCGACCATACGTCTCAGAGCTCCGACAAGACTTCGCGAGAAGGGAAGCAGCGAGACGTGAAAAGGCGGTGACTCACACGCGCGGGATATATTCTTCAGGAAGCCGAGGATGGTTGTGGCTACGATAAAGTGAGAGATATCCCTACCCTCAGCTTTCATACTTGGGCGATGTGGCAGCCAGAAGCTGGGCCTCGAGACAGCCTGGTTAGACATTACTCCTCGTAGAGCTTCGCTGTGTGAATGTTCACATCTCACCGGGTTTTGTCCATGATGATGGGAAGTCATGAGGAGCACTGTTGTTGGGCATATTGTGCGAGATTGGCCATAGAGGAACGAAGCTGACAGAGCTTGCAGATGTGTTGTTGTCGGTGACGGCGCTGTCGGCAAGACGTGCCTCCTGATAAGTTACACCACCAACAAGTTCCCGTCGGAGTACGTGCCGACTGTCTTTGACAATTATGCGGTGACAGTCATGTATGTGGTGGCCTGAATGACTTCGGGAGAACAGCACAGCTGAACGAGTTTTAGGATCGGCGATGAGCCATATACTCTTGGACTTTTCGATACCGCAGGACAGGAAGACTACGATCGTCTACGACCTCTGTCATACCCGCAAACCGATGTCTTCCTGGTCTGCTTCTCAGTCACCTCGCCAGCATCATTCGAGAACGTACGGGAAAAGTGGTTCCCGGAAGTACACCACCACTGCCCTGGTGTGCCATGTCTCATCGTCGGAACACAGACTGATCTGAGGGACGATCCTCAGGTTCGAGAGAAGCTGTCTAAGCAGAAGATGCAGCCTGTGCGAAAGGAGGACGGCGAGCGAATGGCCAAGGAACTCGGTGCCGTCAAGTATGTCGAATGCTCTGCTCTTACGCAGTTCAAGCTCAAAGATGTGTTTGACGAGGCGATTGTCGCCGCGCTAGAGCCTCCGACTGTGAAGAAGCCTAAAAGTAAGCGAGACCTCCAATGATGATAGTGAAACCTGCTAACGATATATTTAGGAAAAGGAAAGGGTTGCATACTGCTCTAGAGAAACATAGCGAAGCCGCTCGAGGAGGCAAGATCCTCTTTGAGACCTGCTTCGGCCCCCCCAATTCTCATCGAACGGCTTGGGCGTATGGCGTTGTGGGCGCGACTTTCAGGACAACAGTCATCAGCTTGATTCGGGTTCATTTTGTTCACTTCTCTAGAACCTCTTTCAAGCTCTGATTTGGAAAATCTGCGTCGAGGCATCACCATGTCTCATTGTCTTTCTCGGTCTCACTTACTCACAGCTTGTCCCGGGAGTAGAGGATTGGAGCCGTTTGTGGAGCATTCTATGGAGCTATGTCCAGTACGTCTTCTGTTTCGCGCGATACATTGCGATGACCAGGTGAAGCGCTGTGCTGATATTGCCTGTGACGTTGCTGCTAGTTCTGCGGTCCCTGCATTCACTCACTGCAGCCGGCTTGTGAAAGATGCTTACTGAGCATTCGGCGAAGCTCCGCTTAACATTCTTAGTCTCACGACCTGCGCGCATCCGAACCTGGACATCATCCTTGCGCGCACTATGCCATCTACACCAGAGGAGAGCCGCGACGTCAGAGCAGACTTCTGGGACAGGGCGATTGGCATAGAGTCACGATCTCCAGGCCCGAACGTTTTTGCGCAGAGGAAATCTGACGAGCACTATTATCGTCTCCAAGGCAACGCCTTCTACCAGCGCAAGATCTCTGACGGAACAGGTCCATCTGCAAACACGATACATCCAGCTTTCCGCACCCCATCTCGCGCCTCTGCCACTGGTGCGCCTCAGCCTCAGATGCATCAACCCGCGCGCCAGCCGCCGCGCGACTCCAACGTCACCACCATGTCGGTGTTTGTTCAGGCCGGAGATGAAGTCCAGTCACCGCCGCTCGACCTGTGCACCACACCCAAGCATACTCCTCAGCCCACGCAGCGCGGCTTCATCGAGGAGCACAATGAGCAGTTGCTGCATTCCCGCTCAGGCAACAATACTGAGCGCACACCCGTCTTCCGACACACCCCCAAGTTACAGACCAATGAGTTCGGACAGACTTTGCAGTCGAGCAAGAATTCCAAGGCGCAAGAGGTCAAGTTTGTGCACCAGCCGCAGCTGTTGCCGAGAAAGAGTCCGAAGAAGTCGCTGTTCGACCGATTCTTCGGGACTGCGAAGACGAGCTCTCACCAGCAGCCAGAGAATCTTCCTCCAAAGGCCAAGCAGCTACTTGGAAATGAGACCCCGCGACGTGGTCTTGGTCTTACACGATCGCCGTCGAAGCCTAAGGGCTTGTTCTCTCGTCGCTCTTCTGATGCCGATGCGCTTTTGTCGCCTCGTAGAAGCAAGGCGGAAGCTGAACAGCCACCACGCTCGCCATCGTCAGCTGCGAATCATAAGAGCCTCTCGGGTCGAGGATCGATGAACAGCCGATATGGCGGGCAGACTTTATCAGATGGAGGAAGACAGTCTCATGCCACTCCCCTGGTCACACGCACTCAGAGCTTGAAGTATATGGAATCGGGTATGCCGCCAACGCCTCCATCGAAAGACACGCCACCAGACGAGAAGGCGATCAAAAACGCAGTGAACCTCGGCGAGAGCCCCATCGTCCCTTTCGACAATAACACGCCCACCCAGTCAAGTGGATTCGTCAGCACCGATGAGAACCTCAGCCCAGCAAAACTTGGCAGCTATGGCTATCGCGTCGGTACTAAGCTCGTCACCAAGCCGAGCATGCACTCGTTGCGCGCCTCGGTCGTACCAGGCGACATGGATCCAGCAGCCTTCGAGGACGCCAAATCTCGTGTCGATGGACTTGGCTTGGAGGGCTTCAGTATGCCACACGAGACCCGCCGTCAGAGCCCGTCTCCTTACACATACTCGCCCAGCATCTACTCTCCAGACTGGGGCAGAAAGTCTGTTGCCACATTCCCAGAGCGTATTGAGGAGGGCAAAGAAGAGGATGAATCACCGTCGATGAGGATGATTGGTGGACACTTCCTGCGAAAGGAATCGGTGAATACCTTCGACACGGATATCTCGTCTGCGACCATCCATGTTGCGATTGCTAAGGACCTTCGCAAGGAGACACAAGACCCGACTTACCCAGAGCTCGTCAAGGACTCCTCGATAGTGGATTTCATGACGATGGGCCCAATCACCAGCGCGAATGCCGCCGACATGCATGGTACTCCCAAACTGGATGTTACTGATGATCCATCGCCTCGATTGGACGGTTTCTTGGACGAGGGTGTACGATCCACTGGGCGCTTGTTCGCTGCCGGACACCCAGAGCGCTTTACAGGGTCGCCACTGTCTCACCACTCAAGCGCCCAGGTCTCGCCTCTGCATTTGCACACTACCTTGGAGACACTACCAGCCACCACATACAATCCGAATGCTACGCCGTCGAACAAGAAGCAGAAGCGTCACCAGGCACAGACGCCATCGTCTCGGATTAGACATCGCAAATCCCAGAGCCTCTCCGCTGTCGACAATATGGGCTGTCCCGCACCAAAGCGCGGCTCTCGCGATGTGCTTGAGAATTGGCCGAAGTTACCGAAAGAGGCGTCCCCATCTTGGAAGACGAGACAACCCGTCTTCAATCACGATCCACCGAAACTCCCAAGTAGTACCAACTTGGCCCAGTCTCTGTTTCAATTGGGCGTGTCTTCCGATATCCATCACCCGCACCCTAGCAAGATTCCCAAGCTCAAGCACCCAAGCGATAGCGGCAACGATCTAAGCGACAGAGAGTTTGGAGAAGCAAAGCAAAGTGCTGATGGTGAAGGCGCTGCGAAGAAGAAACAGAAGAAGCGCACATCTACTCTGCACGCCCACGAGTTCTATCGGAATTCATCTGAGCTCGAGGAGAGCCCGAAGCGCAATAGTGAAGCATCGACCATCATCCATACGCCGAATCTGCCTCCTCAGATGGGGTTCCCTCGGAATGCCGATGGTCACTACACAAGCAGCGGACTAGCTTCTGGTGTCGATCTCAGTGTTCCAGATCCAGTGGCACCAGAAGTTGCAACCGCGGCCAACGAAGAGACCAATCAATCTACAGACCAGCAGCCAACAATGAGTGAGCTGATGGCTCTGCTCCACCAGCAACAGAGCTCAATCCAGATGATGATGCTGAAGATGCAGCAGATGGAAGGGAAGAAGTGAAAGATTTTGAACACAGGATCATTGGAGGAATCGCATAAGTTGTTTCTCTAACGTTCGGATGAGGTGAGGTTCTGAATAAGCGTGCTCAAGGTAAAGGACATTCACCTTGATGTCTGCAGGTTTGGCTCTCATTGGCTCACAGTCGTCCAGAGCTAGCGGGTTTTGGCAGTTCTGGATGGCATCGTATCGTGCGTGTGATGCTTCTCTTCTTGCAGTCCAGCATCTTTTCAGTCCTTTTCATCTTCTTTGCCACTCCTGTATTGTTCTCGTGGCACACCGCATCGTCTTAACCAGAGCTTCCACCCGCCCGGACGAGACCTGAAGCGACCTGCAGAACCCCTCGCAGCTGGAAGCAGGAAGTTCCGCAAAATCTGGTCCACTTCCGAACCGACATTGCTGTAGTTGGCTAGCAGTCAATTGAGGGGTATGTCAGGTGCAGCTCAATCAGGACGTGCGGAACGTTCTTGAACAGGATTTAAAAGCAGATGGATACCCTCGTCCTTTAACCAGAGCCTTCAACGAGGTTTCTAAAGTTATCAGATAGCCACCACATCAAGAGTCCTACTCAACTCTGAAATTGATTTGTCACATCAGCACAATTCGCTATCATGACCAAAGGTAGCTGTTTATGTGGTGCTATTGGCTATGAGTACACCGGAGAGCCAGCAGTGACTGCGTTATGCCACTGTAAGTGCTTGCTTCCTCAACTGCAGCACACGCAGACACTGATGTCTCAACACAAGGCAACGATTGCCAGAAGTGGACCGGAGCAGCATACACCTCCAACGTCGTCGTACCACGAACCAGCTTCAACGTGACCAAGGGCACTCCTAAGGATTACGATGCCATCGGAGCTTCTGGCAAGATCAACAAGCACTGGGTAAGTAGCCCCGACTTCTTTTGCTTGGGGAAAAGTGGTGGCCTTGTTGACAACTCCTCTCTTATGTGTGTAGTTCTGTGGGACTTGCGGTTCCTCTTTGTATACGGAGCTGGAGATCATGCCGGATATGACCTGTGTGAAGAGTGGCGGCCTAGATGGCGGAGCGGCGGATCACAAGGTCGCTGTGGAGTTCTATAATAGGGACAGACTGGGGTATACTCAGCCTGTGGAGGGAGCGGACCAAAAACCGGAGTTTTCGTGAAGGACATGTTCGTTACGAGTCCATAGACCACCACCTCTATGCCCATAGCTACAGCAGGGTGCCGTGCGCCATATAGTTCGAACAATGCATGAGCAGGAAGGAACAATGGAAGGCAAGTGAATCTTCCAAGGGTGCAAGGGTTCGCTGCTAGCTGAGCCCCACTTTGCGGCCCGTGAGCCGCAGTGCGTCATGCTTTGAACTATGCAAAGGCACGTGCATTGTTCAATGCGTATGGAAGGTAATGTACATCCACATCCGTACATACTTCACTTCACCACCAGTATACATATTCCTGCAAGTCGCCCTCCCTCGAAGCTCGCAAACCCACCTCGATTGGGTACAGGCTGTGACTTGTTGGCCAATTGTGTGGAAATCAATCCTCACCTTAAGCCACCTTCGAGCCTCCACGATGTCGGCACCTGGAGTACTGCGTATCAAGCGCAAGCACGACGAAGCGGTGCCTGAGCAGCTTCTAGTGGAACGAGCAGGCAAGAGACAGCAGTACGATGGAGCAATTGAGCATCCCACACACTATATTCGTCAAAAGGCTGCCAAAGGAGATCAGGCAGCGGTGGGCCAGCCTACGGATACTCCGAAGCACAGCGCACAAAGTGCGAAACATAGGCCATCGAGTGTACGTGGCAGTCAGTCCCACGGAGAGCGGCGCGTGTTTGAGCTCAGGCGGCCTACGACGCCCGAGGGCATCAAGAAGCGTAAGGCAAAGGGAGACCATATTGCCACATTCATCGAGAAGAAAGCGAAACAAGACCCGCAAGAGCTATTCAGTCATCTTGCCGAATCCGGTAGGTCAAATAGCGCACGTACCGCGCCTGGTCCTGAGCCTCCCCTGAAGCGCCCCGGCAAAAGCTCTGCCTTGAAGGTCATCCGCAATGCTTCTCCACACGACCGTGTTGCGGCTGTCGATCCACATCTTGAGGCCATGGTCAGGTCAATGCAACAGTTTGCGGAGGAAGAGGCCGAGAAGGAAGCGTCAATCAAGCCCAGAATCGCTTCAATGCCGAAATTGTCACATAACAGAAGTCGCGAGCTTCACCGTCAACGTGTATCTAACACAGCCTCCAAGTCACTAAAGCAGGGTGCGCACGTAGATCCGGATGTTGACATGGACATGGACGACGAAGCGGACTATGTCTACGAAACCTACGTTCTTGCTCCCAGCTCCGCTGTCGGTGCTGCTCAAATCGAAGCTCAAGACAACCTGGGAGAGATCGGCTACCTTGTCATCACCGAGGAAGATCAAGCCGTATGGGAGAGCTACATCGAAGATGAGCCGAGTGACAAGGATTGGAATACTGACGAAGAGGATGAGAACGCCGAAGACTGGTACGGTGCTGACTATCCCGACGAGGAGCTTGCTTCGGACGATGAGTACAACCGTAATGCCTACGGCTATCGTGCTGGTGGATCTGACGACGAGGAGTGGGACGAAGATACAGGGACATTCAGCGATGACGAGATTGAACGTCAAATGCAACCATTCCGCAATAAGAAGACGCCACAGCAATTTGCGAAGTACTTTGATGGTGTTCATGTTGGTAAGGACGAGGAAGAAGAAGATGCAGAAGTTTGAGAATAGAGCAAGCGCCTTGCGGCGAATAGGCTCAGAATATGGCAAGTCCGTCGGCGGCCCAAATATCAATGCAGCGCTCCACACAAATATGTCTCAGTCATAACTCCGTTATGCTAGCTGTTCTCTGCGACCAGCACAGTGTGCCCAATGCCCCGCTTCGCTTCCAGGTCCATCCAATATCGATACTGCTCGTACAACTATCGACTCGTACACCCAAGGGATCGGATTTGTGAGGCGGGTACACCAATACATGATGCCGAACATATATGACGTCGTGGGTATCGTAAAGTCGTGACGGTGAAGCCAATCACCTCGCGCGCGCGTGGTCAAGGTAGCCAATCTGCGCAAGGAACTCAGCCGAGAAATTCAGTGCTCTTCGCTCAACTTCTCGACAGTCAGCAGCGAATGAGCCCGGTCCGCTCTTCAACACCTCGCTGAGTCCCCAGTCCTTCCTCACGCGGTAGTAAACAGAGGTCAAGCCTCCTTTGGAACGCTGGCCAAAGATGTCCGCGAACCGATCTTCAATCTCTGGCCAGCTGTGATCTCGCATGATGCGCGCAAACATTATGCTAGCACAGGATGGTCAGCGTACGCGCGCACGCAACGGCCTGTTGCGATGATGCTCAAACCTACAAGAACTTTTGCTCCTCGCTGTATGAAGGCCTTGGAGCCCT